>CM054382.1:28280000-29480000 GCA_028858755.1 Ara ararauna | reverse complement strand
CTTTACAAAAAAGTCACCAAGTGTCCACTTGTACAGCGTCAAAAACATCACATTCCTTTTAAGAAGGTTACTGCATTTGTTGGCATGTTTTGCCAAGGAGAGAACAGTACTTTTTCTGACATTCATACAGGGGAAAAACATGCCAGAGTACCATTTTAAACTTAGTATAAATGCACATTATTAAAGCTTTAACAGCATATGGCAGCAAGTAGTAACATCTGTGCCTCTCAGCCTTGCTCTTTCACAACGTACTTTAGGCACATTTTCTTTTCATAACTGTGTCAGATTCACATAGAATTCTGTTTCAAGGGAAAAACATTCAATAATATGAAGTGTCATTAATAGTGACACCCAAATCTAGGGACTGACTGACAGGTTACTGCCTGTCCTTGAAAAGACTTACACACAAAGCATAAGACCAAAGGTGTGATTGACTGGGGTTCAACATCCAAACCAAGCTCCTGGATCAAAACAGTACAAATGAAGGAGTTTAGAACCTTACTGGAACTTTAGCATGGAATCTGAAACCCACATGGTGTTTCAATTTTTGAGAAAAGTTGCTTTATATTGAATGTTTCTTTGGATTCACCATCTGGACGCTTGAGTTCTGTAGAAAGTTTTAAATATCTGAGACCGCACCAACAGCTTGCATAATGTGGTGTTTCCCAACACCTAATGTGATGAACCTGTCCTGTGCTAGTCAAAATTGAAGTATATTAGGAGCAGGTGAAGTATTAGGTGTTCCTCTCAAGTAAGAGATCATAAATAAGAACACATTAAAATATGCTCAAACAGGTTTTGGTTATTATTATGAACAGGTTAATTTTCCATTAATGTATAATGTAAAATAAGAAGAAAGCACAAATCTATTTTTTGAAGCAAAGGTGGATGTTACTTAGTCTTTTATACTTTTTTTTTCTCTGCAAAATGGACTACCTTCTTGTGCCACTTATTATTGCATCTTGATATGGGATTACACTAATCTGCAATTCTGCATGTGCCTGCCTTGGATTAAGGTTTAATCACTCTTTAAAGAGAATGATCCAAATTGACCTCTTGTATAAATGCAGTTAGTTCCTCTGGGCAATAGTAAAAACTGACCCTATTTTCCTGGCTGCATTTTGTCTGCTTTTTGTAAAACACCTGTCATTTGTACTCAGTTATCTGTTATGTTCTACTGGAAGAAAAAATAATTGCTAGCAAAGTTCAAACCTTGCTCTGTGGAAGTTTACAATGTAACCTGTAATTGCCTTTTTTATCATTTTTTGGTCATATAACCAGTGGTTGTCCTTGAATAAGAAAAAATGTATATTTTGCAAATGGAGGACAGCTTAGCAAAGTGAATTCTTTTGGAGCTCATTTCTTGAAAAATACGTTGCAGAATAGATCACGTACTGTCCTCCAAAAATGAAGCTTTTGGTAATGGTAAGAGCATAGCTGTTGCTACCATTAAAAGAGAATCTTTTATGAATGAATAATTTTGTGTCAATGTGTACTGCAATGCTAACACTATACTTGAAAAAGAATATTTTAACCAATTTTGGGATCTTCATCTCACTTTTAAATAATTTGTGGGATTAAAAAATTAAATTATTAAAAATTGATTTAGTAGTTTTTTTTGTACTGTGGCTCATTCTGAATATAGAATAACTTAATTTATGTGAGTATCCTGTAACAAGTTAAATATTTGCCTGATGCTCTAATATATTAAATAACCCCAAACAAACTGAAAGCAGGTTAAATGAATAAAGGACCCATGAGCTTATCCCTGCTTACTGTGGCAGGACATCGTTTTAATGCATATAGAAATTATTTTTAATATCTAAAGGAACTAAGTTAATTTACATGTAGATTTATTTGAACAAGCATGTTTTAAGTTATCATATAGCTGGCCACCATAATAATTACTATAACATTGATTTTCAGAGCTTTCTGCTGAGTTAGAACTACTTGAAATTTTGTATTAATATAAAGAACATAATTATGTTGGTACCCATAGTCTCAATTAATATTGAGAAGTGTTTCAATAGTAAATACCAGAACTGTATGTGGGTTAGAGGCAGATGAATTATTGGGAGAAAGGAAAACTAATGTCTTACTCAAAAAAATAATGTATAGGGGCTATGATTTGCAGACTAGTCAGCTTAATTTCTCATAGGTATCTGCAAGTTACCAACTTGATAAGAGCCAACACATCTTTTTTAAATAATTATCCATGCTAGACCAATCTGATTGCTTGATATAAGACAAAAGGCTTTGTAAGTAGAGCATAATCTTTGTTGTATATCATAGAATCATAGAATAGTTAGGGTTGGAAAGGACCTTAAGATCATCTAGTTGCAACCCCCCTGCCAGGGGCAGGGACACCTCCCACTAAGCCATGCCACCCAAGGCTATGTCCAGTCCAGCCTTGAACACAGCCAGGGATGGAGCATTCACAACTTCCCTGGGTAACCCATTCCAGTGCCTCACCACCCGAACAGGAAAGAATTTCTTCCTCATATCCAGTCTAAACTTCCCCTGTTTAAGTTTGAACCCGTTACCCCTTGTCCTCTCACTACAGTTCCTCATGAAGAGTCCCTCCCCAGCATCCCTATAGCCCCCCTTCAGATACTTGGAAGGCTGCTATGAGGTCTCCATGCAGCCTTCTCTTCTCCAGGCTGAACAGCCCCAACTTTCTCAGCCTTCCTTCATATCATTTGATACAGTTAAAATTAGATATTAAAAAAATGCTAAAGTAACATTGATTAAGAAGCCATTCTAGAGTAGTGTAAATGGATGAGAATCCAGACTGATATTAACCAGCCATAAAAACCACCACTCAGCAGGGCAGGAGTGCCCAGACAGAATTAACTACCTGTGCTAGTACAGTATGGAAAACACTACCTAGACATCAGCTTTGCAGAAGAGATGCTACGGTATACAAAATACCTGTGCTGAACTCTTAGACAACTGTGTCAAAATATGCAAGAAGGGAAAACATAGCATTCTCAGAATGTAATGATCTTATTTTGAAGAAGGTGTAGATAATCATAAATAGATGTATGATTAAACTATTTCTGTTCAACACACGTCTCAGATTGTGTCCAATTCTGAGCACTTCAAGAAAGATGAGTCAAATAGAAAGTGTAGCATAGGGAAGCAAGAGTATCAGATACTAGACAAGATTTTACATTTCACATTTATTTTGTCTGATTTTTTTTCCCATATAAAAGGCTGAAGCGAGACATACTAATACTTTTCAGCTGTGTAAAATAATGATACAGTAAAGAAAATAATCATAGAATCGTAGAATAGTTACTCTGTATTTAGATAGACAGGATGTAATGGTATTAAATTGCAGCCAGGGAGAATTGGATTAAACTTGAGAAAAAGGGAAATAAGACAATGCAACAGATTGCTTATGGTGCTTATAGAGTCACTGCCACTGAAGGTCAGACAGTGGTGGGTGGCCAGATTAATGTCTGAGGTGACAGATGAAGTAATGGCTGGTCCTTCCCTTTCAGCATGGGGAATGGACCAGATGATCTCCAAATGCCCTCCCTCCTTGAGTTCTATGATTAGATGTAAAATGTGTCTAGAACCTTAAAATAAACAAAAATGAATGATTATTAACATGACAGGGGTTGTTAGCATTAACTAGACTTAATCAGGCCTACTGTCCCTTTCTGTATAATAATAATGAAATGATACAATCCATGCCTGCAGCAGTTATTTCTGTTTACAGGGAAAGATGATCGTGTCATCTACAGAGAGTGATTCCATAAGAAAATTAAGTGTTTAATGAAGACTAGACATCAAATTGATATTTAATTTTAAATACCTTCCAAAACATAACATAATATGATTTCAGGTCATAAATAGAAACAGTTAAAGTTTGGACATTGTGTTTTTCAAATCAAACGGTGGTTGAATGGGGCAGAAACAGGTAGTAACAGAGAGTGGTAGAATCATGTCCTATGTCTGTCTTGCAGAGGAGCACAGCAACAGCAGCGTGTTGAAACTTGTAGCTCCACCAGGTTTTACCCTATGCTTCTGCAAGTAGAACATGTTTAATATTTTCCAGGTTGGAAATTCCACCAATCACTTAACAATAAGAGGAACTATTTATACCCTTTTATTTATTTATTTATTTTTATTGTTTGAATTTATTTATTTCCTGTTGCAAAGGAAAAAGAATACGGTAATTCTGAAAAATGAAAACAGTTTGCTGGTAACTGTATCTTTAACACTATGCAATGCAAATGAGCTGAAGCACATTTGAGAGTGCGTCTGTTGTCTAGATTAGCATCTTGATTTTTCATAGATTTTTAAAGCAGGAAGGATTTGCCAGACACAGTCCATACCAGCGAGAGTAGAATAACTTTTTTCAGTGAGCCGGTTGTCTGGATATCATTCTGCAGACTTGACATATTAATATATGAGAACTTAGGAATTTTAAAATACCAGAGCACTTCTGGACTTTATTCAAACAGCAAATCCACTCAAAGTAAAACATCAGTCTATAGACAATCTTGGTAGAATAGTCTTTCAACATCTTTGACCAATACTTTTTTTTTTAAAAACTTCATTTTCATCTGTGAATGCTCAGGAAAGGAATTCTCAAAGAAAGTCTGCTTGCTTTCACTTTTCATAGGCAAAACGAGGCATATTTTAATGTTATGACTTATTATTACAGAAATTATCCTGTATTGAATTAATCAAGTGACATTTTGAAAGTATGAAATCTAAACTTGAGAAAACATTTGGATTTAATGGAAAAGAAACTTTCTGTTAAATATTTGAATCAACCTGTTGAATTACATAATGGAAATACAATCATCATTCAATTTAGAAATAATTTTTAATGAGAAAATAGTATGTTTTGTTATCTTTGCTATAATAATACAATGACCACTTTATCTCACATTGGAAATTATTTTTCTTATCCATGTTAGAATCTCAGAAATTTAGGATGTTTTCACTATGCTTTTTAGTTTGCTTGTAGTTCTACATAAATATACAAATTTTATCTAGAGATTAGATGGACTTAGTCTTCTCTCTCTCCTACATTTGCCTGTACCCACAATATTGTGAAGCCCAAAGTAGTCCAAAGATGGCATGCAACTAAGACTGTTTTCCACTCTGTATCTCAGTTTAGTTACCTCAGTAATGATACCTGAGTTCTTTGTAAAGCACTTTGAGATTGATATAGAAAAGTGCTACAGAAAAGGCTCAAATTTATCTCCTTCAGCTTTTAGTTAGAGTACAATTGTAATATTTTATTATAATATAAATGCCATAGTTTAATGATTTTTTCTTCTGTAAGTATAATCTTATTCTGTCCATATATGCTAAATAATGAACAGGTTTTGTTGGAAATTTCCTTATTTTAGAAATTCCTTCTGCTTATCCTAGAAACCAGCAACAATGATCTATAAGTTCTTTGAGCTCTATTTCTCTTAGATGAGCCAGACAGTGGGTATTACTTTGCTCATCAGATAGATGCAGCTACTAAGGATAATTGTGATGCAGCACATTCTTTCTGTTTTGAGAAAATGAAAACATCTAATGATCCACTATGCAAAATATGGAATAATACTCTCCACAAGCAAATTTAGAATTTTTCCTTTTATATCCCTATAGCAAGGTTAGATGGCTTTCTTTTTCTTGAAAAAAAAAAAAAAAATCTGAAGAGTTAGCCCAGTAGTCACACAGTATCAGAATACCATGCCAAAATGTAAATAATGTGACCTTGAATGTGCTTAGTGTGAGACATTGAGACTTGCTTTAAAGTACCTTTACGCAGTTGGACTGGTATAAAAGGACCTTAACATAGCTGAAAGTAGTGCTTTGATCTCAGTAAGTTCATACTTCCCTATAAGAAGTTGTTCCTTATATAATTCAGAAGAATTAACATTGCAGCAGCAAAGAGAAACCCACATATATTTTATGAAAGTCAGAAAGAACAGATATTTCACTGCAAAAAGATGAAGTGAAAGTGCTTCATATTGTGCAAAAGCATGAAAATGTAAATGTTTCAGTGAGGTGTCACAGGAGAAGCTTCCCTGAGCCTATATAATTCAAAATGTCTTCATGGATGGGTAAGAGGGAATGCTATATTAGAAATGATAGAGGAGAGAGCAATATTGCCCTGATATTTCAGACTGAAAACGTAAGGAGAATCTTTTGAGAGGGATTCTTGTGGTGCTTCACAATTTAAAAGCTCAATGCTGCACAAAACACAAGAAAAAGAAAACAAAACCAAATAACAACAACAACAAAAACCAACCAACCAAAAAAAAAAAAAAAAAAAACAACCAAAACAAAAATCTCTTGTTGCATTGTAAAGAAGGATTACTAAAATGGCAGGTAATTACTCCCCACCCTGTCATCTGGTTCATAAGGGGATAGAGTGAAACTGCAATATCTAATAATCGGGAATAAACAGCATTAATGGTATTTGCACAGTAAAAATTGTGAAGTCCCCAAAAGAACAACAAGAGAATCCAGGCAAGCTATCATGTTGAGAAAGTTATTATTGCTGCCAAAGTGACAATAAGTAAATAAAATTAAATTAAAACTGTGAACTAATGTTGCTGCCCCTGAGACAGATAATTCTGTGGCATATCATAGCAAGAAAGACAAGCAATATACTTCAATTGCCATTAATAGAAATGCACCAAGACCACCAAATCCCTTTTCAGTACTCACTGGCATCACTTGTAAGCAAATGCTGCACAAAACCTTTCTGGCTTTAGTAGTGGTGTCCTTATGGAAAAATGAAGGAAAGTTCTTTTTCTTGTTTCTGCCAGTAATGGGATGTATGATTTTTGTGGAGTCATGCCACCTTCCTCCCACCTATTTCAAGCTACCGTTAAGAGTAGCCATCAATCACGGGCTGTTTCTTCTTATGCATTTGCAAAATTCTTAGGAAAATAATAGGTTTGTGTTATACCATAATAATAATCACTTACAAACTATTCTCATAAGCTTTAATCCTAAATAAGCACTTTAGGATTTGGCCTAATTACCCAATTTTGTCTCTACTGTTGTCAGCAAAATAATTTTCTCCAACTTTAATTGGAATGAAGTTCAAGTCATACATCTTTGTGGAACGCATGGATTTCCCTATGCAGATATAGTGTACTGATTTTGGTTTTTTATTCATTTGGCAACTAAAGAGATTTTTTTTCTACTAAAAATATACTTTGTTTTATAGATCAAGATTTCAGAACAAAAATATAATTCCATCCTATGTAATCTCTAAAGGAAAATCTAGTTTAGTAATTTTGAATAAATGAAATGCTGAAGAGAAATCACAGATTTCCCACTTAACTGACACAATGGCTCATTTTTTATTACATTAATGTTGCATAATCTGCATGTGGAAGTGCAATAGAGTGATGCCATCATCCAATTGTTGAATTTTTATCTTCTAATTTTATCCATTATTAAATCCAATTTTAGTCAGTGCTTGATGCATTCGTTTTTGGATGATAACTGAATGACTGTATTTAATAAAAGGTATGCCACGTCTTTTCTTCATAGCAAGTCAAGGGAATGGTTGCCAGTAGTATACCACTATATGTCCAAAAGTAATTCTGATTGTATTTGAAAGTAGTTAATGAATTTTATTTCTTTCAACACCATTGGATTTAGTTTCTAAGTCTTTGAATATGGATCAAAATAAGGCAGTTTAAAGTCAATACAAATGAAAGCAGGGTATGAAATGTTAGTATACTACCCCATGTCACTCTTAGCAATTCTGTCAGAAATTCTCTTAGGTATCAAAAAACCCAGTCTGTTCTTGAGTATGTTTCTGTGTGAAACACGTGGACTTGATGCAAAGTAGAATTTCCTCTATATAGCCGTATCATGTAGGTCATTATCAAGTTGCTATAAAGAAAATACTTGTTGGAGTTGCAAGTGAAATATGTTTATTTGCAATGCCACTTAGTATTGTGGCCACTTTGGGGGGGGGGGGGGGGGGGGAAGGAAGTGAAGGAAAAAAAGTGTTAAAATGGTGATAATGCAGAGGGGTTTTCCAAGCCATATTCCAAGATTCAGTAACTGGCTTTCCAAAGAGCAGTCAGGAGAAAATATTTCCATGGAATGATTCATACTACCTGCTGCACAGTTATGTAGTACACTGTTAATGTAGTTATGTTGTTTGAGCTGTTTTTCATTATTTTTGTCAGATTTTTCTTTTTCTTTTTATCTTTTTTTTTTTCTTCTTTTTTTTTTTTTTTTGGTGGAAACTGTGTTCATTCTCAGTGTGGTGGAAATTTCAAAACTTTTTTTCTTTTCTTCTTTGTTATTGGGTCAATTTATCAGTGGCCGTTTCTGGTTTTGAACATTTTTGGTGGGTAGAGTTGTTTTTCTTCAGTAATTTCTCTTTTATCAAGAATGAATTTTGATTCTCATACCTTTTCTCCTTGAAATTTTTTGGTCTCTCTTGGATTACAGTCTCATGTTTGTCCACCCAGAAAATTCCACAGAATCATAGAATGGTTTGGGTTGGAATGGACCTTAAAGATCATCTAATTCCAATCCCCCTACCATGGGTAGGGACACCTTCCACTAGACCAGGTTGCTCAAGGCCCCATTCAAGCTGGCCTTGAACACAGACACCTACAGGATTAACAGGAAAAAAGAAAATAATCAACTCTAAGTCTCTTTAAGAAAAGGAGTGTTTCTTCTACAACATATTTCAAATTCTCTGCCCTCTGAAATTGATGCTGCCTTTGTAGAGAGCACACGTCTATAAACTTTTAGGTGTAGAGTGTGTAGTGCATTTGACCAGTTAAAATAATATCATGCAGACACCAATTCTGTGGTACAATAGGAAAAGCGACCCACCACTTTCAACATCTGTAGGAATAGTTTCAGCTATGGAAATCTAGCACCAAAACATACACTGTATTTTTTCTGGGCACGTAGCTTTTTAGAAATGTTTGATTTTGGAGAGCTGTGGTAAGGGAAAAGTCCTTGTAAATCCCATTACTCTGAAGTCGTTGGCTACATATGGCTGGATAGATAACTTCTTTTTGAGGTACATCATAGTCTATTTACAAGTGTCCAGGATTATTTATTCATGGTTTTCTAGCAGAATTGTTACTGGACTTGTGCATAGAGCTTAGCTTTATTGCAATTGTTTCTCCAACTATACAATGTGAAAAATAAGTACCTGCCATATGGGGATGCAGAGGAGGTTAATTAATTAATATTTATGTAGCACTTTTAGACAGTTTTATGGAAGCAACTAGAAAAATGCTTATACAGATGAGGCTATAAAAATGTGGAATTGTATTCTGCTACTTAATATTTTTTTGACAGTAATGGCGTGTAGCTTGTTCTCAGCACTGACTCCATTCTTTTATGTAAAATATTAATTTAGAATGGGATAAACTTAGTCTAGTTTTAGTCATGTAAAATTTAGGAATGTAGTCCAGGCTAGTTAATTGGTATTCCTGCTAGAGTTAAAGGAGACAATTCAGCAAATCTGAGAATGTAGCTTGATACTTAATTGATAGTGAGCATTTCTTGAGATGAATCTCATCTTTCTAGTATAACTGTGTGATTACAACTGTGGGGGAAATCCAGCTTTACAGTCTGCCTTCATATACATGTTTGGAGCTAGTCCAGATCTAGCCTAGCTTTTTGTCATTTATAATTTTAAAAACCGTTGTAGTTATTGCACATGAAAATACAGACCAGAGCTTGAATGTGCAGAAATTGAAGGATGCATTTTCTTCCATGAAACCTGAGGAAATTTCACTAGAAGTCTGACTCTGCTAACAATGTTAAACCTTTTAACTGTCAAATTCATCACTGAATTACTTTATAGTGAAGCCTTTTGCATGTGCACTAACTAAAAGCCTGATTCTAAATCTGAGTCAGAGGAGACAGAGGTCTGAATTATATTCCATGGCCTAACAAGTGTTTTACAATAGTTTGCACTTGTCTGAATGGCAATATTGAAGAATTTGACAAATTGCATTTTCCGACAGTTCCAAGAGAATTTTGTTCTGTTCTTTCACAAAAGAACTCATCTCTGTCACAGAAAAGGTGTGTAGATGTGGTTTAGTGGTGGAGTTGACAGCGTTAGGTTGATGGTTGCAGTCAATGATCTTTAAGGTCTTTTCAAATCTAAAAAATTCTATGACTTCCTATTACATTTTTAAATGAAGATCCATCACAGAGTAGCATATAAAAGGTGAATATGAGTTATATTCATACCAAAAATAACTCCAACCTTTTTTTTGTACATGACATTTTAAAGTTGACTGGGTACCTATCTGGTAAAGGAAGATCATAATCTTATATTTTAATATAGTAGGTTCCTAAGATGAATCCCCTCAAGTGTGGGGTAGAACTGGTTTAAAAAAAAAAAGAACTGTTCTGTGTGCAATTCTACGACATAATAAACGACAATTTATTTCTTGGAATATTCAGTTTTCTAGTATGATAATGATCTAACTGTAATGAACTGTGTCTTCTTGTTATAAAAAAAAATCAACCACAGTTGATGCACAGAACTCCTGTATATCTTGTCTGACAAAACACTTTCCTTTTTTCCCAGATGCATGAATTTGCTTGCAGGGAAATGACAAAGCTTATCTGCAGCTTTACTGTCTTAATGTGGTAAACATATTTTCCTTTATGCACAATAGACATAAATGCAATTCAGTTTGCTCCAGAAGAAATTCTAGCTTTATAGTAGTTCTGTATGCTTTGGAAACCAATAAGCATTTTCCATTGAAAAGTGAACTATACATGTTTTCCTGCATTCTGTACCTCTGCTAGGTAACCACAGTCTGTGTGGTCTGAAAGTCACATTCCCAGGTGCTTTCATGATTAATCATGATAAGGATTTCCATGCATTAAATTGTTTTGGGGAAATAGTGTGTGTATGATGAATGCTATTTATTTGTAATGACCGTAAAATTGAAGAAAGAAAAAAGAAAAAACAACCCCAAACCCCAGACACTCCCCCCCTCAAAAAAAAACAAATCAAAAACCAAAAAAAGCAAAAGAAAGGGGGCATATTTCGTTTGATATACGTGAAACTCTGACACGAAATTGGATATTAGCACCAACTTTTGGTAACTCTTTTATGAATGCACTGTAACTGTAGCAATAAAATGGTATTTCTAAGTTCTCTTTCTTTCTTCTCTAAAACACTTAATTCTCTGTGAGTTTTTGAATGTCTGTATTTTAGTAGACTGAATTGATGAAAAAAAACAATTTACAACTGATTTTCAACCATAGAACCTCAGTCAGTCAAACAACTAATTAATTACTTTTCAGTATTAAAAAAAAAGCTGTTGTCATTAGCAGCCTACTCATAGAAATAAGTGTGGTACAAAAGCAGCCTACCTTGGCCCTAGATGTAGATAGAGTAGAACTCAATAAAAGAATGGCATCTATGCTATGCCAGTCTTGGTGAAATTCGTAAATGAGGAAGGTGTAGAAATGTAAATAAAAGTGTGAAGAGTTTGTATTCCAAGTATTTTCTGAAAATAGAATGAATGATATGTCTCAGACTTATCTAAATTCATGATAGGCTCAAGATGATGTATTTAGCTGAAGGTGGGATTTACAAAATCCTGAAAGATATGAGCTGAATGAGAAGTTAGCAAATATAATCAAAGACAAACTTGAGGTATTCACATTGTCAAGAACCGAAAATACCTTTAGGTTGTCCAAATAAGGCCTTCAGTTTGCCGTGTTAATTTAATATAAGACAATTTTTTCATCCAGAAACTCTTGATTTCTAGGAAAGGAAAATGTAGGTTTTCTTTCTGTCATGAAGTTTTGAACTTTAATTAACTTCCTTTCTGTAAAGGGCTGATGCCCTAGATTCCAAAAAGAAAGCCTGCATAAGCGTATAATAGTTACTTGCATACCTTTCATTTCATGAAATCTTTGCATATATGCCAACAAAAGATTTATGTTCTTATGGATATTATTTAGTATATGAACAATGGTTTCTAATGGGAGCAAAGTTGAAAACTGTAACTCATTATACTGCTGTTATTCATCTAATGAAAGTACTGTAGCAAATAAAATTTTATTATTTATAAGTTCATTAGGGTGTCCAAAATCAAATGCTACTTTCTATGAGAAAACACAATATCCTGCCCAAATAATTTAGACCTCTATATGAAGGGGTTAATTTAGTTTATTCTGATACAGAAGGTATACAGAAAAGTGCCCACCTTCAGAATGAAAACAATAAACAAACAGTCGTAAGTCCAATGCTTGAAATTACACAGAGAAATTATAAATTGAACAATTATAAAAGGAGGATCAGTATATTGACTGAATCAACAAAAACTGGTGAGACTGTATATTGAGGAAATTAATTTCCCTAAACTCAATTCAAGATAACCGAGCACTCAAGATAACAGAAGACTCAAATCCCTTATAGATATTGGGCAAAGGCATACTTTAAATATTGAGCTTCTCTAAAATTCTGAAAATATTTTCTTCAGCCTTCTGGGAAGGTCGGTTTTCTAGAGCATGAAATAGGGGACAAGATTTGATCTGAATCCAATCTTCCATAAAATTAAAATATTTTTTCTATTAGGTAAATAATATCTGATCAGGATGTAAATGGTAAATAGCCACTAAGCAATATTTACATCATATAGATAAGATTATTGAGATTCCCACACTTCTATATTTTTCTCTGTTGCTTTACTTGAGTAGCACAATGGGCATTAGGCTGTGCCTATCTGCGTCCAGTCTACGTTTGTGGTAATTTTGACATGAATTTGCACTGATTGAATTAATGAATTTCTGGGATCAGTTTCATAAATATACTGTCTGTTGGGAAAGGTATGGGCCAAATTAACTACTTTTAAATACTTGTCACAATGTAGTTCCAGAGAATATATTTCAGATATATAATGAAGGTTTTGTTCAGGAAATTTAATTCTATGTTTACCTGCTAAGAGAATAACCCATCTTGTGTGCTTATGTGTCCAATAGTTTTGATTTAATGCTCTGGTTAACATTTAATACCAGAGTATTATTAAATACTTTAAACAGATTGATTTGTGCAGCTGATGGGCTAAGAGTTATTTAGTGTTTAGTGAAAAAATATGGAAAATTCATACATTTAGATGATCAAGTTTGATCATAATTAGATGATCAGTCATGATTGACTGTGGTCAATTCATGAACTGAAAACACAGTGAAATTTTCATCAAATATCTTACCCCTGTAGATTATTTGCCATATGCCACAAATAATGCTTCTTCACTTTCTCTAAAATTAAAACATGTATTTCTGAAAAATAATGAGCACATTAGTTATGTACTGACAAAAGACCAGTACTCTGTAGTGATAGGAATCTCTCTCTCCCTCTCATTTCTGATTGCAACTATTCAAATATCTTAGTGCAAGTGCCGACAGAAGTTGTCAAGAGTACTTGAATTAGTCTTTTATATTGATAAATGCAGCAAAAGAGACTCTTGCATATGAAAATGTTCACCAGGTGGCACAGCAGCTTTGCTTATATTAGCAGAAAACTTTGGTAATAGTTCATGGCTAATTTAACTTCTGTGGTTGTCAGATCACCATGGAACTAATAAGTGGTTGCATTATGAAATTTTGGTAGTGCTAGAGAATCCTAAATGCTAACATTTAGGATTCCAGTGGAAGTTGTTTTTTGTTTTTGTTTGTTTAATTTTTTTTCCTTTCCTCTCTTGCATTATTCTGAATGGTGATGCATTTTTTCATTTGCTAACATACAAGTTCTGAAGAGGGTCTGCACTCAAACTCTATTATGAACAATGAGCTAGGATTCAGGTTTTGAAATTTAGGTCCTTGGTATTGAAATATTGAAATATTGAGTAATCTTTCCTTTGTTTCTTTTGCATTCAGTAATCATGCTTGTTGCTTGCACAGATATATAAATATAAACCCACCTCTCTGTACATGAAAATATGGACAAACTGGTAGAACTGCATTTAAAGTAACTAAATCAGGCTTGTGCCTTTAGTTTTTCAGGAAAAGGCCATCACTGTAGTCACATTAGGGCACCATTGCCAGTGATATTTAGCAATTTTTAGCAACTCTTTAAACCACCTGTCCCATCTTGGTGGCATACTGTTAGATGAAAAGGATATTACTGTGGCAATTGAAAGGAAAGCTGACAGGCTGCAACTGGGACCTGGCTTTGCTTCTTAGAGTAAATCCAAACAGAACTTATAACTCTTATGATATAATTAACTTCTTACTATTACAGTCCTAATATATTCGGGTGTTTATATTATGCAAAACATGCAGAAGCCTGTGTCTTGTTGCAGAGAATCAGGTAGTGAAACTAAATAGGATGTTATAAGATTGAATAGTGAAGTGTTGTTTTGTAATCCATTATGTGTCAAAAGGCTTCATGTAGCTTTGGAAGATTTTAAAAGTTATGGAGTCATTGTATATTTCTAAAGAATTCTATCATGTTATACACTGTTAAATTATGTTTGTTAGCCAAGTTCGGGATCATCTATTAGTAATCCATCTTCTTTGTAGACTTAAGTAATAATGCTTCTCCCATCCTGCCATGTAACCCTAATACGTAGCACATTAGCCTGTGTAATTTATGCTCAGACTTACGTGTGTGTGTATGTATTTGTGTAAACATGGTAAAAAAAAAAAAAAAAAAGAAAAAGCTGGTATTCATGAAGTTGCACTGATTTGTCCCAAATACGTTGTATAACATGCGTCTCTGGACTAGTAAATATCAAAAAGTGTGTGCCACACAATAGGTTTTCATGCAACACATTTTTAAAGAGTGCATGAAGTTTCAGCACAATTTCTTTGTGTCCTGAGTCCATAGACTCAGGTGAAGTTGTGACTAATGTCCATATTCTTGAGGCCAGCCATGGAAAAATGGATGATTATAAATGTCCATATTACAGATTACTGTAATCAGTCACTTCCCAGATGACTGGAATCATATAGTGAGGTTTCATATCAGCCATCAGTGCTTTCTATGTAAGGTTCAACACTATAGTGTCTGTAAATATAGTTTCTGAAAAGTGAAATTTCAAATTTTTATCCACAAATGAGCATCTGCAACTTTTTCGAGTTCTATCAACTTCCCTGTTAGGGACTTTTTTCTATTTATTGTGTCTGTGACTTCAGTGTTGAAGTTGGACCTGAAGAAAGCCTCATATCTTATGATTGTTTGTTTAAAATTAATTTTATCAATTTGCTGAGCCGGTTACTCCTTATCCAACTATGGTGGAAAATCTGTTAACAGGTGATACTGCAGCATGACCTACTTTTAATTTTTAGCTACAGAATTACAAATGTCAGCAGCAAAGGTAACATTTGTTAGGGTGAATTTAAAAGTGAAATTTTAACTAGCGCCAGAACACTGCATTTAACAGCTTTCAGGACATCACGTATATCACCTGGTGCACCTTGCAAATGCATAAGCTGCCTTCTACATCACAGTGCTTTTATTCTTTAAGATCTCTTCTCTTATTCCTACTGTCTAATAAGTATTTAGGAACTAATCTGAACTTGTATGTAAATGAACATAAAAAAAATTAATATATGTTGAGAAAATTAAACTGAAAACAAGAGTCCTAAACTTTCAGCTAACAATAAATAGGATCTTTTTTCTGTATCCGTTTTACGTCAACCACCCCAAGCACCACTCCCTCAAACAGTTACACTGTTAAAATAGTCGTTCTTTAACCTACCTTGTCCTAAAAGGTGAACATATACAGGATTTAGGAAGTATGTTGTCATGGGTTCAGCAGTAGCAGTCATTTTTCTCCTCCTTGGTAGCTGGTGCAGCGCTGTGTTTTTGATTTTGGGCCTGGGAACAGCGCTGATAACACCAGTGTTTCGGTTACTGCTTAGTGATGTTTTGGTCTGGCCAAGGACTTTCTGAGTTTCATGCTCTGCCAGGGAGGAGGGAAGCCGGGAGGAGGCAGAGACAGGACACCTGACCCAAACTGACCAAAGAGGTTATTCCATACCACAGCACGTCATGTCCAGGATGGAGAGCAGAGAGCAGAGACCCGGAAGGGTGGGGGGCACTGCGTGGTCGGGCTTGGTATTAGGTGGTGAGAATTGTATTCTTTCCTTGTATTTCTCTTATTATTATTATTGGTGGCAGCAGTAGTGATCTGTGTTATACTTTAGTTACTAAACTGTTCTTATCTTGACATGTGGGAGTTGCATTCTTTTCGATTCTCCTTCCCATCCCTCCGGGAGCAGGGGAAAGAAAGAGGGGGAAGTGAGTGAGAGAGAGTCTGCATGGTTAGAGGGGCTTAAACCACGACATATGTACAAATCTGTTTTCTCCTAATGGTTCAAAAAATCAATGAATAATAGAGTATAATAGAAACACATTAGTGAAGTAAATTTCCCTGGAAGCAGCAATACTGGAAATGAGAGTTACAGTCTTCTCTTTCCCGCCAGTTCTCACATACTAGGAGTGTGTGGTAGAAAGAGTTCAGATGCCTCAAGTATGCTGAGCTGGCTTTTTGAAGAGATGAATAGCAAATAGTTATAAATAATTGCGCACAGGCATAGAGTCTATAAATGTTTGAATGGACAGTTCTGGATAGCATACAGTTGTCATGGGTTCAGCAGTAGGAGTCATTTTTCTCCTTGGTAGCTGGTGCAGCACTATGTTTTTGACTTTCGGCCTAGGAACAGCGCTGATGACACCAGTATTTCAGTTACTGCTTAGTGGTGTTTTGGTCTGGCCAAGGACTTTCTGAGTTTCATGCTCTGCCAGGGAGGAGGGGAGCCGGGAGGAAGCAGAGACAGGACACCTGACCCAAACTGACCAAAAGAGGTTATTCCATACCACAGCACGTCATGCCCAGTATGGAGAGCAGAGAGCAGAGACCCGGAAGGGTGGGGGGTGCACTGCGTGGTCGGGCTTGGTATTAGGTGGTGAGAATTGTATTCTTTTCCCTTGTATTTGCCTTGTCATTATTATTATTGGTGGTAGCAGTAATGGTCTTGTGTTATACTTTAGTTACTGAACTGTTCTTATCTCAACCTGTGGGAGTTGCATTCCTTTCGATTCTCCTTCCCATCCCTCCGGGAGTGGGGGCAAGAAAGAGGGGGAAGTGAGTGAGAGAACAGGCTGCGTGAGTTAGAGAGGCTTAAACCACGACAACAGTGTATTTCATATGAAGGTAAGGAGTAACCCTTTCCTAACCAAAAATTGTTCAACACCTGTATGCTGCAGTTTGGTTTGTATGTCTGTCTGAAATGCCAAGGATTTGCCATTTTGATAAATAAGATGTTGAACAAATGAGCCATTCATCTCATCAGTTTGTTAGTTTAGACATTTCTGTGTCCCTTTTTAGGCAGTAAAAAATGGTGGTTAAGAAATTGTATAATTAAGTAAAATGGTTTCCCATACAATCTAGAAGAAAAATATGGTTGGGTTCCCACCTGTTCCTTCAGAACAACTTTGTATGTCTTGTTAAAACCTTTCTCATTTAATTGCAAATATAATGTAGTATAAGACACTGAGAGTTTTTGCTCTTGAATAAGTATCCTTTTTATGGTTTCTATAATGGGTGCAGGAACAAGTGAGTTCTAAGGCTGCAGTAAGCATCCAAAGGCAATATACACAAACCACTTCTGTTACTCAACGCTATTCTACATTAGTGTTTTATGAGCTTTATTTTGTCTTGGATTATATATGGAGGATATTTTTACTTTCTCCAAAAGGAAGAAGATAGTTAATTTACTGAGTTAATAATATGTTACCTGAAATTAAAGTCTGAAGACTTAATAGCTCTAAGGTAAGACTGATGTTGATTTCTTGATCAGACTTATTACACTGAGATTGTGTCAGTAGCTTCAGAGCAGTGGTAAAAGTAAAATAAGTGACTGGCTTCTAATGATCTCAGCCAACTGGTAATGATTCTCTATATTTATGATTTTATAATGCAAAATTAATCTATAAACGCATGTTACAGCAGTATAATATTCTCATGATTTAGGATGCCTTCTTATATTTAGCATTCAGATGCCATTATTATATTTCTGGTTTCTGTAATGCCTTCACATTAATATTAAAGTTTTTGTGTTTTAGTAAGTTAATCCTTCCTTTCTTTGAAAAGAAAAAAAAAGGGGGAGAGGGTGAGAAACAAAAAGGAAGCAGTGGCATAAATAATATTTTCTTGTGATATAAAACTGATACCACTTACTCTCAAAAGCAAAACATATGTTGCAATAATAAGAGTGTAATGGGAAAGAGACTCAATTATGACTGGCATAACCATCAGCCGCAGATTTGCTGTCAAAACTGACTGAAATGAATATATACAAATCTGAAACCACATATAAACAGGGATATTTCAGGTATTACTGCTTATTAATTGCCTCTTTAATTAAATCTTATCTTTCTTTATAAAAATATTTAAAAGAATAATTTTGTAATTATAGAGGTGAAAGCACTGATGGTGCTGTAAGAATAAAAGTATCTGGAGGTATGTTTCGTGTTTACATGCATTTAATATTTATCAATGTGAAGATAATGCATTATGTTGTTAGGAATTATGTTTATCAGTTTATGTTTGTATTATGTTGTTTTATTCAGTTGTATATATACATTTTTATCCCACACAGCATTTCCCCCACTTATCTCAAAAAACTAACCGTCAGGTCTGGTGCTGTACACACAGTGTGGCAGAAAAATAGATTGATATCCAGCCAAATGTGATACCGAATATTGTTAGGTGCATTAAGTATTTTAAAAAAAGTTCACAGGTGAAAAGAAAATTGTCAATAATTTAATGTTGAGTTGTTTTCCATGCAATCACATTAATTGCAATGCATTGTTCCTATATTTTATTGTATTTTTATATAAATGCACACATGCATAAAAGACAGAAATGTATATATACATGCTCATCATATTTAAGAACTATATTACATGTTAATTGGACAAAAGGCCATTTTGATAAACCTTGATTTCCCAGGATGCTTAGATTTTTCTTAATGGAAACCCATACTAAACAGGTGACATTTAATAAAGCAGCAAATCGCTATTCATATGAGTGAGCCTAAACAAACCTAGTATATACTGTAGTGTATAAGTGCTCAACTGTTTTTTCATTTGTTTTTCTTTCAAAACAGACCTGCAAGAACTTAAAAATCCTGAACATCTCACAGGGAGCAGGACAAACAGCATTTGAAAATGGACCCCCTTTCCCTCCATGTCATTCTCTTAAAGAGGTGGCCTCCTGAAATATGTTATAATGTAAGCCACAGTATGGCAGCCACCCATTTCCTTTTTTTCTTCTAGATATCTATTTCCTTGTATCTCTCTTCAGTTGTGCACAGTATCAACAAAATTCTTACAGTCAGAGCCTCATCCAGTTTATAGTGGGTAAGGATTTATCTCTCTTGTTAAGGCTGCACCAGTAAAATTAGAAATGCAAATATTCCACGTGATTAAAATGCATGAAGAAATCACACAGAATTTGTAATGAAGCAATTGTAAATTTGTCCTGTGAACCTTAAACTTCAGCAGGAATTTATAATTATGATGTCTACCTGTGTAACTTTTTTGATGAAGAGTTGAGAATGTTTTGCATTTATTAACTTCCTTTTGGCTAAAGTGGACAAGAAGAAAATTGTTTTCCCTAGGAGAAACCCATTTTGCTATGTTACGCTTAGAAATGAAGTGCTCTGATGTATATGGTATATTTTCATCTTGAAAATAAAATACAGATAAATGATCACAAACTGTGGTGCAATTAGAAGACTTTGATGAAAGACATGATTTAAGTAATACAAGTTTTAATGGAAAAAGAGCAGTTCTGCACTCAAATGCATATCAGTCATCACTGTGTGTGTTTTGTTGGCTGCTGATAAGCTTACTATTTCTTTCTTCTGTTCACTCTGAATAAACATCTATTCCCAAATGCCACCCATAGCACTGAATGGAAAGAATAAGGGCTTCTATAGTCTGTCAGAATGGCATCCTGTACTCAGCGTAGATATCAGTAGTATCTTTTCTTAAAAAGTAGTTTCTGATGGCAAAGGGTTGAATAATGCTTGTTGGTAGACAAAGCTGAGAAAATTATGATCATGGTTATTGCATTTGAGTGTAGACTTTAAATATTCTTCCTTTTACCCAGCATCCAGTATTTGTTTATCTGTGAAAATGTTCTAAGCAAAAGGATTTTTGTTTTTACTGGTATTTCAGGACTAGCTAGTCTCAGAGCAGGATGACTTGGTTGGGGTTGTTCAGCCTGGAATAGAGAATACTCCAGGGAGACATTATTGTGGCATTTCAGTTCTTAAAAGGGGCCTGTAAGAAAGATGAGGAGAGACTTTTTAGCAGGGCCTGTTGCAATAGGATCAGGGGTAATGATTTTAAACGAAAAGAGGGGAGATTCAGGCTGGAGGTGAGCAAAAAATTTCTTTACAATGAGGGTGGTAAATACCCGAACAAATTGCCCAGAGAAGTAGTGGATGTGACATCCTGGGAGACATTCAAGGGTGGGCTGGATGTGGTTCTGGAAAACCTGATCTAGTTGAAGATGTCCCTGCTCATTGCAGGAAGTTGGACTAGGTAACCTTTGGAAAGTCCCTTCCAACCCAAATTATTCTATGATTCTATGATTTTTTTGTAAGAAGAAACATTCTCACTGAGAAGCAGGACTCATGAACGGAGGTGTGCTCTTACTTAGTCTAAGGCTTAAGTGGTGTTAGCAGAAAAGCTGGTTTGAAACCAACAGGCTGAAACAGATACAACCCAAACCTGACCTATAGATTTTTCTCCTAAATCTTGACTGTTTGGCTGCTGTACTTTTGTGTTTAGATAAAACAGTGAGGTTCCATTCTGTCCAGTATTGTCATGTGTCTATAAGGAGAATGTCAGTCATCTGCAGACAATTCTCTAAAAAATTATTTTTCTCTGCAGTTTTACATATTTTCTGAAATGAGATTTTACTTCTTACTTTCTTACTAGCTGTTCAAAAGTCTATTTTGAATTAACACCTCAGTCAACAGTGTGTTTTTCACACAGAAATGTAAAAAAAATTAATAACCTTGCATAACAAGTGAACTGTTAGATCTGAGGGTTTATATTGTAGCCATTGCACTGTATTAAAGAGCAATATTCGTTATGCAGAAAAGACAGAGACATCTGCAGTCTAATAAAAGTAACAGAATTAAACACAATGAGAACATGGAGTAACTGGTAAAAATTATGTTGCTGTATGGCTCAGTTGCATAATATGTTGTGGGTTTTTTTTGTTTTGTTTTGTTGTTTTGCTTTGGTTTTTTCCCCCTTTTTTATTGTTGCATTGCTTCACTGTTCAAATTAATTAAAGACTCTTCCAGAATGAGGTGCAATAATTGCTTTGGAAAAATATTGCTTTAGCAAACTGTAATCGGCAACTCAGCATACTTCTGTAAAATAAGTCTGTAAACTTGTACCAATTATAGTAGCGATGCTATAAATGAATTTTTAAAGTTCCTTATTTCTAAAAGCCATTTTTAGTTCCTCCCATCATTAACTTTTTTGCATGCAATTATAGTAGCACATCACTGAAGTACATTTTAGTGTGTTATCAAAGGTTATGAAGAAATAAATATTTCACCCTGATTTTCTTTTTCAATACACAGTGTAAGAAGCTAACTTTAGTCTGACCATCAGAATAAAAGGCATTGCAGTCACCACACAGCATCGTATCTGTAGCTGATTCAAATATCCATTTCAATGAAGATGCAGCAGCAGATCTGACTCCAAGTTTTGAGGTGTGCTGATTTGTAATCATTAGCAATTATATATACATACAGAACATATATGAAGTTAAGAAATTAACTCAGTAGCACAAGAGAACAGATCAGGTTATGGTAAACATTTGGCATCTACTAAGGACAAACACTAAAACAAACAGAAGATTAACATGCTACTTCAATTTAACCTGAACTGTGATAAACACAGTATTGTATCATCTGATATGTTCCAATGAAGAAATAAACTGTAGCTTTCATGAGAAGAAGATTCTTTGCCAATTTAGATTGTCTAAGACTTTTTCAATTTACTGGAATAAGCATGTCTGATGTCAACTAAACATCATTCTTAGATTCATACTGACATCTTTACCCCATTTGAGGTGATGCACTTGTAGGGAAAAAAATTAATTAAAAAAAAACGCTACAATTTGTGGACTGAGTGCACAAATGACTACTTACCTCAGATAGATAGTTGTTATATCCCAATAAAGAGAGGCTTGCACCATAAATAATCAAGAGCAAGAGAGATATTCATAAGCATTTCAGCATGATTCATTCAAGTGTTCCTAAGTGGCTACCCACAAATGTTGTGTAAAGAAGCAGAAAAGGAAAGGCCACGTGGTATGAAATGTACCCAGAGGAATATATTTAAGCATAAAAGATTTGCACAGCTTTGAAATCAAGGGAATTTATGACTTAGTGTTTAAAAGCAGTTTCTTTTTCTTGAGATCTGGATAAGGTATTTAACAGCACATTCTGGATAGTAACTCTGATTTTTTGTATTTAAGACACTAAGGACAGATTAGAAATTTTCAATGGCATCATGGTGGCCAGCACTGAACATAGAATTCCTTTCACTAACATTATATTACCAAAGCTGAATTGATTGAATGAATTTTAAAGAACACAGTTGTCCATTCACAAAAAGGAGCTTTCATTTGGCATTTAGGATGCTTTTTATAAACTTCTCACTAGGAATATTATTCAATGCTCTATGCATGATGCCTTTTGTAGAGCTGCCTGCCAAAAGGTGAAGGAACTCTGCTCAGCCAAGCAGACAGCGTGAACTCTACATTCAAACTGTTCACAATGTGAGCATTAACTTACTGTGTGGTTTCTTCTTACTAAGTTTTTTTAAAGGTTAACTGAGAATTGCCATACTTGAGTGACAAGACAAAGGCGTTATGGAAAATTTAGCTCACTAGACATTAGATATCTGTATCTAAACTGGACATCATGAGCTCCTTTCATTGACTAATAGAGAGGGCTCATCTATGTGAAATTAATTCCCCTCAGACATGCCTATTTTACTCTACTGGCTATGATGCAGAGCTAGGATAGCTGGTTTAGATGCAAGTGCGTACACTTTAGATACCTGGGAAGAATCGTGCCTCAGGTTAGAATTGAACCCCAGCTTCTCTTTTGTAAAATTTTGGTTTTGTGTTTTAGTCTGAATTTTTATATTGCTTTTATTTATAATTTAAATAATTATTTGTGAAAATGTTGTCTTCAGCCATTTATAACTTAAGTAGAATTTCAGTTCTATATAATCCTGTATTTCTTTTTTACTGCTATGTGCTACCTGAAAGATGTATAATGAATTCTTTGTCCACTGAAAGCTTATTAGCACAACAAAATACAGGAGCAACAAACCTACCATGGCAACACAGCTGTGGAAGAGGAACTTAGCTTTTGCTTTGTTTCTGAATATTTTCAAGCACATCTATGTTTCCAAGGTGAGGAAAGTAGGGACTGGTTTCTCAGCACTTCTCACAAAGTCAGGCTTTTTGTATGGCATCCTTCCCTATCTCCACTTGCTGAATTGACTAATAAAGATAAATGCCAGTCAGAATACCAGGCAAGGGCTGGTACAATTTTTTTAAAATACTATACATTAATACTACTGTTTGTAATGATGTGTCAAGTGAATATTAACTAAAGCAAAGGTCTCGTCTTTGCTCTTATGAGAAATAACAGCACAAAATATAGCCCTCTCAATATTCTTGACTGAAGGAATTATTTGAATTCTTTCCTCTCAGTGTCCCTCAATAGTAGTGTACTGTTGAGCAGTGAAGGTAAGGCAGGAGAGAGCCCCACTTCTGTCCCTTTCTTAGCCCAATAGCTGGATGTTATTTCTGTTGCTTTATCTCCTTTCAGTGAATCTTTATTTCAGTGCTTTCTTGGTAAAATTGGTTGTGACTGTTGTTTCAAGGGTACTAGAGCTCTGTGTCATACCAGTAGGCTGGCATCTATATAGTGAAATTAGCCTCTTTTTCTGTATTATTAATATTGGTACCCCTGTTGTCTTGGTGGACTAAACATGGAACTTTGAAGTGTCTAGGGCTTGGTATACTTATACAGTGCTCTACTCAGGATTCAGTGCAATGGCTTTATCCAGCTAGCACAAGACTTGCTAATTCTAAGTTGTAGTTTCCATTTGATCACCAGTTACTGAGTTTGCAATTGTGAGATTTGGTGACTTTCCTTAAAAGAATCCCAGACTCTGTAACATTGACCTGTACTGCTCCACATAGCTATGCTTTTTATGAATCGTTCTCTTGTAGTCTATGTCATATATGAAACAGTCCAGCTACAAGCCTTACGGGGATTCTCTTTCTGTCATAAAAATTTTGACGTGCCATGCATTTCTTGGGTGTCATTTTAGAAAACACTGCTAGCAGACAATCAGTTACATAGGCATTAGAGAAGATCTGCTGTTGTTTGTTCATATTCCACAGCCATTACTCTCATAACTATTGTTCTTGGTTTTTACAAGTGCTGTTTCTAAGAACTGTTCATTGAAATTATGGACTAACTCACCTAGTGTAACTTTTTTGGAAAGAAAACTCAACCCACAGAACCCATAAGGGCACCACAGAGTTTTTGTTTTAGTTAATGAACCGGAATTACAAGTCTTCAGGGGGAGAGAATGAGAACAAAGCAGAGGCCACTTGGGTGAATTTGAAAATTGTTTATTTATGCAAGAACATATACATCTTGGGTTGTACAATCACAGAATTACAGAACAAATACATGAAGAAAAGATATGCTGTAGTGTCTAGTCATGCTGTATGCTGTGTTACATATAGAAAAGAATAAAATATTCAGGTTTTTTATTCATCTTGCCTAGTCAACATCTTACCCATGTTTCGTCCATTTACTTACTATTAGTCAGTGTCTAGTGTCATTTAGCTTCATTTAATTAAATTGGCTGAACAATGGAACATTGCTCATCCTAACCTTTTGGGAATCTGTGTTTGGCATTATTCATTGTTGTTTGCCTTTCATCATGTCACCATTTTGACCTGATATTGTTTATCCTTGCTCACCAAGCATTTTTCTGGCAATTATTGTCTAATATCATTAGTCTTGGTTCATTCCTGTCCAGTTGGCAATCATTAGCTAGGAGTCCATTTCTGGTGGGACAACTGTCATAATCCAGTGCTAAAATGAGTAGGAAGAACTTTCTTGAATGTTTCAGAAATTTAAACTGTAGGGCCAGACACACAAAAGGGCTTGGAAAGCATTGTTCTATCAAAAAGCGGGAAGCTGAGGCCCTAGATATGGTTTGAGTTTGCATGTGTGTCTCATGAACATTTAGTATATTCATACATACAGATGTAAAGCATAATCTGTTGGTTATGGTTCTGTTTAACTTTCAGCCCTCAAGATATTCTGTTAAGTCCATTGTGAATATTTGCATACCTATCCAGTTGGATAGGTATGCAAAGTATCAGAACTTTGAATATAGGCGCATGCTCAAAGAAGTCATTACTTTGCTTATGGGAACTTTGAGAATGAGGAAAAAATTTCCCATAAATATAATAATAAATATATACCTTTCACAGATTCTACTTAAGCATAGGGATGTATATTTTCCTCTGTGGACTTTCAATGTCATGTATACTTTTCTTTACGTTTTCTTGAAGTAATAGAAGCAAGTCAAGTTCTTTCCTCAGAAATCTAGAGTCTCAAATGTCTGTAATTTTGTTTGACTTTTTCAAAAGATTTTCAGGACTCTAACATCACTTTTATTGTTGTTGTTTTAAATTCTTTCAGCAACAGCTCTAATTTTTCCACCTTAGAATTTGAATGTTATCAATACTTCAGAAAAAGCCTTGATTTAGGAGTTTTCAGACAGGAATTTGTACATTCAAAGTAATTTGAAATTACTTTGTATCAGTTGTAGTGATGTCTGTTGTTGGATAAGAAAGACCTGGAGACCAATGTGCTTCAGAAATATCCTTGTTTTATTACATAAGAAGTAAAAATTATATAGCTATTTGCACTGAGTTTATACAAATTGCATACGCAAGTCAAAACCACCTGCTGCCAGTTCATTTCTTTGGAAATGAATCTGATTCCTAACTACAAACAAAAATGTGCTGAATGTGGGTAAATCCACTGCTCAAAGATTGAGCTATGTCTTCACAAGGTAACAATTACACCTGTAGTTAACAAAAATGTGATAGCATGTTTTGTTGTTTGAACATATAGAACAGAAATTTCCTGCTTGGGATTCAGTTTTCACTCTTGTAATTGTCAGAAAAGCAGTAAATGAAGTGCCTTTAAAATCTTGGCACAGTAAATATTTCCTTATCTTTGTAAAACAAAGACTTGCTGACCTCCGTTTGTTAAGGTTATTCTCAAGATGAAGTTGATGAGAAGTCACAAAGCCTTAGCTGAGGTATGTTAACAACTTTGTGTACGTTTAAACCATGACAAATTGTGCCAACTACTTCATCTTAGCTACACTGAGAAGAAGAATAAGTTTAATTAAGTCTGATGTGGAATAAAACAGAATATAAAGGCATCCATTGCTGAGGAGCTTATCTGTGTTACCCTTTTAAAAGGTGGCATATAACAATTTGAGCTTCTTTTTTTATTTGCTTGAACATTGTTATTTAAGACAAAATATGTGTCATGTTGAGCTGTCTGTACTTTTTTTTGTGTGATATCCCTTAAATATAGGTCAAAATTTCACCTTCAGAAATAATATGTATACTATATGTATTTTATGGCATTCTAAATATAAGTCAGCAGACTTGGAAGAATTGAAAATAATGAATAGACTTGATTACTTTTTAAAGGTCAGGTGCCGTTTCTTATGTACAGTTAAATGCAGTTCATATTGATCTGCCTATACAAATGTGTCCAAAGCCTTTTAGCCAGCCTCTAATTTAATCTAAGAAAGCAAGGTTCTTATTGAAAGTAAGAATGCATTTGCCTTCTAATATAAAGTAGTCTGATTTAAATAATAGTTATGGGAATATACTCTTGTTTATTTTTGAACAGTTAATATAATGATTTTAGAGACTGAATCCAAATTCATGCAAATAATGAAAAGTGAATCAATTTTCTTCTTATATACTTGTTTTAAGGTAGGCATCATACCTTTGCTACAAGCAAAGCTGAATGATACAGAAACTAGCCCTGCATCTGTTAATACAACATTTGCCAAGATGTTATTTTAATTCCTGACACAACTGGAGATACCACTTTAATTATTTTGTATTTATACATTTTATTTAATATATTCTCATGTTCTGCAGGCAGCAAGTGTATAGAAGATGTAAAAGAAAAAAAAAATAAATGTCAGAAAATGATCAATTAGTTGAACACAATTTCCCAGAAAATCTTTGGAGTCCATTAATCAGTAAGGTAGCCTTTGTGACAGATGCAATCATATGAGATAAGAAAAAAAGAAAAAAAACATTGCATTGGTTGATATTTTATGTCCTTTACACTAGAAAGTGCACTAAAGGTTATCGAATAACAAATGCCTCAATGTCCACAAAGCGTAGAGTCAGGAACTCTGGGCTCATCATAGAGTAAACTTTATTCTTTATGATCTTATGCAGTTCCCACCTAATTTTAGAAATATCTTCTCTCTAGTAAAAATTAAGTTCGTATCTGTGAATGTCTCAAGATAGTCTAACTGCAGAACCAAGATTGAATTCCCCATCTGAAAAATCTTTATGGGTAAGAATTTTTGGAGGCTACATAGGCACCCATTGAGGAGTTATGATAACTGTTTGAATCTATTTTCAAAAAGAAACTAAAATTTTGCTCCTTATTTTCTCTTTAACACAGCCAATTAAAAACAAATTATCTGACACCTGTCATTGTGTTCACTTGTATTACCTAAGCAATTTAGCTTCCTCAATTAGTCTCCTTAGTGGTAAAGGTCAGGATAGTTATTGGGTCTTAGTAATCACCAGGGAATCAGGTGGAAATCCTACAAGATCCAGTCTTCCAACCTCAGGCTTAATATCTGTGATGATTTTAATGTCTTCCACTACACCTGCAACAGTATTTTATGTTGTTTCCTTATCCTTTATGTACAGTGAACAGCTCCCAGGGTTTCACTGGATGCAACTGTCACTAAAGCTAAATACTGTTGTCCCTGGATTACCTCTGTGCTTTGATCTGTCATTGAAGGTAAGTGCATAATATGTTTAGTACTGTAAGTAATGATATTCACAGTCTCTCGAGGCAAGAGGAAACATAGCTTCCTTCAGCAGAACAGCAAAAGTAGGTCATCATGCTAGTTTTGCTTTTAAGTCACATTAGCTATTTCTCTTCACTAGTACACTTCACATTTCCTTGTAATAAGCATCCTTCAATTGTGAACAGTAGAAACTGTTGGAAGTTCTTTTCTTCACTTAGATGAAGTTCACTTCAGTTTTGTCAGAGTGGAAGTTGCTGGTGTACACAAAAGACCACTCTTTGTTTAAAATAATTTGATACACAGATTGTGGGTATGCTGAATGCTATCATAGAGCAATTTGGGTAGGAAGGGACATAAAGATCATCTGGTTCCAACCCGCCTGCCACAGGCAGGGACACTTCCACTAGACCAGGTTGCTCAAAGCCTCATCCAGTCTTTTTTAATTTCATTACAGCTAAAGCGCAGGAAAACTGCACAGCTTTTAAGTGAGTTTATCTGCTGACAGTCCTGTGATATTGCCTGTGAAAGACAGTGTAAAAAAATATTTTGTGTGGGATAAACAAATGGATAACACAAAACATGTCATTTTTCATAGCTGGAAGATTCTGTAACCAGAAGATATTTCATTCACATGCAACTGAAACTTCAAAGAATAGCGTAATGTAATACAACCCATAATGGTTCTGCAAAAATAGAACACAGTTTTTTCTCTGATTGTTGTGTTGATGCTAGTATGTTACTGAAGTGAGAAGACTGTACTTGATATTGAAATAAGTTTTTTCTTTTCTTACTGTCTATAAAATTAGTATTTGATCCCAAACCTCAGTGATGGCTTTCCTTTTTCTTTGGTATGCTTTGAATTGCACCCAGCAAAAGAAACCTTTAAATTATGTTAAAAAAAATTAAAATACTCATTGAAAGCTTGGATAATAGGAAACAATTTTATTTATATGTAAAAAAATTAGGGTGTTTTTTCTCATTAGTTCTACCAAGGCTGTTATTTCTGTATCGTCGTTAGAATTGTCTGTCTCCTAGCTTTGGTTGGTTTTTTAGTCTTGGTATTTTGGAGATTGCATGACTATGTAATCTTGTTGCCATAGTGAACATTGTCTGATATCAAGGGGCTGACAGTCAGGAGGAGTTATGAAACTAAATGATGTGCTGTTCGTATCATTCATCAAAACAATTATTACTACAGAAACATGATGTTATGTTCTGGAGTTTTTTACTGTTAAAAATAATTTTGTCACTTTGTTTTAAACTAAAAATATTTTTGCTTTAACTGTGTTATATATATATTTTTAATGAAGAAGACATTTTTTGTAAATATTTCTTTTATAGCATTCTCAGATTCTTTTCCTAACTAGGTTCATAATGTCACACTGATCTAGTTAATCTGTATAAGTGATAGTCTAATTAGCAGACAGCACGAGGCTACGTATGTCAACTGACATTTATTAGCTGAGGGAAGGCAGGAGAGACATTGAAGTCTGTCATCCCTCTAGGGGAATTAGCCAGCCACAGTCCGTCTCTTATCTAGGCAAAACAGAGAAAAAAACTAACTAAAAAGAAGGAGTTAGTTGTGGTGCTTAGTTTTGAATACTTTAGCTGAAATGTTCAAACTATGGGTATAATATTGAAGCCTAGGAGGACTTCAGTTTTCCTGCATAACGAGGCTGATGTTGGAGAACTGAAGAGACAGAAGCTATCTATGCCTTAAAAACTCATTTTGTGAAGGGGAAGACAGGAAGACATTCCAGGATCACCTCCTGTATGAAGATAGGATGAGAAAGTTGGGGCTGTTCAGCCTGGAGAAGAGAAGGCTGCATGGAGACCTCATAGCAGCCTTCCAGTGTCTGAAGGGGGGCCTGTAGGGGTGCTGGGGAGGGACTCTTCATGAGGAACTGTAGTGAGAGGACAAGGGGTAACGGGTTCAAACTTAAACAGGGGAAGTTTAGATTGGATATGAGGAAGAAATTCTTTACTGTTCGGGTGGTGAGGCACTGGAATGGGTTACCCAGGGAAGCTGTGAATGGTCCATCGCTGACGGTGTTCAAGGCTGGGTTGGACAGAGCCTTGGGTGGCATGGTTTAGTGTGAGTTGTCCCTGCGCATGGCAGGGGGGTTGTAACTAGATGATCTTGAGGTCCTTTCCAACCCTAACTATTCTATGATTCTGTGATTTTATGATCTCACCTCCTGTTCTGGAAAGGGAAAATCTCATCATTTTCAGTCAACATTGTAACTTATAGTACTTTTCCACTAAATAATATGTGCAGTATTTTGGAAGGGTTGTAGCTAGCTCTTTTAGGAAAGAAATCTAATTCTAGTCTTCCTTCTCATCTTGTATGATTATTCAGTACATAAAAGAAATCGTTACTATTAGTCATTTAGGCTGAAGAAACACAAAGAATGCAAAAAGGCAGAAGGAGGGCTTAGTTTCTTTCTTCCTTCCCTCAAAAAGATTACCTTTTGTTCATTGTTCATACATTGTTCATACTTTCCTGGTGTTTCTGCAACTAATTCGCTGTTGCATTACCCAGAGTCCATATGATTACAAATATGAGTAAGGCTCCATTCTCTCCTTGAGTCACTGATTAGATGTTAATTTTTTAGTAAAGTGGAAATTATTAACCTCTGATGTTGACAGATGTTAGTCTTCAGTTTGAGTATGTATACAGTAAAATTTTCTTTCACTGTGTTTGATCAGTTCAAACTAGTGCCTTGAAACAATCAATATCACACTGTGTTCAAAATCATCTTTCTGGGGACACAATGTAGTCAGGTGGAAGAAATATCAAGAGACCAGCATGAAACTAAGCAGATTTACTCATAGCTTTTACTTTTGTAATTTTAAAGAAAACCAGAGTAGACTCTGAAAAGCTAGACTCTTAATTGGATATTGATCTAAACAAATATTCTGTTTCTAAGTACCTGTTAAAATCGGTTATCCCTATTTATTAGGACATGTTATATTTACCCTTATTTCTGCACAAAGTGGTACTGCTGCCCTAAGTTATATAAAGATACATTAGCAGTACACTATTAATAGACCTATTAAATTCACTTTGGTTTGATTTACTTAGTATTTGAGTATAGGTTGAGTGTTCTATGCAGCTGCAAAGATACCAGTATTGAAAATAATGTGATTATCACCATTTTTGCTACTGTTTATTTTGCTAGTTTCGCAAAACCATGGTTTATGGAGCATTTATGCTGTATCCACTTTTAAAAATGCCTTATATGTGGCTTAATACAATTTACCATGCAGTTTCACTGAAAGATCTTAATTTCATTGGCATTTTTTGGTTTTGATTTTGCTTGCTTATTTTTCACTGATGTAGTGAGACAACACAGCATTATTCCAGAAGTTGTGTATCATTCTTTTTCCCGACTCCTTTCCTGTTAAAATTATACAGTCGCACAGGCAGGGCTGTGCAAGGCAGGCAGAACATACCAGTGACCTTTCTTTTTCCCTTTGCTAAGTTTCTTAACAATTAAAAAAAAGGGGAAGGGAAATATAAGCAAGCAAACAACAAAAACTCAAAGCAATCCCCAGAAAACTGTAGAATTAAATAAACTACTTCCTAGAAGGATTAATGGAATGTGATGATAAATACAAATCTTTTTGGATTTGGGTTTGGTTCTTTACTGTATAAATCAAGATTGCATCTTTCAAATAAAACTCAGGAAATAAATTGGATTTTTTTGATTAATTCTTATTCTAACCTATTCACACCTGCTTTTATTTATTCCTAAAAATATTTAGAATAGAAACATGATATATTGGGAGGTAAAACAGCAAGAGGTACAGTAGATGTAGTTATATCTCTCTTAAGCAGATTTCTACAAGCTATCCTAGTTCCTTCCTTGAAGTTACACCATTACAAACTCTTTTAGAAGTATAGCTCAGCCCCTAAACTATATTTGTATTAAACTCAAGAATAAAAAGCACTGAAATGTATAGCTTTATTTTACTCAATAAGAAAATTTTAAAAAAATAATAGTGATTATGTCAGGTCAGGGAAACTAAGAACTGGCTGCACTTTGAGCATTGAGCTATAGAGCTGTTGACCCCACATTAATTTGGCAATAACATGTTGTCCTGGTTTCAGCTGGAATAGAGTAAACTTTCTTCCTAGCTGGTACAGTGCTGTGGTTTGGCTTTAGTCTGAGAACAGTGCTGATAACACACTAATGTGTTAGTAGTCACCAAATAGCACTCACCCTGATCTAGGACTTTTTAGTCTCTCATGCTCTGTCAGCGACGAGGGGCACAAGAAGCTGTGAGGGAGCAGAGACAGGACACCTGACCCAAACTAGCCAAAGGGGTATTCCATACTACAGCACTTCATGCCTAGTATATAAACTGGGGGGAGTCACCCAGAAGGGCAGATTGCTGCTTGGGTCAGGCTGGTTATCGGTCAGCAGGCCGTGACCAATGGTATTGTGCATCACTTATGTTCATTATTGTTTTCCTCCCCGACACCCCTTTTCATTTTATACCTCTCTCCTTGTTATTCCCTTCTATTAGCGATATTATTATTAGACTGTACTTTATTTATTAAACTCTTCTTATCTCAACCTGTGGGTTCTTCCATGCTTTCAATTCTTCTCCCCATCCAGCCTGGGGAGGGAGGGGGAAAAGAGGGGCTGAGCTAGCAGCTGCATGGTATCTAGTTGCTGTCTGGGTTTAAGCCACAACACATATTAGGCTACTATGATTGCAGAACTTGCCCATTGAAAGCAGAAGTCATGGTTAACTTGCAAATATTCATTCTGCTCTCTGTTCTTCTCAAATACATACTTTCATTAAACTTGAAAAGACTTAATTTTGGTTTAATCTTTTACTTTTTCATTAAATTTGCAATATCTGAGAGTGTGATTGAAAGTGATTGGGGTTTAGAAAGAGTCACAAATACCTATACAGAATGAGTGACCAGATAGACAGCTCCCGTAAGCTAGGATGATAAAAAAGGTGTCAGAAACAATATTTTAATGCTCTTCATTATAATCCACAGCACTATAAGAAGAGACGGCTGCCAGGAGTGAGGCAGCCACCCTCCAGTCTCTTGTCAAATGCTAAAGGCATAGGACGTATAAAGTCTTCTCTGTCGACTAAGAGAAAGAAAACTGTTAAAGCTCAGATTGGGAAATGAGCTGTCAGATGAATTCTGGACAAATTTCTAGATAACACTTTTGTGTCTAAAGCTCCTGGTGTGCAAGACAGAGTCACTAGTATGCTGGCCCAGAAGCCAGATGTGGCTTTGAAATGACAGAAATCTTTAAGCTGGTATATTTCTGTTGTTTGTATATTGGTATATTTGTGTTCTGTTGACTGCAGAAATATCAGGCACACAAGCTGAAACAGATACTAGCCCTATCTCCATCTAACTGTGTAGGAAGCTGTAGCCAGAAAGGTTTGAAAGTAGGAAGGTGCTCATGTCTTCCACTGCAAGACAGGTATTGTGTCTGACATTAAATTTACCAGTAGATGAAGTGTAGACAGATCTTTGCAGCAGCATTGAAATGCAACATCAAAACAGCAGTTTTCTCTTTAAAAATCTTAGTGATTTTGTGTAATACGGGGATTTTAGGAGAAATATACTGAAATATATGGGAGAAAAACAGCTACCTTTTGAATTTATTACAGTTTGAGGTTTTTTTCCTCCAATATATTATTCTGTTTGTGACTAAGATGAAGAAATACCTTTGTGTCTGTTCCAGAAATCCAACTCTGTATTTTTTTTCTGCTTCCGATCCCAGACTTTTTATATTATAGTTATTTAGCTTGAAATATTGGAATTTGCACAAACTGTAAAGACTTCAGTGGTATGCCTGTATAAGCCTTATTTATTTGTCCTTTGAACAAATATTTTCCTAAAAAAAAAAAAGAACATGAAAATGCTAGCAATGACAGTATCTGAAATTAGACTCTGAAGTCTAAGTCTGAAGAAGACCTGAAGAGATCATTCAGTCTACTTAATTGTTCTGGGGCAAGTTTGATAGCTATAATTCTATTTTGTTATCTCATGGATGACTAATATGTTCTGAAAGACCTGGGGTGCTGGCAACTCCCCAGTTTACTCCATTGCCTCATCATCTTATCTACAAGAAAGCTTTTTCCTAATATCATGCTTATTTTTTTTTTTGCTCTGGTCCTATCCATTATCTCTATGAAAAGCAGCCTTATCTTTACTCTTGAGGAGGCTTCCCATACTTTTTACTATAATATCATCCCCCCTTCAGTCTTCTCCAAACCGCGACTTGACTAGTTAGTTGTGTGCATGTCTCTACTTGTTGTTCCCAGGTTTTCCAGATCCTATGTGAGATTTACTTGAATCCAGTTGACTTGTCAACTCTGTTGTCAAGTGTGTAGTGTCTCCTCACTGGATTTATCCTTCTAAATACACATATTTGAATTACTGCATCAACCCTTGCACAATCTTCATAGCAGTTTCATATAAACCTACACAAATTTTTGACAGTGTGATAAATGTCTAATCACAGAGGATGATGATACGCTCCCCATCTCACTGAAGTAGAGCTATTTGAATAGGAATCTAAATATAATGTTGCCATTCTCCTGAAATGTTTTTTCTTTGAACTAATTTGTTTCCCCTAGCTTACAGCCGTTCAAATACCATGATGAATGCCAGTTCCAATAGTACTAGCTTGCTTCTGGAACAGCCTGGGGACATTGGAGCTCAGGGAATCCTGTCTGTGTTTTGTTTTCCCCAGGTAATTGCTGGGACAGGAGTGAAGAAGCTGACATTGGGGAACAGTTGCTTTAGTTCAGTGTTGCCAGAAAATTCCTTCCCTACTGCAGTCCTTCTATAGCTAGTTATGCAACCTCTAGAATTTTTTTGACTTTACAAGACAGAGACTCAACTTCAGGACAGATGAATGCCTACTTAGGTAGATTATAATGCTAAATGTTACAAATTAAGATCAGTGAATTATCCCTTGGCTTAAAGAGAGGTGAGACAAGTTTGACATTCAGCTCCTCAAAACTGAAAGAAACAGGAAGTAGTCTTCTGGCTGTTACTTTGTGGACTGGGATGTTTTGAGCCTTCACAACAAACAGAGGCTTTAAATTCACTTAAATAGAATAAAGACTAAACAGGAGAAGGAACATATAATGAAACCCAAAATATAAGTTGGGACATTACTTTAATATACCAATTTAAATGTTTTTGAGAAAGAAAGCCTCTCTCCTTTAATACATGAGACTTCCCTAGAACTTGTAAAGATAAAATTTGTCATACTGAAGAAAGGATCAGAACAAAAGTATTTTGGAGTTCCAGGTCCATCTGCTGGTGAAATTGTTCTTTTGATGTTTTATAGGGAAAGCCACATGTTATTAAAAAACTGCAGACTTCATTATCCATGTAAACAGTCGGAATTACTAAACCCAGTAAAATTACATGAGTTCACAGTAGCAATAATTTTGGTTGACAATATCTAAAGAATTTTCTTCTCCATTAACATGTACTGATTTTCTTATCAAACTTAGGCAAATTTCCAAAGTTTTCAGAAGGTATGATCCATCAATACAAATTAGAGCAGCATCTCCATGCATTGGGGATGTGCAGGTTCACAATGAAAGGGTACAGTAGTCAAAAAAGCAGAATGAAGAAGTAATCTTCCCTGCTGTTACCAATCATGTTTTTGGCTATTTGCCTGGCTTCAGGAGTGACTTGTTTTTATTACTTTCTGGAAAATATTAATTTGTCTTTTTCATATGTGAGGTAGAAAAAGGCATTTGTGTTCCTCTCTTAGCCACTTTTCAATTTACCTTGTTTTTTGGTGAATACCAGTTTAAGCTGAATGAGTAAACAAGAAAGTACAAGAAAGAATTATCTCTCCTCAACAACTTATTCAGAAATATGCAGGAATAATCAAGCGAATGAGGGAATGCACAGGATATGTGCATATCGTATGATACATTAATCAGCTTGATTTGAACAGATGAAATAGCACCCGTCATTAAAGTCTGTTTAGGCAAGTATATGATTCATCATTTATTTTTGAGAAAGATATATGTAGTTACAAAGCCCCCTAGGAAAACTCTTTGGCGCACAGTGGAATTGTGAGACTTCTCTGATGTGTTCTGATTCAGAAAATATCAAGCCTACCTGCTTTATTTTAAAAGCATTTTCGATAGAAAAGCTAGTAAAAGGCAGTATGAAAGTTTAAAAAATAATTTAGTCATTCATGCATGCAATTCTTTCAGATTCTACCTCTTTGCTGTTCTAAGTCATTATTTTATTGAACATCTCTGCAACATATGAAGTGTTTTACACAAACACTATTGCATGTTGCTGTCAGTTCACATTCTCATAATTTAAATGTCTCTGGCCAAGGAATCACAGCTGATTGTTATGACTAAATTTTTGGTTTCATTATTGAAACTGTTAGAATAACTCAACATACAAAACCTTCAAGTCTACCCCATTTTCATTTAAAAGACAGAATTATAAAGATCTTGTAGCTTTGGAGAGGAATTGATTTTTAAAAGTCAGCTGGAAGTACTACACATAGAAAAGCTGAACAGGAGGACTCATAACTTTGCAGACTTTGATCAGAGTACTCAAGGGAATTCCATGCTTCTATTTAATAATAAAAAATGTTTCTTCAATAAAGAGCCTGTGTTTTCCAAAAATACATTAGTGCATCTGTATATGCCTTGATGATCTTAGTCTTTATGATTGGGTGACCACAATTACTGAATATAAAAACCCAAACAGAAAATACATCACCCCTCCCTGCCTCTGTTCACTGTAAGAAGATAAATGCTTTGAACAGATGAACTTACGATGAAATATGTCTCAGAGGAAAAAAACTGAGCCATAGATCACAAGTTAAGACTGGGCTCTTCTTAAGAAATGAAATTAGCATAAAATTTAATGCACTTTTTGGTTCTTCAACAGCTTATAGAACTATGTCTAGGAATAAACGTAGCCAAATTTGTAATTTTGTTAAACTGTATCTTCTACTACTTAGCAGCTTATAGGATGCCATTTAATCAGGAGAACATGCAAGGAGGGTGTGCCACAGATTATATTGAATTTGGTAGATTTGCCACCACAGGCATTTAAGAACAAAAGCATGCACAGAATATATCTATTAAAATTTCTGTGCATAAGGAAAACTATGTACAAAAAATACTGATGACATATGTTTCCATATATTACTTACAATTTAAATAGTAGCTGTAAATTATAACCATGGGAAATAGCTAATCTATTGACAAATAAAATATATTCAGTAATAAAAATGGTTGTCACATAAACTTTAAAGATAGAACTTGGGAAATATCAGCTGTAACCAGCCTGTACAGATTCACTGTTGAATTGTTACTGTTCATTAGATTTCTGCTACTTTAGTTGGTGTAAAACTATCCAACCACTGGTGATTTAGTATAACACTACCCCTTGACTGAGGTGAGCGACCTAAGTCAGGAATGTCTTTGTTAAAGTATTTGGATACCTGAAGTTAGAATTATGAGATTGGAGTTTGCAGAAGATCCTAAAACACAAAAACCTTTTATATCAATGAAAAATCGGTGTTTGAAATATGTCTGCATATATACCTTTGAATCATTTTTCTTTTTGGATCATCAAGGTGAACTAAGTCTTGCTGATGACATTAGTTTTGATGTCCACAGAAGTATTTTGGGATGGTGTTTTTGGGTTGGTTTTTTTTTGTGGGATTTTTTTTTTGTTTGTTTGTTTCTTTCTTTGTTTATTTGTTTATTAAGGAAGTGTCTGAACATGGTAGTTTTCTACTTCATGTTGATTTTAAACATAAAGCCAATTACTACATCTTTAATCATTTAAGTTTCATTGGAAATCTTTCCTATAAGTCATTACTTTGGAAAATACTAGTGCGATGGTGGGTTCCTCCCACGCCATATATAACTCTATTATCTTTAGGCAATTACATTTCATCTACAGCTGCTATATTTTATTTTCAAATGTAACTAAAGTTGGAGAAGCTAAAAACTTTTTCTTCCCTGGAAGTGCCTTTCTATCTAGAGCCCTATGCGTTTTTGAAAACCTGTACTTTGGAGTAAATATCTCTTAACCTTCTAAATGATGAATAATGTGTGATATGGTAGAGACATGAGATAAATCTAGGTTTATAAATCAGAGGTATTTTACTGAAGTGAATATAAATTCCATCAGGATCTAGCAAATATTGTGTGTTTTCATGAAGGCAGGTTACATTAAATTCTCAGGTGTACTCCCTTAACAGCCTTATCAACGCCAAAGGTTGTACAAAGAATAATAGAAGTTTTAAAGCAGCCATGATTGCATTCCCAAGTTTTTACATATAAGAGAGCTTTTAAAAAAATTTAAAATAACTGACAGTGGTCAGCAATTAAACATCTTTATACTGTTAAACATATTTATGTCTTAATAAACTATTAACTATTTGATAATAAATTGAGGTACAAATAGTGGGGTTTTATTTACAAATGGAAAAATCACTGAAGTGCTAAAAAACATGCTAATAATAGATTTTAGCATTTAGGAACATGTTTATCCTTTCAAACAGAATGGACTGCTAATCTTAAACAATAAATCCTTCATTATGGAGAGGCACTGAATGAAGCATAACCATCCCTAACTGGCGTCTTTTATATAAATGTGTAAAATATGGACATTCCTTAAGCTCTGTTTCATGCATCTGTTGTAATCAATCAATAGGTGTTAATGTATCCTACTTTAACATATAACTTGAATTCTACAATCTTCTCCACAGGTGATGTATTTAAAATATAAACATAAGACAGATAAAATTGTTAAATCTAACTCTTTCCTGAGTTTTCTGCAGTGCAAATATCTACTGATTATTATCCAAAGCAAGGCTGCACTGTGATCTGTCTCTTATGTGTGCTAAACCTGGTGAAAGTCTTCTCTTGCATCTTCACCTATTGCAAGTGACATGTGGGTTGTCTTATAACCTGATGACATCATGATATACCATAGGAAGTGTCTTGTCCCTGAAGTAGTTATATTTTATTTGCTTTTCTTCTTTTCATTCATACTCATTTTAGGATTATTTGAAAGAAACTAATGAACTTGACAGGCTAAGGAAATAGAGGCTGTTCAGCCTGGAGAAGAGAAGGCTGCATGGAGACCTCATTGCAGCCTTCCAGTATCTGAAGGAGGCCTACAAGGATGCTGAAGGGGGACTCTTCGTCAGGGACTGTAGTGATAGGACAGTGGGTTTAAACTTAAACAGGGGAAGTTCAGGTTAGATGTAAGGAAGTTGTTCTTTACTGTGGGAGTGATGAGACACTGGAACAGGCTGCCCAAGCAAGTTGGGAATGCTCCATCCCTGTCACTGTTAAAGGTTGGGCAGGGCCTTGAGCAGCCTGATCTAGTGCGACGTGTTCCTGCCCATTGCAGGGGGGGTTGGAACTAGGCTGGAAACCTAACCATTCTATGATTCTGGGTTTTTTTGGGTTTTTTTTCTTTCTTCGGGATTCTCATCTTCTCTTGAGCCCAATCAAAGCAGGTCATACATTCTCTCTTGAAAAGCACTGAGCATTGAACATCCCTTTTCATTGTAATGTCCATCCTGGTTATCAGGAGACAAACTTGGAAGGTAATCCAAGTTTTTAATTCCTAATAATAGTTGTAAGCAAAACCCTTGAGACTGATGTTCAGAACACTCTCATGCATTTTCTGTTCCTTGGATCAGAGCATATAGATAATTTGTATTAACACTGAAAGTTATTGCACTGAAGTAGAATTGGAAGCCTTCTATAAGTGTGTAGAGGAATTTAGAAAGCAAACTTCTGAAACTCTTTACTTTAGGTGACCAACATTAACTCAGGTGCAGAATGAAAGGACACTCTAAATATAATCCATTAATACTTCCATGAAATTTTGCTTTATGATCACTATTTATATTTTTAAAATTATTTTGTTTTCAGTTTATTTGTTATTATAGTAATTTATTATTATTTAAATTCTTCTAAAGCTATTTAAGGCTTAAGTGTATCTCTGTAATATGCCTACATTTTATAGAAAGGCTTTGTCGCATATCCTGAGTTCATATGCACCTAGACTGTGACTGTGGAAGACTCTTGATCATCTTCTTTCACAAAAACGCAGGCTAAATATTTATATAATTGACAGCTGCCTATGAGAAATTTTGCCATATTAAATGTGCTCTTAGGTTTAATTCCTTCTGGTGTAGCATTAAAATTCATGAACATCTATGTAAACAGGAAGTTTCCATTCATCATTCATTAAAAATTACAACATACACCCAATCAGCTGAAAATCTAATGTTGCATTAAATGTTTTAAGGCGTATGTACATACATTTACAGATAAGTTCCACAAGCATTTTTGTTTAGGATCTATACACAAATATTTTTGCTTTTATTAAATACAGAGGTCAGTTGAATACTGAAATACTGGTAAATAAAATGCACAGTAAAGGCTAATGAGAGGATAAAAAAAATTAATATAGTGAGCTTGACAGCTTAATTAATGAACATTTTTTTCTTTACAAGATTTGAGCCTTCCATGCACTGTCTTGTACTATTTGTCAAAATTTTACTGGCAGGTCCCAAAGCAAATTTTTTATGTCCTTGATAAGGCACATAATATAATTTATGCTAGATCCTAACCAGTTTTATCCTGTACATAAATTTGCCAAAAATCTGATATGGTGTTCACAGTGTTCCTACAAAAAACTTCTCCCAGTTGACATTTGTTTTAGGAGCACACAAAACAAGAGCATGGGAGTGAAAATGCCATCACTGGTACTGGCAGCAGAAATCTGAAATGTGTTTTCTTTCTAGGAATTTGCAGGAAATGTAGATCTTGTCTATAGTTGCTACCTGTGACACTTGATGCTTCTGTCTCTAAGAGCTTGTCTGATTGGAAGTACTTAGTTAACTCATGTTAATTTTAGTGAGATGTCAAAGATAATGAACATTAATACAATTTGTATGGATACTCTCACTCCAGAAAAAGTAAGTTAAAGAGAGATGAGGTGGAAAGACCCAAGTCTATTTGCCTTTGAGGGAAGCATATACTTTAAATTTTGTGTTTCTTGTGCTGTAGTGTATTCAGCACTGTATGCTTCCAGGTGAATGGAATAAGCTTCCTGCTTTGACAGACCTTCATGGTACAGGTAGTAGCTCTGTTGAAATCTATGAATGACTAGATGGAAAAACTGACATGAGAAGAGAAAAATATTCTATATTTCTGTTCAGGCCAAGAGACGATGTTAAATTTTCCTTAATAATTATTAACAGTAGTTAGTGTAGGAAGAAATGGTCTGATCAGCTGAATAGGAGTTTTGTCTGACTTTCAGGGGTAGTAGTGTTGAGTGCTTTTTGAAAATCCCATTCCTAGTGAGTAAGGGTTTGCATTTTCAGAGTGAGTAAATAGTTGTATTTATCTTCTATCTTTCTCTGCTACTAAATTACTCTTCCCTGAAATGCAGCTTCAGTTATACTGCAAATTTCCTATAAATCTGGACCAGAATTTTCATTTATAAATAAAATTAAAGAAGTATAACTTGTATTTAAGGCTCATCTAAGGAAGCATTTCATTGCTCAGTGTGGCAAAAACATGTTATGATTTTCAGTTTACCAATGCCCCGAATACTACTCCTATAGTGATTTCAAGATAGTTCATGGTCAACCCATGTTTTTGCTGCATCAAGCTGAACCCTGTGCTCAGAATCCATCTTTGGTATATGTGTGCCTTCTAATCTGGAAGCACCTTCCTTTTAGAGGCATTAATAGGCAGCTGATTTGACTATATTGGAAGGAAGTCAAGCATTCTATATCCCTGACTCTTAACTGAGTCAGAGCCTTCTGCATGACAGCAGTTACAAGTGCACTGTAGATTAGAGGTTCGTTATTGTTAACAGGAGTGGTACATTAAACCCATTGTGCACAGCAATTGTACTAATAAAATGCATTACTTGGAGTTTTAAATCCTCAATTTAGAAATGCAATTAATTTCTGGGGAATCCAATTTTGAAATACAAGAACTATGCTCATCTGCTGTCGCCTTGTAAAGCTTCAATATCTTACACTGTGGTAGAATGAATTTTGTATACAAACATGCCATCAAAATCTTGGCTTAAGGTGCATGTTTGTAATTTCTAAAGCAAGAGAGTAGCATCGTTTCAAGACAGACTGAAATAAAAGTTCCAAAACCTTGTATTGGCTATGAACACCCCAGTTTCCATCACAACATCCTGTTTATGAGAGAAAATCTGGCAGTATTCCACCCTCCCTTTATTTTAAGTATGGACTCTTCTGAAATTTTACTCATCTAAATGCATGTTTTAATCAGTGATATCTTATTTCACACCAATGAATTTCTTTTAATTTTTGTGCAATAACTTTCTAACTTTTCATTTCAAACCATTGTTTATACATCTGCACAAAACACATGAAGCACAGTGTATTATTCACTGAAAAGGTACTCATGGACTTATAAGCCCTGATGAAGCATGACCTAAAATAGAGCAGTTCAACCCCATTGTATTTTAGATCATCTTATTAGAATCAGCTCTACTCTGTAATCATTTTGTTAGGGATGAAAATTCTAAATATATTACAAAGCAAAATGCTTATTGCAGCTAAAGAATTCTAATGGCTAGCACCTGTGAAAAAACACTTGTGTTTAATTCAGAGTGAAAGAAAGGTGAATTTATTTTAACATATGAGAAATAAAATAATTTAGACTTTTAAATAAAATAATATTCCCTTAAACAACTTCTGAGCTTTGCCGTCTAATGTAACGGATTTAGTTTCAAAATGGGCAGATGGAAGGATGGACTAAAAGCATCTAAGTAAGTGCTTTATTAGCTGCCTGCTGTTCTTGGAGTGGTAAACAATAAAAAATATTTCTCATAAATTAATATTTTGCTAGTAAAAAAGGATTTTTTTTCCTCATTACTGACCTTAATAACTCTCAAACTCTGAAGACACTTGTGATGCCTGTGAGTTGTGAAACTTTCATACTCAGGAATATAATAATCACCCTTCACTGTTGAGATATTCTATAGAACATGCATTAATTCAGTAAAAGGCATGAATTCCCTTGTGATTTCACTCCATCATGATTTTTCTATGCCTAAAAAAATTAGGTACCTGTTTTCACTTTGCTTTTACCTAAGGATAAGGCAATGAAAGCATTAAATAACTAAAGTAAAATTAGAGAGTCTTTCTTGTAGTGAAAATTGTGTCATAGTTGTGTGATGTCATTTTGAAAAGAATATTTTTTAAGGACAGTGTTGGACAAATTTTATCTTCTGCTCAGAAAAATAATATAATACCACAATTACATTTGTTCAGGAAATTTCTTGCCTGATTACTTTCAACTTCAGTAGTCAACATCATATGCTTCCCTTTTTCACAAGAATAAGGGTCTCCTGGGAATATCTAGGCATGATCCCAGACAATGATACATAATTTATGATACTCATAGAGTAACACTGTTCTTCTAAAACATCATTCAAAATATAACAGAATGATATTCAGTGTACAGGTTATTTTGATCTCAGCATGCAGGATACAATAAAGAGTAGTACATAGGTGTAATTATCTTTTTATTTTCTAGTTGCTATTTGATGAATGCAGTTTTCTGGTGGTTCATACACAAGCCACTAGATCATGCCCTGAAACTTCAAGAAGGTAAGAAGATAAGGATTGTGACAAAGGTGAAGGAAAGATTCTATTAGCTTACTAAATTTGTAGCACTATTGAACTGGACAACATCTTAAAAAGAAGAGTTCAGTGCAGATAACAAAACCTTAATAATTAATGAGATATTTAGAAATATTATTCACAGATACTGGACAAAATGTGGAAAATGATGTTGATAGATCTAATGACGTCTTTGGGGCAGTCAGGAAATATGTTGGAAGTTATCATGATAAAATATCAAGCTTTGATAGCAAGGATGGTAGCTGGTTAGAACTTGAGAGGTCATCTGTGTGCTGGGTGTTCATTATATGTCTTTCATAGAAACTATTCTGCCTCAGATATGTAAAAAACATTTAAAAGAAGTTCAAAAAGCTAGGGCTTTAAATATAATTTAAAGTGTGAGGGTTTTTTTGCTTTTACCTACAGAAGTGAGAAAGTCTACCTTCTTTAGTTAGAGTAGAACTAAATCTTACAGAAAAGATTTTGATTTATACCTAATGATTTTATTGAACTAAGGCAGAATGCTTCCTTGAGATAACCACTTCAAAATAAAAGCCTAGCCAGTTCCTAACACAGGCATAGCCATGCGTTATGTTATGACTAACAGCCTGAACAGTGTTGTTTATCATATTAATTTTAACTTTAAACAGCTACATTATATTTTTTAAAAAAAGGATAACAAGATTCCACATCTCTGAGCATCTGTCAATGCATTCCAGAACAAATTTGTAAAGGTGTTTGCAAGACTTAAGCTTTATTTTCCTAAAACCTAGGGTGAATGAAGTAAGGTGAATCAAATACTTCAGAAATGTCCTCCTAAAATTTCTTATGCTAGAAATGTGAAAAAAAAGTTACAAATAGAAAAATGAAATGTCTTTTCATAAATTTTAAGCAATAAGTACTAGGCTCAGATTTTTCAAGAAAGTTCGGATTCCATTTCAATGCTAAAATGAATTCCAAGCCCTTCAATATTTGATATTGGTGAGAAAAAATCATACTTGTAAGCAGGACATGTTTTATGAGAGCTCCTTGTCCTGATGCTGCACTTCTTGACAAAAGCTCTTAATAAGAACTAGGGTAGATTGTACTTTAAAAATCCATTTGTTCTTCAGGCGCCTAATTAGGCAAAAGTTTCTTTATGGCAGAAGTATGTTAAATGCAGAAGTGTCTTTGCCGGATATGTGAAAACTTTATGTCTCTAGGGCTCTATGCTTACTCCTTTTTTTAATGAGACTTTCATTCTTTGCCTTACCTCATTAAAATATGCCAAGCACTGTGAAATTCTTTATAAGATTAGATTTATAAAGATTAGAGTAACATAAAAGCTCAGATGGTTTGTTTTTGAATTGTTGATTCAGAGCTGGAAACCCTTTTATGTTACTCAAGATAAACCTTCATTTTGCCTTAAGACTTTGTCCCTATCCTCACCAAATGTATTTTCACTGTATAATTTCAGATTGTTGTTAAAATTTTAATAATTTTTATTAAATAGAAAGTCTGAAGTTTCTAAGCTTCCATTTGAAAATGCACTTCAAGTTTTCCCAGCTGTATTAATAGTTTCCTCTATTTAAACTAAGGCAATATATTATTAGTGTTTAAACTGCAGGGACCTGTCCACAGAGTAACTGACTGAAATAACCTTACTAATTTATGTATTATGTACTGTCATTTTACTTCCAGGGCATTACTTTCTTAATCTCATCGGTACAAAGTATAGACTTTTTCCTTATTCATTCTCCAGATATAAGAAGCCATCCAATTAATGGTTGCATGTTCAGTTCTATATTTAAATTTTGGTAAGTGCTTACAACATCCTATAAAAAAATATTATCAGTAATATTTTATGGTAAATACAGTTTGATATCTGCACAGACTTTAGGAGCAAAGACCACATGCAGTTAAGATAAGCAGCATTTATTAACATACTATTCCTTTTTGTAAACCAGGTAACTCATGGCTTCCAAAGAACTTGTGCAGAAACTCAGGCAAGGCTAGTTAGGATAAGAAGAAATAACAGAACATTCCTTTTGTAACAAGTAACTTTTCTTTTTAAAATAAGAAGGTATTTAGCCTCGTAAATGGCACCTTCAAAACTAATGAATCTTTTCCACATTTTATTCTGCTGGACAGGCAAACAGATTTCTTTGGGACTGTGTATGTAGTGTGCTAATTCACAGAGGAATTTGTGCTGTTACATATGCTTCTAGCAAGACATAGATTAGGCTCTGATTTTCATGGTGTCATATCTGTGCCAGCCACAGTTCTAATGTGAAAATATATTCTCTGCCATCTTAGCATCCTGACTCTTGTTTCTGCTGCTATTTCTTTTCCTTTTCTTTATTTCTTTTTTTAAAGAAAAGAATTGTGGCAAATAAAGCTTATTATGAGCTCTAGAAGTCCACAGGTCCTGTTATAATGTTAGAAGTGAGAGAAAAATATAATAGAAAAGACAGAAATCTAAAAATTATTGAAATATAACAGTGCTTCAGAAGACACTTCAGTTCTTTACAGAGCTTTTCACTCCTGACACAGGACAATGCCTTCAAAATGCAGGAGCTAAATGGAGCATAGACTGGAAACATCTATCATTCTCATCACAGCTGCTACCACATCATGGAGAGTATTGCTAACACAATGGAAAAAGAAATTAACTGCCCATCTGTGCAGTGTAGACCATTTTGTTTCATCATGGTTGATTAGCAAGAGAAAATGGACTTATGCTAATGTTAGGGTACAGTTCTGCAATGTGGAAGACCCAGATTCAAGTCCCACCTTTGGCTGATGAAAATGAAAGCTTTTACTGTTTCAGTATTTCAGGCCTATTTCAGTTCTACTCCACAGCTGCACTGCTTTCAGTTACCCAGCTTGGAGTCTGCCCTCACCAAACCAGGTAGTTTGGACCACTGAACTCAAGCCATGAGAGTGACAATCTCCACAAATTTTATTAGTTACATCAGCACTTTAACAGCAGTGTGCCAAGGAGTCTGGCATGCTTTTGAGCTCCACTAAACCAGATACTTTTATCATAAGTATTTCACCAAATTTATTTTCATGTCTTTCAGTACATGTTCTACACCGAAAAGAAACTTACAGGCTCTTTCAGCATTTGTACTGCACTCATTAAATTACCTGTAGCTTTGATGCTGGAAAACAGAAGTATGTATTTCATGAGTTCAGAAACATTCATTTAACACTTTTAGTTGACTTTTTTTTTTTTTCCTGCTTCTTTCCAAAACATTAAGAGGGGATAGGGGGTGGGGGGCAAGAGAGGAAAAACATGTGTTTTTATACTTACATAAAGTAATGAGCACAGGAAATTGTTGACTGGTTTTACTCAAATGAAGGTACCCATTTTAACATCCTTTCCAATTCTGTACAATTTTGTTTCCATTAAATTTTTTTTTATGTGTTTCTTTACTTTCTGGCAAGGAATTAAGGAATAGCTTGAAGCTTAATTACTGTGTGAGGGAATTTACATTTCCATATATATAGCGATTGGTAAGAGATGTCCCCTACATACCGCAGAAGCAGACAGTACTTAAAGCCACAGCCAAAAGAAAGACTTGCCCTTGCTACTCTTCAACCGCTAGCTTTTTCCTGTTTTCACTCTGCATCAGTTTCTGCCATTGCATTATATTTTTAACATTTCCATCTGTTAGGTACCAAACCGTGGGACTGTTCTTCCTCAAATATGGTTTCCATCTAAATACTTCTGCTCAGTGGCTGCTCTCCATTTAAAGCCTCAGTCTGTAATTATAGTTTCAAATCTTTTCCTTTAAGTCCATGTTTATTACTTGCTTTAGGAGACTGGATAAAAAAAATATAACAATTAGAAAAGCATAATTTGCTTAAAATCCAGTTGAAAGAATTGATCCCAATTGTTTAAGTTTTCAGTTAAATCTCTGTTGAAGTCACTTTTAGTATTATAAAAATCAAGCAACCAACTCATGAAGAAGATATAGAACAAATTAGAATGAAACCTTATTGAATTTTTTAGGTTGAAAAAGCTTTCCAAGCTAAAAGCACCGTACCTCTAGGGCAAATCAGGTTAAAACAAGTCTTTTGCAGTTGACTATTAATCATTTGGAATTTGTTCTTTGAGTGGTCAAGAATAATTTTCTCCTGATTATGTTATTAAAGAGATCAAAGAGTTCATTATTGCTTTAAGTAAATGCCAGCAAGTTCTATCATCCTACATGCAAAGAGAACAGGTCTCCAGTTATCTCCCACCATTTCAAGACTTATGCAAAAAGTGCTCTGTGCACTTTAATTAGTTATGTATCAAAGAAAATTTACTCTAGGAGTCAAAAAAAAAAAAAAAAAAAAAAAAGCAGAGGAGCACACTTTGCTCTCAGCTATGCCAACGATGACTTAGCCAAATTAGTGGGGATATTCAGCTATGTCTAGGGACGTTCAGCTCTGTCTAGGGACTCAACTGGGGCCATGAGGACATGGAACTTCTTGGTATTTGGGTGGGTTTATTTGGCTTCTGTAACTCCCTGAATATTAAAGACTGGCATTGTACAGCTTTGTTTTTCTGACATGCCCAGTTGTGTTTCCGGATTCTGAGTCAGCTCATTGTTTTAACTTGTAGCCGTGGAAGGAAATTCCTGCTGTTCTTGATACATGCTGAGAACAACGTGGCTCCTCTTGGGTGGCTGCAATTCCACAGGGGCATTTTGTAGCTCATAAGTTGTGTGATCACCCATCTCAGCTTTGAGAATCAATCCAAGGGTTCACTTTTTTTTCCATCCAGCTGTATCTGTAGAAATTAGGGGGTTTCTTTTGCAATTTTTTTTATTACTGCCAAGTTGTTAGTCTTATTGACCTTTAAGCTGGAAAAAAATTAGAATTATGTTCAGTATGGTAATTTATCTTGGATCAAAAAGGGTTATTCCGAGGTGTTGCAGGAAAAATAAATGGAAATCATTACACAGCTTATATTTTCACTCTAAAACAAAACAAAACAAAACAAAACTAATTTTAGAGCTAACATTACAAAAAAATCAAAAAGAAACTATCTTAGTCAGGTTCCCCCATTATAGATATTAGGAGATATTTCTATGCCTGACTTACATTTAGAAATGCAGATTCATGGATTAATGCCTTTTACACTGGTTCTTCTTTTCTAAGGAGTATATGTGACATTTCTTCACTTTTCTGTCTGAGTCCTTCTGATAATATTTATGTGAATCTATGAGCCGTTATTTTGAATGTACGCATGGTGGGTCGATCAGATGGGTTTTTTTAAGAAATAAGGCTGACTGCTACTAGTTCTGTGAAATTTATTGCTCTGGCTACTACAGTCTGATCTTTGCATTGTTAAGTAGACAGATAAATAGCAGAGAAAGGCAGCCATCTCCAAAACCTAGGTCCAAAATCAAATCTGGCTTTTCATAGAAGTATATGGCAGATGTGAAATGAGTGTAATTCTAATCTTTTATATAAATGAAAGAAAGTTGATGAAAACCATTTCTTAAATGTAGCTGGAGGGTTATACTATAAAAGCAGATGGTTTTGAATTCTAACGGTCAGATTTTAAAGTATTTATGAACTCATTTAATGTTAAAATCAAGTTCATGATGCAATAATGTACCTCAGAGAGAAGAAAGGGTCAATATAGGAATCAGGACATGATATTATGTGTCTTTCAATAGGTAACACTTTGTGGTCAGTGCTCCCCCTACTATTTACATCTTAATCTCTAATATTTATTTAAAGACTTATTGAAAACAACCCAGCTTGTTATTTTGTTTAATTGAGACTTCTGACACAAATATTCATTAATTTTTTTATCAAAGAAAGATTATAAATAAATATGTGTTCTGCAATATTCCACAATGGAAAGCCAACTCTTCAAATTGTTAAGAAGAAAAAAATTTTCACCAAGGTTACTGTAATTTCAAATGAACTCAAAATCTTGTCATCTTCTTGTTACTGTCATATTTTTCTTTGTCAAAAGAAAAAATAAAAACCTGTGATTTAAAGCAGTAAAAATACTTAAGCTAAGAATTAGTCTTTGCTTTTTAATAATTTCTATTATTTCCATTAAAAAATAATAAATTCAGAAATACAGATAATACTTTAGAAATAAAATAGATTTCTTTGCATTTTTCAGTCATTTGTATTTTCCAACCAGTATTTATAAATTTTTTAAGCTAGTGCTATCAGTTATTGCATTTGTATTTACTGACACTATGTAGGAAATAGCATAGTGAAAAGACTGATTTTACTGTACCTTTCAATTTGGAAGATGGTCCTTCCAAAAGTACTGCAAATTTATTGATGATCTTGAAACCTAAGGTTAATTATTAAAATCAAAATTACACACCCCACACCTCTAACCTCACCCTCAATTTTAATTTTCTGTTAATTTGTGGGTTTAATTTACTGTTTTATTGTCTTGTATTTATGGTCGGATTTCTTTCTCTCTACCTGGTAATAGTAAACCACATTTAAAGTATTGCCATAGTTCTCAAATTGTTGTTTCACTTTCATTCTTCAAGTATTTGAGGAGCTGACTTCCTTTCTTCTTTCTGCTTCTCTATCACAAGCTACATTGTAATTTCACCTGCTTTGTTTAAGGTGTTTCTGCTGGCAGGTTTTAATGATTGCCCTTAAATTTAAAGCACCCCCCAGAGTAATTTGCTAACATAGCCCAATTGACTTTTCTCAAGAAAATAAAATATACTTGTATTAATAGCACTATCATATCACTTAAAAAATTAGCTGAATAGTCTGTTCAGAACTGCTGGTGCTTCAGTTCAGTACAGGCATAGAGTCTCAATAATACATGGCTTTGATTAGAGCTGGACAGAACATTTATGAGGCAATTAGCCACTCCACAGACTTTTACATGTTCAGACAGAAGTTGAATTATTTTCTTAAATGAGGAATGTAAAATACTCAGACAAAGGGACCTTCCTGTGACTCAAAATATGAAGTACCATGACCCTTTATGTTAAAGAGAACATTTTCTTACAAAACATCATGTCCATTACATAAAGAAGATTTGGTATCCTGGGTTATCACATAATATTGATATTATATAAGATATTCACATAAATGTCCTGTCAATTACAGCAGTACAAAGTAACCCACACAAAATTGAAAGCACTCACAGCCTAATTCATTGTTGATTACATGCTACCAAACAATGGAAATATAATTACTTGCATTTCACAGATTAAATAAAGGCAATCTAGAAAAAATATGGCACAAGAACATGGTTAGTCTTTTTTAAAAAATATGTTTTTATACTCAGTGTCTACAGCTACATTAAAGCTATAGAGTCCATGATTCCCTTTCATTTCTGTATTAGACTGTGCTTTCTACTGAGATCCCTTTCTTCTACTTCTAAGGAAGTCACTGTTCCAGCTGTACTATAAATACTGTTCCTTTTCTTTCCTATATGACTATAACTCTTAAGGAGTTATTATGCATATCTGTTAATCAAGCTAATGTAAGTTTGTTTGTGAATGAATCTTAGAATGAATCTTTGTTCTTTCTGGACACCCATCAGTTCTGAAAAATGAAACAATCCATTGCTTTATTTAAAGGAATCAGGAACAAAGGACACCTACATCTTATGACATATGCATTTAAATAATTGTATTATAAATACAGGCAGGTTTTTTCAGAATACATTTAATCAAAACTGTAGACAATCCAATGACATCATGAAAATCACTTTTTACTCCATTAAGCTTAATGTTTAATACCAACACTTTTGAAATCGGAAAGAAATTTTGAGGGATTCTCAAAATTATCTTTCCTTCTTTGTAATTTTTAGAAAAACAATAATTGACATATCTCTCCTGTCACTCAGAATTCTCATGAGAATTCTTCTAAGTATTTTCCCCAAATCTGCATAAATTCTAAACTTTCTATGTGTCGTGGTTTAAGCCGTAAATCACGCAGTCGCTCTCTCACTCACTCCCCTCTCTTTCTTCCTCCCTGCTCCCAGGTTGAGATAAGAACAGTTTAGTAACTAAAGTATAACACAAGACCACTACTGCTACCACCAATAACAATAATGACAAGGCAAATACAAGGAAAGAATACAATAGCTCACCCCTTCGAATACAAAGCCCGACTACTCACTTCCCCCTCCTTCTTCCCCCCCACTCCGGGGGGGGGGGGGGGGGAATTGGGAGAAGAATCAAAAGAATGCAACTCCCACTGGTTGAGATAAGAACAGTCCAGTAACTAAGGTATAACACAAACCACCGCTGCCACCACCACCACCAACAGTGACCAGGGAAATACAAGGAAAAAGAATACAATTGCTCACCACTCGATGACCGAGCCATGAACTGAGCTCTTCCGGGTTCCTGCCCCCAGTTTTACATCCTGGGCATGACGTGTTGTGGCATGGAATAGCTCTTTGGTCAGTTTGGGTCAGGTGTCCTGTCTCTGCCTCCTCCCAGCTTCCCCCCCATCCCTGGCAGAGCATGAGACTCAGAAAGTCCTTGGTCAGGCCAAAACGTTCTAAGCCATAACTATAAACATTGGTGTTATCAGCGCTGTTCCCAGACCAAAAATTGAAAACACAGCACTGCACCAGCTACTACGAAGGAGAAAAAATGACTGCTGCTGCTGAACCCATGACACTATGTTTTTCCTTTCACAGATATTGGGATATTTAAAGTATTGCAATTTATCAAAGTTCAATACCTTGAAAGTCTAAAAAGTAAATGTGTGCCCTCAGGGGCACATAGCACAAAAAAATCATACTGGTCTTAACGTCATTGTACAAATGGAGATATGAATGCACCTTTGGTTGCAGAGATATTTTTAATTAAGAAAGAGAATAAAACAAGTTTTGGATGGTAATAGAAGATAGGATTTTCTTGAACTCCCCTATATTTGTTTGTATATTGTAAATATTACCAGAACCTAAGCAACTGTGAGTGAATTTCCCATGTTGATAGGTGATTTGAGTTCCATCTATGTTGGCATCTTGAGAGATTTGACCAACCTTTTTCATACTCTAAAGCATTTGCTCTGAACAGAAAGTAGTTTTTAAGAAAAAGCCTCTTTGCAGTTCAATGCAAGTGTTTCTTCTGCAGGTTGGTTGAGGTAGTTGTCTCTACATCTTAATCAGCTTTTCTGTCCTACAGTTATGACCTCGGCTACTTTTTTGAAGTTAGTGATGATCATCCTTTGAGGAATTATGGACTGTTAAGAAGTCTGTTTGCAAAGGACTCAAATGGAAGAAAGCGATGAAACAGTGATTTGCACTGCTAGAGATTATATACCGTCCCTGTAGAGTGTATGAAAATCTATGTTTTGTTCATTGAAATGTTACTGTTTTATTCCTCTCTCACATCTCCAGGGTAGCTTCAGCAATTTTTATCGAAATGTGTGAAAATGTCATTCTGCCCAAAACCCAAATCTTAATTAAACAATGCCAAATTCTCCTTGCCTACAATATATATAGAACCCATATAGTCTTCTATTTCAAATATTTATGGTCCAGAATCTCCCCTTGTATGTAGTGTAAATTCAGCCCAAATTGAACTGTCAATCATTTCTGAATAGGTTATGCAGGAAATGTTGATTGTGAAAAAGGCAAAGCTAAGAGGACGTTGTAAGATGTGAAAAAAGACACTGTAGTGGTGTATGCAATTAGAAGTTCAAACTGGAATCTGCTTTGCTTGTGGAAACGTCAGTCAAGATGTTGCAGCAGAGTCATTATGGAAATTTAATCTATGGTGAAGTTAGGAGAGCTCAGCTAGTTTTCTAGTAGTGTTAGAAACTACTATAGTTTCTACTTAAATAAAGATAACATTGTGTAAATACATCCTGAGATTGAGTATGTATTTTATGCAAGCTTGATTGTATATTTTAATTGCACTATAATTGTTAAACATATCTGCTAAGTATGATTTTATTTTTTTAACTAAATCCAAATTCTTGGTATTAGACAAAAATTCTGATGTCACACTTATAGTTCATTAAATTCAGAATTAAAATGTGCAACTACACTAGAGAATTAGAGAGTATTTAATTTGGAAAAACATTTTATTTAATTGCTTCTGTAAGAGGCTAGGCTAGGCTTCTGCAAATGTACTGTACATGTAACCATTACAAAAGCTCATTGCAGCAGCAGGATTTCATTCCATTACTAACATGTCCATGGATATTAGGCTAACACATAATACATTTTAAAAATTCCTTTAGCATCAATGTTACAGATATGCCTCCACTTCAGTCTCACAGATTGTTAAAACAGTGCTACAATGCAAAAAGAATGAAACAGTGAGGCCTCAATGTTATATCAAAACTGCATAAATGTGAATAGGGTCTCAAACTCAGGCAATGAAAAAGGACAAAACCCAGCACTACCTTTTCTATGCTCAGTTGCTCTTTATCCTGAGCCAAAATGCTTACTCTGTGCTAGTATTTCCACTCTAGAAGTAAAAATTAATAAATAAAACTAACAAATAGGTGTTAGGGAGGATGGTGGGGAATATATATTCTTCATAAGATAAATTTTATCTCTAGTGAATATGTGTGATGAAAATTCAGTACACTATAGACTGGATTTTTAATTTCTTAAAAGACAGGATTGTTGAGGACCAGTGAGAATTTATTTTTCTTTGGTTTCTTACTGTTCCCTTTTGTGACCCCTGAAGAACTTCAATCCTGACCAGTAAGAATCACACTATAGAAGTGCGTCAATAACCAGATAACTACTGAAGGCTCTCAGAGAGTTTCTGTTTGGGGTATGTTTCCCTCAGCTGAAAGGTGATATGTTATACTCATTACAGATATATGCTACAGGAGCCTTGTGTTTTTCTCTGAACCTTTTCTTTGGCCACTATTGAGAAGGGGTTCAGTTGCTAAATCAGGTTTCCTTTCAGAATTCCAGGCAGCTGCCCTGGACACCTGCTCACTGAAGTCCATACAAATGGTGTTCATGCAGCCAAATAACAATATCTGGAGTAAATGTGGAAAACTTGCTTCTCATGTAGTGATCTGTCCAGCCGAACACCGAAGTTTCTGTCATTCTAAAATGTGAAGCTTCTCCTGGCTCTGTGTGCATATGGTCTAGGAAGTTCAGTGCTGTTTATTTGCTCCATCCGTGTACTTTCCTGCTATTGTTGATCCCCAAAATGTCATTTTAATGAATGCACAATGAGTTGCTAGAGCAAAGGGACAAGGGAGGGCTACAAACAGCAGTAAAATTTAAGACTTCAGAAAATGTTAATAGAACAAAAATTCACAAAGGTAACAAAAAGAATAGTTGTCTCATCTGAATAACAGAAGAGGCAAAGACAACCTGCTCTTTCAGAACTGGATGATGAACGAGAAAGAAATGTCTTCTGCAGTGACAAATGACAGTAAAGCTGTTTTCCACCTCTGTGCTGCTGACAGTATTTAACAGGGAGGCAGGGAAAGAGATGCCATGAGGGCAGAAGAGGATGACCCATCTCCTAGGAATCACTAGGATAAAAACTTGCAATATGACAATTGCTGTTATATGAAAACAAGTTTTATTTAGATTAGTTTGTATTTATAGTACATTTATGCTGTGGGTACAGATTGGGTATTTGGTACATGCTTCTAAACCTGTTTGCTTACTAAGCCATAGCCTTTCCTTACCAATAAACTCATATTAATTACATGTATACTGGGGGGAGGTATGTATAAATATGTGTATATACTTACATCAGTATGTATGTGAATTCAAGTATCTGATAAAAATAGCATTACATCAGTGTTCTGTTTCCTAAAAATACAATCTCTCCATATAGGAAATGTATATAAAAAAATAATCTCTCCATAGAACAGAAGCTCTCTCTGTTGAAATGTAACTGATAATTTGACCGTTTTGTAGGCTCTGTTTCATTCTTGTATTAATAAAATTTGTAAAACTTTGTAGTTATAAAGTCATAAAATTGTTATCTCTATATCTTTTACTAGAGTAAAAGGAATTAATATCTACCCTATTAAAACAAAGTTCCTGTGTGTAGTTTCTATTGTGAGACATTGTATTTTCCTCTGCTGGGAAAAACCCCTCCAGCCTGTCTTTTTTTGTAAAATATACATATGCTAAAGAGAAGTTTAGTGAAGTAGTCTTTTAAATCTTTTGTCTCTTAGTTTTCAATTCCTTGTAGATTTGAAGTTAAACTTTATATAGAACTGTCTTTTTTCAAGACAGGTGATGTTTTAGACATTTCTGTTTGTAGAAACTTTTTGTTTTGCCTTGGTTTGGTTTTTTTTTAATTCAACTTGGGGTGAAATCCAGAATCCAGCCCCATTTCTAGTTTCAGTCTAATTTTAGAACTCTTTGAGTATCTGTTTGTACCCTATGTCACCAATGTTTGCAGTCCTAATGAATGTTTCACTACATGCTGTGCTACAGAAACACAACAAATGCCTGATACTGAATGCACTTGTTAAATTAATTACCTTTCTCTTTTTTCACTGGGAATTCAGAAATATTTAGTTTAGTTTCTATACTATTGGAGAATTTAAAATATATTAGTGTGTCACAAGCTTCACCTATGTATTAACTTATGTGAGAGAACTTGCAGGAGAAAATAATAATATATTTGATATGACTGAAATAATAAATTTCAGTTTACAGTAAAACTTTAGAGTCACTTACTGACCATGTCTAATAGGAATAAATCCAGAGAGGTCAGTAGAATAGCAATAATTCAGCACCTCTCTGAGAGTCTGGCTATTATTTGATTTGTCATGTTAACAGTTGCTACCATGAAGGTGGATGGAAAGACAGACGATGCCTGAGGACGTGCCCAAAGCCTACAGGCTCTCATACATGAGTATATTTCAATGACACTTGCCACACTGATTGCAGTCAGAACTCTTGACTCATAAGTAGAGAGAAAATAACTCCGTTCTGCCTTAGACATTCTGTCCACGTGTTGCTTTCAAATATGAACTGTGCAAAATCTTGCTTCAGCTTTTTATGAATACCTAGTATGATTATTAGGAGACAAAATATAAAGTATATTTTATAAAATATGGCAATAGCTAGGGAAAAATTATAGCTGTGACATGTCTGAGTACAGGAATTGTCTACATCCAGCTCTTAGACATAGAGGTCTCTGGATGGAGCCATGAAAGGAGGAGAAAAAGTTGCACATTTCTTGCAGGGTCTGGATGAAGCATGTGCATAAAAAGAAAAGACAAGAGGATTATTATTTAACAAAGGTGTGATTCTTGGTAACATACAAAGTGACGTATCTAAATTTGATTTAATGAAATTCTCAACATCTACAGTATTAAATCTGTTAATGGAAAACAGTTGAGTTGTAATTAGGCATTGGCCTGTGGTGCTTTTGTTTTTCCAAAAGTTTCCTTAAGTAAGGACTCATGAGTATTATTTCAGTCCTTCATAAGATTTACCAAATAGTTGCTTCAAATTTGGTCAGACTTGCATAGTTAGACTATGTCTGAGTCAAGGCTTACTTAACTTGTTCCAGTTAAGACAACACTATTTTGAACATAGGTGAAGTTTAACTAACTTTTCACTTTTTTGAGCACTGTTGTTTTAAAATGATTAGGCTAGCATGAAGATAGAAAATATTTACCATTTTATTACGAACTTTTCCATTTTCTTAGATGCACAATGGATTATAACTTATTAAAACAGCTTTAGAATGCATTTCCCCCTTTTAGCTCAGATTCTTTTGATATTTTCTGTATTTGTCGCAGTAATAGATAAAACTGTCTGTCACATGAAAATGATACTATTAACAAAGAATTCTTTTGACAAGTATGGTGATAATTAAGTTTTATCATTTATCTGACAGAATTTTTTAAAAGTTGTAACAAAAAATTCTACATAGCTTTGTCTGGTTAATCAGTGTCTTTATCACTAGTGAAGTAGTAGTATCTCATTTATTGTTTTTGTATCATTTCCAGGATCTTTTTTTTTTTTTCAACAACTATGGAGGAATATGGTTTACTATGAGAGTGCTGCAGTTCTTTAAAAATAAGTGAACTTGGTTTCTTGGCTTTCTTTTAAGATCTACAGCTATTTAAAATGGTATTTTAACTTACAGTACCATATATTAGTGTCTAGATCTATTGTAGCATACTATAATACCTAGTAGAGATACAAAGAATAAGCAAAAAATAAATTTATGTTAATACAGTTTTAAAGAAAAATAAATCACTGAAAGGAAGAGAATTACCAATACACAAGTTCTGACATGAGGCACCTGCTTTTCACAGCTCTGGCCTCTGAATATGTGAATAAAAAATTGTTTCTCATTGCATTTTAAAATTTTAATTAACTTCAGTAAATAAAGCATAGATAACATTCATAGTTTAAAATCTGGTTCAGAAGAGGAGAGAAGAAATTAGTGATTGATGGCAGTGAAAAAACTGGCAGTGGGAAGATAAATGTAGAAGAAGGAGTAACTGAGAAAAAGGCTACTTCATTTTCAGTGGTTCTCTTTCCTGCATTTTGCTGTTATTGACTTATAGGGAAATATGAATGTTGGAACAAACTGTTCTAAATGACCACATTATTGCAATTTACTGAGTTATTGTTTCTCAGTTGAGTATCAGTAACTGATTCTCTGATTCTCGAAGATTATTTCAATTGCAGAATTGAATGTTAGCTCAAACCATTAAAATTACTCCATAGTTTTAGAAGAGCTAATGAATCTCACTGTAAGAGAAAATAATATATACAACTAGTGTATACTGGAAGCACTGGATACTCTATTTTGCATTCCTACAGTGGTAGTACACGAAGTTCTTCAAAGCTTGCTTGATATGTGTCCCTTGGGGAAAAAAAAAAAAAAAATCTCCTTTGCCATCTTTTCACTATGAATTTCCACTGTAAACTTGTATAATCTTGAAAGGAGATTCACAACAGCAAGTAGTGCCAACCCTTCATACATGCCAAGGCAATAGCATAGTGAACCACAAGTGTGGAATTACATAAATGCTTCCTTTTCCATCCATATTCCTTCTTTCTATGCTGGACTTTTCTGAAAAATATCTAGATTACGTATCAATCTGTTTCTTTTGGTTAATAACTTGCTTTCAGCCTTTTTGCTTAGTTTTGTGCAAAAGTTTCCATTAGACAAAAAAAGGAAGTAAAAGGAGCAAATTTTTTGGCACATCATGCAAATATACATATTTGCTATAGGCTGGAAAACACAAGTCAAATACTTATTTTGAAATATATTGTTTTTATGTAGTAGGATCAAAGGTGTATGATTACATTCAGCAAGGAATACAAGTGATGACATATATGAAGGGAAGATGATTATGTATCACTGATATGGTGAAATACATTTTTTCTCCACTATTTATTGTTTAACTCTGGGGAAGAGAGAGTGTGGTACTGGTGTCCTTCAGATTAGTCCCCTTCATGGATAGAACCCCTTCTTAGGCTCTAAGGTGCACAAAATTATTACCACCAGTGTTGCAACAAATGAAAAAAAGAAAAAGTACTTGTGTAATTAAATGCATTTAGAGAAGGCATATCTTTTCTCTATAGTCTTCTGAAAACAATTGCTTCTTTAGCTGCATCAATATTTAAAGAAACTGTAATACAGTAGTTTCAGGTAATTCCAAATGTTCATAATATAAACCGTAAACCATATGCAGAATTAGATGAAATCCTTGTATTCTGTGAAGATAATAGATATATTCAACTATGAAAGCCTACCCCTCTTTTAGCATTAACAGAATGTGATTTTGTAGGCTTTCTTGTACTTGATATAGTGAAACTACACCCCACAGACAAACTATTTTCAAGGCAATGATGTTAAACAAATAGAAAAAGTTCAGTATGCAGTACACAGAGTCTTAGATAAATTGCCTTCTGGTTTATTTGGAAAATGTTCTTGAATGTTGTGCAAATAAAATTATTTTACTCTCTGTTTTTCAAATATCTGGTTTAATTGATCTCTAGGGATATAAGGAGCCAAATTCTAATCTACTATGTCATTAAATAGAAAAGCATGTAGAATCTTATATATCTCCCATATTTGGTTATTGTGAAATAATTTTTTATTGCTTCTCCAGACAGGTTCTCAAATATCAACTCACAAATACATAGGAAATAATTGTATGTCCTCTCAAAAGAATATGCCATAAACCTGAGTTGCTTACACCTTTTCTACAGCTAGTTATCTATATAGAGGTCTCAGCAGTTCATTAGGGGCAATTTATTAAGGGTGCTACATGGAAAGGTGTGATTTTCCATGAGGGGTAACGGGTTCAAACTTAAACAGGGGAAGTTTAGACTGGATATGAGGAAGAAATTCTTTACTGTAAGGGTGGTGAGGCACTGGAATGGGTTACCCAGGGAGGTTGTGAATGCTCCATTGCTCATGGTGTTCAAGGCTGGGTTGGACATAGCCTTGGGTGGCATGGTTTAGTGGGAGGTGTCCCTGCCCCTGGCAGGGGTGTTGGAACTAGATGATCTTAAGGTCCTTTCCAACCCTAACTATTCTATGATTCTATGATAGAAGTCTGGACAGTGTTACTTCATTGGTTACTTCATTTAAAGGTATAAGTTTATACCTAGATTAATACAATTATATAAGAATAATCAGTGTTCAGCTTCCTTCCTGTTGGTCGATATATGGTTATTTTTTTGTTTGTTTTTGTTTTGTTCATTGTTGTTGTTTGTTTGGTGCCTTTTTTTTTAATTACTAAAAGTTTGCAGGTTTTAATTAAAATTTTAATCACAGAAAAATTGATTTAAAAAAAGTGAATTCAGGAATTTATACAGAGGAAAACAGCTGGACTTAATATTTCAATTTGCACCAAAACATACTAATAAAAATTCAGCTCTACACATACCAGCCATTGAGGATATTCAGATTTTAATTATTTTTTTAATCATATCTAAAATATATTGTGTGAAATCAAAAACAAAGTTGCATATTTTCGTGAAGTTTTACAAATTAAATCTGGAGTTTTACATTACTTATACACTGATCATGAAATTAATCTTTCTTTTTCTTCACTGAACTCAGATTTTAGAAGCTTTGAGAAATCTTGTATCGCGATCTCTCAGAAATCCTAAGACCATGGTAATAAGATGGGTTTAAGACAACAAATGTGACTATAAATGAACTGTGACTGAACTTGAAGATTGTTGAGATCAAGGACAGTAAGTCTAATTATAATATATAGGGATTCATGAGAAATTTAGGTCTGGCTTCGCAGTAAATGCTCACAGAGTATATGTTCTTATCTCATGTTCCTCTCCATTTTCAAACTGTTTTAAAAATAGATATTTGCAAATGGCCACATCATAGCAAGTAATTGTTATGTCTAAAATAAACTTGTCTTAATATGTCTTAATTAATATGTCTTAACTTGAATCTGTAATCTTCTTTTAAGTCCACCTCTAGCCATATTCTTATGCTAATATGACAACTATAATTTGAGTATTTTATGCAGGCTCTGCGTGGGATGCTTGACTAGAGTAAACCTTTATTTTTAGTGAGAAACACTGCATTCTTTACATTCTCCTTCATTTTCAGCTTCAACTCAACCTGGCCTTAACTTGGCAGCTGAAACATATGCTTATCTGGGTTGGGAAATATGACCATGATATGACTTTAACTTGAATGCTCTAACTTAAATATTTTAATGTTTTATAGATGAAGATTTATCTCCAACCCTAACAGAACAGAATACTATTTTGAGGATTGACTACCTCCACAAGCTCCAGCACTGGTCTGGTTGGCAGGTAGGCTTCAAAGCAGCACAGGTCCAAGGAAGATCCCCAATTTTACTTACGTACTCTCACAGACATCCATACTGTGCAATCACTTTCATACATCACTCTAATGGTGTCTTTTTGCTGTTTTCTGCTACACTTTCCTCCTACTCATGGTCCTACTGGAATTACTGATTCAAAATCACAAGTTTTGCTTGTTCTCGTAGGGGTGAAGACAGCATTTTAACCACAGCACAGCACAGTTTCACAGGTACTGGGAAAATATTTGTGCAGGGAGGAAGAAGAGGGCAGGAGTTTAGGTCAAGGGGTATGGTTGCTTAAGCAGGGAGTAAGCTTCCTTATTCATGATTTCATTTTCAGCTCTCCAGGCCACACTCACACATGCACAAAATTTCTTACAGTTCAACATCTGTCTGGCTCTAGCAAGGAAAGACACAAAGTGAACAGGAAATAACAAGCATCTGGTTTTATTGCTTAAGTTAGCCTGAACAGTTGAAATCTTCTTTCCCACAGATAATCACAGGGTATGGAGAAGGAAGGTTTTTACTAATGAACATTAATGCTTAGGGAGTATTTGTCATATAGAGATCAGTCTTTCAGTATTATAGGCAAATATGTCATTAAACACGTTCAAAATTTAAGGCCAGAAGCACACGAAAATTTACTGGAAGATTTAGTAATTAAAAACTTCCAGACAACATTTTACCTGGTGAGCTTCATTAACAGAAGAACAAATGGGCTTATTTTAAAAGTAGTGATGTACTTCTGAGGACTGGACCCAGGTGAAGTTTGATGAGATCGATGGCTGGCCAGAGCACTGAGATTCAGGTGCACAGACCCATCCGTGAGTCTTCACATCTCCTCACACAGTGGAGGGGATTTTCCTAGTATCTAAACTGTAATTTTTGTTAAATAGAAGCTCACAACTTTGAGAATCTATTTTTATAATATTCCTGGAGGAAAGTTCCTTTAATAAATTCACCTGGCAATATTCAGTGCAGGAGAACTCAAGCCACAATTACAAGATTTATTTTCTGTCGTGGTTTAAGCAGTAAATCACGCAGTTTGCTCAGTCACTCCCCCCTCTTTCTTCCCCACCACTCCAAGGGGGGGGGGGGGAATGGGGAGGAGAATCGAAAGAATGTAACTCCCACAGGTTGAGATAAGAACAGTCCAGTAACTAAAGTATAACACAAACCACTACTGCTACCACCAATAATAATAATGACCAGGGAAATACAAGGGAAGAGGATACAACTGCTCACCACCTAATGACCGAGCCATGAACTGAACTCTTCTGGGTTCCTGCCCCCAGTTTTTACATCCTGGGCATGATGTACTGTGGTATGGAATACCTCTTTGGTCAGTTTGGGTCAGGAATCCTGTTTCTGCTTCCTCCTGGCTTCCCTTCCTTCCTGGCAGAGCATGAGACTCAGAAAGTCCTTGGTCAAACCAAACATTCTAAGCCGTAACTATAAACATCGGTGTTATCAGCGTTGTTCCCAGGCTGAAAGTCAAAACACAGTGCTGCACCAGCTACTAAAAAGAAGAAAAATGACTGCTACTGCTGAACCCATGAAGCTTTCAAAGTATGTTATGCCTGTGAGATGTATAGCCACAAAGACAAGTGCAATATCAGGGGAGTGAATTCCCTTTGCCTTTTGTCTTCTACCAAATCTTTCATTCAGACTCAAACCCAAAAGCACCACATCCATTGAAAGGTAAGATTCAGCACTTGTATTTCTGTAATTCCTTAGAATTATTTTGCAGGCAACAGAATGCACAATTAACCCATTATGAAAGAAAAAAAACCGATTAATTAGTTACACTTTGTGTATGCTATTTTAAAACCACAGTTCACCTCATAATTTACCATTAAGAGACCAGGTTAGAAATTTATTATTTTGGAACTAAAGGTAATCTTTATTCTTGAAAGCCATAAAATCAAGGAATATTTAACAAGTACCTGTGTTTAGAGTCATTAGTACTCATGGATTGCATTAGCATTAGCATTTCAAGAATCTGAGCTCTGATCAATTAAAGCACAATTAGCACAGAAAAAGAGAGCAGTTTTGTTTAAATGAAAATGCCAATTTGAGTGTTGCTTAAACTGATAGTAAGGTGAATGCCTCTTTAGAAAGACGTCTTGGCAGTGGCTGGTCTCAAATGTAAAGAAATACTATGGCTGATATTACATGGGAATGACAAAGTAATGACCTGTGACACCTTTTGGCTTTAACTTGTGTGAATGTGTACTATTAATCTTATTTTTCTGATGAATTTACTAGAAAATACTATAGAAGACCATTCTTGTCATGATGTTTGCATAATTATATCCACTGAAAGCTTGAGTCTTGCACAGCTCCTAAAATTCAGAAAGGAAAATGATAACTTTGACCTGTATCTGAAATCTTTTTCACCTAAAAAATACATTTACTGTGCTCTTTTGTGATGCTGTACAAATATGGCTTTTATTGCAAGTGAAACAGCAGCTGCGCATCTGGTAGAAGAAAGAAAATAAATGTGTTAGGGATATGTCTATATGTGCAAAATGTCAATGAATCTAACAATTAGTTAACCAGCGTCTTACCATTATTTATTAATTCGTCATAACAATTACACACTGCTTTGAGTGATTTATTTCTCTTTATTTGTAAATCATTCTGCATGCCGCAATGCCCAGGGAGGATGTGTGTGTATCTTGGATATATACAGCTCCAAACTGCAAGCTACAGCTGCCATTTTTTCTTGCACTTCCATGTGGCGTGTGGGACTACGTTTTTTCATCATGAGCCATTCGTCCTTGATTCAGTTGGGGAACTGGAATCCGGACAGACATTATAATATGGGAAATACAATCTCTATGGATTCTGCCCCTGAAGCCATTCCATTATATAAGAGCTGAACAAAGCCTTTAGCTATGTACAGTGTACAGTCCTAGTAGAGGTAAACACTGGTAGTATTAAGTAATGGAAAAAAAAAAAAGAATAAATTCTCACAGAGTAAAAAGTCAATTGAAATAACTTTCACGTCACTTCTGTCGTGGTTTAAGCCTCTCTAACCACGCAGCTTGTTCTCTCCCTCACTTTCCCCTTTTTCTTCCACCCGCTCCCGGAGGGATGGGAAGGAGAATCGAAAAGAATGCAAATCCCACAGGTTGAGATAAGAACAGTTTCGTAACTAAAGTATAACACAAATCACTACTGCTACCACCAATAATAATAATGACAAGAGAAAATACAAGGAAAGAATACAATTCCTCACCACCTAAAACCAAGCCCGACCACGCAGTGCACCCCCCACCCTTCTGGGTCTCTCCTCTCCGTCCTCCATCCTGGGCATGACGTGCTGTGGTATGGAATAACCTCTTTGGTCAGTTTGGGTCAGGTGTCCTGTCTCTGCTTCCTCCTGGCTCCCTTCCTCCCTGGCAGAGCATGAAACTCAGAAAGTCCTTGGCCAGACCAAAACATCACTAAGCAGTAACCGAAACACTGGTGTTATCAGCGCTGTTCCCAGGCCCAAAATCAAAAACACAGTGCTACACCAGCTACCAAGAAGGAGAAAAATGACTGCTCCTGCTGAACCCATGACAACTTCTAAACAGTCTGAGTCAAATACGCAACATTTCTCCTCTGGTATTAGCAGAATTATATGAAAGCTATATTTTTTCAAAAAGTTATCCTTTTATGAAACAATACATTCTATTCTCTTTCAGTTCTGCCCCATTCAGGATTTAAAGAGACTAGACTGATCAGTAAGGTCTTTTTATACTTCTGATAGTGGCCACTTCCAGTAATGGAGCAAACATTGGTGCAATCTGTTCTGCTGAAGGGCAGATGAAAGATGCTGATCTCAGGTAAGTGCAAAAAATGCAGGCTGTTGAACTGGGAGAAGTGATGCCCACAGGCCACACAAGTGCTTCTGAATGATTATTGTGAAAATACACGCTGGATATTCATATGCCTAAGGCGAAAATACTTACAGCTCTTTTACACAGACTCATTTTAAATAACTCCACAGCTGGAGTAGCTGTCCCAAGGAATTCTAATTGTCACCATGCTAGAGTGTTTTTTTAAAAAATTGCCCTACATTTTAAAATACACAGTGTATGCACTGAAATGACCTGATGATATTTGGAATAACCTCCTTTCTTTCCTTAATTTTCTAATTCTCAGTTTAGATCCATTGACCAGAGAAAATAAGCTGGGGTTTCAAAACCATGGTAGGCTTTGTCAGGGCCTGATTAAAGTTAATACACGAACTGTTGTGCCGTGAGTTACACTTGTACTAATACTCATAAAAACTTTTCAGGTTTGCAATTTATTACACCTGATGTGCACTAAAAAATAATAAATATTTATTGAGTAAAAATGTGACTAAAAGCGCACACACATATATACACATGTACATAATATAAACCAAATAATACACTCTTGTTTTAAAGATGACGAAGAAGCAGAAAAAACATACCTCAGGGAACATCTAGTTCCTTCTGATTTTCCTTTGAATTAATACTAGTATCTGTGTTTTTTCTTTGAAATAGAAAGTATAAAAATGTCTTCTTTATCAAGAAAAAGAAAGTTCATTGATAAAGTTTCATCTAGTATTTAATACTTGAGACAATGGCTCTACCCTTTCTCATGCAGATTTTATTTCATGCTCCAGAGTGCTCGTTCCCCAATGTATCTATTAATATTAAACATATACTTGTGGACAGTCATATGGCCTCATCAAATTTTATTATAATCAAAGAGATTAAACTGTTTATCCACCCTTTACAGATCATTTGCTGTTGGTTTTGTTTTTTGTGGGTTTGTTTCGCTCTTTTTTATTTGGTTCAAGTTATATATTACATTTCCTTCTTCACTTACCAAATCCAAGGTTATATGAACACCAGAAAGCCAGAAAACAGATACATGTTTTTACTGGTAGTATATTTGGACACTTCTCACAAAATCTCCAAAGTTTAACAAATTTCTCATTTACCTCAAGCCTAGCCAGAGCTAAGGACCATATTTTGTACTGGAAGAAAATTTCTAACAGAGCACAAGTGGGTTTTGTTTTGTTTTGTTTTGTGTTTTATTCATTCTAGAATATTTTGATTGAGATACTATTTGGAGGCCAAGTACAAATTTAATTATGTGGTTTTGCTACTAAAAAACAATTAGAGCAGATTCACGAACCAATTACATCAAATGCCCTGTGGCTCCTTTTAGATTTACAAAATGCCTTCATTTTTTTATCTACTGCTTGACCTCGAATGAAGCAGATGGGTTTCAGTTGCTCTGAAACAGTGGTTAGTTTTCAGAGTTGTTTTCTTTTAGTCTCAGTAAACTAAGCATGAAGGACTATTAACCAGCTATATAAACTATTAGCGTGTATTTCAAATGAAATGGATATTTGATCATTGCAAATGCCCATTTACAAGTTTCTAGGCTATGTATAAGCTACTTTTGAGTGAAGATTGGTAACATAATTTGATAATTTTCAGTATTTATTATGATTCCTGTATTTGTTGCCATTTGTTGCACATTGAATTGATTTAGTAAAATTATTTGCTCTGATGGAGCTGGTAGGCAACATCAGTAACAAAGAAAATTATTTTAGCTAAATTTGGCATCCTTTAGAGTCGTTTCTGAAGATAGTAGAAATACTTGGGTACCAAAGAGCAGGGGTGTTCCATGTTTATAGTTATGGTGCCAATCTTCTTTCCTAATTTCTATGCAAGAAAACTGAAATCTAAGAATGACAGCTGGTTATTTTCTCTTGCACAGTAATTTTTGTTTTTCCAAAGAAATCAACATGTCTCTAGTAACATTATTTCATTATATGTTACTTGTTACTTCAGATAGAGAACAACTTGCAAAACCCACATTAAGGCTGAGAAACATGGAAATTAGAGGGTGTAGCAAACAAGCTTTTTAGTTAAATGGTGGCCCCACTTGAGCAGGGGGATTGCACAAGATGAAATCCAGACGTGTCTTCCAACCTCAACCATTCTGTGATTCTGTGAATTCATGAACAACTTCTGTGTTTTTACTCCCCTAGAAATGAAAATGATCTGAGATTCCTATTTTTGAAGCTTGTACAATGTACCAGTTCTACCCATGATGTCTAAACTGCGGGAAATAAAAACTGTGAGAATACCAATATAGCATAATTTTAGACTTACAAGATAAGATTTATGTAAGAGTGCTCATGTGTGGTTTCTATCATTTTCCGTTGGACTAATGAGTGCTTTTGAAATTAGTATAATCTGAATTACAACAAAGACAACTCCAAGTGATAAACAGTACTGTTTATTTCCCACCGTCCTTGGGCATACAAACAGTACCATACGTGCAGTGGCTTTTGCATGTGTGCATGTAGGTATGAGGATGTGTTTTGTCTCCTTGCTTGCCTTTGAACAGTTAACAGTAAACAAGGGCTTTGATGGCTCCTGGTATTGTTCTTACAGAGAAATGATGTAGTGAGTTTCAAGGGATAATGCAGTTAATTAGAATGTCCCTAATGGCATCTGAAAGGTGATTTCATTTCTCAGAAATAGCAGATTTTTCTATAAATTCTACATTTTGTAAATGCAACAAAATATGGTGAGAAATTAAATTAAAAAAACCCCACATTTTTTTAGATGCATGTGGAAAAAAAAATTCATGATTGATATGCATCTGCTACCCACAACTCTGGAGCAATTTTAGAGTTGTCACTGGTATTTTCCCTTCAAAACTGTGCTTCTTTAGTTAAAACTAAAAAAAAAAAAAATTAATCGTGGCTCAAAAATGTTTTAATTCTAGAATACCTGTTGAGTATGAGTGTGGTAGTACGTTCTTTGTTACACACTGAATTCTCCTTAATTGTTTTTAGTCTGTATGCAAACACAAATGAAAGACAATAAAGGGGCTAACCTTTTCCTGTAAGCCTGACACAAATTATATGCAATTTCCATTTCCCACTACACTGTTAGAATGATCAAGTTTTGTTTGTTTATTTATTATTCATGATTATAAATTATCTAGTCATAGATAAAGTAATTTGCATTAGAAAATTATCTTCCATCGAGTATGATTTTACTGCATGTATTTTAATATTGTAAGTCTGTTAGGATTTTGATAATTAAGAAAATACTGTAAACTCTAATTTAGCCTAAAAAGTACTCTAAAAAAAACCCAAAACAATACCAGTTACAAAACTTACCATTGCAACTAAATATTCTTATAAACTGAAGGGGAGGAAATCTAAACGACTTAAAAACTAAAATAGCAAAATAACTAAAATAACTAAAACCAGCTACTGCATCACTTAACAAATTAAAAATGATAATGAACATAAGCCAAAGCTGCTGAAGTCAATAACAAAACTGAAACTCAGGTCCCTGACATTTTATTTTTCAATCTGAGAGAAAAGAAATGAATAAATGTGTTATACAAACACTAAATTTACAGTCAAAGCTTTCCAAGGAGCTTCTCCCTGAACTAGAGTGTGCTCAAGGTTCTTCCTGAACTGAGAGGAACCCTGAAATTAAGGTGAAGCATGGAAAAGTTATCAAAAAATTATATTTATATCAATAGTATACCTAGAAGTTCTAGCCTGCATGGGTAGCAAATGGCTGGTTTACCTCCTGTGAAAATGATGTAAGTATGCTTCAGCTGGCTAATATTTCTGTCCTGTAAGAGGATAAAGATTTAAGTATTTGTGGCTAAATTCATTGGCCCTTACATGTGACAAATTGTAAAGATGCACCAAAGTATTTTCCCGAATCAAGTCCTAATCACTACATTTTTTTTGACTGGATTCCCACCTGACGGTGGGAGCTTCAGTGTATAAAGTTGAAAAACGTTTACTTTTTTGCTCAATATATTTTTATAACCTTAAAAAAAAAACAACCCAACACTCTTGAAAAGATAATCAAGCTTAATAGCTGGGGGGGGGGAGCGGGGGGAAGAGGAGGCGGGGGAGAAGACGGAGGAGTGGGGAAATAATTTTATTGCTTTTTCTCCTTGGTTATTTATTTTTGTCTTGTAGGAAGGAAGGATATATTAATCTTATTGCTGTCTGGAAATAAATTAATTGTAGAACATTGCTCCTCCCCCCCCCTTTCTTGAAAAAATCTTTCAGCCTTAAACAAGTCCTAGTGCTATGGTACATGTCAAAGAGACTTCCTATCATGCTAGTCAGACTCTTCCAGCATCAGTCATCTAAGGAAAGTATAGTACAGCAAGGCTGTACTATACTTTTGTTACCAAGAGTCAAATTACTGCATAAGAGTAGTATATTGTATTATAAATGCTTATTCTTGACATAATGACATATTCTTATGATAGCATTACTCTATCAATATCTTTCAAATTTTATTTCAGTTATCATTGGTGTGTGTGTGTTCAAGTCTTGCTCTGGAGCTGGTTGAACAAGATAGTAGCAACTGCATTAACTGCAGCAACTTCGATCTGCTTGGCTGTTGTGCATCATGCCTGTACTGGGACCATGCAGAATTTTCACTGAAATTTAGAGTCTGTAAAACAGTTTTTAACTATAAAACAAGCAAACACTTCTATCTTATGTGTTGCTGACTTAGATGTGCAAAAGGTATTACCTTACTGTCTTCCCAGTGTAGTGAGTGGAGGAGACAGTAGATGAGAAGATCTTCAGGCCATGTGAGTGCAGTGACTTCTAGCTCTTGAAAGACTTGTAGCTTCATAAAAATAATTTTATTTTCTTCCATTTCTGTATTCACAAGCTTCTTTTGACTGTTGTTTTTCAAAATGGTCACCATGATAATGCATAGTAAGTAGATACTAGTGGTGCTTTGTTCTTCTCAGATTAAAAATGCTGAATTCCATAAAGTATTTTCCATTGTCTGTAGTGTGTTGACTGCGATGTATGCAGTGATCACTGCAACAAATGCTTTCTGCCTGATGCAAAGGGAGCTGAAAGAAACAAATGCAATATCATATTGTGGGATTGTAAGCTTGTTAGTTGTGTGATTATTCAACAGGAATTTCCAAATGCTTTCTGCCTGATGCAAAGGGAGCTGAAAGAAACAAATGCAATATCATATTGTGGGTTTGTAAGCTCGTTAGTTGTGTGATAATTCAACAGGAATTTCCACATATTTTGTGACCAGTGTTCTTGCTTATATACACAAGCATTCTCCTATATTAATTATGTAAAAACAGTTGTCCCTTTCTGCGCATATTGATGAAGTGAATTAAATATTAATGAACAGAAATGATAAGTGGTGTATTATATGACAAAGTAAGTAGCTGATATGAAAGGGAGACGGAATATTCTATGCAATCTCCTCTCATTTTATTCCTACTGTGAAAATGGATCAGAGTTGCATACTAATAATACAGTGAATATAAATTCATATGCTGTGTGTGATCATCTGAGAAGTCTTTTTAAGCAATTGTAAATGTGTGTCCTGAGGTTCCCATCCCAATCAGCTATGTGTATTGTGAGGGAAACCTAGCTTAATATTTTCATTTATGTCTTCAGACTTTCTTCAAGTACAAGTAACTTGCCTTAAAAATCATATCAAAATCAGGTAATGATTTTGCAGAAGGTTGCGCAGATGCTTAACGATCAAGATAAAACCATGATACTTTTCAGTCATTCCCATGTCAGGTATTTGGGCTTTTTGACACTCAGTTAAGTCTAAGCTTTCTGGATATATCCCTTAGTAAAGAGGAAAACCACAGAAATATCTTTTCCTACTTTTTTTTTTGAGATTTTTGTTTGTTTGTTTGTTTTTTGTTTGAAATATCTATTTTTAACATAATTAATCAAAGTCTTCCTGGTGAATGAAGATGTTCTAAGTTTTATATTAGCTGTATATTTAGGATGTTTAAGTATTCTAATGGCGCTGTCTACTTTCCAATCTCTGGTTTTTGCAATGGTGGAATTAAAACCTTAGGCTGCTTTAAAAGTTGGTCAGACAAAGGTGGTTAAAGACCTACAGGAAATTCTTGAAAATGCATTCAAGAATGATTGATAATAATTCTGTGAGTGCTCTGGGATGACTTAATTTACTCTAGTGTAATCTGGAAAACAAAATTAGACCACCCTTTGAAAACTTCTTGCTGAACTTAAGAGTTCAAATTTCCCTCTTCACAGTAAAATGCTTTTCATATTCTCATATTCATATTTTCATATTCATACTTTCATGTTCTGTTTTTACTAACTTTGGTACCTGAGGGCAGAATTTAAAGCTTGAAAAGTTTTCACTGTGTTATTTGCAAGGAAATCTCCCCATGAGTTGGTTGGGCTAGTTGAGCTACAGATGTTTGTTCCAACCTCAGCCATTCTGCGACTCTGTATAAGGGGCAAGAAAAACAAGTGTGGTTTCCCAGGGGATAACAGTGGTTTTACTGTTCAACTGTGACTTTGCTACTGTAAAAAAGCACTCATAACCATGAAGGTGTTACTATTAACTGGCCCTGTAAAGGCTCTTAATTAAACACAAATTGGGTCCAAAAGAAAAAAAACTCTCAAAGTGCTGAAGAGATACAGTCTGTTGACTGTTTAATTTGAACAATCATTAGTATGTATTTATCATAATATCCTTACTTCCGAATTCATTGATAAGCTAATGATACTTCAACTGTATCTTATCTTCATTCATGCATTCCAAATCAGTTTTTCTAACACTTCAGGTTTTGTGGCCTTTTAAAATTTTAACTTTAATTTTTTCTTTCACTAGCATTGTAACTCTCCACTGAACTGAATTTGTTAAATATTTAATCTTCATTATAAACCCCACTCATGATCTCTTTTCCAACTTAAAAATATGACACTACTCTCCACTTTTGCTTTCATCCTCTCACATCAGAGGTTGCTATTTTGACCTTGTCATTTTATGATGTATGTATTTTCTAGATTTCTTTTTGTCATTTGATCATTGATCACTTTTCCCCCCTCTTTACAATAGATGTGCCAATACCAGTTAGTCCTGAACTGCTTGTTATTTTGTGATCTTTAAAAAGGCCATGACACATGATTTATTCACTTATGCTGTGTGTGTTAAGGTAATGTTTTACCGTGGTAGAATCACAGGCCTTCCCCGATCTGGTAATTAATTTCTTTTTTGCTAAATAAAAACTCATCAAGAAATATAGACATTCTCACTCCAGTGGAGACTAGTAAATGTTATCTGCAGAACTGTTCTGTTTGATTTCCTAATTTTAATTGCTTGAGACAATTCCTCCGATGCTTAGAGCAAAAGAGACTTACAGACACAATGGAGTGAATGTGATTCTTCTGTAGAGAGCAGCAGGATCTGGGATGCAGAAGTGAGTGGAGAGGGAGGAGGCAGGTGTCACATGATTGCAATGAGTGGTGTGGTACTGAAGAACTTGGGAAGTGGAAGAGAAAGAAAAGGAGGAGCTGGAGAATATCTTTATGTGGAAAATCAGAACACTATTTTTAAAAGGTATGAGATCGTTTTTTTTCTTTATTCTTTTTTTCTTCTTTTTTCTTTTATCTGATTTCATAAATGTATTTTACCGGTTTTGTCTATTATATTAAAATTCCTAATGTAATAGTTGTAAAAATTTTCCTCTTCATATTTTAAATAGATGAAGTAATTCAAATGTTTCAAAAAAAAATTGCACTTTTTAGGTCATTTTTTAACCAAAGGATCATTACCTCCTCTCTTGGGTAAGTACAGACACTCATGTTTTTATGTTAATCTGTTTCTCTGTGTTGATAGTCATGTTCCTTATATGGCTCGAATAAACTTCACAGGAAAGAGATTTTCCTGGAGGGGCTGAAGAAGGAAAATAATGATAACATTCTTACTATTCGAAACAACTACTATTTGACCCACTGGTAAGTTCTGGCCCCTCATTCATGTGGTATTTGGAGTCCATATTTCTGACTTGCAGAAAATAAAAACTAAATACCAGCCTGTCAAACAGAGTATGGCTCAGAAAGTCAGAGTTTCAGTTTGTTTGAGACCACATATATTTCTCTTAGTACCTGTTACTTTGTTTTAAGGATTATTTTTATAATTTCTTTATGTAAATTTCTGTAACCTGATAAAATATTACACAGTAAGTAAAGTGCCATGGGCTACAGTTTGAAGTCCTATCTCAAAGGAGAATTTATAAATGTAAATAAAATAAATTATTTGGGAATATAACATTGATCAAATCAACGAAAGATGTTATGGATTTGTTGTATTCAACAAATGCTGAACTTGACATCAAAATTTTCGATAACAAAATGCAAGATTTTGCTACTCAAACTAAAGACAGACTTCTGTTGAGGATGTTTTACATGTTGGGGTTTAGACCAGATCAAAGCATTCCAGATTCTGTAAAGTGCCTCACTGACTGACAGGCAAGTGTCACCCAAGTAAAATGAAAAGCATCCAGGCTAATGAAATCCTTGCCTTTTTTTTATGCCTATAAAGAGCTGTATTTATGAGGCTATAGATGTCAAAACTATTTTAAACTGAACTAAGATGACCAGTAATTTAACATAGCCTCACAGGCTTCTACCCAAAAAGATGAAGATTAAAAATATTGGCTCCTGTTTCATTCCCTGAACCTAAAAGCTGAAAATCTTAAGTGAATGTTTGCATGTTATAACAGTATATGCTAAACAAAATATATGCTAGCATATAACAGTATATGCTAAGCCCCTTCTCTCTTCTAATGTCCTAATTGGAAAACGTGTAGATGAGCATTAAAAGACACTGTGGCCTTCTAACATACAGCACGTTACTTCAACTCAGATGTCACATACCACCTACCCTGCAATAACTGTTTACATGCATATTCTTAACTTCAGACAAATATGGGATAATGCAACTTGACCTAAAGTCACTGGCTTTAAATTAAATTGAATTACTTCACTTTTGTTGTGAACTATGAGCACACACATGGACAAAATGAACTAATCAAACAGTGTAATTTAGTGAGACAGATAACTGGTTGGAGAGACTGGCCTTTATATCTTTTTATGAAGAAGAGAAGAGGTAAGGATGACGAAAAGCAAGTGATGAATGTTTGTCCCATCTAATGAACTGGAAAGTGTTAGGCAGGAAATTAATGTAGGAAACTCACTGTCTGTCTAAGAAAACAGATGCTTGCAACTTGCTTTCACATAATCTCTGACTCTGTCAGTCTGCAGACCAGATTTCCAAGAAAGAAAAATTCCTATGACACAATTCTAGAAAGTGTTCTGCAGAAAAAAACTGAACATAATGTGGATTAATTTCACTTAAGTATTATCTTTAATATTCATGTTCTGTAGCACTCAGAATTACTAGTGAGAATTAAGAGAATGGTGTTGAACATGCAGAACACAGGATAAGTCTTTGTAGGATATAGCATATGCAAGAATTTCTTAAAGGAAAACTGTAGATCATCTAAGCTATTCAGATTTAAAGAACTGACATTTATCTCAGGAGTAACTGTCATTAAGTGTCAGTATCCACCTTGGAAAGAAATGACATAGACTTCTATAACAGGCATAATAGGCACTGGTAGCATGCAAGGGAGTATTTTTCTGAGGTAAAAATTACTTATACACACTTAATCATTTACAGTCTGCCAGTCCAGGACATGCTGATAGGGATGACTCTAGATTTTGCTAATAACTGGAATGAAGGTTTCGAAAGAAAATGTATTACAGCTTAAAGAAACTTTACAATTCCTCACAGGCTTTGCTTGGTGGAACCTATAATTACATGTTCAACAAATAACTGGATCCTTCTGATAAAGAGGGATTTTTCTACCAGCTAATTTGTTCGGTGTGAATTATAAGCAGTGTAACTATAACACATTTCACATTCAGATAAATGATCATAAGAGGTCATGTTCTAAGGCTGTCTCCCTGTGAATGACAGGTTAACTCCAGGGACCTAGAAGCATATTTCTTTGCATTAACAATATTTTGTAGATGGAAATAACACCTTACCGTATTTTCCTAATTAAATTACCTTTAAGCATTTCTGGGGATCAATTTTATATTGAAGCCACCTTTGGCTTACTTGGCTGTGCTGAGCTTTTCCAAGTCATGCCACAACAGCTGGGCCTTTGTAATTTTTATTTTAAATTTTATTTACAGATTCAACAATTCCAGGAGGAAGACAAAATGCATTGAAACCCATAACTTTGTCTGTAAATCTATCTGGGAACAAAATCAGAGTACCGCACTTTCACAGAGGAGACCTCCGGAGAATCAATTTTGTAAAACACTCACATCTTGGTAAAAGAGACCGTAAGAGTTGAGTTTTCAGTTGTGATGATTGGCCAAGAGGTAAAGAAATGAAGACTGCTAGAGGAAGCTTCTAATATAGATGTGTGAAGGAAGCAGAAAATAGAGATTTTAAATGGTTAGATTTATTTCCAGTGCAAATACAAAAGATTTCCATCTAAAAATAAAACTAAAAATATGGAATATGCAGTAACCATAAGGGCTTATTTAGTATTAATTCTCTCTGTTCTTATTTCTTATATTCACATTCCACTGTTGTAAATTGGGTATTTCACTCTTTGCCAAACTTTTCCACAGCTCTGTCCATACCTAGCCCTCTTTGCTGGACCTGTACTTGAGTTACACTTGCTGCTGGAGTCAGTGTCCCTGTGGGATAAGAGACTCTTGAAAGGGGGAATATTGGTGCAGATCAGGAAGATCTCTTGTCTTTCTGTCCATTGAAACTAGAAGCAGTTTTATTCAACTTAGATTTCCTTAGATGCTCATGTCATCCAAGTCACACTTGTATCATACTCAGGCTGTCACAAAATTTTTCCTAAATGGGTTGTGGACTGCAAAATCCTATGTGTATATGCTTCTTCTTGAGATGACGTAGACATCAAATAGAGTGCAATTATGCTGCTGGCTTAGGAAAGGAAACAATGTGAAATGGCTCACCCAGTCTGCAAGCTAATCTATGTCATCAGTTCTTTGTCATCTCAGAAAATAATGAATGTAAAGCCTTGATACAAGGACAGGAGCCAATTTCATCTGGGTTTTATTTGTTTGTTTATTTGTTTGTTTGTTCCAAGTTAACATTCCTCTTATTCATGTCTGACAAGTACAATGTGTAGGAGTCAAACACTTATGCACCTATGCAAGTATATCTGATTTCTAGACCAATAGCCTCCTTTTAATATACCAGTATAATCCATCCTCCATCATTGGGTTATCATGAATCAGGAATGTGAGAATACAGTCTAAGCCCTTTGTTACCTTTGGTAATTCATTCTGCATTTTCAGGTCAATTCTTCTTTTGGTGTTTCAGTCTCTTGGTGTTTCAGTCTTTTTCATACAACTCCACAGCAAACCTTTACATTTTTGGCTATGTGCCCAGTGTCTTTGGGAAAAAAACAAACAAAAAAACAAGAGAGAGGAGAAAAAAATTCTTACGTTTTCCAGGCCTTCAATGTGAATATACTGTTAAAACAGTGGTGCAAGCAACACAGCTGTGTACTATCTATAGTGTTTGACATTTTATGTGCAACAACTATTGACTCAACATTCCCTTGACAGAGAATAAAAATTTGTTTTGTGAATTGTATTGACAGCCTAAGTAGGTTCTTTCTTTTTCACTTCAGTAGGCTTCTCTAACTTATTAACTGAATCTTGAGGGTTTTGAATATTTACCTCTCATATCTAGATATATTTACTGCACAACATGTATTTTGATATGCAAGAGACATAAAGGTTCCCATGCAATCAAATTATTGTAAAACTTCATGGAACACCCAAAAGATCAGTAGCTATACAATCCATCCCTCATACAATGGATCATAAAATGCATAGATCAGACTTCAGACAGACTCATTTGCCGTACCTTTCAATCCCCGGTATGCAAGTCTGCCCTGTGACATTGAGGTAAATAAAGAAATTTTAGAAATTTATTTCAATTAATTTTATTTGGTGGAATAGGAACTTCAGTTTCATAAAATGCATTTTGCATCACAAAACTTACCAGACAATCTTGCAAAAACACAACCACACATCTGTGCCTCTAATTTTGATGGCAAACAGATCAGGACAAGAAAAATCTCCTGGAATATTATTTAATGAATTATAATTTGATTAAAACACTTCTGGGTACTATCTTTAACAGCTCATTGGGAATATATCCGCTTTCCCAATATGGCAAGTATTCCAAAGACTATAGCATTGAGTTAGATTTCGTATCTCATGAATCAGACTCCGGAGGACTGTGTCTCAGCTCATTTGGACCTTGTAACCTAAATAGGCCAAGATAAGTTTTGAGGGTTTTTTGCTTGTGGAGTCATTTATATTTGACTAAACAAATTAAGATGAAAATTGGCATCCTTTTTCAAAGGCTAATTCAAGAAACTTCACAAGTCTTCCTTTCTTCCTGCTATCCATCAACATTTTCATAAGCCACCTGGGTTTCATTTTGAGCTCTAGCTGGTTCAATCAAAAAGGATAAAACCTGTTCAGATTCTTTGTAATTGGGAGAAAGTGTGGTAACAGCCACTCTTGGTTAAAATCACTTTGGTGAATGCACCTGTGGCTGTCAGGGGAGCTGATTAACTCCTATCTATAGTTTTCCAGTATACGTACTTAGGTCAAGTGTTTGTCTTCTAACATGCTGCTTACTGTGAAAATTCATGCTTTATCACTTAAATCTGCTTTGCAAAGAAATTAAGCTTTTGGTGCATGTCTTGGCATCCTAAACCTGTGACCCAGAAATTCCTCTGGTCAAATCTTTGCGTTTATGCTGCAGCTCCCTAGTTACAATGGCCTTGGAGATATTTCTGGGTAGAGATTGTCTCTCCTACAACCTCTGCTTCACCTGTCTGGTGCTTTCTCTGTTTCATGCTTTATGCAGTAATGAACTTTTAATTGTATGAAGTAGAAATATTGTACCCCAATAATAGAAGGGTACAGTGAATAGCAAGATCATTTAGTAACTAATGGCTAGCTTTACTACTGACTGTGTTTCTCAGCTTTTTCCTGAGAGTGCAGTCCCCTTCTATTCCATTCAAGCTTATCTTTCAGAAGGAGTTTGGCTTCTTCAGAGCTGGGGAGCAAGTTGCTCAGCTGAATTTATATATGCTTCCTTCTCTGCCCTAAAGACATGGAACTGCAGGCAGCAACAGTGTGCAGCTAGTTCCTTGGTTAGCATGAACACTTGCTGCTAGCAATTGCAAATGGTTCTCTCTTCCCTCACCCTGAAGGACTGGGTTTGCTACTAGATACTCCTGAGCACAAATCATGGTTTTAAAAGGAAGTTCAAATGCTTCTAAAGTTACAGAATAGCAAAATAATAGAAAAGTTAAGCTTCTACAGTAACTGTCTGCTCTGAAATAGTCCAATTCCTGTAGTGTCTGATAAAGCATAGTCAAGGAAATCACATGCTAGTAGCTATAGTTAAGAGATACTTTCTATTCTATAGAATATATGGATCATGAGAATTAAAGAATACTGACTTTTTATTTACAACCACCTCTAATGTAAATACCATCATACAGACAGTCTCATACAGTACTCTGTCTATTTCCAGTTGTATGGGAGTTTAATGTTTGCTATACAAGTTTCCAGGAATCAAAACCAGTAATTGTTTGAGCATCAGTGAAGAAATAAATGCCTCCTGTGACACGGGCAGGCAAGAATTAACTCATCTTAGAGATCATAACAAACACTGTATACATATTTACATAATCAAAAGTGAAGTCTAGTATTGCAGTCCTGCTGTGATAACCCAGGAAAATCTGAGAATAAAACCAGTGCAACAGCATTGACTCCAGCCGAGGCTGGAGGATCAGTGAGTGTCGACAGTTTACAAACAAATGTGTGGCTCTGAGAGGTTGATTCCAAATATCCACCAGTGTAAGTCAAATGGTATATGCTATAATCATCAAAGTAGCGCTGTTACGGGACAAGATTGGTAAAATCAAGATTGGAGTTTGCTACTTTGCCTTTGAAACACTGGTAGGAAAACACTAGGAGAGTATTTCTGTGATTCCAGGAAAATTTAATCTTTTGCTTTTACTTTAAGTTTCCCAATACCAAGTAACTACTAGGAAACACTTGCAGTATAACTAAAGAGGAATGAAGTATAATACAGAGTTATAAAATACTCCAGTGTTAACTGTGGAGCACAGTAGTTTAAAAGCTATCACTAGTGCCAAGAACTGAAAATACTGCAACATTCTCAATTATTAACTTTCAGTAACTTTCATCTAGAATTTAATTAATTTTTGCTTCTTTGGCAAACCAGAGAGCTCTTGCCTGAAAAAGCTATATAATATTGTTTTAAGATCAAAGACTTTGTTTTCAGAGTTAAAAAATCAATCTATGTTGAAGGCAGTCATAATTTTTACTCTATAGAAACATATGTTATTTATTGGCATTGTTAACTGTAAATAAAAGTAATAAATATTAATTTTTATGTTGTGTATAAAACTGAATGAGAAATAATGCACTAGCTGAGGCAAAATCAATACATGTTATATTCACTCAACTTCAGAAAACCCCTCGCTAATTCTTAGATTTCTAGGACTGAATATGTGTTAAAGGCATTGTCGTGTTTCAGCTGTAAGAGTTGTTTTTCTTCCTAGTAGCTGGTACAGTGCAGTGTTTTGGCCATAGTCTGGGAGTAATGTTGATAACACAGCCACGTTTTAATTGTTTGCTAAGTAATACTTACTCTAAGTCAAGGACTTTTCAGTCTCATGTTCTGACAGTGAGGAGGGGCACAAGAAGCTGGGAGGAAGCAGAGACAGGACACAGGTCCCACACTAGCCAAAGTGGCATTCCATAGCACAGCATGTCATGCCCAGCATATAAACTGGGGGAAGTTACCTGGAAAGGACTGATCACTGCTTGGGTTGGGCTGGGAATCAGTTGGTGGGTGGTGAGCAGTTGTATTGTGCATCGCTTGTGTTTTCTGAGCTTTTATTTCTTCTCGTGTCCTATTATTATCATTATTGTTATTGTCAGTATTCTTTCTGTTTTCACTATATTTTACTTTATTTTAGTCATTAACTGTTCTTAACCCATGGGGTTTGCATTCTTTTGATTGTTCACCCCATCCCACTCAGTGGGGCAGAGGGGAATGGGACAGGGTGTGAGCAAGTGGCTACATGGTACTTTGTTCCCAGCTTGGTTTAAACTGCGAAAATCAACATAAAGGTTCATCAGTAGTATTAGAAGCAGCTTTTTTAAAATATGTGTTTTCCATTTTGAGGTGGGACAATATGTAATACATGCACTCATATCCCTCTAATTATCTCACCAGTGCTCTAATTTATCCTGCAGTACATTTTTTGGTGGAAGGGAATTTCACAGTGAATCTCAGATGTCAGCAGTCGAACCTGTAATAAGTTCAGATGGAGATAGCCTTTACTGAGTTTCTAGGAAACGTACATTTACAGATGTTCACAAAATAAAAGGAACCTGTAAAAAGTGTTGAAAGATATTTTTCTGAGAATAATACCACAGTGCGGGGGTTATGGAACAACGCAACAACGATCAATGTGATCAAACGCTGAACAATTTATTGTGCACGAGCATCTCTTTTATAGAAAAGTTTCAGAACACCAGAACATTCCACAACAGTTAATTGGCTAGTGCCCCCGAGTCAGATCCTAGCAACAACTTGTGATTGGTGACAGCTCCTGGAGCTTCTCTTCATGTCAGCAAGTGGGCGTCCCCTTCCAGCAACTTCTGGCATCTTCTAGAAAGGCGTCCTTTAGTAACCCCTCTAGCAGCCTCTGGTACCCTCTGCTCACTGGACGGGTGGGGATAAGCCAAGGGCTGGATTGCTCACATGACCATTCTCAGTGAGAAATGCCTCCACACCACAGTGACTGTTTTCCATTAGCTTTAACATGGTTTCAGATGTGGCAGCGCACAAATACAACAAAGTTCATTTTCTTTTAGGATTTGTGAGTGCAATACAATACATTCATTAATGAGACAGATAACTAGAAGTGGTTTAGTGACAGGAAGATGTTCTAGTTCCCAGAGCTTTTGTTTTTCATTTAATAGCATATATCTGTCTTAATCTGATTTTTTAATCTGAGGATTTAAAGTTTTGTCTGAGATGACTAATGGTAATTAGCAATCTCTAATATACAAAGGATGGAATTTATTTTCACATTTTCAACACCTGAATTTGAGTGCCCATGTGTAGACATCTACATGTGAATGAGATGCCTCAACTTTCCCAAGGGTCACTGGACAACTTTTAAGCCAGTGAAGTCTGGAGAAATGCCCAGCTCACTCTTAAATTGGGGGTTCCATCTGGCCTGTTGAGTTGTCCCAGGCTTCCTTTCCTTGCTCCGTGTTTGAGTTTAATTTAGCTATAGACCTCTTCCTTTGGGTTATCTGGGTATCCTGTCTAAAGACCACCTGCAGCTGAAGTAGGACATTGGTGTTTCTTATGGCCTATTGCAAAGCTGTCAGACCCATGCATAGGAGCTGGATACACTAGGGTTTTTATATGGTACAAAACTAATTATGGGCATCTGAACTTGGCCTTCAAATACTGTAGATTGTGGTGAAAGCTTAAATACCTAGTTCCCATAATGACATCTACATCTAGCTCTCCAAACATATAAAATTAATTCCCCCCATTTTTAAAGATAATAACTGCCATCATATTTAGCTCACTTTGCAGCAACAAAAATAATCATACAAAGATAAACAAACCTACTTTGGTTAAAAATAACGCAGACTTGAAAACCCAAGTCCTCCTCCTTAGTTTTCAACCCTATCTAGACAAAAACTTCAGTGCAACCTTTTGTCACATCCATTTTTTAGTCCTTATTTCTACTAGTTTTATTGTGTAAATAAAGCAAGTAAAAATTCTTTCCAGTTCATAAGATATCAATCACATAATTTGTTTTCATCCTTTATGCCTAATTACTCAAAAGAAAAAATACAAACAAATAAAGTCAGGCTATATCTCTTTTAGTAATTTTTCTTTCTTTGATTATCTACTATGTTTAAGTTTCTTGTCTCAAGAAATCATATCATATTAGTTTCCCTTACTAGCTGTTAGTTCTAGTACTTGTAACAGCTCAAATTTGACAGATCAGATTTGGTGAATGTTAATAAGCTAAAGTCAGTAGAACATCTGTCCAAATAATTTATTATAAATTTAGCAATTTTATATAGGTTTCGATGCTATTTGAAGCCATAAAAGAAGTTACCTTGCAGCAATAGAAAACATTAACAATTTTTAAATGCTGGGTTTGACCGTTTCAAATGCTGGGATTTATATAATATAATCAGACACTGTGGTTTGATTGTGCTGTGAGTATTCTTTCTTATTTCTTTTATAAAGGTAATTTTTCTTATTTCTCTCTAAAGTGAGCAAACCTCATTCAGAAAACCTAAAAAAGAGATTATCCACCCATTCTGGTCTTCAGCTTCACTCTGGTATGTACATTATGCTTTTTTGTGTGCTGTGCAATATTGTCAGAAAAGCTGTGTCTATTAGGTCACACTGGAAGTATGAATAGTCTGGTATTTTATCTCAATGGTGGCCAATAATTGGTGCCAAGGAAATAAAAAAGCCCAGAGTATGTACCCAATATATTCTCTTAGTTTACAGCCATCTCCTGCTCAGAGATTCACAGGAACTGAGTTTTGCAGCTGTTTCACTAGTACCAGTTTATGTTCCATGCCTTTTCAAAAATATAATTGACAATGTTTGACCACAATGAAAAATATTATCGTTAAGTAGACATGTGAATTGGATACTTTGTTCACTCCCACCTGGATGTCAGAAAGCTGAACATCTAACTGATCTTTACAATTTCTGATTACTTTTTGCATTCCTCACTCTGGCAGACTGTAGTTTTATTATAAGCGTTAAAACTGGCTTTTTATCATTCCAGTGAAAAAAGCAATATTTTTTAATTCTAAGGGGAAGGTGAATTAATAAAAAAACAGTATGTACTTACCATAAGTAAAAAATGTGTATCAGGCAATATGTAAGTTAGGTGTTTGATTAGTCAAAGCTCTTTGCCTCCTACAAATCCCAAAGGTACAACTGGAGTGACCTATCTATTTTTATGCACAAGAAAGTCTATTCTAGTGTACAATTTCAGACACTTGAGAAAGTAAAATATTGAAATTTACAAATCCAAAGTGGAAACAGATTTTTTGTGCTCCATTATGCCATTTTTTTTCATGTAGGTTTACCAGTCCATTTCGTGTAGGATTCAGGAGAAACCTAAGACATCTTTGCCAATCTGCTGTTTAAATAAGCTGTTTAAGACATGTTAAATTTAGAGTCACTTAGTGCTAGTGTTGTGGTGAAAAGTTCTCCAAAATCAGTTCAGGTAATGCCTTCAGGTAATTGTATCTGATAATTCACGACATCATTTGGAAAGAAGATATGCTATATCAGTATTGGTTTATATTACAACCAGCCAACAACATGTACTCCAAAATCTCAGACTTTTTTTTTTTTTTTCTGAGTAGCCAAGAGTATCCCTTTTTTAGCTAACAATACAGATTTGGTTAGGAATTCAAAATAGAATTCCCCAAAGTTTCTAGCACTCAAACAAATGGCAACAGACTTCAACAGAGTTGAAAATGGCTTTGAAACTAGTAGATAAAGCAGCTCCTGATATAATTTCCTGACTGTCCCATAGGGGAGTTTAACCTCATGTGAATCAAATACAAATAGCGAACAATACATATATTGCATTTTCAGCATTGAAGGTTGATTTTATTGCTATTCTCCATAAGAATGACAATTTATCTCATTAGTCTAAGAGTTAATGGCTGAGATGCTAGACTCCTTACCGATTTTTCATTTGGTAGTGATATTTCTACTAAGTCAAGCAAACAAGATACCATCAGCTTTCCTTCATCTTAGCAAGAAAGTGCAACCTGTCAACCTATTAAAAGTGGAGAACAGAGAATACTCCAGAATTTAAACCTTTGCAGGGCCTAGGAACAGTTTGGAGGGTAAGAAAGCTCGAAGTAGAGATACACAGTCCCCTTTAACTTGGCTGTCATCACTATGTGAAGTGTTAAATTCCCACAGGAGGAGAAAAAGGAGCTGCAGACATTAAGAATATGTATTATACTGGACAGATTCAGAAAACTGCACCTTCCTTATAACCTCTGTGATTTGATTCTTGTGATTTTCCAGTTCTTTTAATTAGCTTCAGAAAAGTATATTTTACATCAATGTTTAACCCTTTGTTCAATCCTTTTCAGCCATAATGAAGGTAGTTCAGCGAAAAAAACCTTGAACTTCGGAAGATGACAGCATCTTGGAGCTTACAGAGAGTCTAAGAATACGCAAAATATCTCTAAAATCAGTTCATTCCACATTTGTGCAGACTATGGAAAAACATAGATATATCTAAAAAGTTTACCATATACAGAAAAAAAAAAATAATGGAGAAAATCTTGGTTTTGTTTAAAGTTGCTGTGCAAGAACCTCATTTGTCAAGTTTCAAATAACTTCTCTAAGGCTTTTCAGATTAAAGCTAAAAATCTCACTTCCACTCACCTGAACTTTGAGACACCCACCTTTTGAGCACACTTGAAATAAAATACACACATAACATTCCAATAATACTTGTCTCAAATATTGCAAACTTAAAGCTGAGAAATAAATTTTTAGAAAATCAGGTGTTTTATCCTTTCTGTCTCAAGCCGTACTTTTCTGTACTTTACTTAATACCCAAACTCCAAACAAAAATTACTGATCTTTCAAATAGTGGTACAAAAATATGTTGGTCTTTTGTGACAATACGAAATGCCAAATTTGTAATAATTTCAGTAAGGCCATTGAATAGATGCAGCAAACAAGAAGCTTTGGAGCAACAACATTTTTGGATAGAGGCACCATTATGACAAAATATTTTACTCCCTACTCTGTTGACCAGTGGCTAGGGATGTTTCATCTGATACTGCCTGAAATCAGAAAGGACTTTCTTTCCATAAAACATAAAGTTGTAGCAATGCTAGAGGAAAATAGCCCAGAGCAGCAGAATTAAGGAAAAAGCTATGAAACATCAAAAAATTTGGTGCTGTTGAATAGTAGCAGGGAAGAAGCATATCCCTAAAAACAAGCAAATTTTAAGCAAGTAATGGGGTATAAAGCAAAAGAAGAAGCTGTATAGATTTAGCAAAGAATATCATGGGAAGCAAGTAATAAAAAACAAAGGATGCTTCAGAGCACTAGGATGAGCTGACTGTAATCAATAAACAGAAGTTGAGAAGAAATTCACAGAAATTTTCCAAACCAGAAATTCTACAGTGGGGGTTGAAGTAGATTTGACAACAGAGCAGATTGTTCTTAGGATATTGGAAAACAGTTTAAAGAACCTTCTGCATTTATAGAACACTCCTGAGCTAAGAGACTGGTTCTTTTGTTAGATTTGTTCAGCAATTTATTGTCATGACTAAGGCTAGAAAAAGGAGGTCACGTTACTTGAACTCTCGAGGTCCATATCATGCCACAATGCTGAGAAAATCAATAAAAATACTAATTAGTTATATCTCACCCATTCAGGTTGCTGAAAAAAAAAATAAAATCTTTGTGACTGAGTGCCTAGGAAGTATACAATCTAAATTATTCACATGAATCATCAAAGGAAAGTGTCTTACAAAAAATAATACCTCTAACTTGTCCGATATGTCACATTTGAGTAACTATACTTAAAATACCATATATTTTCATTGCAAAAAGTCAAATATGTAGGTGGCAGAACATGTAGTACTTATTAACTCAGTTGTTGAAATATTAGTGCAAATCATGGAATCATACTGATTTGGGTTGGAAGTAACCTTAAGATCATCTCTAGTTCCAACCTCCCTGCCATGGGCAGGGACACTTCCACTAGACCAGATGGCTCAAAGCTCTGTCCAACCCGGGCTTGAACACTTCCAGGGATGGAGCGGTCATAGCTTCTCTGGAAAACCTGTTCCAGTACCTCACCACCCTCACAGGAAAGAACTTCTTCCTAATATTTAAGATAAATCTCCCCTCTCTCAGTTAAAGCCACTGTCCCTTACTTCCCACCCCTTTACTTGCACTTGTAAAAAGTCCCTCTGCAGATTTCTTGTAGGCCCTCTTAAGGTATTGGAAGGCTGCTATAAGGTCTCCCTGGAGCCTTCTCTTCTCCAGATATTAACTAAAAACAGAAAATTGACAGGTGGCATGTTTTGCATATTTTGTCCACTCAAAGAAAGTGACTGAAAAATAGCAAGGAGCAAAAAAGAGGACTGTTTGCTGTTGAAGATCTTTTCCGCTTGTTTTCTTGTTGGCTGGGTTGTGCAGCTGGCTTGTGTTAGGAGAGAGCCATTTCTGATTGGTTTGAGCAGCTTTTGGAAACATTTAGTGGTTTCTGTTTATTTATTTGTTTGTTTGTATAGCTCTAATGTATTTGAGTCACTGTTTTCCTTTTCTGAAGTCCCTTAACACATCAATTATTTTACAAACTTATCAATCTTGACCATTTGGTACATTTGTTCTTTGAAAATAAGTCTGGCTACCCGTTACTCTGAATGAGCACATATTTTAAGGCTGATGAAAGCAGGTGCTCCTTTTGACAGTATTCAGATTAATAGTAATGTGATGAAAATGAAAGAAAATTCATCCTTACACAGCCTGATCTCAATTGTGTTACCTAAATTCTCCAGAATTCCTTTGATGCTAATAGCACATTTCCTGTGGAGATGTACCATTGTGTCTAGTATTAGAACCTGCTCATCAGTATTTTCATTTTGTTAAAGAAGACAGAAATTTTATTGCATTTGTTGAAGAAATTATGCACTTCTGATAAAGTAGAAGCACTGTTATGTTGCTTTCCCTGTCTAGGACAATGATATACATGTATAAGGATATACTATGCAACTGTTCAAAACTAAGAATGTGCAGCATAATTATTAATTCAAGTGAAATTTAAAAAAAGCATGTAGATTTAAATAAGTTACTATCTTATAACTGCTAGAATATTAAAATCATTCTGCTATCTGTGATTAGATTGTAGAGTTAACTTTGGTGGTGTTAGGAAATAAGTATTTATTATAGCAATTTGCTTTCATGAATATTGGCCATAAAGACTTACAAATTCAAATATGGAAGAGTTTTAACATCTTACATTACTTCCAGCACATTCAATAAAATATTATGTTCTTCTATGATGTTTCATCAGTATGCATAACTTCATTATCTCCATTTTCTAGACATATAGTGAAGCACAATGTTTTAAATCATGCTGATGATGAGCTTTCTTCATATCTTCCTGATTCTTTTCACCAGATTTTACAAGTCCCAGGTCCCAGAGGAAATTCTTGGAAAACAGTTTAACAACGTTTTTGGAATAAAAACTACATGGAAGGATATCAGAACTTTATCCAGCAAAAGTCGGGGTATGTTCATATAGGTATATAGAACTAAACCAGATGAGAGTAAATGTACTATAAATGTTAAGTGTCTGGCCACACTCAGACCAATGCTAATATTCATAGTCTGGATGATAACAACAAAGGATTTCTATACTAAAAAGTGCTGTTACCAAAATGTACAAGAGTACAAATGTACAATGTACAATAATTAACAAATAACTGTAATTAAATGGGCTTTCACACTTTCTTATCATGACAATGTCTGTATTAGAATTAATGTATTTCATGATAAACTTTTCATTATCAAAAAAGTCCTTTCATCTTGTGCATTTATGAATTTATTTTCATTTATAAATAAATAAAAAAAATCCTTTAAAGCTGAAATGTATCTTAAGAACATATAAAAAAGATCAAATTGTTGAGTCACCTTAATTAAAGACTACCAGGTTTGACTTGATAATTGTCAAGCATGCTGGTTAAACAAGAAACACAGACTTTTATGGGGCAAAACTAAATTAACAGAAGGGAGACATGGGTTTAGATTACAGAATTATCTTGAAGAAGTGTATGTAACTCAGAGCTACATGTTAAATTGATGTATTTGGGACAACAGAGGAATGAATTGTCATGATTGGCAATATGAGTTAACTTAATTAAGGTGGCAGCTGGCTGCACTTGGATCTCTGAAGCAGCTCCGAAACTGTGTAATGATATCCTTTAGTTGATATTCCTTGAATAAATTATTTTATTTGGTTAGGTTTTCTCAGGCTGTAAGATGATATGAAGCTTTATTTGAATTCTGAGAAATGTAATTTATTTGAACCTGGGTGACTTCTTCTCTGTCCTAGCTGCGTATATTTCCAAGTCAGTATGAACATGCTTATTTACCTGAAAAATCTGCCATTCTGTTAGCTCTTCAGCTTCCCAAACATGTGACTGTTGTTTTAGGCCATTATATTGTGGCCTGTCTGCTACTCATGTCTTTGGCTGGTATCTTTACAGCTATGGAGGGTGGCTATGGGTGGCAATATGAATAGGTACTGTTTTAACTTGCAAGGTTATTTGGAATGTACTGTTTTATTAAGTCATATTTTAATTAGATATTTTTATTTCTTCCAGATATCCTTAAGCAAAGTGGAAATAAAATAAAGTGAGTTTATCAAAGCAGCTGAGAATTATTCTTTACCTTCTGAAGAGGTGAATAGAATCTGGATTGGTACTCACCATCAGTAGCTGTGAAGAATTTTCACAAAAATCAGTAGGAGTTTTGAATAAAAATTAACAGCAGGTGCGGGGGATATGGAACAACGCAAATGCCGATTAATGTAATCGAACGCTGAACAATTTATTCTGCGCAAGCACACCTTTTATAGGAAAAAGTTACAGAGTACCAGAACATTCCACAATAGATGATTGGCTCTGACTCCATGTCAGGTCCTAGCAACGGCTTATGATTGGAGGCTTAAATTCATGTCAGCAAGTGGGTGTCCCCTTCTGGCAACTTCCAGTACCCCCTGGCAACTTCCAGAAGCTGCTGGCAACTGCCAGCAGCTTCTAGTGGCTTCCGGTGAGGTGCCCTATAGCAACCCCCCTGCAGCCTCTGATGACTTCCGCTTACCAGAGAATTGGAGTTCAGCCAAGGGCTGGATGCCTCTCATGCCTTCTGCTCACTGGACAGTTGGAGCCAGGCCAAAGGCTGGATTGCTCACAAAACCACTCTCAGTGAGAAACGCTTCTACAAGCAGGGTAATGTCCTTAGAGGTTATTTCTGTTTCAGATGAATCTTCCTGTTCTGCATTACCACCTGTGCTGTCCTTTTTCTGGCAAATTAAAAAGAAGCATCGTGGATATTTTAATAAAAATGTACAGAGTGCTGACAATATTTTGGGGGACAAGGCAGTGCCACAGATTTTTGAAATTCAGAGTAATGAGGAACAACTTTAAAATATTTCAGTCTCTGGGTTTATTGAACCACATGATTCATTCCCCTAAATAAATTAAAAACAGGTAAAATAAGCTTTCAAAAAAAAAAAAAAAAACCCACCAAAACCACTGACAAAGCTGTAACATTTACTGGAGAAAGGATCAAAGAGCAAATAATATATTTAGATGTTCTTCCATCATTTGTTACACTACTGAAAGTAGTTGAGCAAGTTGAGTGAGAATGGACAGAAAGTACCATGAACAAAACTTTGCTCAGTAGATACTTTCCTACCAGTTTATTAAAATGCATCACTAATCCCAACTTCTTGATACAATTATGCTGACAGCTTTTATCATATTCTCAAGAAGCACTGAGTGATGTTGACTGAAAGGATTCAGGCATATATTTGTTATTCTTATGCTGGACATATATTATTACTTTAGCATGATAGCGTATAAAAAAACCCACTTAAATATACAGACTTTTAAACTTGCTTCATTCAGTTGCAACTCAATGAGAATCTGTGTTATGTGAACAACTGGGTTTTTTATTTTGGGAGATAAAAACATTTGGTTTTCAATCAGATGAATCCTTTCTAAATACACTGTTGACATCTGCTGTCAACCATCATCTGTGTCATAATTAATAATCCAGACTTTAATATAGTATTGTCTAAAAACAATCAGTTTATTGTTTGATGTTCCTAGATGAAGTTTATGACTTTTTGACTCCCATTCCTTGTCTTCAGCAAGCAACATGTTAACTTCCAGCGACTGACATGCATAACATTGCTGTTTTGTGACAGGTGTATACTGACTTCTTAACTACCAAAGTTTCACCCTTTCTTGTCACAATTATTTTCCTCCTCTTGCTATGTACTCTTGCCTTCTCAGTCAAACATTTCATTTGCTCAGAGTGCCTGGAGGCCGAAGTTTGGTAGTGGAGCATTCCTCCTCCTACCTACACAGGTCAAAACAATCACTTAGTTCCCAAACTCTGTTTTATAATTATTTCCAACACCTTCTGTTGTCCATCTCCCATAGATTATTTCTGCTCTGCCTCCTTGCCCCAGAATTTCAATGTCTGCTTGGCTCACCAGACACTTCCATGCACTCTGATATGGATCTGGATGTCCCTCCCAACAAACATGATCCTAAAGTGAGTGAATGTACACCAGTTAAATGAGTTTAATTTTTAAGGTGTATGGCGGTAGTGGATAACAGTTTCTGGTTGCTGAATTGTTGTTGAAAAGCAGAAATTCTCTCAAACAGTAGGAAATTGAATTAGAAAAGACCTTTAGATATATCTTGTCTGTTGTCTTATCTTTAAAATGTCATTCCTTATATGTTCTTCTCCATGTATCTTGTCTTATCTTGTTACAGGTATGTTTCGGGGCATATGTATTTGTCTTTTTTGTAGTATCTTACCTAGTGGCTTTCTGCATTGTTGACTTTTGTTTTCTTGGAACAAATTATCTTGATTTTGCTGTACTATTTCCTCTCTTACCTAAACATTGTCTAAAAATTGTCAAATTTATTTTTTTATGATGACTTTCCTGCAAACTGCAAGAAGTCCTTTTCTCCAGAGCAAGACAGTCAGATGCAAATCCCTGTGTCCTCAGTTGGACCCTGTAATCAATATCAGTGACTGTGAAGAAATAATTAAACTTTGGTATAAGTCCAATAGGAAACCCCAAAAAATTATCTGATCCTGAGTCATACAAACTAGAGGCTGGACTCATATTTCTCCTGAGTGCTTTGAATGTATTTTAAAATGCTTCGAGTATTTCTTCTTACATACCATCCCACATCAAGACTGTTCAGTTCTTGTGATATTGTGTGTATTTCTTTTGTGTTAATATAGAAGAATTCTAAATAGGAAAAGATTTAGTTTTTTAAATGTAACATTGTTTATTTTCTGGCTATCCTTAATCATATTTTTCATAGGAAAGGAATAAAACCAGCTGTACAGCAGTGTCAACCAACTATCCACAGTGAACATCATTGTGTACACCACAGAATATTATATTAGCTAATAAATATGAGCATTACTGAAATAACTATACTAATTGTAACTGCTGAACATTGCATCAATGATTGGAAAAATGCTTTCTAATTCATTGTAACTTCATTCTCCTATCTGTTTTCTTTCACTAAGTGGTAGACACTTGATTTAAAGAAATTTAAAAAGAACCTGTGATTCTGATTTTCGTGGTGTAGATATCTATCTAATGAAAGTGAATTGAAATGATCAACTAATTTTTCATGGATTGCCAAACAACGATGATTTGCTGCTAGCTAACATAATATTGAATTTTGTATTTGAATTTACACTACAGCCAATGAATATTAATACAAAATTTAAAGTGGTCACAAACTTTCCCTGGTCTTGATATTAAATTTTCTGTGTCCCTAGGAGCAAGTGTTTTTGATGTGAGTGCTACAAGTCTTTGATTATTTTCAAAATAGGAACTGGAAATATTTTCTAATTAAGATATTTGTCACAGTTTGGAATTCTTTTATTAGAATACATTATTTTCAATATACAAGGTGGTGGCTTCTGTCTTGCAGAGGAGGATGATGTTATGCTGTAAAAAGGTAGCTGTGGAGATGTCAGTTGATGTTGTTCCATGAAGATGGATATGCAAATTGAGAGTTCAAAGCCATAAGAAATACTGTGCCTTGGGAATACTTGCTTTGTTATTTTCTTTCCTCTTTTCTTTTGGGGAGAGTGTTGATAGGAGACTAGGAATATTAATTATTATAGTAAGTGTGTAAAAATTTCTGAGTAACATCTATTGTATAAAGGATATTTTCTTGAAGTTATAAATTGGTGAACATGCTGTAGTTCATTGAAAAGGATAATCAAAGGTTGCATCAAATGTATATTTTTTACCTTTTTTGGTTTAGGCCTATACATTCTCCTTATTTTTATAAAGGAATTTGAAGTCCTCATGTTATAAAGCAGTTCTGAATTATTTATATAATAAATTGATGAAACAAAGATGGAATTTACAACTTTGTGGTATTTCCGTGCTTACTATGCAAGAGGAGAAGAGTTACATGATTAATTAGCTGTAAGAAGGAAAGTTAACATGCTTCATAATAAGCAATAAGTAAATCATAATGGTATTCAATGTAAAATGTGTTGCATGAAAAGTATTAATAAGAGCAGTTTGATTAAATAGAAAATCCACTGTTGTTAGCGTTTAGTTAGCATTTACAGGTAAAGCCTGTTTTATAGCAGAGACATCTGTTAATGTATTTGGTATACTCTGCTTTCTACAACAGGCTTGAAGCCCCCTGCCTGGCTGAATGACTGAAGTACAGCGCTTAGTTAAAAATTTCTTCCAACAGATGCCTTGTATCTTTTGTGTAAGGTTGGGAGGGAGAGGTGTTTGTTTATTTTTCTCCCATGTGTTCAAATGCAACAATTCATTCTCGGGGTGGGGAGATGACACACACACCATCTACTTTAAACACAACTGAATCTTAGAAAAATTAAGCATTCAGGCAACAGGTACAAGAATGATGACTGTAAAGCGCCCCAGCATGCTAGATCTGCCTAAGGCAAGTTGGTGAGATTTTCCCTGACATGAACGCTAGGTAGCAAACATTCTGCTTTTAATTTTATCTCTCTGCCCACTGTACACCTGGGCACTGATTTTCATGGGGTAAAATAGTCTATTGTTGGAAAGCAACAAGTTGATTGGTGTGTCAGCTGGAATTTCTGCTCAAATCCCAAGCAAGTTTTGCAGGATCTGGCTGCAAACTGAAATGTTGTAGCTGAAATGACTATTATTATGCTATCTGGATCCTTCCTGTGTTTAAGAAGTGCACCATCACACTGACTTAATTAATAGTTAAATAGCAGAGAAATGCCTCTTTTCCATGAAAATATTTTTTAATTGATTGAATCATTTGCAACCGCTTCATGTGTCAAAGTTACTCAGAAAGGTCTAATTTACTCTCAGACGTAGGGCTGTTTTGAAAGGCATTGTTAGGAAACACTGTTTTCCAGATTATGTGTATCTTTGCATGCTACAGTCTTCTGCTTATATTGCAAAAATAATTTTCTCCTTTAGGCTGCCTTCATATTAAGTAAGTGTTGAGTTTGTTAGTTAATAATAGGTACAATTCAGTTCTGTGATTGGTAAACCCTCCTGATGATGTGAGTTATGCCAAATTTCTTGAATATTTTTTATTCTGCTCTTGTGGCAGTGCATAAAATGGACAAAATATGCAGCTGGTTTATTTAACATTTATTTGACAATAAATAATGACATTACTTAAGAAGCTGTTCATGAATCCATCAGATTTGAATTATTCAGCACAAATGTTATGTCTTATTAATTATTAACAAGCTCTTTGAAGTCTCAGAGACCTGATTGCAGCAGTTATTGCAATATACTTTAAAGTATAGATGGTCTTATCATATAGGTTGTCCCAGTTGACATATTCAAAAGCACCTGTGGTTTAAAGGCTGGACTTGCAAAGAACTTTAAGAGCACCTAAATCTAACTTCTAGAAATCAGTGACACCCTTACTGCTAATACAGGTCTTTTACTTAAGTTTTGATAATAAAGTTCTCACTGTTTCTGTTTTCCTTTCAGTGCACATGCGCACCATGAACCTGTGGCATTTTTTGATTTTCTCGGTGTTTATAATCTGTATGAATTCACAGATTACATAGTCTTCTGATTTTTCTTTCTTTGGAAAGGAGTCTCAAAACTCAGATATTATTGTGACACCACCTTTATTAAATGAAAGACAAACCACTAGTAATTTGTGATCAGGCAAATTGTAAAGTACAGGACATGAACAATCAGGTCTCATGCTTTGCTCTACTAGCTGCATCACTATACTCTTCCATCACTGCATGAAACAATCACAGAATATGTGAGATTGTGGGCTTTTTGAAGTGCATATTACATTTTCTTAATTCTCTTTTTAGAGCCTTTATTTTGCCTGGGTTACTTTTTTAGTTTCTCTGTTCAGCGATAGAGAACTGAGTTGCTGTAACCACTAATAAAAAGCTGTAAAAATAACACTTGAATAATCTTTGAAGAAGCTTACCACAGAATTAGGTGCCAGATTCAAGATGGGAATTTTTAATACAAGAGCAGTGCTAGTCAAGTTTTCTGAGTCTCATTCCAACCCAAAGTTTGTTTAAAAAAAGGAATTCTGTTAATCAAATGGTCTGTTTTCCCTTCAATTTCCTCATTAATCAGTTTTTGTGGCTGACTTGCAGTTCAGTGGGTTTTAGTGTTGGTAAACACAGTAATGAAAGAAACCCTAGGCTGCCTCTGTGGGTTATTTCAATATCCCATTGGATAAGCCTTCTGATCCATCACAGTGTTTGTTGAATTGCTACACCTTTTAAATTCAGTGCAGTGAGCTCATCTCTGTTCATTTGAAAGGCATCATGCTTGGTTTAGTTATTTCACATGGTAACATATATCACTTAGTAATTTTCCTTAGCTTTTACAGATTACATGTTACCTTTTATTTGCATTTGATTTGCTGGCACAATCAATATTCAGGAGTTTGTGGATTAAATATAGTGTGCCTGCTTGCCAGTCCAATTCCAGTGAATTAATAGCTAAGTGTGAATTACTACCACTGTGTACTAGGAAGGTTGCAAAATATGTGTAAGACTGAGAAGCAGAAATTTTCACTCTATGTGATGTTTTCAGAGTTTTCCCCATAGGTCACTAAGCTTTTCAGGTAGGTTGGGATATATATATGCAGTCAAATTTTCAAAAGTTTGTGAGCAGATTTGGCTGTGCCTATAACGCAATCCAGAACTTCAAGTCAGCTATATATAATTCAACCAGCTCTAAATAAAATGCATGTATGTCGTGGTATCAACAGTGACAGCATGTAGCCTTCATTGCAGACTGACGAAAAACCCATCTTGGATGCCAGAAAAATATCTGGCTATATAGCCTAGAGGGAAAATGGTGCATTCTGTCTTCTCTCCTCTCAAGAGATGAGTTAGTTTAAAACTAGTTTCTGTCAGTTTGTGTGCTGTCAAGGGAACCATTGAAAGTGTATTAGACTTGTGCTTAGGTGTTTTTAGCCTTCAGGCAAGGATCCAGCTGGCATTAACTGGCAGCTGCCCAGAGAGGTGGGTAGGGCTATAGAGAACTGCAGCTGCTGAGGATCAAAGCTTGTTGATGGTAAAGTATTAATGCAGCAGTTGTAACTTCAGTCATTCCCAGTTAGCGTAGCAACAGCATGGTTTTAGAGGTAACTAATGCCTTGAAGGAAATAAATGTGTTGCTTTATTACTAACATTTGAAATGGTAAGGAATGAATGGATATTTGCCGAAGCAGGAAAACAGGTACACTACATGACATTTAGGGTATTTTTTATGTGAAAAATAGAGTTCTACTGAATGTTGGTAAGCTCCTGTAGAAAAGAAATAAAAGAGTATACTCGAAACAGGACTCCTGACCTCATTTGCAAGGTTGCTTATACCACACCCTGTATTTCCTACAGTCCATTGGGCTGCAGAACAGTCTTCATTGGCAGTTCATAGAGCTGTACTTGCTTGCATGCTCTTTTTGCTATTAGGGAAAGATCGTGTTCACATAGTGCTTGATTCAGTAGTGCCAGAGACTGTGTCCAGACTGTAGAACAGGTGAATTCCAAGATGCACTTCATGGTTTTAGAGCGCTGTATGGTTTGGGTTTCTTGCCCCAAAAGTTGCTCGTGCACTTATTCTGATGTGAGTTACCACTCAGATTTGTGTGGGAAATACCTTAGGACCTCCCAGCTTACATGTAGCTGGCAGGACAGTGAATCTCTCTGGGGCTATTATCTCTACACTCCTCTTAGCATCTACACACTGTGCACCATGGTATTAAAATTTCTGCTTTTTGTGTTACTTTACGTGTTATCTGGGTGCTACCAGTGCCGTAACACAAATGGCCAGCTGCTGCGCATTTTTTCTACACATGAATTTCTGCAAGACTGAGTTTAAAATACTAATCTACAGCCTTATGGTAGCTTTTCTAAGTGAGTTCTTACAGCATTCATTTAGGATATTTTCTTCCAAAGTTGCCATCTTTATATATCTGAGAGGAAAACAGGAAAATACCTTTACACAATTATGTCTCTCCTTCCCTCCCTCTTCCTTTTCCTTCGTTCCTTCCTATCTTCCTTCCTTCTTTAATATAAGACAGTGCTAGCATACCTTGGGTGGGGTGCTTATGGCACATTGTTCCAAGCATTGTACAAGATGGAAAACAACCTCTATACAAGTATCACTGTAAATTATTAAGGGCTGGCTTTTTGTGTGTTATGGTTTACAGCTTTGGAAGAACTTTATAATCAGAAATACAGAAAGCTTACATTAACCCTTCAAAAGTTTATCTGAACACATTGTGAAGAGTAACTTCAGCTTCACCCTTTGCTTCAGTGAAATGCCACATTTTTGGGGAAAAAAAAAAGAAAAACAAGAATAAAAGATTACCCTGTTGACCTGCAGGGCACCGTGGCGACAGAAATATTCATTCAGACAATTACTAAATAATAGCTGATGAGCTCTAAGTTCTAGAGATATTATAAACCAGAGTCAGCTTAATGGAATATTTTCTCATTTCCTGCTGTAAATCTCATCAGATTGTCTCCTGCCACCATGTTTCCTATCCTGTTGACAGATCATAGAGTCATAGAATAGTTAGGGTTGGAAAAGACCTGAAGATCATCTAGTTCCAAACCCCCTGCCAGGGGCAGGGACACCTCACGCTAAACCATGCCACCCCAGGCTACGTCCAATCCAGCCTTGAACACTGCCGGCGATGGAGCATTCACAACTTCCCTGGCCAAACCATTCCAGTGCCTCACCACCTTTATAGTAAAGAACTTCTTCCTCATATCCAGTCTAAACTTCCCCTGTTTAAGTTTGAACCTGTTACCCCTTGTCCTCTCACTACAGTCCCCAATGAAGAGTCCCTCTCCAGCATCCTCATAGGCCCCCTTCAAGTACTGGAAGGCTGCTGGGAGGTCTCCACACAGCCTTCTCTTCTCCAGCCTGAACAGCCCCAACTTTCTCAGCCTGTCTACATGCAGGAGGCGCTCCAATCCCCGATCATCCTCGTGGCCCTCCTCTGGACTTGTTCCAGCAGTTCCATGTCCTTTTTATGTTGAGGACACCAGAACTGCACACAATACTCCAAGTGAGGTCTCACAAGAGCAGAGGAGAGGGGCCGGATCACCTCACTCGACCTGCTGGTCACACTCCTTTTGATGCAGCCCAGGATACGGTTGGCTTTCTGGGCTGCAAGCACACACTGCCAGCTCATGTTCAGTTTTTCATCTACCAACACTCCCAAGTCCTTCTCTGCAGGGCTGCTCTGAATCTCTTCTCTGCCCAACCTGTAGCTGTGCCTGGGATTGCTCCCACCCACGTGTAGGACCTTGCACTTGTCATGGTTAAACTTCATCAGGTTGGCATCAGCCCACCTCACAAGCATGTCAAGGGCCCTCTGGATGGCATTCCTTCCCTCCAGCATATCAACCGAAACACACAGCTTGGTGTCAGTGGCAAATGTGCTGAGGGCACACTCAATCCCACTGTCCATGTCACCGACAAAGATGTTGAACAAGACTGGTCCCAGCACCGATCCCTTAGGGACGCCACTCATTACTGGTCTCCAGCTGGACATTGAGCCATTGAGCAAAACTCTTGTGTGCTGCCATCCAGCCAGTTCTTTATCCACCGAGTGGTCCACCTATCAAATTGATGTCTCTCCAACTTAGAGACAAGGATGGCACGTGAGACAATGTCGAATGCTTTGTGCAACGCCAGGTAGATAACATCAACTGCTCTACCCCTGTCCATTAGTTCCATAGCCCCATCATAGAAGGCCACCAAATTGGTCAGGCAGGACTTCCCTTTAGTGAAGCCATGCTGGCTGTCACCAACCACCTTGCTTTTTTTCATGTGCCTTAGCATGCCTTCAAGGAGAATCTGCTCCAAGATTTTGCCAGACACAGAGGTGAGGCTGACTGGTCTGTAGTTCCCCAGGTCATCCATGTTCTCCTTCTTGAAAATAGGGGTTATATTTCCTTTTTTCTAGTCATCGGGAACTTCACCTGACTGCCATGATTTTTCAAATATGGAAGACAGTGGCTTAGCAACTTCATTTGCCAGCTCCTTCAGGACCCGCGGATGGATTTCGTCAGGTCCCATGGGCTTGTGTAGGTTCAGGTTCTTAAAATGGTCTCGGACCAGATCCTCTCCTACAGTGGGCCCAAGGTCTTCATTTTCACAGTCCTTGCGTCTGCCTTCCAAGACTTGGGTGGTATGGTCAGAGCGTTTGCCGGTGAAGACCGAGGCAAAGAAGTCATTAAGAACCACAGCCTTCCCCAAATCCAGGGTAGCCAGTTCTCCCGATAGCTTCCGGAGCGGGCCCATATTGTCTCTAGTCTGTCTTTTATTTGCAATGTACCTATAGAACCCTTTCCTGTTTTCTTTAACATCCCTAGCCATGTTGAATTCTAACTGGGCCTTAGCTTTCCTAACCTGGTCCCTTGCTTCCTGGGCAACATCCCTGTATTTTTCCCAGGCTGCCTGTCCTTGCTTCCACCTTTTATAAGCCTCTTTTTTCCTTTGAATTTTCCTCAGCAGTTCCTTATCCATCCAAGGAGGTCTCCTGGCCCTCCTACAGCACTTCCTTCTAGTTGGGATGCAAAACTTCTGAGCTTGTAGCAGGTGATCCTTGATTATCAACCAACAGTCTTGGACCCCCCTGCCCTCTAGGGCTATACCCCATGTAACCTTACCAAGCAGGTTCCTGAAAGTCTGCTCTCTTGAAGTCCAGGGCAGTGAGCTTGCTGCGTAATGATAATAATGTATTTAGTGCTTTTAAAACTAAATTGGCTCTCCATCACAAGAATGGTATGCAGAGTAAATACAGACAGTACAAAGGTTTCCTGTCTCTGAAAACCTCCAGTATGGTCAGTAATGTTTGAAGAGAGTTCAAATATTTGAGAATGGAAGGATAGTAGGGAGCAGGCTATAAGGAAACGTTCAGGTTATGTCTGTCCTTCAGAGCAGTCAGTATACCCACTGATGTGTCACGTCACGTCTTTCTATTGTTGCTAATGTGCAGACATACTGGGAAAATCAATGGAGGGCCCTTTTTTAAATAATACATTTTACAGAATGTAGTTTTTGAAAGGTATCTAGGATCAATGCAGGTGTCAGGCCTATATGCTGAACTAGAATGCAGAATCCAGACCAATTTACTTTCCTTTTTCCTTCTTTTTCTTGGTTTTATTATCAATTTAGCTTGGAATCTTTTCCTGATACTTTTCGTTTGTTCTTTCTTGCTATCTTTTCTTGTGTGTTTTTAAGGGTATACTACGTTTCTTTGTTGTGTCTCTTATTTTCAAGTTCCACAAGTAAAAAATGTTCCAGTAGGAAAAAAAGGTCTTAAAAATTTACTGAACACACACACACACACACACACACACACACACACACACACACACGCACATGCATGCGCACACACACTCTTTCAAAGGTTTTCTAGGAAGAAAACCTCAGTGTTTGCAGTCCTGCGTACTTATTTGTTGTTCACAGATGTCAAAGTCAGGCTTTTTTCTGTGCTGTTCTAAAGTTGTCTTGGACTTTAGAATTTGTATGAGATATCAAGATATCAACTATCAGACACTTCTAGAGTGAATGTACCTGAAAGGACTCATGTAAGAATAGAAGAAGAATTTCTGTGTGAGTTTCATACTTACCACCTGGGACCTGAACAGGTAAGTTTTTTGGGTGGGAGTCTCTAAAGACCTGGGAGATTAAAATTTTACTCTACACAATGTTTCTGAGTTTGCATCTCTTAATCTAACACCATCCTTTCCTGGGTAACTTGTTTTGTTTTGTCATAAGAAATAATTGAAACTTACTGTCCTCTTCAGACTTCATTTTAAACATTATCTATATTTTAATGCTATCTTTCCTGTGTTTAATCAAAACCTGTCTCAAACCAATTAACACCTTTCTCTTATAATTGCTGGATAACTACTAACAATTTTTTGGTTTTTGTTCTGTATTTCAATAGGAGACAAGTGAATAAATCTCTTTGTGGCCACTTCACCTCTTCATTCATACAATTTCTTACTAAGCTTTAGGAGATTACCTCTAGTGCAGTACAAAGTGCTGCCTTCCAGGCAATAGCATAAGCTGTTTCCCTCAGCTTTTATCAGTTTCAGAGTTCGGTCAAGAGTGGTAGATCTGTGACAACAGACATCCAAGGAAGATCTAGTAAACAGGTCTTTACCTCAAAAGCACTGAGCTTCCACATCACATGCAGAAGCTTACAGCTATAAAAAATAGCATTTGATATAGAATGCACACCTCAAAATTTTTACATTTGTTACAATGAAGAATATTTCCTACTGTTTTTCTGGCAAGTGCATTTACTGGGACATACACCAGGCAAAACCTAACTGATATTATAGACAAATTGTTTTTTCTAAAACATAGAAAGCAGATGCAACATATAGGAGGCACAGCTCAAAATTTCAAAAGTGAAGCAGCATATCTCTCACAGAGATCATCAGAAAATGTTTTCATAGTTGAAAACTCAGCCCAGATTTACAACATGTCATAGAGTCAGAATCATAGAATAGTTAGGGTTGGAAAGGACCTTAAGATCATCTAGTTCCAACCCCCCTGCCAGGGGCAGGGACACCTCACGCTAAACCATGCCACCCCAGGCTACGTCCAACCCGGCCTTGAACACTGCCAGTGATGGAGCATTCACAACTTCACTGGACAACCCATTCCAGTGCCTCACCACCCTCACAGTAAAGAATTTCTTCCTCATATCCCATCTAAACTTCCGCTGTTTAAGTTTGAACCCTTTACCCCTTGTCCTCTCACTACAGCCCCTAATGAAGAGTCCCTCCCCAGCATCCTTATAGACCCCCTTCAGATGCTGGAAGGCTTCTGTGAGGTAGTGGTACTGAAGATGGTAGCATCCTATCAGTATAAAGGTAAATCAGTAAAGTGTAGAATATGTGCTCTCAAGTTTCTCAGAAGGGTGGAAACGCTTTGCCTGCCACACAGCAGGACGCAGTTGTCAATACTACGACCCTTTAAGTAAGAGGCTTCAACCTGTTGGAACTACAATTACATGTATGACTGGCTTCTATAAGAGACAGCTGTCCTTGGGTAAGTGAGCTTAATAAAGTAGGCAGTGCAGATGTCACCCAATTTTAACCTTCGCTCATGGGGCCTCATCACTGCTGGCAGAAGCAACAGGAACTTTGTTGAAATAATTTCTAGGTCTTAAATAAAAAATTAAATAATTTTCAAAAGCATTACCCACACAGTATAAATTTAGAATTAAACCTAGATATTATATAGAGTGCGAGAATTAGGTTAATTAAAGAATGAAGCGAATTAAAATAAAGAATAAATTGAAGAAAAAAACCTTATTTTAAAAACTTCAGGAAAGATCTGAAACTTAACAGTTTGATAGGGTTTGGCACAAGACATAGGGCAGAAAAGACTTTACCATCCATTTGTTCCTGCATGTGTGTTTAGCAACTGTAGATACCAGAATTTGAAATAGACATAGACTTTATTTTCTCTTAAAAGTATCTAAATTACAAAATTACACAACTCTCACTCGGATATAGAGGGAGTAGTAAGTGACTGACATTTCCCAAATGAGTTTTCTCATATGCAGAACAATTCAGCTGATCCCAATCTCCAGCTTTTTTTCTTGGAAGATTTACTGCAACATGTGGGAAGAACAAGGAAATCAGAACTTCACAAGGCCATGACTTGCTTTAGATAAGTCTTTTTCAGATCTTGCAAATACACATCAGATCTTCTTTTGACTTTAAAGAAGCTATCTGAACTATCTTTTCTCTAAAGACATCCGTTATTAAAAGGTCAAGAAAATGTAGCAGTCCTAGAGGGAGAGATCAGTTAAGAATGTGTGCTGGTTAGGTAATTAAGTTTTAAAAGTTGTTCATGCTAAAATAATATCCTTGAGATAATGTATGCTATAGCACCCACCAAACTGTTTTAATTCTGGAGTGGTTCTGTGAACTTTTCAAAAGGTTCTTGAAGAAAAAAAAAATAAACCTTTTGAGCTTAAATAAATTAAAAATCTAATGAAGAAATTAAAGAGTAAAAAACCCAGTTTCTTTTACCAGGCTCTTATTAATATTTTCTATGTAGACATTTTGCTAATACCAGGATATTGCTCTTTGGAATGCCCCAGCCTTAATTTCTTCTTACATTCTCTCAGGAGTTCCTACTATCAAGTAAGGCCTCCTTTTATCAGGATGGTTAGGCATACTTCTAATTTGATTATTCTGTCAAATTCATAGATGCTCCAATTTTTGAGGAACTGCAAATCTATGATATTTGCTAAAAAAAAAAAAAAAAAACCCCAAACAACCCAAACCCCAAAATCAACAGAAACAAACCCCAAACAGCAGCAAAAACAACAACAGGAAAAAACCAGCATCAACAAAATAAACAAAAATTCCCGCAACAAATCCAAACCAGTTAAATAAAAATCCCACTCAAACCCCAAATGCAGTCTGGATTTTTGTTTCCCTTTGTGCATAAAGCTATATTCAAGGGCTCTATTTCAACCTTGTTGAGAAAAGAATTCCCAATATTTGCAACAAGATTTGTATATAAATGCCAAACATTCTCTTTAATTATAAACACTGTGAAGGAGAAATAACAGGAGAATATAAAAACAGGGAAGAAAGAATTCGATACTGTTACTATCACAAGTCTAATTTTTCCTCCAGTTGCTTCACTACTCCATAATATTTTCTTGCTTTTCTCTAAAATCTTTTTGTGCTTTCTCAGCTGAGAATATAGATGGAAGAAATCAATGCAAAAGTAGGGTTTCTGCTGATATTCAGTGGGGTAAACAATCTATTCTAAACTCTTCTTAACAGAGAGCTCCTCTGAGAAGTACTTGGCAGATGTTTCTCAATCCAGATAAAATACATCCTATTATCTTCTTTTCATGTGATAGTCACTTGGCACCTCAAAGATTCGTATCACTTCTCAATTGGAAATTTCTTATTCTATAGGGAAATGGCTTTCCTCAAAGAAGCATGTACAGAAGGGGATCTCTAACAAAAAGCTTAGGGAATTGACTCAAAGGGAATTAATACCTTCAAGACCTGAGTGAAGAGGGCATATCAGATTCTATGAATCAAAACCTGAGGATCTTATGCAAAGACTTATTAAAGTTCCACTTTATGTTTTATGATTCTACTTCTTTCTTTGCTAGGAAAAAAATGTTGCTACCATGTCAGGGAGACTAGGACACCTGAATCAACTGTGTGGATAAGAAATAGTTTGGATGAGATGGCTAAACTGAGAAATTTTTAAACAGGAAGAAAATATGTTACAAATTGAGCAGCTAGGAACAACCAGAAACAATATTTGAAAGTGTGGGTGAAACTTGTTTCTAGTGGCACATTTACTAATACAACAGCAAGAGGATTGTCAAAGAAGTTGTTTGTCTGCCAAAGAAGTTGTTTGTGTTTTTTCTTGCAAGGTATTTTAGAATCATACAATGGTTAGAGTTGGAAAGGACCTTAAGAGTTGGAAATTTCCAAACCCACTGCTGTGGGCAGGGATCCCTCACACTAGACAATGTCATCCAAGGCTTTGTCCAGCACGGCCTTGAAAACTGATAGGGATTTACCACTTCTTTGAGCAGCCTGTTCCAGTACCTCACCACCCTCTCAGTAAAGAACTTCCTTATGTCTAACCTGAGCTCCTCCTGTTTAAGTTTAAACCCATTAGCCCTTGTCGAATTGCTACAGTCCCTGATGAAGAATTCAATCCCCAACAGATGTGTTTTCTATACATCTTTACTTTAAGAAGTCCTAATATTTAAGTGACAAAAATTAAAACTGAAGTACTAGTAGCTAAAATGGCAGATTGACGGTTCTCAAGAATGATATTTATTTAATTCACATGACCTGCTTCTAAGTTTCTAAATCAGCTCTCACTCCAAAGAGTATGGGAGCATTTCACGAGTTGTATGGCTTTTAGAGGAACCTTATATCCAAGACAAAGCACATGTTTATGTGAGTTTTTGAAAACTGTGATGTTTCCAGAACCATTTGCTACTGTATGTAAAATTAGGCATCCACATCAAGTTTCCAGCTGGTTATAAATCTTGCTAATGTGCAAATGCAGTCCTAGTTGATGTAGAATGGATTATAGATGTCTATCTTAGATATCTAATACAGAAAGCTTGTCCTTGGGGAACTCAGACATGCATAAAGTCATTTTAATAGCTTTCTATCATCTTTTAGAGATGAAAACTTTAAGAGCATTCTCAGGCAAAAAGGACCTGAAGCATTCAAGAAACTCCTTAAAACCAAGATTAGGAATGACAGGTTATTCTCACAATCATCTGTCAGCTCTCTAGGGGATATTCTGTCTTTTGCTTTTCATATTCATAAAGTTAAAAAATTGTAAATGGATGACTGAGAATGAGCTTTCCATCCTTGGGCTCTGTAAGTCAGAATTCCAGTTTACTAGCCTCTTCCAAAAACAACAGAGGTTTTTGAACTTAACTCTAGAATTAAAATTAGGGCACTGCTCATTATGACTTATATCTAACACAAGCATATTCATCCAAACCTTTGGCTAGTCTTGGAGTGTTATATATATCAGAAATTTAACTCAAACTAGAACTCTTGGTATATTATGGATTACCAAAATATTAGGCTATATCCACTACAATTTATTCGGTCTTCTAACCTCTGTGTCAAAACAAGTGCATGTCTCTTGAGGAAGTTCATCAAGCTGTGCAAATTATGAAGACTTTTATATTTTAATATTAAACCATTAATTTCAGAAAATGGAATACCTGTCATTTTATGTGTGCAAAACTTCAGAAACAATTACCTTTCAGGAGTGGACACTTTTTGATTGAGGCTGTCAGAATTACTTGCATAGCCCTCTTGCTATAATAGATGCGATATTCATACCCTAATTTCCATAAAAATAGGTTTTACAGAGTAACTGTACTGGGATTTATTAGATTTTCCTGCAAAGCATTATAATTATCTCATACATCAACCGTAACTGGTGCTTATTATAAATGCCAGTTGCAATAATTTCCTGATTTTGTTGATGTTCTAAGAACATTGGAGTTATGCTTCAATTTACCCAGAAAAAAAATAGCTCATATGATTACATACTGTATTTTCATTGTACTAAATTAATGGGAAACTTCAAACTTTCATCATTTTAAGGTTTGCTGTTGCAAAAAGTATTACATACACTAGATGTATTAACAAGAAAGAAAGCTCCAGGGAGGTGGTGTTGTGTTACCACTCACTGTTCTTATTTTGGAACTGTTTGTGTAGTACATCGAGTTTAGAAAAAACATAAAGCAGAAATATCTGAATTTTCCCACTAATATTTAGACAGAGAAGAAAACGTATACACAGTAATTATTCTAAGCAAGAGTTTGGATTAAATGTCCTCCTTGGCTCCCTTCCAAACTGAATTATCCTATGACCTGTTTACTGTTCAGTCTCTGCAGGATTAAACAAAAGCTCAGCTCTAAGAGCCTAGTGCAGTACATACCCTTGTGGTTTTAAAAGAAATAAAAATGTAGATGCAGTTGTACCACCCAGCAGTTTGACAAATAGTTGAATATTCAAAACTCAAACAAGAATTGCCTAGTCTCTGTCTAAAAATTTACATATTGCTTCCTTCTCATTTAAATATATTTTTCTGTTAAGAAGGGAACTGAAAGTCCTACAGGTTTGGAATACTGAGTTTGGAAATGGAGCAATCAGAAATACGTTATGTCCTCAAATGTCATGTTAAATCTACAGAGGCTGTCTTACACCTTTTAATTATTTATATGCATGCTATAAACTGTTTATATGTTCATTGTCTTACCCATGCTTTATTTGGCTATAGAAGATGGTCACATTAATGGCTTAAGATGTATGTATTGCCTTACTGTGATATTATGTGAATGTTTTTGCACCACGTATACAGTTTCTTTCAAACTATGGAGCACAAAAAATAATTTCATTCTGATAGAGATGCTGGGCTGCAGTTTGGGAGGACTTGAGCACATCAGTCACAGATGGCTTTCCCTTTGGAACATCATTGTCTTCCTTTTTACATGCTGCACCATCTATTCATGACACATGCAGTGTCAAGTACATTTTGATATCAAATGAGACTGAGACACTTGACACCTTCTAGTATTTCTCTTTCAGAAACGGGATTGTTTTTCTTAGTTCTGTAGCATTCTTCCTTTATGTCACAAATGTTCTTCACTTTGCAGGTGGTTGAGACATTGGCACAGGTTGCCCAGAGAAGCTGTGGCTGCCCCATCCCTGGAAGTGTTCAAGGCCAGCTTGGATAGGGCCTTGAGCAACCTGTTCTAGTAGAAGGTGAACCTGCCCATGGCAGGGGGAGTGGAACAAGATGATCTTTAAGTTCTCTTCCAACCCAAATCATTCTATGTATGTTTCACAAAGCTTCTAATAACTGTAGTTCTTTCTTTGGCTGATATACTGTGTTTTTGCTTTTTGTGTGAAGGTTTTGAGTCCAGAATGATTTCATTACATTTTGGAGAATTTTTCTTATCAATAATATGGAAATCATACTTTGACTGCTTTGATATATGCTGCTGTCTCAGCACTCATTCCAAGTGCTTTTGAGGGTCGTCTTTGTTGTCTGGCTAGCTCAGCAGAATGATGGGTTTTCCTGCAGAGCCTTACCTCATAATATGCTTTGTTCTTATTTGTGTTTCTGCCTTAGTAAGTTACTTCTATGAAATGAAAGCTTTTTAACTCTGCTCTCTGTTGAAGCATGATCATCTTCTAGTCAAATATTTTCTCATAACCGGAGTTACTGTTCAGAGTTTGCAAGTGTGAACACCACTTCAAGACTAAAATTTCAGTCTTGTCATTTATCTGTTCCACTAAAGATATTGTTTACAGAAAAGCTAATAGCTCTGAAAATGAGCTGAGGGAAGTTTAACCCCATATATTTAGGGCTTTTTTTTTTTTTTTTTAATTATGTATTTTCATTTTGGTCAAGACAGAGACACTTGCAAATATTCTCTTTCTGGGCACTTGCAAATATTCTCTTTTTGGGATGCAAAAATGATAGAAGGTACTAAGAAACAAAGCCAACACATTCAAGTGTCTGGGCTAAAACAAATGTGTAAAACAACATGTTGTGTAGCTCACCCTTAAGAACACTGCTCTGAGTATTTGGCCTCTTACTGAGATCTTTGCACAGAAACTCCATGCTGCCTCAATTGCAAATAGATACTGAGAAGGTAAATAGGGACATAAACAAAAAACTCTTGACTGTGACAGTGACTGAGCACTGGACTAGGTTGCCCAAAGCAAGCCTTGATCTCCCTGATCTGGCGCTGACGTTTGGCCTACTTGAGGTTGCAGTTGAACTACAGGACCTCTAGATGTCCCTTCCAATTTTTATTTTGCTTGATTATATATTGTTCCGTTTGACATACCTATGACTTATAGGTTAATAGAGAGTTCTAAGAAATCTCAAATTTAGTGAAATAAATCATTTATGCTATTCATCTCACTGGATACAGGCAACACCAAGTCTTTGGGTGACAGGGTATCCATCAGTTAGACTTTCTTATGTTCCCTCCCCAAGATAATCACAACTTGGATATTGTTAGTCTTACATCATGAGATAAATGTTTTTCCAAAAATGTTCAGGAGGAAACAGTGGCGGTAATCTCAGATACAAAGAAACATTGTGCTGAGAATCACATTAGTGCTTCCATAAGCATAGAGCAGAAGCAAAGAAAGATGGAGGGAGAATAAGGCTATAACCTAGCTTGTGCTTCAACAAAGCAATTTATAAATACTCCATTTCTATGAGGAAAGAATTGAGAGTTTTAGAAAGTCTCAGAGGTAATTAGCCAGACAGTTTTTGGCACTTGATTGATTGCTTTCTGAAAAACATTAAAGCCCCCAGAGCTGCAACAAAGTTAAAAGCTTAGGTCTAGACATGAGGTCATCATTCTTCATTATCACCTTATGTGAAGAAATAAAAAAGTGATGCACTCGTGATTGAAACCAAAGCACTTAATGATACAGCTCTCCACTGTAAACCCCCTTTTTTCCTCTATCAGCTATGTAGCAAATTATGCTATTTACCAGATGGCTATTACAGGTGTTTTGTAACAGGTTCCTTACTCCAGTCTGAAGACAAAGAAATTGAGTGAATACAGAATATGAACTTAATACACACTTGTTTGCAAAAACAGAGTCGATATATTGTTATAAATTGTATGCTACCTCTGTGTTAAATAGCCATGGATTATGAGAGAGATAGATACAAACCTGATATACAATTATTTGTGTTACCCAGTGCTGTGATCTCACCGTATCTCACAAAAAGAACAATTTCAGCAATGAAAACTTCCAAGGCTACCAACCCTTGGAGAAAATATTAGCAATGATTCATTAGATAACCTCCAATTTAGTGCTGCATCTTTGACCCTGATGGATGTTAGTTGCTTCTGCCGTATGAAAAGCTTCTATTGTATTTCAGATAGATGAAAAATATCACCTTTCAGTCATTTTTTAAATAATATATTTCACAAATCTTGCAGGACTGCAGAAATGAGTGCAAATACTCCTATGTTAATGACCACTTGGTGAACAACATAAAACTCTATCCTATTTGAATCTGAGCCACAAACTCACATAGACTTTAATTTTCTTATCTATCTGTGTAATCCGGTAGATTCCCCCCTTCACTTGAGACTTTTTCTCCCCATTTTTCTTCTAGTCCTTTCTAGCACACCTTGGTAGGTGACTGTTAAAAGCTTTACTAATTTAAATAATGAGGTGCAGTATTTATAGTTATTTACTGTTTGTAATGTAGCAGGTTCAGAAAAGTCTTTGTACACAGTGATTTAAAAAAAAACCAAAACCAAACCCCCAAACTGTAAATGTCCGTTATTCTAGTATAAATTAACCTGTGCTTTGATAACTTTTCTATAAAGAAATAAATATACATATACATATATATAAAGTTGTGCCCTCAATGCTGAGGATATTGATAAAAAATATCAAAAATTAAACTCTTCCAGTGGAAGGTTTTCTCATAACATAGTACTATAATTAAGGCATATCTTGCAGATATCATTCTTTTCTTGACTATACCTTTTTTGTTTGTTCATCTTGGGTGGAGATGTCTGCCCTTTGCTTTGGAAATTGCAGAAAATGTGTTAGATCATGACATTTAAAGTAATTACAGATTATTTGAAACCTGCCATTTTCACAAAAGCTTCTTTCCCTGCTGTATCTCAAGATAGAGTACAGAAGATGAAGCACTTTTTATGAGGAGTTTTAATCCATTTCTAGGCTATTCAAGTTTCACACCAACTTATCAATGCTACTCTCGTGTTGTGTTTTGTTTGGTGTGGGGTGACTTTCAGGTGCAAAAGTCGCCAGTCTTACGTCCAGTCAGATCAGGCATTCAGCATTGTTTTCCTTCTTTACTTGAGAATATAATGCTGAGTGGTAGAAAATACATTTTCAAGTTTTTGTTTAAGAATGTTGCAATGCGATCTACATTTCTGAGTATCATATATAATTCAAAGATCAGCTCTATAAATTAAATAAGAGGTTCATGAAGATACGAGGTTATTGCTGTGGTAATCATAACAGCAGTTTGTTGCACTGCATGTAAGTAAGGTACTTGAGGAGTCAGTCTCTGTAATATGCAGAGATCCCAGTGGAACAATTTAGAGACTAAGATTTGATAAGCATTTATGAGAAATATGTCGGGAAAGCTGCTACTGCATTCGACCAAGAGGAAAATCTCACTGACTTCTTGTACTCCCTTAAAGCCTGACATTTTACCATCAAAATTAGTAACGAGATTGAAATCTAGCTAAAGGTTGTTTTTCTCCAACTTTGTTGATTTACACACAATGTTTAGTTATTAAAAAAACAAAACAAAACAAAACAAAACAAACCCAAACTGTTTATAATGGTATCTGGCTTTCAAAATGATACATGAAAACCCACAAGAAAAACTCTTAACTCCATCTAATATTTAAAGTATAAATGAAAGATATCACCTTTCTTGGTGGCTGCTCTTCCAAAAAAGTGAAACATTCCTTCAAAGACTTATGAGAGTGTTTCTGTCCACTTCTGTAAGTATGGCTTTGGAAAACTAGAATATCTCCAAATGTCAGACTTCATCATTTAGTGTGATATGACATTCTACAATTTGTTCATGATATTGACATTAAAAAAATAGCACTGTAAAATATCTGAAGAGTGCTACTTTCTAACTCTTTTGTTTCAGATTATCTCAATGTCAAACATGAGTTTTACTGTGGCTGTCTTACGTAGTCACATAAGTTATGTATATGCCCATGAGAGTCAGAGATAAGCTAATGATAAAATATCCTATGTATCTTCCACCAACACAGAACTAATCTTTCACATATTTAAAACATTTCAGCTTCCAATTTAAATCCTGCTGTTGAACAAAATCTCACAACACAGCAATATGTCAACATATGACAACAGTCTGCAATATGGTATAGAGATACGGTTTTTACGTGCTCTGAGAAATATATAGTGGTAGATGTGTACATGCTTAGACTATTAAAAAAAACAAAATGCAGTATTGAAATGCAGAATTTTATCCTTATAGGGAGTTCATTATTTCTTAAGGGTGTCATTTTCAGTTGTTTCTTCGTTGAACACACACCCCAAAAAAACCCAACAAAATGCAACACAAACCAACCACAATATAAAAAATCTCCAACTAAAAAACCCAAAATCAACAAAAGAAAAACAAACAAACAAACAAAAAAAAACCCCACAACCCCCACATCCAGACATGCAGACATGATAAATCTTATTATAGGTTGTTATTAAATATGTATCTGTTACAAATTTTTCTTTTACAAGATTCTTGGAATAGATGTGAATGGAAAAGCAGGACAGTAGATGCTTATTTGCTACACATTTGCCTAAATAAGCATGGTGCAATTCATCTGAAAGCTAGATATATAGCATGTTTGATGGAAAGAGGAAGTAGTCTGCTTTTATTACGGGAAAAGTAAAAAGAAAAAAAAAGGACTAAGCGTACTCACTACACCTATCAAAAGAAAATTAAGAATAAAAGTTACCCAGATATCTTGAGACTGGTAGTATTTAATTTTACAGTGACGCTGGACTGATACTAATACATATAAATCACAGCACAGCTTAGCAGAGAAGCTATTTCAAGGGATTTCCAAGATATGTCTCTTTCAAACTTTAGAAAACAGTATTTCACTCTGCACATAAAAGTGACTGAAGAACCTTACTGAAAGTCCACTACTTCTTCTGTTTGACTAAATGCCATTAATACATCGTGCCATTTACTTTGGTGAAAGCAAAACCTCATGTGCTTTAGACATGAGGCTGATGGGTCTATGGTTCTTCATATTTCACTTTATCACCTATTTTGTGCAAGTGGTAATAGCTGTAGTCAAAGAGCATCAGATTTGTTTCTTAATAATGTACACTATGAACAACTTAACCCATTCACTGGATTTTTTCTTTTCAACAGCCATGACAATATACTGTGCTTGCAGTTTCCAGAATATCACCTTTTTTTTTGTTATTGTTACCTTCCTTTCAAATGGCTAGCAATACATTTAGCTCATCTCATATATAAATAACACTTCTACCTTAATGTTAGCCTGCCTGTCAAATCATAGAAGAAAAATCGCTACATGGGATTTTGATTATACGTAGTAAAAAACCAAAGTTACAGAGATGTGAGAACAATAAACGTCAAATCTCATGCTCTGTTAAAGCCTGCTTCCAGCAATACTTTAAAGTCCATCTAAAACCTGGTCTAATGGATGCTCTGCCCAGGTAGCTTTTGTCTGTAAATTTTAACACAAATTGGACAAGGCATGTCCAATGCCTCACACATATTTTAATGCCAGCCTGGGGCCTTCATATAATTTATTGCAGGGAAGGGCATCTAAAACCTAAAAAGGATGAGATTCTCTTTCATGCTCAAGGTCTATTCAAAGGCACATGTATATTTGTGTTTACCAATAGGCATCTTAGATCTGAGAAAAATAGGCAAAGAACATTGGCTATTCAAATTGTTTCAAAAGGGGAAAGAAAAGGCTGGAGAATGGTAACCCTGTGACCATTTTACAGGTTTGTAGTACCTCTTTCCCTTTTAAAAGAAACTTTCAACTTCCAGTTCTCTAATTCAATCACAGTGTTACTCTTACAGAATTCTCCATGGATTGCAGGGTAATGGTGGGAGAGAAGGGAACCTCAGAAATCAGAAACAGTTTTCCAGACGCTGATAGGGCCTGCATCTCACTGCAGCTGGAGCAGTTTAGCATCCTCTCTGATTCTGGCCCTGGGCGTGACTGCAAAGAACATTAAAAAAATCAGGGTTATGCTCACCTCTCTTCTGCTGACAGAAGACATGACCTACCAGGGCACTAAAGCTGTTTCTGGGCTATAATTTGGCTTAAATCCAAATTGTGTTTATCAGCAAGATTAGCTGATTGGTCTCACCCTGTGTAATTATGCAGACTTTCTACCCCTTTCCCCCCCCACTTTCCTTCATTATGCAATTTTATTTTTGAAGAGCTTTCCTACAGGTGACACCTGCTGTGTTAGAACCCGAAGATAATACACCTTTACAGTTCTGCCGAGCCTGTTGCAGTAATATATGTAAGCAGTTGTTACAACTGTTCTCTGAAAGTTTTCTGAGTGTCTGCAGAAATGTGGAAATGTAGAAGCACAAGACAGTTTTGCCAAGGTCACAGCAAGAGGCTTTAAAAGGCCTTCATCAGACATGTTGATGCACAAGAGTTTAACTTGATGAGAATGGAACCTCATTATACCATAATGCGATGATTTCTTCAGCAATAATGATGCGTTAGAAGATGATATGACAAATCAGAAAGCTGACTACAAAGGGTCTTCAGGGAGAAACATCATTATAGACTGTGATAGTGACAGGCAATTCTTTTAAAATTATAATGCAATTTGCTGTAAAACATTTTCAAGACGCAGACATTTACTCAGTTTTAAGGCAGATTCCAATAGCTCCAGGAGGCCTTTACAGTCTCATTGGGATTACTTTCAATGCTCCTGAAATGTACCTACAGTGTAAGGCAATAGGGCTGCTAAACTATTTTATTTTGTGGGTTGTTAGGTATTTTTTTTTCTTACTTTTGTTTAATCATGTCATAAATGTTGTGGGTTAAAATTGTGCATAAGCAAATTCAATTTGATTAGCTCTGAAAGAAGCATAGAAGGTAAAGAGGAAAGACAGGAGGAAAAGAGATTAGCTCCTCTGGCAAACTGGTAAAACTGAGATTTGCTGGGGAGGACACTTACAGAAATTGCATTTAATCTGTAATTCCAAAGATAGCTAAAAAGAAAAAAGACAAAAATTTATTGATAGTTGGGGGACAAATAAGGACACTTTTGCAGAAGGAATATAGTTTTTTTGTGAAAGCAGAAATTTATGATTTCCTGTAAAAATGCATTGCCTTGACTCAGGTAGTAATACTCTCTCTGGAGCTCATAATGAAAGTAAAGAAGTTTACAAAACCTTTGACTATAGGACTCATTCAATTTAATGTCCTTATAGTCTTCTCTCACTTTTTTTCTCCCAATAGATTTTTGAAAAGACATTCTAGACTGTTTCAGTGTAAAACTACTGCTTTTTAGAAATGCCACATTTAATGAAGTACCCTGGTTTCTTTGTGTGGTCTGCCCATTGAAAAAAATGAAAGAAATCCCATATTTGATCAAGTAAAGTTTCTGTCACTGAGGACTCCTAATTCATGTATATACAGTAGTGTGGAACACTTTCCTTCCTACTCCCAAATACATGCCCATTTAAAAAATTTAACAATAAAGCATTGACTTCTTTCTCACTTTCCTCCATTTCACATTATTTTATTATTACATATTTCATATTATGACAGGTCTTTTCCGACATGTTCAGTCAGAATATCTTTCGCTCACAAAGTGCAAAAGAACCAAGTAGGTGAATCACATAGATAAAACATCCAGAGAATGTTTTTTGTTAGAAATGTTAAACAACCTATTCCTAACACACAAAAATTGAGCTGAAAGCATGTTGAAATCAGACTTGAAATAGTTGTCAATAAAAAAGGTCCAAAACAATTAATGCAAAGCTTAATTTTATTTAACAGTATATTACCTAAAGAAGCTATAATTCCTAATAGTTTTATTATCTGTTACACAATACTTGTGCTTGATTCTGCTAGCACAAAATCTGAGGTGAGATTATAATTGATTGAATTTTAAATGTCAACTGACTGACTGAAGAAAACAGTTCCTGAATAAGAACAATTATTGATCAGAAATTTCTTCCAAAAAGGAGAGCTTAATGCTTATTGTTTATTTTTATTTAAAATATCTGAAGGAGACCTACAAGGATGCTGGACAGAGACTCTTCATCAGGGACTGTAGTGATAGGACAAGGCATAATGGGTACAAACTAAAACGGGGGAACTTCAGGTTAGATATAAGGAAGAAGTTCTTTACTGTGAGGGTAGTGAGGAGCTGGAACAGGTCCCCCAAAGAAGTGGTAAATGCCTCATCCCTAACGGTGTTCAAGGCCAGATTGGACAGAGTATTGGGTGATATGATCTAGTGTGAGGCATCGCTGCCCATGTCAGGGAAGTTGGAATTAGATGATCTTAAGGTCCTTTCCAACTGTAACCATTCTATGATTCTATGAAAATTGAATGTCTAAGAGAAAATGTTTGAAAAATAAACTATTAGGAAGGCATTAGCAAATTAAGAGGATGAAATCAGTGGGGTGTAATGCTCCATCAAGACCAACTCCCTAATCCTGACTCAACATCTTTGATGAGTCAGCATAAAAAGGAAAACAGCAAGAATCTGATTTAGTGCTTATCAAAACCAACAGAAATTATGGAAAGAAAGATAGCAAAATATCAGAAAAGACTGTATATACAATACTACAGTACAATTTGGAGATATTCAAGTCTGCTCTAAGCTACCCAGGCAGTGGTGGTAGCAATCTGGAGTTCAGTTCAGCCAAAGCTATTCTACTTTTGCTGGAGATTTTGCAGTTTGATCTGAACAGCCCTGCTTGGACATTTATGTCCTTATCTTGTTCTCACAGCCATGATGGCAGCAATAGCTGAGTTCTGGTGTAGGTTTCTGTGGGATAAGGTCCCCCATTTCACATTTGGATAGTGTCTAGGCTTCTAGAGAAGGAAAAATTTCTAGCAAGTAATTCAAAGGATTGATGATTGTCTTCAAGGATAAGTGGATGGACAGTGAAATTAGGCATTGGTCAGAAGAATAACAAAGATAAAAGTTTTCTTCCATTTCTGATGTGCATCTACTCACCGCTGCGCAAAATCTGTTTTAATAATTTATTATATAATTTATCTTTGGAATGAAGAGTGATGAATTAACTGCTCTGGTAAAATGTGTTGTCTCACTTATGTCCCAGACTGAATTACCAAGAATTAATGTTTACTAAACAGCCCCCCCACCCAAAAAAAAAAAAAAACAACCAAAAAACCCCAAAACCCAAACCAAACCCCAACACATCAGTATGAGAAAATAATATGATAATATCACTTTGTAGCTCTCCAGAAAATCTATTAAAATTTAAGCATCCCCTATCATAGCCTTTTATCTTGCAAGAAATATTTCAAAGGAAATTGTAGTTATATGCATAATATGAGTGCATTTATTTCCTGGTAATAAAAGCGTGATTCAAACGGAAAACAAATGTGAGAGATGATTTAAAAAAAATATTTTGCCTCAAGGACTAGGATGTAAAAAGGCTGAAAAAATCAGAGTATTGTAGATTTCAGCACCCTCGTCCTTTTCAAAGGACTGTAAAAATTGGATGTTATTCAAGAATATTGAATTTATAACACATAGGTGTGTAATCTGTCATGCAATAGAATGTTACTGCATTTTTCAGTATAATTATAAACTTGAAACCAAGAATATATTGAGATGTACTGTGTATAGCTCTGGTGTCCTCAACATAAGAAGTACATGGAGCTGTTGGAGCAAGTCCAGAGGAAGGTCATGGGGATGATAAGGGGCTGGAGCACGCAGTGTATGAAGGCAGGCTGAGAAAGTTGGGGCTCTTAATGGCAGGGGGTTGGAACTAAATGATTTAAGTTCCTTTCCAGCCCTATTTATTCTATGATTCTATGTCTGAACCAACTGGAGTCACTGACTGATCTTATCAGTGCAATATCTTTTAAAAATTATGATTTCTAATTAAAAAAATATTATACCTTGCTGGGCGATTTCCAGTATGACTGAAGATTTAGAAATCTTATCTTTTTATTAGCACAAAGATTTTTTTTTCTTATTCTTTTTTTTTCTGAGATTCCTACCCCCTCCGTCCACAGCTCTGGCACTTTGAGTTGTTGGATTGATATTGATGAGTGAAGAGGCATAGACCAAGAAGGAAAGGGAAAGGAGGCCATTCTCAAAGAACATGGAAAGTTAAAATGGAAAATGTAAGAACAACCTTGACATTAGTTTGATTTTAAATTAAGATATTCTAGAGGATTTGCATTTCCTTTTCCTAAATTCTTAATTGAGAGCAGGAAAGTTTTTAGCACATTTGTTACAGAATACGATGCCAAGTACTCCAGCTTTTCAAATAATAGTTTATTTTAGGCAAGGGATTATATGTTTTTCATTAAGCTGCATAACCCATTACTTGGTCACTGCATCGATTAACACTATGTTGACATCCATTAATAATTTCTGAAATCTTTTAAAAGTCTTTGAGATGAATATATGCATTACACTAGAAAATAATCTGAAATGTCATGAAACAGTGCAGATTTTGTAGAGCATATCTGTCTGACAGACCGAATCATCTCTGATGCACGCAATGGAATTATAGAAAGTCCTTAAAGTATCTTCCATTTTCCTAAGTTCAAATCTTCCATGTGTATTAGCAAAGAAGGGCAAAATTCACACTGAAAGTGAAATATTTCTTTTACATTCCTGATTAGCACAAACTTGGTTTCATACTTTCATTAGATATGGCAACAGTGACATGAAATTGTGTGAATTGTGGAGGAGGAGAGAAAATTTGGAGTAGTGCAGAAAATATCACCTACTTGCACTGATATTCATCTCCTTCTTGAATTTCCGATGATCTTTTGGTCACACAGTTTTTCATCAGACAGTTGTTCCGTAGGCTTTCAAATTTAAGAGTCAATTACCGCCACAACACAGCAATGCAAAAGGCCTTTATCACAGGCCTGTCCAGATACTAAATGAATCTTTCCTGTCAAAACTCTCATGGCATCACAGCATCCTTTTAAGTCTCTTCTGGCCATCATAGATCACTGGCAAACCACAGTGACTTTCCAAGGATCCAGTTAACAGGGAAAGTGTACAGTTGCCTCTTGCTTGGACACCTCCAGCTTATCAGCACCATTAATTCACTGTGGTTCTCCCCCAGTGAACACAATAGACTAGTCATAATCACAGTAAGGCTAGGGGAGTGTACATTATCACTTTTCTCTCCTCATGAGGAATACACTCCAAAATAGCTGTGGCATTTTCCCCTAATAGCCTCACATTTCACTTATATTTAATTTGTTACCTGCTGTCCCTCTCAGAATCTTTTCTGCATTGCTGCTCTCTGTCCTACTCTCCTGTATTTTATTTCTGCTTGTTATTCTTTTACTCTGCCCCTTGAGAGAAATGCCTTACATTTATCTACTTTCAATCACAAATCCCTGGACTTAATCCAATGTTCTGAACTCTCCAGATCTTTTCAACCCTTTGCCAGCAAGATGTCTCATGTTAGATTTTCCAGTGCAAAATGTGTTTGTTTTTTCTTTACGTCAGGTTCTCAACCATTAATTTAACCTATCAGAAGGAAAGAAGGGTAGACAATGATTGTGTGCCCAGTGGCAGGCATCTGACTGAAAATCAGATAAGCTTCCTATTGATTTTGCTTTTCTTCTGGAAATCTTTTCTCTCTGGGTTACCAAGGACAATGGCAAACTGGACAAAAGATAGAGACTGGTCAAGGATTTCTCAGGGCAGGGAGTCAGAGGGCACACTGCGAATTTCTTGACCACTTTTGTTCTCTAGCGGCCTTATGAAGGGAGAGAAAGATTAAAAAAGTAAAAATAGGATTAGAGCAATGTTTGTAAGTGTCTGATCCTATCTTCTCTCTTATATAGGTTGAAAATGAGCTAGTTCTCCCTCCTTGCTCATCTATAGATAAGATGCAAACAGGCTTTTAGGAACTACTGTGAAAAAGCTACTTAATACTGAGAAGCACAACCCATGGGAGAAGAAGGAAATTAACACATTCAGACGTAGAATCATAGGATGGTTGGGATTGAAAGGGACCTTAAAGATCATCTTTTTTCAGCCCCTCTGCCACAGGCAAGGATACCTTCCACTAGTCCAGGTTGCTCAAAGCCCCATCCAACCTGGGCTTGAACACTTCTAGGGATGTGGCAGCCACAGCTTCTCTGGGCAACCTGTGCCAATGCCTCAACCCTCTCATAGTGAAGAATTTCTTCCTAATATGTAATCTAAATCTTCTTTCTTTCAGTTTAAAGTCATTCCCCTTTTTCGTGTTGCTACATGCTCTTGTAAAAAGCCCTTCTACAGACATCTTGTAAGCCCCCTTTTTGTACTGGAATGGGTCAACAAGTCCCTTCTCATATAGTTATTAACTCTCAGCTTCACTTTCAAATGTGGTACAGTCAAATGAGCTACAGACAAGGAATAGAGTCCATGATGTTCTTGGTAAAACTTATAAACAATACAGAAATAAAAAAAAAAATAAAAAACTTTTCTTTTTTTTTTAATTAACATTACTGAGATATTTCAATAGCAGTTCTAGTAGAAATTGAGTCCTTGCAGTGCACAGATATTTCATTGTTCATCACCTCACTCAACAGTTTCATATTATTTCGCTTTTTTATTTTACTTATTGCCTGTGCTATATTTGCTTTTCAAGTAAGTGGTATTGTCTTTCTTTCAATAACGTATTTCCTATTTTAAAGATGCAGAAAATAAGACTGCAGAAAAGTAGTCTCTTATATAAATGTTTTCTTCTCTCTGGCATGGTCTACGTGGTTTTATTTCATAATGAGGATTTTTTTCCCTAGTCATTTTCCATTTCTGAAGAAAACTTCAGGATTTCGTTAGTTTTCACTCTGAATTTTCATTCTGTTTATTCAGGTATTTTAACTACCTTTGTAAGGTGCTCTTAGACATAAAATCCTAATCTATCTCCATAAAGGATGGGTTTTGCTACACCATCCTACATCCATCCATCTTAATCCCCTGGCAGCAGTGGGAATTTTTATTAATGCAGTATAAAGAAAGTGAAAAATCCCACACTAGTGAAAGCATTTTCTGTTCATTCTGAAGAACTTTACAGTTATATGCATTCTGCGAACACGTGTATAAGGAGCCAAACAATAATGGTACAGGGGAGGTAGGGCAGTCTTTGCCATGGGAATCTAGGTGAATCACTCAGTTTTTCTGTCAGTCTAAAATAAGCATCAATAGAGTGTTAGTTCCCTATTCTACAGAGTTTGTAAAATGCTTTGATATACTGATATGCACTTCTCTAAAATTCCCAATAGCTGAATAAATCTCTGCAAAGAATAAATTACTATAACAGATACTTGCCTGGGTATTTTTATTTTTTTTTTCAGTAAAGGTGATGCTCTTTCATCAAGAATCTGGACAGAAACAGACAGACAACTAAATATGATTATTATACCAGTGCTGAGTGGAGCCCCACAAAGAAGCAACTTTTGTTAAACAACAAAAAACCCCACGAACACTGAAAACTCCCATTTTGGTATAAACTTAAATAGATGGCATATCATTTCCCTGAAAGATTTCTATTGTAGACTGTAGAGCTTACTCAGTGAAGAGGAGAAGTAACCCCCACTGTCTGGGATTACACAGGGTTATGTGCCTTCCTCTGCCGGAATTGTTTTCTTCTAAGAATTTTTCCTACAAAGAGGAAAATTAAGAAATATGTCTCCGCAGATTGTTTAATAATGTTGCTAAGCACATCTGGCAACATTTCATCCTTTGTAAAAGACAGGTGGCCTTTGCAGAGCAATATTCCATTCTTTTTTCTTTCTTTTCTTTTTTTTCTCTTTACAGTCTCTGCAATCTAAGAAAAAACAGTGCTTTGTCTTAATGGCAGTGATTGCCTACTATGGAAAGACCTGGGAAGACAGAAAAAAGGAGGCTGGCAGATGGAAGTAGAGAAAGAAGTTTTACTATTTTTAAAGGGGCTGAAAAAGGATCCCTGCTCTGATGGCAGTAAATGATAGAAAGGCTGCTAAAGAATAACCTTCTTCTGTTAGAGAAATAAGTTCTGCAGAGCTTTGTAAAACCATCCGTCCTAGGATAGACATGATACTGCTATGATTGCAAGTACTGAAACAAGGTAAAGCTGTCAATATTACTGAAGCCTCCTGCAAACTAATGGGCTAGAGAGCTTCAGCTTAGCTTCAGACAGTGCTTAAAAGTGACTTATCAGCTTCAGGGCTCTGAGTTGCTTATTCTATTTGTATGTATAGCCCCTCCACCTTCAAGCAAGTCTGCAGCAAAGCCACTCCTTCTGTAAGTGAAATTAAAAATTCACAATGCAAGAGACTAGAATGACTAGTCTCTTGCATTGCCAGATTGTCCCAAGCCTTATAAATAGAATACGAGAAATTTGCAACTTGGAATATTTAAACCCACTCTTCCACAGCAAAGGCAGAGCTTTGAACACAAGTGTGTTAATTCAGGATCCAAGACAAATTCATTTCACATGGAGCACAAGGTGAAAGAGGTTGTGTTAATACTTCAGTGTGAGCTGTTAATATGCACAAGCACATGCCAACACATGTGGGCTGCTAGCACGCTGCTACAGACTTCCCCAGATTTCTGCAGGGACTGAATTTTGGGAGCACTTTTCAGTGGGAACTCATTAAAACTGTTGGACCTGTCATTTATGTAGAAGCCAGTTTCCAAGAGGTACATTGATGCACATGTGGCCTCTGACTGATTTGAATCTGTCAGGGTCCTATCGTTGACTCCAATGAAGTTTCTTTTCAGGGAGTAATAGATTGAGCAAGCAGCTAAAGAAAAAGGAAATAGTTTCTGTTTCCTCCCTTCCTTCACCCTTTCATGTTGTCCTGTTTGTACGGCAATAAATGAAAAGAATATTAAAAGATGTTTTATTAATCTCCTACTTTTCACAAGTGATTTAATGTTTTACAAGTTAGGGTAGTGACTGCAGATAAAAATGCTAGGGAACATGGAAACAGACTCTTCCATTGCATTTAACACAATATTTCTTTCAATAACAATCAGTAACAAAAACAAGGTAAAGAATAATGACAGCTATCAGTATTTACCTTATTATAGGTAAGCGTCTGCTGTCATTGCTCGAGTGCAATGAAAATTCTTTACCTTGGGGCCTATGGAGAGATAAACCATGGCAAGAGCAGTAAATTTAAAAACTGTGGCTCATGGCTAGTAAAGGAAAAAAATAATGTTGTGTTCCTGAGGGCTGATCTCAACATGAAGGAAAATATTACAGTTCCAGATAACAATGGTGACCCAAAAAAACAAAGAGAAATAATTAAAAGACTAAAATTGCAAGTCAAGGAGAAATAATAGAACAGAGACAACACAAGAATAAACTATCTTTTTCTTGTACATTCAGCAACTTCTTATTCCTTTTCAATGCCTTGACAAGATCTACACCTCTGCTTTAGAGCTGAGAGTCTGAATTTGCCGTCAATGTTTCCAGCCAAACCTGCAAATGCTGTAGGACATGACAGGGGAAGTGATGCATTGACTTTATCTAACGCACTGGTATTTATGGTCTAGTCTTTTGGAGCAGAGATGATTTCCATGACTTTCAAAAAGAGAGAGCTGTAGGAGTTGGTAATCTTGCTACTGAACAATATGCAGTGGCTGGTACTGGAGTAATTTCAGAAGAATCAGCATTTTTCCCTCCTTTCGTGAAGATTTTTTTAAAAACAAAACACCTTACAATACAACTGACATCTGTCCCAGTTCTGCAGACTTCTCACACTGCAGTGCCTATACCAATCCATGAATATTCAGAATATGCTCTGAGGATAACTTTTATCTCTTTTTACATAGGGGAGAATTGCACATTGAAAGTTCTTGTACTGAGATATATTCTCATTTGTATTTTACCAGTAGGTCCTACCCAAGATCTATCATGTTAAGCACCGTGATATCCAAGCAGGGGATATGGCTGAGACTGTTCTTGATTATCTACAGTCTAAACTGCCTGCACAAAGTATTATTGGAGAATCTGAACTCAAATTTCTGAGGTCCAAATCTCGTATACCAGTCATGGACTAAACTGCGTTCCTGAACATAAAATATGGTATTTCTCTAACATAAGCCATTAGCTTCAATGTAATGTTTCAACAAGATTAGTCTCTTTACTTTACCCTCTAATGCTTTTTCTTTTTTCTGTAATGTATCAGAGAAAAGTGACGCACAATTCCTGTTTTGTGTGATGAGTATGCAGTGTTTCTTCAAAAAAATGATAAAAAACATTCCTCGTTTACCTACTTCCTATTACGGCCAGGCTTTGAGATAGTAATGAAGCCCATCATAAGTAGTTATTTATTCAGAGGATTGAAAGTTTAATCACACCTTAGGTCCGGTCTGAAGGTCCATTTCAGCTATATTTGTGGCTATACAGGCAAGGAGGCTATAGCCTCTGCATGCCCAAGCATTTTATCCTATTACCACTTCTTCACAAAGGCTCTGATCTGTACCTGGGATTTCACCTCTCCTATAGATGTTAGCAGAGTCTGCAGCCTGCCTTCCATACAGGGAAGAAAAAACAACCTGTGGTTGAGGTACCATTCTATCAATCATTGCTGTACATTTCATGTTTTTACATTTAAATCTCAGCTTTCCAACCATTTCTCTTGAAGATCTTCAACTGTTTTGAAGGACGTGTGTAGGTATGCTAGCAAACAGTTTCAGCGTTAACTCAGGAACCCCTGTAACCCCTGGGAAGAGGAAATAGAGGGAAGAAGGCTTGCTCACAAAAACATCAATGCAGAGCAATAAGTCATGGTGCTTTTATTACAGCATATTGACATTATACCACAAACCATAAACTTGTTAGAATGTGTGTGTCAATATTCTGGATACAAAGTTTATCATGAGGGAGATTGATACTGTAATCAACATTGAATTAGTAGCTCCATATGGAGATGAAGTATGACGGAAATAATTCAGTCAACAGAATGAATAAAGACAAGGCAGAAAAAAACTTAGTATTTAGGGCTTCTCAGCCCAAGATGGCAATTGTGCTTCTGTGGGATGTGATCCAGAAAAATCAGATTTGGGAAAAAAGGACAGGAAAAAGAAGTAAGAGATAATATGAAACATCTTGCCAAGGGCCACAGGTTGCCATGTAGAATTATAGAATAATTTAGGTAAGAAGGGACCTCTGCAGGTCTTCTGATCCGCTCTTTCACTTAAAGCAGGGCTATTTCAAGGTTAAATTCAGCTTACTTGTGGTCATATCCAGTAACATTTTTAATATGTGCAAAGACAGAGATTCATCAGCATCTGCAGGGACCAGTTCCGTCACCACCACCACCACCACCACTGCCACTACAATGACCACTACAATGAGGATTTAGTTGCCGTTCATCTTATTGAATTACAGGGTTAAAGGTAGACGACAGCATTCATGGAACTGTTGCAAACTTAAAACTCTTAGAAATTAGATATTTTTAAAAATTCCAGTATCAAAGTAAACAAATTTAGACTAAGAAACCTCACAGCAGACAAGTCTCATATTTTTACTTTTAGCAGAAAAAGAAGCCAAATTTCAGTCTTATCATGTTCAAAGAAAAAAAAAAAAACAAAAAAAAAAAAAAACCACCGTATTTGGCCAAATAAAATATTCTTTTCGTAAGAACACTGCTACTTCTCTGGAGTTGTATAAACACTTAGAAGCAGAATTATGATACTATGACTAAAGAAAGTAATTTTTTATGCCTAAAATAAAATCCTTCAAATAGATGGCTATGCAAAGCAAGCAGCAAAATATTCTTTAATTAAACGAATTCCCTTTCAGTGGCTAGATTTTTAAAGCTTAGATAGTACAAATAACTGATTTTCAGTGGCAGCATGTATCTTTCTTGTGTCTGATTAGCTGTTGCCATTATTTATAGCTGCTGCATGTGATAGAAACATAGAGAAGACAACATCAATCTTTCTGCCTCTTGACAGGCCAACTAATCCATTACTACATCTCCTCCATTCTTATTCTACCTACCTGGAAACCAACAGTGTCAGTGTTGAATTATTCTTGATATTGAAACTATTGATGAATTGCAAAGGTTAAAATTAAAGTATGATTTATGTTGTGATCAGCAATGGTGTTAGAGCACCAAGTGATCTATGCAAAATTATAACCATAAATACACTTCAGGCTTTGCTTTAGAACCTCTGCCAAACAGCTCTTTTTCGTTTGTTTCATTCTCTCCGTCTCTCTTTCCCCTCCCTAATACTCTACCAAAGAAGTGAAAATAATTTGCTGATAAAGACTCCTGGTTTAGATGACTTTCTGATCAAAAAGGTTTTACTCTATTTCACTGGAGACTCATCTAAAATACTACTGCAACCACTGGAGAAAACACTGAGCAGTACAACATGTACTAGGCTTCTCATTTGACAAAAGTTACAGTTTATGAAATTCCTGATATAATTCACTGCAGTTCAGTAATGCTGAGCATTTTTACTAGTGTAAACAATACTTAGGAAATGGAATTACATCCTCAAACTGGAATAAGAAGTATTTGTATCTACAAGCCTCTGCTTGCTTCACATAGGTATCAGTTTTTCAGATGTTATGTTCAACAAAGTGAATAGTCCATTTTCCATGATCTGCACTTTTTAAGGAAGACTTCCTAAAATAACTGTTTGTTCCTCAAAGGTGAGAAATCTTGAATATTATCCTACCTATATCTCCCATTTTTCTATCATCTTGCACTTCAAGTGCAGAACCAAAATGCCACTAGAACAGGCTGATCCTGCAGATCTGCACCTTCAACCTCAAATAGTAAAGGTTAATAAAATCTCTTGCCTCAGCAGTTCTTCCACTCCATATTCCATAATGAAAGTAAACTTCAGATGCACTCTTTTGTGTGAATCTATGCAGATATTTTTAGCCAGTTCCTTCATAGCACAATGTTAGAGAGCTATGTGGTCTCGGTATGCAGACTATGGCTGCTGAATAATAAATCAGAAAAAGGCAAAGTACCAATTTCTGGGAACAACCCTGTTGTCCCTTTTCTTCACAAGCATGTGCAAGCAAAAAACTAAGCAGAGAGCACAGGCTAAAACATTGTTAGGACATGCAAAATTCACTCATCTCTTACCCTGGATAAAAAAGGTATATTGAAAAGTTTCATCAGTAGGTCATTGCAGAATTAGAATGACCGGATGTCCCAGGCTGTGCAATTCCTGACTCTGCTAGTAAAGAACCCTTTGATAATCTAATCCTGGTAATGCTGAAAGTCATGATTTCCCATGATAAAAATCCCAGAAAGTGACATGTATAGCACCAAGCGTGACTTCAAGTGGCTAGGAGAGCAGAATTTTTACTGCTCTAACTAAAATCTAAGAAATATCTCTCCCGATATTTGCATGCTTTCACCTTGCTGAAACATATGCCTGTCTTTCCTAGAGTAATTAAGTGCATATTTCATTTCTCTGCTGGAGAGTAACACAAAGGAATAGATTTGTTAGCATGGTCCTGTTTTAATTGATTACACAAAGAAAGGTAGAAATATGACAAATGAATAAATTCAAACTGGACAAGAAGCATTTGTTTCTCTGTTTACAGTTTCTAGTCATAGAAATGTTTGTTGCATCTATTAATCATAGAATCATAGAATAGTTAGGGTTGGAAAGGATCGTCTTAAGATCATCTAGTTCCAATCCCCCTGCCATGGGCAGGGACACCTTCCACTAAACCATGCCACCCAAGGCTCTGTCCATGTTAAAAACAGAACCCCAAATCCTCTTTTTTACATGAGTGTTTTCCCCACTGCTGGGCATGGACTCTCCAAAAACCAGTGGAATATTTCACTTTTCAAAGTGCCTAAAAAACTAGAGTGGTACTTTAATCACAAGCCATAACCTTTCCTCCTCTTCAACTTAAACCTAATTACTAAAAGGATAGCATTTAGAAGAATTAAATGCACAACAGACCAGACATTCTTCTTCAAAGGGCATGAAACTTCCCAGGAAGATAAAGCATACTCAAGTCTTGAGACTTGCCTCTACTAACACCTTACTGGACTTTGGTGGGTAAAGGACTACAAAGCCAATCAATGCAGAAGTGAAATGGTACCTTATAAAACATGGGTACCTTGGAGCATTAATTATTGCTAAGTAGGCAAGGTAAAAACTTTTCATTGTATATGCCAAGAATGTGTTATTTCATATGCTGTTTTTGAAGCACTGGTCTACCCCTTCCTGACAGTGAAGAAATAATCCTTTCCTATTAAAAATGTTGCCTGTTCATCTAAAAGACCAGTTGACCTACTGTTCTCAAGTTATTTTATTAAAGGGACTGGATGGCTCTTTGTTAGACACCAGGAGAATGGGAATATATGACGATGCATCAATCTGTCTATGCATCTGTCCCAGTTTAATTAGAGAAAAAAAATATCACCATGCCTGAAAGACAAGTGGCCAGCAAAAAGATAGACTGTGTCAAACGATAAAGTTAATTCACTCTTAATTAAATACAACTCCAAAAATTTGTGTCTGAGTTTTCAGATATTTGTAATTTTTCATCCATGTAACTGTAGGTTACCTATAGTTGCATGAAAAAAGTTCAAATCGCAGACCTGCATAAACATTACCAGAAGCTTTGCCTGACATTAGCCCAAATGAGAAGATGAGGTGAGAGTCATGTTTTGAGGCAGGTTGTGAAGAGACTGAGTGGCTGAGTAACCCAGCAAGGGTTTGCAAATCCATACTGGAGAGCTGACTCACCAGTTCTGGAACTGTTGTCACCCCACTGTCATTTGCAGTGCCTAATTGGAGCTGGTCAGACAAAGGGACATGCAGATATTTATTCTTTGCTGAGATAAATCTGGGAATCAGAATACTTCCAGTACCTCAAATGCTGGAAAAAACCTGGCACGTTTAAAAAGGGAATTGTAAGAATTTCCCTCGTAGCAAGTTCTGTGTGATCCCCTCAAGGTATGAATCAGGATTTCAGCTACATAAGCATACAGAAGCAAGATAGAAGCTTTGTTTTTTTCTATAATCTACTAAACTGCTGGTCAGAATATTTTCTAAATATACCTTTTATGTTTAGATTTATAGCTTTCTATCTAGAGATATATATATTAAATATTAACTGGCTGAAAGTCTGGATGATTCTAATATTAGTTATTCAAACATGTAATGGCAGGAACTGAAAGACAGCATGTAGACAGTGTAGAATCTGGTGCCTGATTATTTAGAAGGTCCATAACATTTTTGCATGCTAAGCAGATCATTAAAATCTACTGATAGGTACAAGTTGGGGGTTGTGATGGTAGGAAACAGTTTTGCAAATATGGTGCAAATGGCAGAAATTTTCAGGACTGAAAAAACAGTGGCTTTTGTTTTTTAAATTTTCTAGTAATGGGAAATAGTGTTTTAGGTTTCTATATCACAGTGCTTTTCAAGGAAAAATTGTTGTGAAATTACTTGGGAGAGAGGGGGAGAAGGGAAGATCTCTACATAAAATGTTTGAAAACACAGTACATTGTTTAAATGCCAGGGTTCTTCACAGTAAAATGGCTGTTATCCTTAGCAGCAATAGGCTTTTTCCTATGTCATTTCAGATCAGAATGACAAATATATTTCCATGATACTGAAGCCAAACCTTGTCATTCCTATTCGCACTGAGCAATACCTTATTTTGGTAAGCCTGCTTGCTGGATGTAGTTCAAGAACATTTGACAAAGGATGGTGGCATGTCTATTTTCACATGTGTTGAATGCCTCAACCGATTTCAGAAGAATGTTTGTAGAATAACCCAGTGATTTTGGAAAATTGCTCAAGCAAAGGATTTTCACATCATTTAGAATCATAGAATCATAGAATAGTTAGGGTTGGAAAGGACCTTAAGATCATCTAGTTCCAACCCCCTGCCATGGGCAGGGACATCTCACACTAAATCATGGATTGCTGGTATTTCCCAAGAGAGCACTCCAACTGCTCTCTGTAAACATGCGACTCCCACTTACATTAATGAAACTACACAGCATGAGCAAAAATCTTGTTTAGTCCTATTCAACATTTCTTTTGAGAGACTGAACATATTCTGTTCGTTTTGGAGCAGTGTTTCATTGTGGGGATTCGTTGGAGACATGATTACTAATTACTATGCTGTCTGTATTAAAGAGGACCTTGTAGGTGAAGAGAAATATTATATGCAATTCTTAAAGTTACATCTTGATTCTGTTTGGTTTAGCAATTGATTTAATAACAATTTTCTGGAAATTTTGCAAGCTGACATTTTGTTGTCATTTGTGTTTGGTCTTTCATACAGGAGATGTGAAAACAGTAGCTAAAACAAAGTAATGAGGAAAGTAGCATTTTCCAAATAGTATTTTTTAAATTAAAACTCCTTCTCACTCTAATAGAAGTTAGCTTTTGTTCTCTTTTTATATGAAGGAAAGGTGCTGGTAACCAGAAGAAATCATCATTGAATTATTGAATTTCCATTTCTGTTCTAGATAGATAGTGCAGATTTGTGAGAAGGATTTCCAGTAACATGCACAGGATAAAAGAACTCAGTTTCCAGCCTGTGGGCAGGTTGAGTCCAATTTTATATTTTCTCTACTTCTATAATCACAGAGATTTCTTAGCAAAGAATGCACATACATTAGCTTTATCTGTTAAATTAAACATATATCTGAGATAAGACACAATAGCAGTAACTCTTGTGGTAGGAGCTTTCTACCAGAAGAGACAGAAATTGGAAGTGAGAAAAAGAGCAAAATTCCTCTGACTAAGCCCTACTTCAGGTTTAGAAAAACTCATAAATCTGAATTCTATCTATAGGTTAGAATAAGAAGTATGCACAACTAAATAAAAAAAATGAAAGGTATTCTTTACAAAGATGGAATTAACCAAAGTTTCCTTCCATTTGTTATTAGTTTATTTTATTTAGGATATGAAATATCACAACAGCATTTGTCAAACTTTTCACAGCAGGCCCACAATACACCAAAAATTATGGAAGTTTTTAATGAATAAAAATGAGCGAAAATTTTCTCTTTAGTCTTAGATTGTTCCTTGTATTGTACAAATGTCCACAATGAAATTGTGGTATTATTTATATGAAATTCCTAATATGAAAGCCAAATGACACAATTAAGAAAGTAAACAATAGTTGGTTTTTTTTTCTAAGTTGCTTCTTTAACTGCACTGATTAGCAATTCATCATCTTATTTAAAATTCTATATTAGCAAAATTGTAATGGATCAGCCTTACTCTGAAATCAATTCCACAGTCATAGCTATGTCCTATTATGAAGTAATGGCAATGCTAATTTTATTCTGCCAGATGTAAATTGACTGATTTATCACGGCATTATACAGTTATACCGCTCCTTCAGTTTGTCCTCAAAATAAAAGGAGGAAAATAAAGAAAGCCCACTGTGAGAACTACCCATTGTTGTTTTAAATAACACTAAGTTCAGACAGTCAATCCATAAACTGTAACAGAGAATTTTAAGAAAGAAGTCAGAACCATCTACTCTGATACTGTAAGTCACTATGGTGTCTCTGACTTCAGCCTTCCTAATAGTTACTGTGACTGGTTGTTTTTCATGTCAAGAATCTAGCCCTCAATTTCTGCAACATTTCAGGTAGCAACTTAATAATTATTATTCAGTCTTGAGAAGCAGAAGATATTAAATTCTGTTCCCAATTCAAGATTAGCTTGCTGGCATGACCTCAGTTTTTTGTTTTATAATAAAAGGACATCCTATGAAGACTTTAGGAATTCTTTGATAGTTAATCAAAAAAAGATTGCAGAGAAGCCACAGATTTCTAAAAAAACATATAGGTGTTCAGAGAGATTATCATCATCCTCTCCTCAAAAAATTTTCAGACCAAATATTGCACTGAACAGTCTCTAGTAACACAATGGAACAAGTTTAACTGACTGGAACTAAGTCAGCAAACTCAAAGCATCAGCAAAATGGAGTCTGGTTGAATTAAGTAAGTCTGCCAAACTGAGGAGAGAAAAACACAAACCACTACTATCAGAGCATGCATCCACACAACTGATTTAAGTGGTTCATAGCCAGCTGGAACTATGGTGCAGATAAGGCCCTGCCATGCTGAACCAGTTTACATTCAACTGTTTCTAAACTTGCCAATTATAAATCCTTTATGCAACACAGATTGCCACTACTTGCAACATCAGGAAAACTCCTTTGGCTATAAGCAGCGAGCCTTGGCAGCCACTGCCACAGCTGTGAATCCACCCACAACATGGAAAACAGCATCAGCATCCAGAAATAAAGTACTTCACCTGAATTAACTTCTAGAAATAAGCCAGGATTCTTACTGTTTATAAAATACTTTGCCTGCTCCAAGTTTCAGCAATTACTAATTGCTGTTGTGAATAATCTTTTACAGGCTATTTTCATATCTAATTTACTGTGAACAGAAGAAGCTGATACTATTACATCTGCTAACATAGCTGAGATGCATGAAAAAGACCAACCATTAATGTTTTTTATTATTTCGCTTTTAAGGTTTCTGACTAGGGGCGTTATGCAAAGTATGGTCATTTTAGTCATTGCTTTAGTAGCCGCTACATTTTCGCAGGGGCATGCTACATTGCCTGGAGCATGTCTAAATAATGATAAAATATTCAATATAGAAGTATTCGGCTTATAATTATGAAAGATGCACTGTAAACTAACCTCAAATTATAACATGGTTTAAGATTCAATAAAACCCTGAATTCTTGGCAGATGCCTCGGGGATTCATGTGATGCTGTAAAAAATAAGCAGAAGTGTAATTATAAAAAATCTACAAGAACTACTTACTGGTTATAATGTTGGCCCTTTGTAACTTTGTGTTTGTTTCACCTTTTTTTTCCCCTAATAATTTCTGACAGGAGGTACTCCCAGTCTAATGAAAATACCTAATCTAAAATACACACTGAAAATAGGTTTGATAGTTGATATCTAAGAAAGAGGAAAAAAATTGTTAACTTGATTAGGAGCCTTTAAAAATTAATAACTTCACAACTTTTAAAAGCCAAATTTTTTCAAACCCATGTGTTTCTTTAGGCATTAAAGAAATGGCAATGGTTATACCACAGCAGAGTTGTGTTTTCTCATAATTTAATAGCATTGCTAATTATTTCATTTCGAAAGTACTTTCTTTTGATGAGATTTTTTTCAGAACAAATGTTTTCTTAAGTATAATAATTTGTATGCATAATACATCTTAGGTGGAATGGCAGGTCACAAAGTGATGGAGGCAACTTAAGCTTCTTCAACTCGTTACGCAGAAACAGAGAGTAGGAGAAGCTGAGATGTGAAACAGAATGGGAAATTACACCAGAAGAACAGTGGCCTGTATTTCACTCTTTACAATCATAAAATCATAGAAGAGTTAGGGTTGGAAAGGACCTTAAGATCATCAAGTTCCAACCCCCTGCCATGGGCCGGGACACCTTCCACTAAACCATGCCACCCAAGGCTCTGTCCAGCCCTACCATGGAACTGCTGGAACAAGTTAAGAGGAGGGCCACGAGGATGATCAGGGGACTGGATCACCTCCCGTATGAAGATAGGATGAGAAAGTTGGGGCTGTTCAGCCTGCAGAAGAGAAGGCTGCGTGGAGACCTCATAGCAGCCTTCCAGTATCTGAAGGGGGCCTATAGGGATGCTGGGGAGGGACTCTTCATGAGGAACTGTAGTGATAGGACAGGGGATAACAGGTTTACACTTAAGCAGGGGAAGTTAAGATTGGATATGAGGAAGAAATTCTTTACTGTTAAGGTGGTGAGGAACTGGAATGGGTTGACCAGGGAAGCTGTAAATGCTCCACATAATTGCTTTCTAGTACATCTGTGTATTATGTGGTGTCAACTTTGATTCTCTTCCCTCTTTAAAGACATGAAATCAGGTCTTCCTTACATTGAGTCCAGAGCAAAACTTCTGCTAGCACAGTGGAGGCAGAATAGAGCCCATGCTTCCCTCTTACCCACCAAAAAAGCTCTGGGATTACTTGCTATATCAGCAGTTCAAAAGCATTGTTCAGAAGATGAACTATTCACATTTCATCACCTGAAAAGTTTTCAAGATAGTTCAGCCATGAATTATAAAACTGATGAAACAGTCTATGGAAAACTTATTTTGTATCACTAAAGCATTTTAATTCTTCTTTGAATATATCTAAATATTCGTGCCTATATGAATTTTTTAGTTTAGCTCTGCTTTCTCCTCTGACTTGACTGACTGCTGGTCTGGTAAAGATTTGTAGCATTTTTCATATCACAAAAAAGGAAACACAATTTCCTTTCAGATTTACATGTTGGTAATGAGAAAATGCTTATAGACTTTTCTGCTTTGTCACTAAGATTTTGTGTGAAGTTTTGTGTGAATCTGTGCTTTGGTTTGAATCTTTCAAAACCAGATTTCCTCTATCTGACTAGTCAATTTCAAATATCTGTGTGTGTAATCTCTTTCCTCTTATATTTCTGTACGTCACAAATGGAGTTGGGTTGTGAGGAGAACAGGAATTCGATTAGTTGTTACTGATTTAGGTACAGATTGTGTTATAAGTCAGCCCACTGAAAAAAGAGAAAAAATTTAATTTAATCTACAATTAACTTAATTTATATTGTTTGTGTTAATCTTATCTCCTTTGTCTTTTTTATTCAGATGCTTCACATTTCTGTCTAATCTTTATACTTGATCAAATTCCTAACTTCATAGACCATAATATAAACTTTGTGTAGATATGAAGTGACTCTTTTCTTTCAAACACTCCATCTATGATCTTTTATGGTTCAACATCATTAAAAATGTATTTTAGGGTTATAGAGTAAATAATCTGAAAATATAAAATAAATAAATAAATACTTTCAGTAATCTTGCCTTTAATAAAAAAAAATAAATCAATTTTAGTAGAACTAGTGCTGATGAAATTCACTTAAAACAAAAGGCCAGATGCTCAAAGTATCCTAATATTTTTCATGCAGAAACTACTGAAATATTTCAAAGAATAATTGGATAAAGAAACTTTATATGTTCTACACTTCTGAAAGGTCATTAAAAGGTAAGTAATGCACAAGTAATAGGCAGAAACAATTGACATATCACATCTTGACTTCTGAGGGGAGTCACAAGAGGGCTCTAGAAATGACACGCTATTTAGTTTGCATGGCCATGGGAAGTAAATTTACAAAATGAGCAGGACAAATTCCCATCTCTGTACTACCAAAGTAAGGTTGAAATACGCCAGCTGACTACAGAGCAGTTATAAAGTTACAGCACAGGGGTGAAGAAGAGAATTTGGTTGGGTGCAGGCAGCTTTTTGGCATCCTGAAGTGCTTGGAGAGAAAATGCATCTAAAAGAGTAAAATAAAAAGGTTCTGGTCATCACTTCCACCAGCTGGTGCAGCTACTAGGGGGTTAAGGTCATCACCCCCAAAAGAAATTCCAAAGGGACCGGCATCCTGCAAAACTGATTATAACAAGATGATGTATATGTATCATGAAATTTTGGCTATATGCAGCTATTAAATTGAGTTTAGCTATTGGCATCCATGAGAGCAGAATACAAGCACTTTGTTTTCATGGTATCTGCATACCTCTTATTCTGTCAGGATGGTACAACGAAAGCAAACTGGAAATTTCATCTTATGAGCAATGCTGAAACAACCTGAAAGGTGTGACCACTCCATATCCTAGCAGGACAAACTACACACTGGGCTTGGAGAAAGAGGATGTTGGGGTGCAGATCCCAGACTGCTCTGGGGATCCTCCTTCTCCTCAGACCCACTCAGAAACATAAGTAAACTTGAGCTGAGATTTTCTTTTGTATGTGTTTATATAGTCTAAGCAGAAAACTGATTTCAAGATGTGTGGGGCTGCAAATTATGCAGATACCACAGCTAATCTATACCAATGTAGAGGATTTCCCTTAGGGATGAAGATTGTTCAGCTACAAAATTAAATCTCATTGGTAGAGCTAAGGAAAAACCAGGTCTCTGTTTGTTTTAAGTCTGGGCAGATGATAAAGGCAGAGTGTCCATTGCAGTGAGAAGGGCCTCCATCATACACCGAGTGTACCTCGGCATTATTTTTTTTTTTTTTTTTTTGTGATATACAGTCCAACTGGGCAAGAATCAGCAAGGAAACAGAATATAAACCAATCTCTGGCCCTAGGAACAGTGATTGTCAAGAGCAGCCTGTGGACATTTTGCAGGAATGACCACCTGAAAGCTGAGCACCTGAACTTGCAGAAGTGCCTGTGGCATTGGGCATGTAAGTATTGTTAATGTGGTGAATAAAAGGGGGGGTGGGGGGGTGGGTGGGAAGAGGAACCAAATCACAACGCAACCTCTAAGTGGAAAAATAACATATTCTTCTTTCATTTGGACCTTTTAAACTCCAGTAGGAATAATTGGGATTAAATGAAGACAGAATGTCACTCACAGTCTCTGTAGGAGATTGCTTCCCACACAGACGTGTGCTTGGGATTCAGAAGAAATTATATACACGAAAAATACAACTCATAGTGTCAGGAGAACCTAGTAATTTTGAATAAAATAATTAAAACTGTTAAGAGCCAATTTATACCCTAGACCAATAAGTATAGTTCCTGTTGACATCATATTCATCCTCAGTAGCAAGGAAACATGATTGTGCTTCATAGCTGTGTTTTGCTAATGATTTTTATTAAAATGGTATTTGCAAAGAACCACATATTTCATAACATGCAGTCTACTTAGGACTCTTATGAATTTACTGTATTCTACTTAAGACTTGAACTATTCTTCTGACATTTTCCAGACATTTTACCTGTCTGTTTTCTTTAAGATTTGTTCCTTCCACCCCTAGAAGTTTTTGCATGGGGTGTCACACATGGCAAGGACTAAGAACAGTAATGCTGGTCATGATGAAGAATATCAGCAGCATTGTTTTTTTTCTTTCTTCCTCCCTCGTTCACCTCCTTTCTATGGTAGAATTTTTACCTACTGATCTTTACCTTGGTCTTTGTACACTTCAATGAAACAAAGATTTTCAACTTAATGGGTCTGGGGGGATGACTAAGCAATGCAAATCAACCTAAATGCCTGCTGAATTGTTTGTGGCTGGAAGATGCATGCCGCACATAGTTTTCCCTAGCACTTTTAATCTCCTCTTTTATGACCACTGGGGAAGACTGTAAAGAGTGGAGAGGCACAGAACTGCAATGCTCAAGAGAAGACTGAGAAGGACTGGGCTTTCCTGGCTCAGGCAGCTGGTAGCATGCTTTGCTTTATGTCCAAGAGAGAAAAGATAGATTTGAGTAAGAAAAGAAGTAATGTAATGCAGTAGCAGAAGTGAAAGACTGACATGTTGTAGCAGACCACTGTAGAGAATAATTAATGCTACTGTAAATTATCAGTAATGTGTGAAGTTATTGATCTCAAGTGACTTTGCTCATTGTCTTTCTTCAATCTATAGATAAATATTGTTTATATAAAATTGGCATTGGAAGGCAGGTATTAGATATCTTCCTATAGATCTCAACAATGATGAATATGTGGTTATTGTCCACAGTTCTACAGCAAGAAAATAACTTCTTTTGAAAATTATGTGTTACTAATTATGCCTGGGTTGCATTGCAGTGTCAGAACCTGCTGTGTTATTTGTGTTTTGTGAGCTTTGATACAGTAAGAATAGCTAAAAACATTTCAAACATTGGTAGATGGATTCTTAAGCAGAAGTAAAAAGAGAAAATAGTTTCTAACTCCCTCCTTCAAAATTCAACACCTTTCAGTTTTCATTTACTATCAAAGCCCTAATTCTTTAATTAAGCATTCATATATTACTAGATATATCTTAGTTTAACAAGGGTGGAAAGAAATATTGTCCTTTCAGCAGGGTTTGGTTTAAGTAAAAAGGGATTTTTTTTTCATTTTAAATTCAGATCTGTTGCTTTATTCCTTTTATTCCTTTTCCCAGCTAAGATTCATCTCATTAAAAAAATTAAAGACTTAAATTTCTTTTGATTATGATGAGGGAATAGAATATCTGAACAGTCAGATTATGAAAAAAATAAGTTGTATGGTTCAGATCAGGTTTTTTTTTTAATTTACTTCTTTTATGCACCTATGTAGTCAGAAGATGATATAAAGGTTACTTAGAAAGGATAAAATAAATTCTGAAGTCTCATTTTTAATGAAAATCTACAAATGTAGAAATTTCAAGAATAACCTTCTGAAAGTGACTTACTAAATATGGAAAGATATGAATAAGAAATGCCAATTTGCTCCCGGGGGCTGATAACTTTTATGCAGATCTATTGCACTGTAAGACATTTCCATGAAAGATTTCCTATGGTCAGAAAATACATATAGAATTAATAGTGGATGAGAAGGGACGATATGGAAATTCAAGGCCACCTTTGCCTCTCATGGACACTGAAATCTGTAGCGGATATTTTCTCTGGTGCATGGAGTAATTTAATATACTCAAGCAACCACAGAGCAAAAGACCCTTTGCCTGCACTTCTGCAAACCCTCAGGACTAAATTACTTCCCATTGTGCATTGTGTTTTGCTCACAGGAATTTTTTCTAAGGTATCTGCTTGGGTTCATGAATGACCTTTTTCCCCTGATATCTTTGCATGTTGGGTACATTGACTTTGATAAACTGATTTCATTTTAAATGAAGAAAAATTAGAAACCCGCTAACTTCAGCATGTTAACAGACAGTGTGAAAAGCTCAACCAGATGAAGGAAGATGAATATCAGTTCACACCAGTAGGCACACATTTTCTTGATTATTAATAAAAGATTTTTTTTTCCCCTATTTGAGCATCTGCCCTCTCCAGAAAGTGTTAGATGAAGAAAATGATGGAGGAGTGTAAATGCCATCCTTGTCACCTAACCACACAGAGCAGGTGCTAAGGCACTGTCATGCTGTTCTTGGTTTTTACTCCTACCAGCTGATTTTGTCAGGTGGTTTGTTGTGTATATGTGGGGTATCTCCCATAGTTCTTCTCTGCATGTTTAGAAGTATGTTTTTGGTAGGAACAACTTGTGAGGAAAAAAAGAGCAGGGTAAGGGATCCTTAAGAAGTCAATAGGTCTTCAAGATAACAGCCTGAGTGTCATAGCCTGCTTGTGATGGAGATTTTAACAGAGGAAAGAAGAAAAGGCCACTGTGCTTTTGTGACAGATGTCAAACATAAATGATGGCAAAAGAGCAAATGTGTTGTCTGATAACAGGAATGAGACACAGTTTAGCAGATTACCTGTGGAATCTTTATTTCATATATGTTTATGGCAGCTTTATTTTCACAATTCAGGGATGGATGTAACTCCGAAGGGGAGAAGAAAGAATCAAGCTGATTCCCCATTTGGAGCTGAAAGCTGATAAACAGGCAGGCAGCAACAGCAGCAGCATTAGGTAAGATTAATCACGCGTTTGTGTCACACTGGGTTAAATTTATTGTAATGGAGTTAGAAATACTTTACTGAACAGAATTTTAAAAATATAATTGCATGACAGAAAACAAATCAAATCATGAGAAGCAGCAGCTCAAGAACCTTTTGCAGTTTCAGAAAGAGAAACTAGATAGAAGAGACTGCCAATTTGATCTTTATTCTGATAAGGTGTTATAATAGAACTAGCACTTCTGAATGTTTTCTTTGAATTACCCAGATTTTCCAAAGCATTCAGTACCTGGCTGGAATAAGACTAGATTCTGCAAAGAACTTTAAGATAAAGCTTTGGAATACTTTTTAACAACCAAAAAGGGTTTTAGTGCACTCTTTATGCCCCCAATGAATATGGTTCCTGTGTTTGTGAGACAGGGAAATAGTTTCAACCCTTCTTTAATTTACAAAGAAATCCAGTTTTGCTTTTTCTTGCCAAAGAGCATAATTGTGTTTGCATTTTCAGTCTTATGCAGACAAGACATCTTTAGTAGATGCAGAAGATAAAACCATTTTGTGTGCATATCATCTATCAGATTTTGAGAGCTGCTACTACTGTAGGCCAGACAGACTACCTGGTACTGCTCAGCTCCTGTGGCCTGAACAGAAAAAACAGCATCTCATTATTTTCCCTTTATTGCTTAATTCTGTCTATGGTCACTTTGCACCACCGGAGCAGCAAGAGACACCAGAATGTAAAGGCATCCCTATATATTGACAGTATAAAGTATGCAATACCTTTTCTTATCTGGTTTTACTTAAGTACTATTTACACAATTCGGCTAACTGTTTAGTGAAAAGAGGAAAAGCAAGGTATGTTTTCAGTGCCATTCTTTCCAAACATGATAATCTTGTTTACATAAGCACTATTTGAATATACAGACAAATAAATTTTAAAAGAAGATTCATAAAACTCTCTGTGTGTGGCAAGATCCAGTGATGACAAACTGCATGATAAAATTTGGGATAACATTAAATGTGGAATGAATATTGGTATTCTAATGCAAATTTGAAGCTGATTAGCATTACCAGTTTAAATAATATTAATAACAATAATGTTGAATGAAATAAAGTGATATTGTTACCTGTTTCCTATGCAAAAGTTCTTCTTTTATGTTTTGATTGTAATTTTGCATGAATTCAGAATTCTTTCAGATTCTTCCATAGCAGAATGCTTGGTGAGATTGTTTCCTTACTCTGGCATTATTTTTCAGTACAATTTCTGAGAGAACTAGCTTGAGAAAATGTAATAGAACTACATATACCTATATGGAAGAGATGGTGCATAAAAACTGTATAAATTGAAGGTAAGAATTTTACAATTAATTTCATAGAATCATAGAATAGTTAGGGTTGGAAAGGACCTTAAGATCATCTAGTTCCAACCCCCCTGCCAGGGGCAGGGACACCTCCCACTAAACCATGCCACCCAAGGCTATGTCCAACCTGGCCTTGAACACCACCAGCGACGGAGCATTCACAACTTCCCTGGGCAACCCATTCCAGTGCCTCACCACCCGAACAGGAAAGGATTTCTTCCTCATATCCAGCCTGAACTTCCCTTGTTTAAGTTTGAACCCATTATCCCTTGTCCTATCACTACAGTCCCCAGTGAAGAGTCCCTCCACAGCATCCTCATAGGCCCCCTTCAGATACTGGAAGGATGCTATGAGGTCTCCACACAGCCTTCTCTTCTCCAGCCTGAACAGCCCCAACTTTCTCAGCCTATCTTCATACAGGAGGTGCTTCAGTCCCCTGATCGTCCTCGTGGCCCTCCTCTGGACTTGTTCCAAAAGTTCCGTGTCCTTTTTATGTTGAGGACACCAGAACTGCACACAATACTCCAAGTGAGGTCTCACAAGAGCAGAGTAGAGGGGCCGGATCACCTTCTTTGACCTGCTGGTCACACTCCTTTTGATGCAACAGGATACGGTTGGCTTTCTGGGCTGCAAGCACACACTGCCAGCTCATGTTCATTTTCTCATCAACCAACACTCCCAAATCTTTCTCTGCAGGGCTGCTCTGAATCTCTTCTCTGCCCAACCTGTAGCTGTGCCTGGGATTTCTCTGACCCAGGTGTAGGACCTTGCACTTGTCATGGTTAAGCTTCATCAGGTCGGCATCAGCCCACCTCAGAGGCGTGTCAAGGTCCCTCTGGATGGCATTCCTTCCCTCCAACGTATCAATCGAATCACACAGCTTGATGTCATCGGCAAACTTGATGAGGGTGCACTCAATCCCACTGTCCATGTCACTGACAAAGATGTTTAACAAGACCGGTCCCAACACCCATCCCTGAGGGACACCACTCATTACTGGTCTCCAGCTGGACATTGAGCCATTGAGCAAAACTCTTTGTGTGCAGCCATCCAGGCAGTTCTTTATCCACCAAGTGGTCCTCCTATCGGATTGATGTCTCTCCAACTTAGAGACAAGTATGCTGTGTGGGTCAGTGTGAAATGCTTTGCACAAGTCCAGGTAGATGACATCAACTGTTCTACCCCTGTCCATCAGTTCTGTAGCCCCATCATAGAAGGAAAAGCAAGAATTTATTTCTTGCTTTTTCTTAAACTTCTTGTGTGAAGTAAGTTTTTCAAAGCACAAAGAAGCAAGATGCAGAATTTACTTGTGTTTCTGATAGAATCAGAATAAGATTTTAAGAGACATTTTTCACTAATTAAGTACAACTTAAAAACACCTGCCGTTTTATCACCTTTTGTCACCTTTATCAATTTCTCATTAGTTACCAAACAGTTTAAGAATAGACTTGATTTCCAATTCTGACCTATGAAAATGGGTCATGACTGACACGACTGCCTTAATGCATTCATTGCAAAATAAGATTGTAGGTTATTTATAATTTTAGTGCATTTAGGAAGAAACTTATCTTCGCTGTGTGAAGCCACAGAAAGGTCCAGGCTTCACCCTTTAGCTCTGAATAACAAAAGGTTTTAGCTAGATTGCTAATAATTATGTCATGACATGAGCCTAAGAATTTAATGTTGCCATTATTACTCAGTTTATCACTGTTTCACTATTTATTTTTCAAGGATAATACTAAAAAAAAGAGCAATGAAATATAAAAAGTAAGTTTAGCTCATTTATGCTTGCTTGTATCTTTCAGCTGCCACTGAAATTGTAGTTTTTCAATAGCAAAGGTTTTCTGCTTCAAATATGAAACTTGTCTATGTTCAAAACATAGTAAGACAATATTAGTCTAAATGAGTAAAACTACATCTTAGTTAAATATTTTAAACTAAATATAGTGGGGAAAGGCTCTGGAAAATAGTGACATCAATAATCATATTTTATAAATGACAAATGACAAAAGGCATTAAACAGCATATATGTAAAACAAAGTAAGTAATTGGTCAGCCAATTGAGTGGGAGACAATAGGTAGCGGAGTACCTAGAAGGTAACCCATTGAGACAAAAATATTATTAATTCATCTAAATTGTTTTGTTAAGCAGAATGGAAAACTAATTAAAACCTGAAAACAGTCATGACATTTAACTTTATTTAAACTGATGATGAGAAGAATTAATCAGACTTTCTAGGACAAAAAGAAGAGGAAAAAGTTCAACACTACCCAGGCAAAACTGAAGTAAAGAATTAATGTTTTTTCAGCCACTTGAGTACTTCCATAGTGAAACGTGGCACAGAATCATAGAATATTTAGGGTTGGAAAGAACTTAATGTCATCTAATTCTATGTCCCTGCCATGGGCAAGGACACCTTTCACTAGATCAGACTGCTCAAGGTCCTGTCCAACCTGGTCTTGAACACTGCCAGGGACAAAGCATTCACAACTTCCCTGGGCAACCTGTTCCAGTGCCTCACCACGCTCATAGTAAAGAACTTCTTCCTTATATCTAATGTGACCTTGCCCTATTTAAGTTTAAACCCATTACCCCTTGTCCCACCGCTACAGTCCCTAATGAAAGTCCCTCTCTGGCACCCTTGTAGGCCCCCTTCAAATGTTGAGCACCAATATTCAGATATTGTCATCAGAGGTCTGCCTTTTATAGCTTATGTCAGTCTCTCTAATGGCTCACAAAAAATAATATTTCTCTCTTCTTGGTTTTCTGCTTCATTTACTAATCATCTTCAAAAAGGCAGGGTTGTGAAAAAAAATTATCATGGGACTATATGTTTGAACATTCTTGGGAAAATTTTCAGGGCAGTAATGGTACATCTGTCATTGGAATTAAAATTCTTAGTTTTAGCAGTGTCTCTGATTTGCTTTCTTCTGCTGATTTAAAATGCTTCATGTATTTAATGTGGACCATTTAATTACAGAGTCTTCTACATATAAGGCTGCCAGAGATACTAAATAATATTTGCATGGCAGATTGTGGTTTCACATATAACAAGAATTTTATATAGTTATATATATGTAAGCATATGCAGTTTATTATATTATACAATCTATATAAAATTTATTATATTATAAATATAAAATTTACTATATTATAAAATGTATGCTTGTTATGAAATATTTAGCTGATATTGTATCCAGTATTAAATTTACTAGAATGTAAAATTATAATATATATTTCATACGTATTATACATAGCAGCCATAGCATACAATGCTAAACGTATTATGAAATTGAACTATCTATATGAACACTTCCTATGTCCAGAATCATACTTACAATGCTCCCTCCCATATTCTGGGGAGGCATGGGAGTAATTTTATCTGATACAGACCATATGAAGCCAAATAAGGGTGAGACAAAATCCTCGCTGTATCTGTAGAAGCATCTATTTCCTTTTATCTCCTGATACTTAACATGGGAAATTGACTTATAGATACAGTTTATGATACATCAGGCTGCTTCCAACTACTCTTCTTAGGAATAGTCTTTGGTATCCAGCCACACTAAACTCTATTTCTAGGAATGGACTGCCCTAGACCAGGTTTCAGCCACTTTATTCTAGGAAGAAGAGAAAGACTTCTGGAAAGCCAAATTGCCTGAGAAGGCATTTCCAAGTACCTTAAAAAATTCTGGATAGGAAGATCAAGATTACTTTACATTCTCAATATTAAGCATATCCTTCCAGTATCTGAAGGGGGCCTATATGGATGCTGGGGAGGGACTCTTCATGAGGAACTGTAGTGAGAGGACAAGGGGTAAAGGGTTCAAACTTAAACAGGGAAAGTTTAGATTGGATATGAGGAAGAAATTCTTTACTGTAAGGGTGGTGAGGCACTGGAATGGGTTGCTCAGGAAAGTTGTGAATGCTCCATCGCTGGCGGTGTTCAAGGCTGAATTGGACATAGCCTTGGGTGGCATGGTTTAGTGTGAGGTGTCCCTGACCGTAGCAGGGGGGTTGTAACTCGATGATCTTAAGGTCTTTTCCAACCCTAACTATTTTATTTTATTTTATTTATTTTATTTTATTTTATTTTATTTTATTTTATTTTAATTTAATTTTATTTATTTTTATTTTATTTTTTCTGTTCTGTTCTGTTCTACTCTATATATTTTTGTGTGAGGCTGATAGGAAACACTAATGGTCTAATCCTGCTCTCTTGTTCACTCTAACTACTATTCTGATAAGTCAACCCATTACAGCCAGTAGGACTATTCCACATGAGTGAAGAAATACTTACTGTGAGTAAGTGGGACAGAAAAGGTCCTCAGTGGCTTTGCTAAGAATCTCATTTAAAAGTAGTTAGCAAGGGACCAGAAGGAGTGTGTCAGAAAAATCCCATGTTTCCAGCTAGAAATGTGGCAGACCCTGCGCTCGAAGGTCTGGAAATACTCTCATCACACATCCTTAAAAAAAAGCATCCTGCATTTTTCATAAAACCTTTATTTATAACTAATCACATGACTAGATCCCCTTTGCCCAAGCTCACTTTCCCATACAGTCATGTGCAGGTATAAGAACAGAAATTAAAAAGGTAAATATTGAAACATGATGGTTTAAATTATTTATTTGTATTTAATGTTGTTTTAGAAGAAATAAACAAAAGAAAATAGATTAATGCTTCATGTGTGCTTGGTGAAGTAGAGACCGGAAGTGAAAATAATTTAGGAAAACCTTACATAATATTAGAACTTGGGTTTTGTTCAGAAGTTACAAATTAACAAACAGGAGGAGATACTGAAATGATGTTTAGCATGTATGCATTTTGAGGCCTTTGAGTTAGACCAGTGAGGGTGAATATAATTTTTAGAGTTGTTTGGGTTTTGTGGGTTTTTTTTGGTTTTGTTTTTTTTTTTTAAATTGGACTAGCTTGATGTCTGTGAATGATCAGAGAGGAAAATGGCTTCCATCACACAAGTGGCATTAGCCTAGTTTTCCTCTTGGAATAAGCAAAGCAACCATTTAAGCCTTAATGGAAATGGCTGGGCATTACACTGTTTTTCAGAAAGCTATTTCTATGCTGCATTAACCCCAGCCTTGCTTTCTGATAAAAGGAGAATGGGACCTACTAGAGAAAGAGTGCTTCTCTACATACTTTCTCAGCTCTCTAGTGCTCCTCAGTGTTTTGTAGATTGAAAAACAGAAGGCATATTTATTGTTTTTATAATTGAGCGGCATATTAGGTGTCATTAATAAATGGGAAGTATTTATTTCAGTGTACAATGCTTTTTTGTCTTAGAAGATACATATGAGGTACATGGTTAAAAACCGTCCTTTATGTCCTATGTAAAACAGCAGCGCTGCACCTGATAGAAATCCTTACCTGATAGAAAATTGTGCCAGAAAGTGAGTTTTTTTCAAAATACCCTAAAAGTTGTTCCTTGAGGTTCTCCACATATTTAGCAACTACTCCAACACTCAAGCAGTTTTAGTTTAGAAAGATTTTTCTTTCTGAAATTAAAAGCACAAGGAAGAGTCTAATTTTTTGTGAAAATAGATAATGATAGATAGTTTTCTATGAGTCCAATATCAAACTGACTCTTAAGAAAAAAAAAAAAGAACATAGTACATCCTTTTGGACACTGGGAATTCCTCTGGGAAAGTCTGAGAAATGAAAAAACATTGATCCTATTTCTCTGTGATTAATAGCTGCAGTTTTGGGCTGCATTTCTGACCATTGGGGCAATCTTTCTCATTGACAATGAATATTAAGCCACAGGCTGAAGTTTAAATGTACATTTTCTGAGGTTATCTTGTAGACAGGCAGTTTAAGTGACTGTGATGAATTACACTTTAAAGACAATGACAGCTAATTCTGATCTCATAGAACTGTAGAATCATGGAATAGTTTGGGTTAGAAGAGACCTTAAAGATCACCTAGTTCAAAATCCCCTGCCATGGGCAGGGACACCTTTCACTAGACCAGGTTGCTCAAAGCTCTGTCTAACCTGGCCTTGAACATTGCCAGAGATGAGGCAGCCACAGCTTCTATGGGCAACCTGAGAAATGCAATTGCATTACTTTCAGTGACATTCCAGGAAAAACGTATGACTGCTTTAGCACTTGTAAACAACCCACCATAAATAATTCACTCAGTGAGTTCAGAGTCCGTTTCTAAACATGGAACCATCATGAGTAGATTACAATTTCCTTGAATGTATTTGTGATTAGACTGAACTTTGATGAGCTGTTTTCCTTTGTGAATTAACTGTCAACAATTAAATGCATGCCTGATTCCTGATATTTAGAATTTGAGGTGTGTTAATTTGTGGTGATAGTCTTTTATTGAATGCTTCCTTTTATGCATGTCTCCAAAGGGATAAGCTAGAAGACAGCTTGGAGAAAAAACAATTCTATTAAACAAATATGGGACTTTGTGAATAAGGAATATGGTTTGATTTTTTTTTCTTCAGAAGAAAATACTTCCCACTTAACTAGAGCAGAACTAGACATTTAGACATGCAAAATAAAGAAGATGGTTTTCTATTAGAAATAGAAACATTTCTATTAGAAATGTTGACTGAGTGCTGAGGAGCCACCAGAGCAAATCAGGAAATCTGCAGACATGCAAGGATTAGCTCAGTTGAGCTGGACAGACTATCCCTGGCAACAAAAGACGGCGGTATCTTACTTTTGATGATGCAAAACATTTTAAACATAACATACATTAACAGGAGTAACTCTGTAAGCTAAGGTGGGCTGAACTTCCACATCCGTTTTTGTCTTATCAAAACACACACTGGCTCTGAGCTTAATGGGAGTTAACTTAATCTTCACCCTAACATTTCCATTACTATTTTAGAAAAGCAAAAGTAGAGTTCTGTTATGACAATATTTATAGTAATGTGTTTATGTTTAAATCATACATCTTTCTTTTGCATCGCCTTCTATGGTCAGGCTTTCTCCAGTCGTATCAGAAACAGCTATTTGAGTCATTACATCATGTTTTATATCCAGTACTACCATTTTTAAATTGTATACCAGAAATAATTTGGTCTTATTTTTCACTTAGGATTCAGCTGAATTCTCTTCAACCTATGTCCAGCTGAATTTTATCCTGATAATACAGCTTATATTTATTAGATTCCATTAAATAAATGTTGCCTTTTAAAATGCATGCTGCTACTGTCTAAATAATGTCTTTTCACTTGCTGAGGATCATGTGCATTTATTTTCCTTCTCTGTGAATTACTTTCTCTGATTCTACTGTTATTACTTTCCTCACATGTGAAAAACTCTGTAAAAGTGCTGAAACATTTCAGAAACAGAAATACTAGGGAACAAAAGAGTTACGGCTTCTGAAGTGCCAGCTCTATTGCAAAACAGTCATAATCTCTGTTGTGATCTGCTCCATAACTTTTGCTGCATTGGTGGGTGTGCTTTTTTTCCCCTTTGTGTTCTCTGACTCAAGAACTGTTTGATAAAGCGTGTGGAGAAAGAGGAGCGAGGGCGCAGACCAGCCATTAAAACTGTACTTGTACTGCAATGAAATGTAAGTTCTTCTCAAAGAAATACATCCTGAGCAAAGCAGAAGGTTTAAGACCAGGCCAGCCGCAACAACGCATGCACATACGCTGCTTTATGTTTTAAATGTATTGTGGGCAGCAGGAGCCAGCAGTGCTGGGAAGTCCAGGAGAATGCTATGTTTAACATCCTCTGGTGGATATATTAACTCTTTTCTTAGCTTGTTCTTACCATATTTAAACAATTTATATTAAGTCTTATCATAATTTAATAGCATCATGGTGATGCAATAACATGAAATGGTCCACTACCAGCAGGATATTTACCTGAATAAGTGTCAAACTCATAGAAAATTCAATACTATATTGTAATATAAGAATAATTTATGTAACAGTGTAACAGTGAAAAATAATACATGTTTCTGTATAAAAATCATGCAAGGGCTTGTGTTTTTTTTTGCTAAATCTACTGTTTTAAAAATATATTCCTATAAGATTGCATATATATACACACAGATAGGAAGAAAATATAGAACGATTTCATTAAAACTGAAAGGCCAAAAGAAAAAGTGTGTGAGAGTAAAGCTCTATTGTCATGATTCAGGAAAAGAAGATATATTATTTATAGACTCTGGATGTTGGAGATACTCTGCACAGAACAAGAGCTAAATGGAAAAAGATGAAATGAGACAGAAGGCAGGTTAATTGAATGTACATCTGTCAAAATTCTTCCTCAAATGATTGATGAAAAAAATCTAAAACTAAACTTCTTAATTCTGTTAAAAAACCCACTCTGTTAGGCACGCTGTCAGTATTTTTAGCACTTGATGGGTTTGCTTTAAATGTAAATTTGTTGCCAAAATAATCCTGAACGTCAGATGAACTGGAAATAATCCAGCTACAGCAAACTAGAGGTTACCACTAAAGTAGCTCTAATGCACTTTCTTCTTCCCTGTGTATGTACAATACTTGTTGAAGCACTAAAAATCAGAAAAGGAAAATATCCATTAAATAACTTCAGACTGTATTGCATCATGCAATAGATCATACATATTCTTGAAGTAGATTAATTGCCTTTGATAGAGTTGCATCATAGGCAATTCTGTTAAGTGTATTTTATTTCCACTGTGAGTATTGAGCTGGGGAGAGGTGTTTAAGCTAGTAATTGGCACGCTAATGCACGTAAGAGTGGTAAATCTGCCATTAATTAGGAGCTAAATATTGACACATAAGTTAAATTATATCAAAACATTAAATGTAACTTGTGTAATGTGCTATTAAGTATCCAAATACTGTGCATATGGAATTGTAATTATATACTTGGATTCAGAACTAATTATATGTCAAGAAAAAGTAATATTTCTCCAAACACTTGGGACTGACCTGTCTTTACCTCAACAGAAGTTAATGACAAAATCGAATTCATCGGCACAGTGCTTTGTCCTGGTTGTTACAACCGTTCACAAGGAAACGCTGTGTTTCTGCTTACATCTGTGAATGTGGCCTTTCCATTAGGATGTGTGCTACTGTGCAAAGCTGTCACAGTAAGAAAATCCTCAACTTGCTTGTAAGTTTTACGGGACAAAGCAGTGTCACTGAGCCTCATCTGCTATGATTTAGCATTTGTTTTTTGATTACTTTGTGTCAGGTATGCAATATCAAATTCTTGGACACAACCAACAAATTCACTAAGAATAACTTTCTATAGTGCATACAGATGTTTCTCAAAATGTAAACATAGGAAAAGAAACCTCTGAGAAAAGTAGAAAAGCAGATTGTCATTTTTTCACGCAAGGTTCAAACCTTCACAAGAAGTGACACTAGAATTTTGAGCACCACAAGGATTTTACAAATGCTAAAAAACATTGGTAGCAGTGAAAACAGATGGGAATACGAATTATTAGTGCATATTGCATAGCATCCTGTTTCACATCATGCTTCCAGAATCCTTCCTACTTCAGAGACACCAACCCTGACAGAATATATTTCTTTCAATCCCTGTCTCAATTTGATATGATTCATTAAAAGCTGAAAAATTAGCAGGCTGGTTGCCTTAGAACCAGGTTCTAAGGAAAAAAGTTTATACCTTTGGATACAAGTGGGAGGAAGAACAGATTTTAAATGAAAATGCTTTATTATATAGAAAAAAAAATGTGTATTTTTTATAGGTTGTTTATTTTGTGTGGTTTGGGGTTTTTTGCTGTTGTTAGGGAGCAGTGCTTGCTTTGTTTTGTTGTGGGTTTTGGGATGTTGGTTTTTTTTCTTTGTTTTTGCTGGAAAACACTTCTGAGATTTTTTTTAGGGATTTCTTTACAAGGGATAAAGAATCTCGTGTACTTTGTCTCTTGCTCAGAGTATATTGTATTCATAGTAGCTGGAAAGCTATGCATTAAGACATAAATATGCACACATTGTTAATATAATCACATTAATAGCGTAAGTTCTACCCATGTAGCTGAAGTAAGAACAAACTTTTCCATTTAAATATGTTTTTATAATGATAACTGTTATATTGGATATCAAAGTAATACTGTTCAAATCTATATATGCTATTACTATAGTCACAGATCTATGTAAATCTCTCTTGAATTACCTTTTAATAACTACTTTAAAATACTTAATGATTATGCATGCAAAATAAATAAACATGTGTGTGTGTGAAGATGAAAATAATTAGGATAAATAAAATAACTTACACAACAAGGGTAGACATAAGATTATGGCTGGTCCATTAAATTCTACAAATATCTGCCCATTGACTTCAATTAGCTTTGAATTAGGCACTTAAACAGCAGGAAGCAAATAGTATATTCTATTTGACTATCCTGGTCAATGAGCAATGAATGAATAAAAATAACCATCCATAGACTCCAAAGGAATCGGCCTCTCTGAAGTAAGCTAAAGAACAGCAACTTTTAACAATGTTATTCTTACTTTTTTTTTTCTGCTCAATGCATTCTGGGTATTTCAGAGGTGAAGAAGAACCAACTTCTGTCTTCAATGAATGTAAGTGTAGTTTCAAGCTTGCAGAACAGAGTCCACAAGAGCACACTATTATTGAAAATTTATTTTAAGAGGACATTTTTTGATGTTTTCATATATTTTTTTACTACAAAGCCTAAAAGATGTTCTATATGCTCATGAACACAGCTCAGCAGCCAGTTCAAATGGAACAGAAGACATAGTGACTCCAAGCAAACCCTGCAGGGAGTCACCAGCACCTTCTGCAGTGGTCAGCAGAAGTGGTGGATGAGTGACCACAGTGCTGTGGATGAGAGGAAACACAAACACAAACACTGCCTGGTAAAAATGACATATAATGGGTTGAGATAGACACAGTTTGGGTAATAAATGTATCAAATTACCAAATTTACTAAAAGTAGGTCAGTGATTTATCGCAGAATTCAGTGGCCTGCCAAGTCTTGCAGTCCTGCCATGAATCTCCAGTCTCTCTTCAGTGCCAGCCACAGCCAAGGATACATGCAGTTTCTCTGACTGGCCACTGCTGTTTTCAGGGCCAGTGTTTGATGTCAAGAGGTTAATTCACCCTGATGCCTCCCTCCTGCTGCCTCTAACATCAGTGGTGCCCCACCCACAATAAAGCAGGAACTTTCAGCCTGATGGAGAGGATCTTCTGTACTCCGAGCTTCTTGTTCTTTATTTCTTGTCACACTAATTCTTTGCTTATTTCTCTGCCTCTTACCCGCTTCTTAAATAGTTTTGTATTTATCCCTAACTTTGTCACGCAGTTTGGACATCTCTGTGTCTAAAAATATGATTAAGTACTTTGTGCTCATTGCTGTAGGTCTCTAACAGGAGGGAAAACATTAATTACTTTAAGCAAACCATATATTTTTGGCCTTTCTTTATCCAAAGTTGGTCCAAACCATGAAATTTTTTGTCATGGTTTAGAGAAATATGGTTTTGATGCCTGGAAAGAGTGATATTAGAATACCTCTGTTTTCCACAGCAGAATATATCTGAGGGTATCAGAAATAGCAAGCACACCCAAAGTATGCTTAAAAGTAAATGAAATAGAAAAGAACCTTGGTTATAATTCACAAAGAAAAACCCAGTGTTTTATCGAATTTTACCAAAAGTGAAGTATACAGAACAGAGTTGTTATGGGCTGTGATTAACCTGTGTACTGATAGTCGGGATTTATCAGCTACAGAAGTTGGAGAGTTCTTGCATTTTACTAATTTCAGCTATGCTGGCCTGAGCAATTATGCAGAATAAGAGAATATGTAGATAAAGAAGTGTAATGTAAGTTCAGAAACACAGGCCGTCAGGATGAAGAATAGTGACTGACAACTGGACCTGAACTCACACCTGCAAACTGAAGTAAAAGTATCATTGATGTATTTGACAATAAAAATTTGCATATTGATTAAAGCCCATAATTTAGATTGCCTCAGATTTGCTCTGAGTTGTTATACCGATACCTGGCAGCTTCCTGACTGCGTATAGAGGAAAATTACTTGTACTGTCAATAGCTGTTTACCTATATTAAAATAATTAGCAATCAGAGTGTACTCCACTGCCTTGCACCCAGGGAGTGTAATTAACTTTTTCGTTTGAATTTATGCATCTACTAGCAGATAAGTAGAAAGCCTTCCCATGTCCTCCATCATGGGAATGTGTCTTTACTTTGGAAAGGCAAATATCAGTTCAAACAAGGACACACTTTATGTCAGAGATTTGTCATTATGTCTTTCCAGTGTATCATGCCATTATGCTGCCTTATTCAACACAAAACATTATTCTACATGTTACACTGAGTGGGGCACTGCAATGACAAAGTGTTAACCTCCATTAAAAATTTAAAAGACATACAGCTATTTTAACCTGAGGAAGCTGCTGCTGATTCATCTGAGGCCCTTCCCAGCTGAGGCGAAGTGGCAGCCATATCTCTCAAGCTATTACAAATTACCAGAGAACCATCCTTCAGTTAAACTTCCAGCAGCAGTAGCTGGAAAGTAAAATTACTTCATAAAAAGATGAAGTCCAGTGCTCCTTTCTTGCAACTTAATATATTACTAAAATGAAACAGCATGACTTTCCTATTATCTGCAGGTGATTGTCAGAGGTTTAAGTACCCTAGCCACCATCACCACCTCAGGCACTATTTTACCCTGAAAGTAAATCAACATGCTTATGCCTTGCTATTAGAGGCTTCCAACAAATTCTGTGGCAGTTTGTGCTCATCTGCTTGGGGGTTTGGAGAAGCCAACGTCCTCCTGCAGAGAGCAGAGTCAGGGTTACAAATAAGTATTGAAGGCCAAGAATAAGAAAATGTCATCCATGGCAATGATCATCTGTTGATACTTTTTTGGACAATATAGGTGTCTGTAGTAACATAATTTAAAGTAAACTTTGTTTTGAATATCCATGGAAACTGGGCATAACCTGTTAATGATGTCACGTAGTGGTGCAAAGTCATCACAAACTTGTAGGCTTGGGTGGGTTGCAAAGAAGTTTTGATTTCATCTGCCCCCCAGCATATTTATTGCATTGCCTAGCATCTTTCTCTCGTATGGTTACTAAAGCTTTTCTGATGACATTGAATTCATACTCATATAGCCTTTAATAATGGTGCTTTTTACTGAGAATATTAATCCACTCTTTATATATCAATCTTAACAACGGCATCATGAATAAAATAAAGAGAAGGAGGAGGATAATGAGAGAAAGCTCAAGGAGGATAGTGTAGGTGCTCATGACTAGACTGATAGAGTGACATTTTGCCATGGTTTAAGCTGCAAATCACGCAGCCCGTTCTCTCACTCACTCCCCTCTTTTTCTTCTCCCTGCTCCTGGGTGGATGGGGAGGAGAACCAAAAGAATGCAACTCCCACAGGTTGACAATAAGAACAGTTTAGTAACTAAAGTATAACGCAAGATCACTACTGCTACCACCAATATTAATAATGACAAGGCAAATACAAGGAAAGAGAATAAAACTGCTCATCACCCGATACCCAGCCCGACCATGCAGTGCACCCCCACCCTTCCGGGTCTCTGCTCTCTGCCTTTTACATCCTGGGCATGATGTGCTGTGGTATGGAATAACCTCTTTGGTCAGTTTGGGTCAGGTGTCCTGTCTCTGCCTCCTCCCGGCTTCCCCTCCTCCCTGGCACAGCATGAGACTCAGAAAGTCCTTGGCCAGACCAAAACATCACTAAGCAGTAATCGAAACACTGGTGTTATCAGCGCTGTTCCCAGGCTGAAAGTCAAAAACACAACACTGCACCAGCTACCAAGAAGGAGAAAAATGGCTGCTGCTGCTGAACCCATGACACATTTACATCTTTTGTTGTTTGTTTTTTTTAAGAAAGATCCAATTTAACTTTAGAAATGCAGACTCTTCTCAAACTCATGTTGGGCACAGTACTTAAAACATGGTGACCACAGACAAATCACAGGATTCATGCAAAGTTCGGGACTGCAGGGCAAGGCATAAAAAGCAGTGGCTAAACCCCAAGGAAATAAGTAGCCTGAAGGTATTTAATCTACAAGGAATTATGGATTCCTTGACCCAAAATCGAAGAGCATGAGCTCTCAGAAATCTGGGAAAAGGGAGGGTAAAAATCAAATCTGAAAACAAAGTAGCCTATAAAAATAAAAATGGAAAAACTATTTATCTTAATTGGGAAAGCTTATGAGAAATGATGAAAAATGTCACCTTGAGTAATGTCTGAAAACTATATAAATTGTTAAAATTTTTTGATGGGTGACACCAATTACATTGCTAAGACCATTTGCTTAATCAGAAATAGAAGAAACAAAGAGAAACAGTGAATTTATGTTACAGCACAGAAACATTCTCAAGCTGCTATAAATGAGCTGTTTAAATGGGGTACTTTGTGAGACACGTAATTCCAGCTGACATGAGGAAATGTTGAAAAGCAAGAGGAAACCTGTCTGCGTGCTGCTTGTTAGAGTAACAGCTTGTGACTGCACCCAGAAACAATTCTCCTGAAGACCTAGTCTCCTTCTGTTACAAAAAGCATAAAATGGATTTTTGACTATGACACGGAGTGTCATAAGTAGTTAGAAATAATGGTAAGCAAATATTTATCCACTCTCTCAACAAATTTAAGTGTAAAGAATCTGAGTATTAAATAATACCTAATGCAAGTGAAGTATGGTAAATATTTTTTCAAACATGATTTTTGAAAGTATGCAAAAATAAAATTAAAAAACCAAGATAATTCCAATTTGCTTTATAAAGCCTGATCTTCAAAACTGTAGAAATCCTATATTTTAACTTGCTGTCATGGGAAGATAAAGATCCTCTTCTGGCCTGTGCCAGCACTGAACTGAGTAAATACTCCATGTCTCCATTAGCGCAATGACAAGCCAAACTAATAATTACCTTTGGCAGAATACCAGCCTAGCAACCTGAATTTGGTTGTCCTGATACAGTGGCCAAGTCCTGTGAGAACATACCATACATCTAAATACAACACATAAACATTTCCAGAGACATAGATCACAATGTACCATTGTTTAAAAAATTAATGAATGTGTAACATCCTTCAGTATCTACAACTTGTATTTGTAGGTGGATATCTGGTTTTTACACCCATTTATAGAAATGAAATACACCATTATGAATTTATCGACCTCTTTCCTACATTTATCTATATTTACATACAGTTTATGAATAAGATACATTAACTATTTAAATATTAAACTATACATAAGCATTTGAAAACTTTCAGGAAAATTCAAAAGTTACTATTATTTAGAAACATGGAAGAGAAAACATGAGCTTTGTCTCAGAGACCAGGAATCCTGAGTTTGTGAATTGAAACTGAAGCCCTGGCACTTAACAAGCTGGTTGGTAAAATCCTCCCTGGGATCAGCTGTGGGACCATGTGTGCTTGTCATTGGAGAGGTTATAAAAGCAGTTTTGAGAGGCTGGTTAGGTGATGTTGTGGAGCTGATCAAGCAGATACCCTATAATAAAGCCAGAAGATGAAGGTAAGAAAATGTTGCTAGGGAGAACTGGAGTACAGCTTAGATGGACTGGTTAGAGCATCCTCTGCTCAGAGGAGTTATAACAGAATGTTAAGGGAAGTAAAATTTCATGCTGAGAGACAGGGCTACAAGGGAAGGCACAGATTCCCTTAATACTCTGAAAAGTTACTAGTGGATGAAAGCATAGGCTTTGAAGAAAGAATTGAAGCTATATTTCATATCTTTTCATATCTATTACAAAGTGTGCTTCAAACTTCTCTTTTCTTTCTCTGTAGCAGTTGTTTATAGTTGGTATGCCTGAGCTGATCCTTCTACTTTATGACACTGCTAACTTTCAGGGAAACAAAAACCAGAAACTAACAAATAAGTTCTTAATAATAATGATCTTGATCTTATGAGATGTAGTTTTTACGATAAATCCAGCTGTACTATTTGGCTGAGTTATAAGTAGGCAGAGTTACAAGCGGGTTCAGACTTTAACTGGCACTTTGAAAATTTACTGGAACAAATAACCTAAATAAATACAGGGCTAACTTGTTTCCTGAGAGCATGAAATGTAAGCAGCAGGTAACATTAGACCCTGTTGTGCTGGGAGAGGCACAACCACGAGACGCAGCAGGCTTGAATTTAAACCTGTGCAACTCATAACTTGTCTATGAGGGGGAATACATGTCAGCTTGTTGAATTTCTAGCCTGATATTAAACAAGAGGACTTTTGCCCAAAACCAGGGACTTAATATAAGAGAGCCAGAGGGATCAGCCATATGGGAAGAAAACACAAAATTGTACCCTTCTGATATAAGCAATCTGCAACACACTCTGAATGGGTGGTAGAAACCTGAGAAAGAGTAGGGCTGAAACTGGCTCAGAGAAACCTAATTTGCAGTGCAAAGTGGTTTTAAATAATACTAACACTCCCCTAAAGTCCCTGTTTACAGCCAGAGTGGTGAACAGAGAGAACTTCTTTTATTTTTTGTCTAGAGCATTAACCTCAAGTGCATCTCAATATGGTATTTTCTAGGTGTAGCAAGTTATTCTGAGACTGTCCAGGAAAGACAGAGTTTGGAGGGGAAAAAAACCAGACATAATAGCTTCTTCTGCTTTTCTTCTCGAATATAAGTCCACACAAGAGGCTGAAATCCAGATTTCTGGTACTGACCGTGTATAACCATTGCCCTGAGATGTACCACATCCCCTGGCCGTTGAACAGAAGAAATAAAAGAAATTGCATTGTGCAATTGTATGGGTCTATATCGGGTGGGTTTTTTTTTCCTTCAACTGCTGAAGTAGACTTTAATTTTTCTTATCAACAAGGCCTTTTCTGACAGAGAGAGAAAAAGAAGAATCTGAGAAAAACACTTGGAGAGTTGCTTACTGATTCACGTAACAACAATTGGTGTCTGAAATGGAGGTAATTAATATTCTCATTATGATAATAACTTTCAACATTTCCTTTTATTTTCCCAGGCTCTTTCCTTAGCTGTCTGTCTCTGAGTTGAGAAAATTATTATCAGTGTATCAGCACAGATACATTTCAGGGGAAGAATGGCAAGAATTAATTCTGGTCTATCTGAGGAAAGTACAATTAGGAAGCCTTCATGATAAGACTAAATCTCCAGATTATTGAATCAGATAGTCTCAATTCAGACTGTTCTGAAAATCTAATACTCCATTCACTTCCTGAAATGCAATTTGAAATAATCACCATTGTAAGGGAGAAGTCCGGGAAGCTACCTGTAAATGGTCTGAGACAAAGCAATAATTTCATAGTCATAGAAACTTGTTTCCAAAGTTAAATGTAAAAAGTTTTGTGCCGTTTTGAAATGTTACTTTTATTGGTACAGTGCAATAGTTTGAATATCTTATTTTAAAATAAGTATTTTTTGGAAGCTCTTTTTGACCCCTTATTTTTCACACTTATTTTCTCTGCTGTTTGAATCTGTAATCAACACACTGGTAGATCTGAAAGAATAATTATAATAAATGATACTGCCTGATTTTGTTTAACTGCAAAAGCATTTGGGTAGTATTATGCAAACTTTGACACATTGACGGCTTGTTATGTATTTTGTAAAGAATTGAAGGGGAAGAAGAGAAAAAACAACTTCAATTTTGATTAATGCTTTCCACAAATGCAAATCAATGTTACCCTGACTTCCAACTTGCCTTTGATTCTACAGAATGGAATAAATTTTGTGTTCCCTGTCCTCTGGAGATCGTGACTGTAACTAATGAATTACAGAGCACTGAAACATGTCAATATCCAAAGTTCAGGAAGAGGAAGGAGAGCAAACATGCCCATATAAAATTTGCTTTTATCTCCCAATCTGGAGTTTTAGTGTTTTGATTACTTTAGTTGAACAAGAGGTTCCTCCTGAGATTATGTAATCAAGTTACTTCTTAAGCAATGGAAGTAAAGACCCCTTGAGGATGCTAGATTGCATGATAGATTCTATCATTTTGTAAAAGTTGTTGCTGGATTGTAGCTCAAAGAAGAAAATATATAAACCTGGTACTCAGCCAAAGGTGTAGAAGAAAGCTTTGTTGCCAAAACATTTCATTTTCATTTTTCTTCTCTGGGTTACTTTTTTGGTTGTTTTTATTTTTAGTGGAATATTTGCATGAAGGAATTATTTTTGTTACCAATATAGATTAAATCTAGCACTAATTTTAGCCTAATTATAGCACTAATCTTGCCAATTATAAGTTTATTAGCAGGCAACGTTGTTTAAAAAGCTTAATTATATAAATCTATTAACTGTAAGACTGGCAAGAAAAAGGGGAGGAGGGAATGACTAGACAAGCTCATATAGCCAGTTATGGCCAAATGCAAATCTCACACTATCTGTGGGTAAATGCTGCTTAAGGCAAATGTGTCATTCAAACTGAATTTCCCTAGGGTATGATTACATTGTTAAGAATCTCACTAGCTAGCTGGGCTTGCTTGTGCTGCTGCGACAGCTCCTGGCTGGATTAACCACCATCTAGGTCTGCTACTGTGGTGGGAAAACTGCCAAGACGCTCAGTGGTAAGCAAATAATGAATGGAAAATACAAGTGCTACATGCACAACAAATTTAATTCTAAGGGAATAGAATGGAAAGAATAGAACAAAGCCACAAACCCTCAACAACAAAAAAACAGAGCAAAACAAACAACAACAACAACAAAAACACAAAAAGAACCAAGCCAAACAAAAAACAACCAAGCAAAAAACTCCCAACTTCTGAGATGTTGCAGAAAAGAATAATGATAACTTTTTCTGTACAGTTGAGTTGTAGCCTACACTGAACATGTCTTTCATTCTTTAAATTTACATAAAATGCACACTGGTCTAAGGAGTAGACCAATTTTGTAGTAAAAGGAATTCTTTATCTCTGTTTTTATTTTATGGAGTATTTATCTGTTGTCTAATAATGCATCAAAGCTGGAAGCTACCATTGTCAATGGGAAGTAGTCTAGTTTTTAAGAGGTTTTGTTGGGTTTTTTTTAATTAAACATTCTCAAAGAAATTTTTAATTTAATTCTGGGACTACATCAGAGAAAAAACCCTCTACTTTACCCCACGTCACCTCCTATACTGTTTCTTTTTCACTCTTCCCATGTGTAAACCTTATTTGAATATACTTCTACTTATTTTTATCAGGCTGGTCTATAGCTGAGCACTTTGAGTAGAATATTAGATTGTGGATAAAATTAGCTTTAAGTAAGACAAGTACTTGAAATAACAATTTTCCCAGTATTACTTGCTACTGCTCAGAGGTACTACCAGCTACTGTAAGTGAATATTGTAAGAGATGTGGTAACTATTAAAGAAAAAAAAAATTTAAAAAATATTTGTCTTTGTGGATGGCCTTTCTCCCTGCCATCAGAGCTGTCCTCTGAGAAATGCTTGAAATAAGACTAAATTTGCCCCAAAAGCTTGGTTCTTATTGAGTGTTTGTAGAACTTTCATAGTTTAGTCTAGCTAAAGAACTCACAAAACCCAGAAAGGTTTAATCCAAAATGGTATTAAGCTCATGAAAACAGAACAAAATATGTTTTTACACTGTTGTACATAATTTACACAGCAAGGTGTCAGATTCTAAGATCCCCCAGCCATGCAGTTACACAAGTGGAAAAAATCTGCCTCTATTCTTCATATCTTAGCACATGTACCTATAGAACCACAGAAAAAATAAAATGGACTTCAAACTCTGTAACCAGACAATAAATTTTACATTAGCCCAATGGGAACTACGACTGAGGCCTCAGTGAACCAGAAAGAAAAAGCTTTAGTGTCTTCCATTTCCTAACACACTTGTCTTCCAACCCTCTTGGAATGTTTAAAAGCCCTTGAGACAACATCAAGAACTTCTTCTGTTTTAGACAATCTTATTAATCCAATAGAGGAAGAGAATTGGCATGAATGCAATTATGTGATTAATCACAGCTGACCACCGAAGATCACATGGAGATCCAGAGTGCTGAATAATATGATGATCAATAAGCAAAACACATTGGAGGAAGCAAGTGTCCCATAAGCCCAAATTACACATTTGAAGGACTCAAGATCTTCTCATGAATATTTCATGAACTGAAGATGAACCCAAGTTTGACAAATTATGATTTTTCCATTTCTGATAATAAGCATTTTTATTTTAGGTTTTTATCCCTGAACTGTAATAAAGTATTTCTGTATTAAGTTTTTTTTTGTAATTAATTCATTCATAATGTATGAAGAAGTGAAAAAATAACTTGCCTTTGAGTTTTAAAAATACTTTCTGATTTTATTTTTTTTTTGGTACATAATTCCTCAAAATTACCTATCCATGTAGGTGCATCCATGTGTGAAAATCAAATCTAATTGTTACATTGCTGTAAATACAAGATTATGGCTTTAGTGAAAAGAAACCGCCTAGACTTTTGCAATGCTTTAGATACCTTTTAAATATACCTGGTTTATGTGTTTTCTTCTGCACTGCTTGGAGTTCATAGAACATATTTCTCTTGACTCCTACTTACTGCAACTTGTTAAATGAAGTATTGTGGCCCTTTTTGACCTTGACAATTTACCAATATTTGAATTCTGGAGCGACAGATCTCTGCTGGAAGTAAGTTTGCTTAGAAATTGATAGTGAGTTAATGATGCGTCAGTTTTTATATATAAATTTTCAAATCTTTTTTCCTGAGCCTGAGGGCATCTAGAATACTCTAGATATAGTGAGCCATTGCTGGTGGTACTCAATTGTCATGTCACTCAGGGTTGCATCCTAATTATTTTTCTACTTTCCATAACTTCCTCTTGAGCAGGGAAAACCTTTCCGCGTGTCTTTGTTCCATAATATTCTTCCTAAGCCGAGGCTCCTTCTGTTGCTTCTATTCTGGAGGCAGCTTTCTCTTCTTTCTCCCCATGCCCCCCTCCAAGCCTCAAAGGTGAATGTTATCTATAACTTGAGAAGAAAGTTGAGAAAGTTGGGTAAAGCTGTCTTAAGAGGTGCGTGCTTCCAACAGACTTGTTCACTCTGCCACAGAAATGATTACAGAGCAATGACTTGTTTAAAGAGAGAAATACCTTCAGTGGTGCCGCTTATGAGCGTCTTAAAACAAAAGCTATTTACTTGAGGGCAATGAGTAGTTGTTTTCATCTCTTTTTTTTTTATGCTGTTCTTTGATCTAACATGAAAATCATTACAATTTATGAGATAAGGCAGCAGACAGGACCCTGGGGAATTCTTTGTTATGTAACACTGCATCCAATTCAGTATTTTGTGACTCTCTTCCTCAAATAGCTTCCTGAAAGATCAAGTTAGTCAAAGCTACTGTGTTTTTTTTTAGCTTTGCTAAAATTTACCATATTACATGCTCAGTGAATTTCCACAGCTTTTGTTTGAGTCGCTGACAGTACCTGTCACTTGCCTTTTTGTGCTGTGAAAGCTGCTGGTGGCAGCATAACCAAAGATGCTGAGTAAAAATATATATCCCATAGCAGTGGCCCACAAAAGAAGGCTACTTATGTATTAATATAGACTGTATGTGTTATAACCTGTAGTTTTGTAGATGTGGGGGTTTTTTGTTTTGTGTTGTTTTGTTTTTCTTGTATGCATAAACCCTGACCAACAGTCAGGTTATCTAGGTGAGTTTGTAAAAAAGAAGTGCTTTTAAGGTAGAAAATGGAACTAAAACTTTAGCCTTTTGGATTTTTATAGAAAGGAAGTAAAAATATTGGTTTCACCTTCTGAGTACTGTAACCAAGAGTCAACCACCATTTTTAGTGTTTAAGGGCTTATTACTTAGATCTAAGTTCTCAATAGTTATAAAAGGGCCGAGATTAAAAGCCTTTTTTCTTTTTGCAGTTTTTTCTTTTACAGCACAAACAATCACAGCTCATATTGTCCTGGTTTTGGCTGGGATAGAGTTAGGTGCATGTGCTACTTGTATTTTAATCTAGAAAAACATTTTTTTTTCCCTCTTCCCATAACTAAAACCAAATAGCATTATTTTTGACTTTCAAATTGAAAAGCTTGATATTTCATCCCTAAACTTTTACTTTACTGTAGAGTTTCTCTTTATAGAATGAAACAGTCACAGAATAAAAACATCTTTGGATGACAGGGTTTCTATTTCATTCACTCTCTCTTCAGCCATGGCAAAGCTGTTGGTACAGTGCTCACAGCATGAGCCTTGCAAAAAATGAGACTGGCAGGTTGGTTCTCTCTAGCAGTTCTGTCCAGGCAGCTATGCGCAGTGACAAAACAGAGGTAACTTTTTCCCTTTGCCTGCCTTAAAAGGGGGAAATGGCTTATTCCTTCTGGTAATAACATTACCTTCAAGATTTCCTAAAGGGTTATACTTTCCATAGGTGCATGAGTAGCATATTTTTGGAGTAGAAAATACAGCTGAGGAGGGTCTGCAGGATGGTACAGAGTAAGCCTTGCTAAAGCGTATGGCATCTTGCACACTGGGAGTGAATTAGTGGAGAAGGACTGGAAATTTTGGTAAAGCATGGAGTTGGGCCTTAGCTGCTGGTTACATTTAAAAGAAATGCATGCCTTTTGAGGGAAAATACTCAGTGAATCAATGGAAATCCTGTACCTAGTGACTTGTCACAAGCAGGAAATGCTGTATTATTGCTGAAAAAGTATTATTTTCAGTAGTAACACCATTAAGTCACCTGTCATACATGGATTGTATGCAGTACTTTAGACTGGTTTTAGCTGAAAGTGAGTAATACACTTTAAAGAAATGAATCTTCAATAATATAATAGCTTTGTTTACTGCAGTCAAGATATACAGAAAACTGCATGGTCTTCTGTGAACAGCAGCCTCTATTAATTAAATGTCATGTGCTCTGAGGTTGTGAATGTTCTGATTTGTGGGGTTTTTTTCCACTCAGTTGTCATTAAGTCTTTGGACGGGGATATTCTTTGTGTTTTTATAACCAAAGTAGATTTTATGACCAAATTTTGCTAGCACATTTATTCCTACCATTCAAAGGATTATTTTTATACTTATGGCTGGCCAGATGCAATTATGAGATGTACATGCTAAACCTCTGCAGAATTCAGATGCACTAGTTTCCACTTCTGTGGCTTTCATAAATCCCTCAATCAAATTCTGTAACAGGGAAATATTTTTGTTGTGTTCTCCTTTGAGACTTGAAATGTATTACATGGTATTTTCTAATTACATATCACAAGCTTTTTTTTTTTTTTTTTTTCCTCCAGATTTATTGGCAGGTGTGAAAGGAGGACAGCCCTGAACCTCAGGACTTTAGAAGCTGCTACCTCGTAGTAACAGCAACATCATATGCTTTGAGTCCATAAACTACAACGTGCATTTCAAATCCAATCTGGATTTCCACCCACTGAGGTACTATATGTTTTGTTTATGGGCTTATTTTCTTGGTTATTTTAGGGAAAATGAAAAGAAAAAGTATTCAGGGGATTCCTACACTGCCATTTGGGGAATACTGTACTTCAGGGATGAAAAGCATAATAATCTTAATGGGATACAAAGTAGTATTTTCCAGTCAGTTCCAACATGTTTTTATCCATGGGAGAACAGGTAACTTTGCAGGAAATTAATAATTTGCATTATTTTTTTTTCCTACAGATTTTGAGAGGCATAAAAATTCCTTTTAAAACTCGTGCTATCAAAGTCTAGCCTAGCGTGTGCGTGGGGAAAGTCTGCACATTTCAGTGACATCCTTGGAGATGTTAATTTTTGTTGCTTTATGAAGCAGTTAGAATTTGTGAATCATTTGCAACATTCATCAGGGATCATAGAATATTTCTAAGAAAAAGAAAAAGGAAGGGAAAGTAGGTTAGACTTGAAACTTGTACAATACTCACAAAGGCTCTGAAAGATGCAAGCACCTGCATATATCTAAACTGGCAGGAGAGACAAGTTTTTGTCAAATTTAACGGAACTAACTGGAAAATAAATTACACTAAATCTGAGTAAAAATATGGTTAAGAATACAGACATTTTAATATTAATCAGCGTCTCATTAAAAAAAGCACAAAACACAAAAAAATAACCCAGTACTCCCCACCAAATCCAATATCCTTTATTTATAATCTCCTTAGACCTTTAGTTTTCTTAGTTAGCATTAGTTTTTAATGATTGTATTTCCTATAAAAAATATGCACATAGCCGTCTCCTTAGTAGGATAAGCTATGTGTATAAGGACCATTTCCAGTTTGTTGGTGGTGGTTTTTTTCTCTTTTCCCTAGGTTAGAGAAAGAAGAAAAGACAAAAAGGAAAAAACCAAAACCCAAACTATTTAAAAAGAAAAAATTTGAAACACAGTTCCACACAAGTCTTTTTGAGCCTTACTGTTCTTATCTTTTGCAAATACTTTCAAAGATAAGCAGCAGGACCACAGAATTGGGTAGGATTATCACAAAAACTTAAAGTTATCTTGATTCTTCTTCCGTCATAATGAAAGCTTTATCAGCAGCGATGTTGCAGAAAATTATCATAGGAGGCTTGAGAGATTTTGAAAAATGAAACTAATGGCATGAATGAATGCATTCTTTTCTGTGCCAAATTGAAGTAATTTACCTCATTTCATATACAGGAATATTTAATTTGAAAACAAAATCATATGACAACTTTTTTAACGTCATTGGCTTAGCACTTGAGTCAAGATAATGTTGGGGAAAACCAAAGAGAGAGAAATGCAATGTACATTAAGAAAAAAAAAGTTCCTTGCAATCCCTACACTTGTTCCCTTAATTTTGGAGGTAGGAGCTCTCTATGGAGAATGGTTAAATATGAATAAGAATAAAAAACTATGGTAAATTAATATAAAATAATTGACAGCTCTACTTGGAAAAAATGTGAGTTTAATTAAGCATTTCTATTTATAAATCCAGAATACTATTGAAGTGGAGGACCTCACTCAAATACGCATGCTGGAGGTAGTTTTCTTCTTCCCCTGAAAGTGAATGCACTCCCATATGCTCTCTGCTGAGGTGCTTGTGTTTTTGCAATATCTACTTCTGAGGAGTGAGAAGAAACGCAGATTTGCCCTGACACAGTTCTTATGTCTTCAGAACAGTGAATAATTGATGACTTATTCCCAGCTCACAATGGGAATAAAAATGTTTGAAGGAACAATTAAGGAAGAAACTTCTAGGTTTAAACCACTGGTTGTGTAAAGGCAGAAAGACAAATAGATTAATACGAGCTATCTGAGTACTCCTATAAAGGACAGGGTAGCCTGCAGAAAATGGGAACTGACAGCCCATGCTGAAAAGCAGTCTCATGCAAAGCATGAGACAGGTGTGATGTTGAGGTTAGTGGCAGTAATGTGCTGCAAAGACATCTTTTGTATGAGGAGGAATTACCTGATCATCTTTTGCAGCTCTGTTGCAAGTATTCCTTTGAATGACTAAGCACTCCCTTAAATTACAGACTCCTTATTTAATCAAGTAATGCTCAAGTCAAAACAAACCCTAGAATAGATCTTGGGACCCTATGATTGTCCTTTTGCTGATGCTTAATATCAGTGCTCTATTCCATGTTCATTCTATTCTGTCTTTCTGTTACAGTGCTGAATATAAATCAGCCCTAACAAAACCAGTGCGGTTTATATATGAGGGATTATAAAACCAAGTCTGAGAAAGTATAATTTCATCCCTACAACCATCAGTAGGAGTACCATGAACGGGGCACCCAGACTGCTAGGGGTGTCTGAGAGTCCACGACAGTAGTTTCTTTTGAAGCAGAATAAAAAGGGCAAATTACAACCTCTTGGAATAACAGACTAGTTATTTCCAGTATTTGGTGCAAGCTTCCACCTATTGCTCAATAATGCTAAGTGGCTACACCTAGTGGTAAATACTCTTTGTGATAAGTAATCTTTTCTGGGTACCAGCCATCAGTAAGACCATTTTAAATGTGTCACCTTCCACCATATGTTCCCTTAAGAAAAAAAAAATCTTTAAAACATAATGCCAAAAACAAAGCCTTCACTCCTTAATTCGGCAGTTTGCAAAACATGGCATTTGTGAAAATCTGGCACAATTATCAGAGCATCTTTGTCAATACAAGAATGGAAAACAAGCTCCCTGGCAGCAGCATGCACAGTTGTGAGTGCCCACTCCTTCCTACCTTGTAGTGATTTTTTAATCTAAACTATGTGTGGTTAGCAGGGGGAGTGTGAGATTAGAATTGTCTTAAAAAAAAGAAAAGACCTTTGCATGCAGTTAATGCTTCTGCAAAATAATTCTTCCCAAATCTAGCAATTGCTTAAAAAGGCAAAAAACAGAACCAAAAAAAAAAAACCCAAAAACCCAAAACTGAGCAAAAAAAGCCAGCAAACAAAACCCAACAAAACAAAAAAACTCTCCCCAAAACCACCACACACCCAACCAACCAACCAAAAACCCAGCAACCTGCCATCTGGAAATAACATGAAATAACATGGTACATAGATGTGGATAGAAGGGCTTATACCAGTTAAAGCATCTCTTTCATGCCACTTGGCCTCTCCTTGGTTGCTGCTGGAATAGCATGCAGAACTTGCAACTCATTTTTTATATTGTGAACAGCCTGCCATGAAACATAACATGTGTTCCGGGCAGTTGGCTGATATATAATTTTTTATTTGGGTTGGGTTTGGTTTGGTCTTTTTAACAACACTGTTTAGGAAGCTTGGACCCACTTGCTGGGTGGAGATGCAGAAGACAAGTTGTAGCAGCTGGATCCTCCTTGTCCTGCTAATGTGAGATGGAGCATTTCCTGCAGGGACAGACTCAAATCATAGAATCATAGAATAGTTAGGGTTGGAAAGGACTTTAAGATCATCTAGTTCCAACCCCCCTGCCAGGGGCAGGGACACCTCACACTAAACCATGTCACCCAAGGATATGTCCAGCCTGGCCTTGAACACCGCCAGGGATGGAGCATTCACAACTTCCCTGGGCAACCCATTCCAGTGCCTCACCACCCTTACAGTAAAGAATTTCTTCCTCATATCCAATCTAGAGCAAAATAATTTCATCCACACATTTCAGCCAGTGCCATCTAATTGTACTGCTGTGTATGAATGACAAAGGAATGAAATGTTTAGAAAAATAATTGTTTCTGCATGATAAATGATTAAGCCTTGATCTTTTTACAGAATAACTCCAAGAAGGCTAAACAAACTCCTGAGGCAGGTCCATTCAGCTTCAGTCTAATCATCCATGATGGAAAGCAGAGTGAAGGCAGGGGATACTATGGGCTTTTCTTTACAAGCAAATCTAGTATCAAAAAAAATCACCGTCAGGAATTGGAAATAGCTACCTGGTAGACTATAGTGTTGCCTTTGATGTTAGTTTTATGCTCTAAAAGTTACTCTTTTTCTTGTTCAATTTCCTTTTTCCCAGCTCTACTTCATCTGAGGCTTCTACCTGTCTTTCATAATCACATCTTTTAAGAGGCACCAGGAACTTTTCAAATGTTCATGAGGAAATAAAGCTGCCCAATTGTGGACTTTGGCTGGATTGATTCTTCTCCTGGGCTTGGCGCACGATTTCGGTCTTGCTATGTACGATCTTCTGCTATGCTGTCACCAGCAAGCTTCCACATCCTGCCTTTAATCTGAAAATCAGTGTTAAAAAAAAAAAGAAAGTGGTGATCTGTAGGAGGGCTGCCTGTTGTAATCCCTGGTAGGCAGAAGAACCAGAGCCTTGGTACATTTCCTTGTATGGGATCAAATAACAGAGAAAGCATTCAGAGTCTTGTTCTGCGTCTGAGCAGAAGGATCTTACATAGGAGCAGCAGGTTGAAGAATCATGTAGAAAAACAGTAACTGCCTTCGAGAGTTTGAGCAGCAAGGGACAGTAGAGCACCCAGGCCAAAGGGATCTGCAAATGGCACTATGTGATTGCTCAAGCAAAAGAGGAGTTTTGATTTGATTGCGTCCAAATCATTAAGGGGCCTCCTTGCAGCCTGGACCCTGCAGAGTTTAAAGCCGCTTGGCCCTGGTTTTGATTTTTTTCTGTGTGATGTGAGCGTTGGGAGAAAAACAATAAGTGACCTATGAAGGTACAACTTGTATGTTAATCTCCTTTTATCATTCTTGCAAATTGTGGTCAGTTTGCTTCAGAGGGTCTCAACTCCTGAATGAAAAGCTTTTTCTTCAGCTTTACAATTTACCCATTTGCACAGTGGCTTCACCTGGGCTTCTAAGAATATCATTGCTCTGTGGCAGATCTTGAAAAGAGAGAATAACTTAAAAGAAACACAACTGAAATAAGATTAGGTTGCTTGTGGCTGCACAAACTGTTTATATGCATTCTAATGCTAATTAGAATGTGTTTTTTAATGTTATTTATTTGCATATCTTTTGGTGTATTATACAGCTTGCAAATTCTTAGCAGGCATTTGGAACCTATTATACATTATTACTTCCTTAAAATCATAACACTTAAATCAGGTCACCTAGCTGTTTAGCATCTGATAACAAGATTAGAAGGGATTGATTGTACTCTCTATAAGACTGCAAATACCTATTAATCTAGGAAACTTTGGAAGTCAATCAAAATTGTATTTTTCTTGTGAGAATGATATACATATTTGAAAATATGTTCATAATTGGCAATGGGTATTTTAGACTCTAAGGTACATTATTCTTTTAAATACCAATCTTTTTAGCTCATACTGTAATTATAACTTTGCATAGTATGTGGTTAATACTCCAAGCTTTTGCTGTTTAGTATGTTGAAACTGTCCAGGTTTTCATTAATTCCATCAATCAAACAAAGCTCTCCTCCACTTCCAAGAAGTAATTGTAATTATTTTTATGATGACTGTCACGATTTAAACCCAGCCAGCAACCCAGAACCACACAGCCGCTCGCTCCCTCCACCCCTTCCTGTCCCGGAGGGATGGGATGAGAATTGAAAGAATGTAACTCCCACAGGTTGAGATAAAAACACTCCAATAACTAAAGAATAACACAAAGCCACTGCTGCTGTTACCACCAATAATAATAATGATAAAGGAAATATCAAGGAAACCTTCCCTCAACTTCTACATCCACTACTGACTCAGAGGAAGGAAGAGAAGGAAATTAGGAGTAGGAAAATAAACAGAAGTCTAAGTCTACTTCATGACATTTTTAGTTTTCAAAGTGCTTATGGACTCAGCACTCACATTGTTCCAGAATGACTAGTACAAAATAAAAATTATAAGTTATGGTGACTTGGAATAAAGCAGGAAATATTGGCAAACACAATCAGAGCCATCTTATTTTGGTAATTTGTTTAGCTTCAAATTCTCCTTTGTGTAATTATAAACTTCAACGTTTTGCTTTCAAGGTAGCTTAAATCTATTTTTTATAAGATCTTGACAAATGAATATTTTAAAATCTCTACTGCCCTACATATTTTCTCTTGTTATTCATGTTTGTTTTTTCTATTTGTTACTACACTCTGACTCCCATCACCTCCCTTCCCTGTGAGAAAACAAGCGAGGACGCTCTGGAAACGGCAAAGCACTTCAACATAAATAGAAACAATATGTGTTCAGCATTGCAACTGATTTTCTAAGGTGTCTTAAGCCATTTCAATGGCCAAAGCAGAAATTGCTTAAGTTAGAAGCACAATTGAAATCAAGAAAATATGTGTTTTGAAAATCAATTGGATGTCTTTGAAAACAAAATGAGTGGGAGGAAAGATTCCAAATTTTTGATTCGGCTATAAAATTCTGCCTTGTTCCATTTCTGGAAATCTCAGCTATAGACATATTAAAATAAATGTTGCTTGATATTTTGGAATCATAACTGACCATCTGGTAATATGGAAGCCATCTATTGTGGTGTTGTACAAGGGGATTTTTTGAAGAATTGGGTATTTGGAGAACTGCAGAGAGGTAGAGGTATTCAAGGTAGTCAAGCCCACGATACTTGCAAATCTGTAGCCAGATAGAAATGCCAAAGCAGGAATTAATGAATAGGTTGAACCTTGTATCACTTTTTAATTTATCTCCTCAATGGATTGACTCTGAACCACCTTGGGAAGTGCTTCAAAACTCCATGTCCCTCCTTTTGATCACACCATGTGACAGCAATGGACCTGGTGACCTGAGCCAGACCTTTGGCTCAGGTTAGATAGAAAATCTTTGGTTCTTTTTCCAGCTAGGCCTGACTTCCCATTTTCTGCTCTGAATTCCTGCAGTCTCCTTGAAATGCAGTAGTGTCTAAGGCAGCAGGGAAATTTCTGCCATGAGCCCAGGGAAACTTCAGAGAGTACAGAGTTTTGACAAATATTTACTTTATAATGGCAAGTAAGGTTGAACCTTAGAGATATGAAACGTGCCAGTATTGGCACATGCAGTTTTAAAGTGAAGAATCTTGCAGAAGTGAATGTCATTTCTCTTCTGCTCATCATTAGCAATTCCTTTGTTAGCATATGTGTTTGTTGATGCTTTCCTGTCAAAGTGGTATTAAAGACAAATGCATTCTATTCAACCATTTCTGGAGCACTGTAGTTCTTGTTTCACCTGTCTTGGAGCTGGTGTCTGCCAGGTGAAAGGAGATACAGCGGCTACTTTAGAGGATGAAACATTTTTATCTCTCTAGGAGACTCAGGTTGGATATGCTTGCTTGCTTTGCTCATGTGCGATACAAGGTTTAAGTGAGCTGTTTTTGTTGTCACCTCAACACAAAAAATATCAAGAGCTTTGCTTGTTTTCCTGAGGGTGACAGGCAGAAGTGTTGAAGGTTGGAGCACATCTTGGTTGCTTATGTCTTTCCTTTCTGCTTAAATTCTTTTCTACTTCCCCCCCTATGAACAATGTAACTGAAAGCAGCCATTGAGCTTTTTCTGTGTGCAGCTTCTTGGGCCAATGAAAAGCATCTGTTTGGAAAAACTACTCGCTTGCCTGAAAAGTGAAATGAGTTACATAGAACTGTATCCTGAACTTGGGTGGAAAAACTACTCGCTTGCCTGAAAAGTGAAATGAGTTACATAGAACTGTATCCTGAACTTGGGTTTTTTTGTCAGTAATTATTTCTAACATAATGAAATTCCAATAGGGATAGTTATTTTAGAAGACCTAATGTCTATGCCTCCATAGATACCATTATACCATATCCTAGATCCTTCCCTGGGATGTTTGGTGTACATTGCTTCAGTCAAATTCCAAAAAAAACTAAAATAAAAATTTATCAGTGGAAATTTATGGATTCCATGAACCAGAACTTATGGTTTTTAATTTAGCCATGTTAAAGTAGTGAGGCAATAATGAGATATATTTAATCTTTGTTCTTTTTATGCACTTTTTAAGTTTTCTCAAATTCTCTCAAAAAGCGATTGAGAAATTCAGTTGGAAAGCAATTGTTTTTGAAGCAGATATGTTAGATAAATAGCAGATATGATTATATATATGTATTTTATGTACAGGGATTTGGGAAGCATTGTGGAATTTCAAACTAGATTGTAGAAGAGTGTCAAGGGCTGATGTCTTGCACAAATGCTTCTCCTCTCCTTTCCTGCCCCGATTGCAAACACAGAACAATTTTCGTTTCACCTTGATGGTTTAAAGCCATCCAAAACACCAGATGAAGGGGGCTGGTGGTCTTTCATGATGTATCATCCAGGAATTTGCCTTGGTAGCACCAGAGAGATAAGCAGTGTCAGCAGGATAATTTGGCCATGTTGCCCCTAACCAAACTATCTTAAACAGTAACGTCAATAATAATTTAATCCTTGTTTGTACAGTGTCTGGTTTTTATATTCTACCACTAAAATTTTCCTTTTTTTTTTTCTAAGGACAATTAGTGGTGTGAAGTTGAATATTTTTGTTTCTTAACCACAGTGGGTGTAAACAATGGTTTTAGCTTTAGTTCTCAATAGCTGCTGATTTTATTAAAAAGAACACTTAAAAAAAAAAAAAAAAAGAAAACCCAACAAAACCCAAAAATCCAAGCTTGCTTTTTTTATTGACAGATACTTAAAGTTTTTTATGATGGCAGTAGAGAAAGAAATCAACAGCAGTTTTTCAGCTGAGCATTTTATGTGGGACTACTTTTCATCACACAGATAGAGTTTAGGCAGAGGACAAACTTCCAATGCTTTTACCCAGATCTGTGCCAAAACTGCTTAGCATTATGAGCCCCCACATCAGACACATAGGTCAGACAAGTACCATAAATGTATGGGAAGGTGAAGTTGATGGCAGAGTTTTCTGAGAAGTAGGTTTTGCTGTATCTTCCCTGTGGAGGTCATGGATCCATGACCACCTCCTCTGTGCCTTGCACCTTAACGTCCTACCTGCCTTCTCTGGGGCAGTGGTGATTCAGGCAATGCAGACCAGGCATCAGGACCTTGGGAATTTTGAGATCAGTTAAGAAATGACTGGTTAACAGCAGCTATACATAAACAACCTCACAAACAACCCATCTCCTTTCTTAACAATACCGATCTAAAATATGTAATATTTCATATGCATTAATTTATGAAATATCTGTGATGTTAAAAATGTAAATTAATGTTTTAATGAAAGGAAACAAATTACTCCTAATGCACTATCCAAACTTCTGCTTCCTGAAAACTGATTGCATATAGATGTGATTGAGACTTTAAAAAAAGATGGTGATATACAGATAGATGATATTTAATGGCTTTGAATAGAAGATAAGTTTACACCTTGGAGAATTATGTAAATTTCTGTCTAAATTTCATACTGCTGTGCAGTATACAAAACTGTGTATGTAAAACCACTTTGAAAAACTATTAGAAAATACAAAGGTTAAGCAGGTACAATAAATAATATTAATGTGAAAGCAGAGTAACTGACGCTGAAACTGCAGGGATATGTGCATGGCTTTATAATTAAATTTCTGAGAATTGCAATGCAGGTGGCAAATGCTGTCATTGTACTCAGTGTGCTACAGAAGGCTAAGAGTCATAAACACACAGTAATTACAAAAATGTACCCATCTAAAACTAATTGTGTTCAAAACTTTGGGCAGCAAGCATGTAAGCAAACTGATATTCTTCTGTCATATTTTGTTTCTACAGGCTGTTAAATAGTAAAACTGAAATGTTGTTCAAAAAGTGTTTCAGGGTTTAATTTCCTTTCAGCCATCCCTCTCTGTGTTGTGTTATATTTGAGATGTTTTTTTTAACTTGAGTTTAGAGTTCCATGTTCTGGTGAAGCAGTTTAAAGTATATGTATCTGTATGTGCCTTCACCCTTCTCCACCCACTCCATCACATGGTTTTACAGCAGTAGTCCTATGCAAGAGATTAGATCAAATTAATAATTATTTCCAGAACTAAATTTTAGGATGGAAAGAAGTTACTTTTGATTTCATTCTTGTGACCTGATCCTGCAGTCCCAATGTGTGAAGCAACATTTGTGTTTGAACTTGTGCCAGACCTTGTAACTAAAATGCTTTTGTTTCTGCTTGCCTTCTTTCCCCTGTAACATTATGGGGGAAAAGAAAACATTTTCAATTGCCATATTTTCTAGATAGCTTGTTATGTGTCATTTTCATCTTGTTAATAAAGTAAAAACTTTTGTCACTGAAATTATTTTAGGAGGGAGGGACTGTTTATATTAAGAAGGCAAGCTTTTTAAAAATAGCTTTTATTGGCTGCTTATAAATCTTTATCATCGCTAAACTCTAGCAACCAAATGAGATAAGTTGGAACAGTCCAAGAAAAAAAATGCGCTCTCCAGCAACCTCAGTAGCTTTAATGACCTAGTAAAAGACCAAAGAAATATACACAATTATAATAAAAAAACTATTACATAGCTCATCCCATCTGAATTGTTTATGGGGGATAAAAATTAAAGTACTTAAAATCATCAGAAGTTCCTTTTACTTTCAGATGCTATCCTTCCCCACTGAGCTCCTTGCAGCCATTAAGACTCTTACTCTGAGAAGTTCTCAGATAATGAAATCTAGTCTTTTTTTTTACCACAGCAGAGTCTCATAGTTCACTGATTTACTGTCTCTGCTTCAGTACCTGATGACACCAATACTTGAGTGCATGTGTCTGAGTTGTAGGTGTACACTCGACCATCTTCAGCTATTCATCATCATGCCTAAGTCTCTTAAAGTCTATGGGAATAAAGTACTTTGGATTTTACATGGGAACAATGTAGACTCTGACATTTCCCTGTTTTCAAACTAAAATACAGTCCTATGTAAAAAAATCAAAACAAACAAAAAAACAAAACAAAAAATCCCCTGCAAAACCCCCAACCAACCAAACAGAAAAACACCCACAAAAAATCCACAAAAAACAAATTCCCAGCACCTCAAACAACAACAGAAAACCCAAAATAACAGAAAACCCAAACCCCACAAACAAACAAACAAACACAAAAAAAAAATTCATGAGGGTTTAGACTTTGTTAATGTTTTTTCTGGTTTAGTTTAGGTTGATCTGTTTCAGAGGACCAAATTAGATGAGAATTTTTCATCTGGGCATGGCAATAGGTGTTAAAGGAAACATCCTACACTGATGCTTTTCAAAACAATAACAAAGTCTTTGGGCTGTAGGTCTCTGCTAGCTTCTGGGTTAAGGCAACCAAGGTATGTGTATACCACTGCAATGGGCTCATCTTGCTCACTAGCAAGTGTTACTGGAACACATTTCTTTCAGCAATCTACTTCTTGAAGTAAGGCTTTATTGTCGTATCCTGTGCTGCAATGTGGAGCATATTTAAGGCTTTTCCCCTGAGTTCTGTAAGTATTCTTGTGCTACTGAAAAATTGCAAAAGACCTCTTAAAACATCTACTTGTACACTAGTACATGCTTCCACCTCATTTCTCTTTCTCCAGTATTTACATATTAAGTATATAGTATATATGTGTACTTGTGGGGCAAGAGTGACTTATAACAATTAGATTTTTTTAATGGTTTTGGCAAATGTTTTATGCTTTGTTTCTTTTATTTGTGTTTTGATTATTTTTTTTTCTTATATAAGCCTTTGACAAACCTCTAAAGCAAAGAATTTTGTATTCAATCTTTATTCATGCTGCATGTATGCTGCTGTAGACAGAGGCTTTCACATGGTTTTAAGAACAGGTTTCTTTCTGCTAGAGTGATTGATCTGCCCTATAAATCAGTTCCCACATAAAATTCACAAGGAACAAGTGATGGGTCATGAAGCAATGAACTGATGTTAAGAATTTGCTTTCTTGCTTGTATTTCTCCTTCTCTCATTCCAATTTCAACCATTCTCATGCCTCCCTCTAAAGATTACACTTATAATTTCTCAGTGCACTTGGACTGGTGGTGAATGAGCCTAACGAAGCAAAGGGGGGATATAGGCCAGGCAATCCTTGTATGCTTGAAGGGCTTGGTGCTTTTTATTGCCCTTGGATGGAACCCTAGTATAAATAAAAATACTGTTCTGTGTGTATTCTGGCTGCTGCCTTTATGTAGAATTCATTGTGAAGAAAACCCTAGGTAGATACGCTAATGAAGTAGCATGCTCCTACTAAATTTAGGAAAAAAAAAATTAAAATTGCTGCATCGCATCAGTGAATTAAAGAGAAGAGTACTCAAAAAAAAAAAAAAAATAACTGCTCCTGTAAGTAAGAATATATATGGCATGCATATTGGCTTATCGTATATAAAAACATATAAGTAAATATAATACATGACTGTCAGGTTTTTAACAGAAATGTATGGATTCAGCTACATGCAATCATACACACCTGCCTGGGGACACTGGCACCTGCTTGTTCAAAGACATTGTAGAATATTACAGCGGTGAGGAAGCTGTAATTTCTTCTACACAGTTTTGTAGGAAACACAATCTTAGAGAATTAATGGTTAGAAATCATAATATGGACAATGATGTAAACTAATGGTTGCAAAACAGATTTTTTTTTACATAAGAGAATGGAAACTGCTTTTGATATTCTGGTAAAAAAACACATTATCTCCTTGGTGGGGTTAAATCTTCCTTTTTATTAATGATATTTTTTTTATAAATTACTTTGAAATTTGCCATAAACAACTGTAATTTGATAGCCTAAGGCATGGTCACCTAACAGACTATAAAACCGACGACGGGGCTTTGTATGATTCTGGTGAGATGCCTTGCCAGGTTTCCACCTTTCAATGCTCAGCTATCTGCAGCTTTTCCTGCTACTGATGATGATGATGCAGGGATGATAGGTTTGTGCATCTATCTTCTCTCTGTCCTTGTTCTTTTATATTTCTTCTGTCCTGAGAAACATTGCATCCCTTTCTTCTACTTCAATCTAAGAAGTGCAGTAGAATGAGGAAACGGTATCTGGGGAAGGAGGCAGCTCTGCAGAGGAATTGAGGGTGCTGGATTATTATTAGCAAAAGACCTGCAGATAGAACTCCTGTTAGAGGATGATCAGTGCGATTATGAACAGACATTGTATGACAAATCAGTTGAAGGCTGAGAGCAGTAACTCAACAGATCTTTTATATCCTTTTATAAAGAATTTCACTGACTCTTAGGTACACACAAGTGATTTTCCTTTTTTCAGTCTTACCAAAAGGCGAGTTGGGAACAGGTTTCCATTTGCTCCGGGTACTATACAAATGGATGATCTCTCCATGGAAGATTTTGCAGTATAGACAGGATAATACCTGATGGTTTCCAGGTCACAAGTGGTGGATGATTTTACTGCCATGGTTTGAGGGATTGCAATTTGTCAGATTCTTTGGGTGAAGGGAGCCAAGTCTTAGCTAGATGGAAGGAAAAAGGTAAGAAAGGGCACAAACAGTGCGACAGGGTGAGAGAAGAGGCAAAAATGGTGCTAGATAAGATAAGAATGTTGCTTCTCTTAGAATGGTTTTTAGAGTAAGTATGAGCGGAAATAGGGAGCTAAGGCAGATACCCATGTAATCTGTTCTCATCACAGTAATGCATAACTGTGTTGGCGCAGTAGCCATCATAGCTTCCTGGAAGAAGGGGAGATATACTTTACTGAAACTTAGGGAAGACAGAAGAAAAATAGTAACACTGGAAAATTAACATTTTTCTTTCTTTGATATTTGTGAATCTACCCAATAAACACATTTTATTATAATATCCTTGTCTCACATGCTAGTTTCACTATCTTGACAAGCATATTTAAGATTTTTTCTTGTTTATTTGTTTTAAAGAGTTTCAGCGGTAAACCCAAATACTACTTTGAGTTCAAACTTTAGCCAACTGTTATTGTTTTGGCTCTCACAGTAGAGAGCTGAAAAGTATTGAGGGGACAAAGTGCTGCACATCGAGACAGAAAGTGTCTACCATGGCAGATTTCCAGCCTGTCTGGATTACAAAAGGTAATACAAAGGGTATGGTTACATTGTTTAAGTATGAGAAGGAGATATGAACTTTAATTTTTCTTCTCTGATTCACTCTAATAATAGTACAATGTGTTTTATTATGTACGATGCACTTGTATACATATACTGTAAATTCATTGAAGAGACACTATTGAACAGGTAGGGAAATTGAGAAGGTTTAATGATGAAACAGGCATAGGAAAGTTAGGAATTAAACTGTGCTACTTGTATCAGTTTTGGTTCTAGGAAGAGTTGCATGGCATAGCCATGAAGTACAAGACCGGTGAAGACCTCTTTTAAATGCAGGCACACTATAGACAAAAGTAAACCAAATCCTACTGGTTTTTTTTCTTTTTTTTTTTTTTTTTTCCTTTTCTCTTTAAAGAAATTAAAAGGCCTCATTTTGTTAAAAAAGTTTCATCTTGAGGACTGAAATAGTTTGCTATGTTAGTCTTCAAGGTTGTTTACAGTACAAAATAATTTCTTTGGGCTAGAGTTGGAGTTCATGGTCTATATGAGTTGAGAATGTTGTGTTAGCTGAGAGTTATGTTCATTTGTATTTGTCTTTGGGTTTGTTTCTAACTTTTGTCAGATATACCTGAAGAGCCAGGTCAGCAAACTTCTAATTGCCTCGCAGAAGCAAAGAATTAGTTAGAACTGGTGCAAATATCAAATCCATACGAAGTCAGAAAGTCTCCTAAAGCATGAACTGGGATGCTGGATTTTGGGCAAACTTCCCAGAAGCTAAAAGCACAATAACTCATTGTTAGGTGAATTATGCCCATGTGCTTAGCCGAGTGTCTGGCTGATAACATTTCTGATCAGCAAGAATGTGATTTTCTTGAAGTTCAGGGTGTTTTGCAGTCATTTTCTATGGCATCAGTATTCCGTCTTTTCACCTCAAAGATATTCATAGCTTGCAAAATGTCTGACAGCAATTGTCCTTTCTTTAAGTTGTGGAGAAAAGAGAGTTAATGATTATGGAAGATAAATATAGGCAGTAATGATAAGTGAAAATGATTGATAAATGGGGTGGGGAATGGGAACAAATTTGAGACACAAAAAGGCAGAAATAAATGTTAAAATTTGTAGTTCTGTCCTCAGAAAGTCTGTGTCTGTCAAATATGTGGAAATAAATTATGAAAACCTTGGCATTTGATATTTCACAATGACAGCTATGACATTCATAAGATGTATGCTGCAAAGTCATTGCCCACAGCAGGTTTGTACAGTGTGTAAAGCTTCTCTAGGAAAGGGGAAGCGCACTTGAATATGTTTTAGAAACTACAGAATACACCAATGGTCCAGCGTATTTTCTAGGGCAGTCTTGGCTAGTCACATAATGTAGCACAGAAGTACCCTTTTTGTAACACACATGGCCCAAATACCAGTTGTATTGCTCAGGTACATGTGAAAAAAATAGTTTTAGGTAGCTGAACATTTATCTGGGAAGGTTAACAGTTTACTGTTAACCATTTACATAAGGTGCTCTCAAATATTGGATCTGACGATCTTGACATCAGTGACAAAAGTCCGGTTGATTTTCAGGGAGCTGCACTTCATCCACATGCTACCTTACAATTTCCTTCTATGCTTGAGCTGACTTTCCAGAAAAAGCATAAAATATTGCATTTTTTTCCTTAAAGCTTTCCTTCTAATAATTTCTATAAAAGCAATATGAAGACAAGTTTGCTCCTGATGGGCTCACACCCAAGCTCATCATGCTAATCACTTTCATTCCTTATATTCTGCATATCTTTGCCTACACCTGCCTGTTATAGTGGGGAATATAATAATAATAATAATAATAATAATAATAATAATAATAATAATAATAATAATATCTTTTAACCAGATTAATATTTATTTATAGGTGTATGATTTTTCATTAAGACCTTTGAATTTGGAAATAACGAATGTGTTAAAACAGTATAATCCTTTATTTTAGGGATTCTTCTTTTCTCATTTTATAGAAGAAAATAACTATATGGCCAGAAAAATTTCAAATGACCAAAGATATTAGATGTGTTAGATGGATTTGTTTTCTTGAGTTGCAATATTTAAACATCAAGCACCTCCAGGAGAAATAAATTATTCATTACAATTAGAAAATGCAATTTTAAAAAAAAATCTTTTATTGGTGACTAGGCAGCATGTTCAGTGAGAACGTTTCTTCTTTTGTACAATAGCTGTGTACTTTGAGATAATGTTCTAATTAACCTAATTGCACCTATTGTATTGAACTGTAGGTTGAGATCCAAAGTGTCATGGCAACTAGCAGAAAAGCTCTGCAAGCCTCTGCTTTCCCAGTGTAGTCTCAAAAATAGCTCTTTATTATAGGAAATAAGGAGGTAAATCTTCTTAACAAGATAAAGCTCGAACTAAGAAAGAATTTTCCCATTTGCACTTGATGGTAAAGCATAAATTAAGCATTTCTGCTTCAATTTAATTAGCATAAACCATCATAATAATATACTCCGTAAGTGTTTGCTTTTCCCATCTAGAGCAAACCTCCTGTGCTCAGGAGATTTACTGTAAATCATTGAATATTAATTTATTGGATTTTATTGAAGAACATTTTACACAGTCAGCTTAAGAGAGAGAACAATCATTTTCTTTCCCTTGCAGGAAAGATCTTATTTAATCTTTGATATTAACTAAAAGGAACTCCATGAAATGCTGCTCCAGTTTTATGATCTTGCTAAACTCTAGAGACTGCTGGAAGTGGGAATTTCAGAAAAAAAGAAGTGTATATTTTAAATATCTCTGGCTCGAATGCTTGATAGTATTGTGTCTCTCTGTTCACTGTAACTCATGTAATCTTTCATTTCATTACCAGTTTTAATGTTAATTGGAAGACTGCTTCTCAGTTCAATTCATAGAAATATATGATTCCAGACAGGCTGAATAACGATTTTAAAACTGCCATAAATTCAGAAAGGAGGTTTGCATGAATAAAGATCACAGTTTGAGTCTAATAAATTATATAAGTGTAAAACATAATGGATTGGAGTCTACACTAGTGCTCTGGTAATATCATCAAAGTGAAGGTTTTTTACTGTATGTGTTCTTTCCCATAAATCTTTTTTAATGTATAAAGCTCTTCCTCCACATCTGGTTTGTATGTTGTCTTTTTTTTAATTGGGTGTGGTGGTTTTGTGGTTTGTGTGTGTGTTTTGGTTGCTTGGTTTTGGTTTTGGTTTTTTTGTTTGTTTTTTTTTTTTTTGTTTGTTTGTTTGGTTGGTTTTTTTTTTTTGTTTAGTTGTTTGGGTTTTTTTTTTATTGGGGGGGGGGGGAAGGTGGTGTTTGTTTGTATTTTTCCTGAGAAGCAAAGTTCATGTATATTGGACTTAATTTCAACTGACTACTAATATCTGTGCTTTCTGGAGATCTCAAAGTAATGTTCCATCAAATTATAATTTCATGAACTCCTTATACTATGTCATTAACTAAGTGATTTTGGAAACAAACATTTACAAGTTCCATTTGGTTTTCGTATGCTTGCCTGGGAAATAGGGCAGCTGGAAGCAGTCTGCTGCCAAGACTACCTATGTTGTCCATGAACAGCTCCCTTCTGCTATCAACTGTGGCCTTGATGGGACATGGAGTTTGACCTGAACTGATTACTGGAATTTTCTGCTTCCAAACATCGCTTTCCCATGTTATCCCACTTTCCAAGGTATCTAACATTTTCACAGAGACAAGCCTTCATAAAAGTATGTCCCTGAACCATGAGTTTGCATTGACTAGCTGGAAAGTAAACCTAAAAAAAAAGTGCCAAAATATATAATCTTCTGTCCCTAAAATCCAGCAAAAATAGAAATTTATGAGAAAAGGAAACCCATAGTCTATAGTAAACACCTGATGATGACTTCCTTGTAAACACAAAAAGAGATATACCATAAGTGGATGTCCCTTGAAAGTATCAATAAGTCCATAAGCAGGAGGAAGTAATTGGTATATTTTGGTAAAGTAAGGGCCAAATATTTATCCTGGTGTTCCAATAGTTATTCACAAAATACATATTTGCAAGCCTTTTGGTAATGACATTTAATATCCAATCTTTTGATATGCAGAAACAAGTATTTTGACAAATCAGATACTTGAATTTCAAATTCTGCCATTGGTAAACATGAATGTAACTTGTCTGTAGAAGTTCATAGTCATAATAGTTTATATTTGCAAATTAAAGCTGGTCAGGAGATCAAATCCAACTAAAATACAAACGCAGAAGTGGTGACCAATGCAACACACTCGCTGGTCAACTGCGCTTGATTTTCTTTTTGAGACTTTAAGCAGTTAAGGCAAATCCCAAATTGAAAAGTCAGTACTGCTCTCTGACTGCTGGAAAGCTGGAACACTAGTTCTTTTATGAGGTCTGATATAAATCAAAAAGAATCCTCCATGACTGAAATGAATTGCAGTTTCCAAACTGTAATTTTCTAAACTTTCTAAACTCGTTTTCTAATTTTTTTTGCTTTTATACTTAAGCATAAATATTTTCTCTAAACAGTTTTAAGTACTTAAAGGGAATTAATAATTTTATACTTCCTAAACCCATTTCTGTAAGTAAAAGAATATGAGGTCTACAGAGATTAAGGACTCAATTTAAAAATAATCAATTTCTCATTTTTTTCCTATGGATATTTAGATTAGTGACTTACTAGAAGTCACTCCTTAGTCGGAAAAATTCTGGGCTCATTTTGCTTCAGTCAAGTACCATAATCTTCTCCACCTGGGTTCCTGTATAGGATATTTTTCATGCTCTGTGTCCAGTATAACCTAGATACTTGTCTGCTGCAGCTGCACTGAGCATGAGCAAAAAAAAACCCATCCCATATTCAAGAACAGCAGTATAACTGATCACACCCTTGAACTTCTTGTTCTCCATCTCTCTGCAGCCCTCAAAAGCAAATATGAATTCAAGAACTGGGATTCACAGAAACAGCATATAGATCTAGCAAAAAGCTGTAGAGTTTTGAAACTAGGTTGTACTATAAAGCTGATTTTGCAGTTTGTCAAATACAATGTCCTTAAGCTATATTCAGCTAGTTCTAGTTTACAACTGGAGGTTTTCCTTCTTTTTATCTTAAGACACAATTTTAAGTAACAATAAATCGTACAATGGAACTGGATGATATTAGAAATTTTATTCTTTTTTAATGCAATTGAAACTTTAAAAAAATAAAAATCCCCAACTTCTTTGTCCATGGGTGTTACTAGATCTTCACTTTCTGTGGTGTTCCTACATATGTTGAAGTATTGCATTGTCTGCAGCTGATGGGACCTTTTTTCCTCCTAACAGATGTCAAGAGCTGTTTTGCTAATTCTTCTTCTACATGTCATCCTTCCTCATTTATTCTCCCAACGAGAATGATATCTTTTCTAGAGACACTTGACCCCAAGCAGTCACCTTATTTATTCTTTCCTCTGTCTTGCCTTGAAGAACATGATAAACATGAGGACAGTACGGGCTTCTCAAGTTTGTTTTGTCTGCCTGCAGATTTGTGTAGGTCAAAACAAGTATAAAACTCTCTTTTTTTTAATCTCTTTTTCTTGAATATAGAATCATAGAATAGTTAGGGTTGGAAAGGACCTTAAGGTCATCTAGTTCCAACCCCCCTGCCAGGGGCAGGGACACCTCACACTAAACCATGCCACCCAAGGATATGTCCAACCTGGCCTTGAACACCACCAGTGATGGAGCATTCACAACTTCCCTGGGCAACCCATTCCAGTGCCTCACCACCCTAACAGGAAAGGATTTCTTCCTCATATCCAGTCTAAACTTCCCCTGTTTAAGTTTGAACCCGTTACCCCTTGTCCTATCACTACAGTTCCCAATGAAGAGTCCCTCTCCAGCATCCTCATAGGCCCCCTTCAGATATTGGAAGGCTGCTATGAGGTCTCCACGCAGTCTTCTCTTCTCCAGGCTGAACAGCCCCAACTTTCTCAGCCTGTCTACATGCAGGAGGTGCTTCAGTCCCCTGATCATCCTCGTGGCCCTCCTCTGAACTTGTTCCAACAGTTCCATGTCCTTTTAATGTTGAGGACACCAGAACTGCACACAATACTGCAAGTGAGGTCTCACGAGAGCAGAGGGTCAGGATCAACTCCTTTGACCTGCTGGTCATGCTCTTTTTGATGCAGCCCAGGATACAGTTTGCTTTCTTGCCAGCTCATGTTCAGTTTTTCACTGACCAACACCCCCAAGTCCTTCTCTGCAGGGCTGCTCTGAATCTCTTCTCTGCCCAACCTGTAGCTGTGCCTGGGATTGCTCCCACCCATGTGTAGGACGTTGCACTTAGCATGGCTAAACTTCACAATGTTGGCATCAGCCCACCTCACAAGCATGTCAAGGTCCCTCTGCATGGCATTCCTTCCCTCCAGCATATCAACTGAACCACACAGCTTGGTGTCATCGGCAAACTTGATGAGGGCACACTTAATCCCACTGTCCATGTCACCGACAAAGATGTTGAACAAGACCGGTCCCAACACCCATCCCTGAGGGACACCACTCGTTACTGGCCTCCAGCTGGACATTGAGCCATTGAGCAAAACTCTTTGTGTGCAGCCATCCAGCCAGTTCTTTATTCACCCAGTGGTCCACCTATCCAATTCATGTCTTTCCAACTCAGAGACAAGGATGGCACGTGAGACAGTGTCAAACGCTTTGCACAAGTCCAGGTAGATGACATCAACTGCTCTACACCTGTCCATCAGTTCCGTAGCCTCATCATAGAAGGCCACCAAATTGGTCAGGCAGGATTTCCCCTTAGTGAAGACGTGCTGACAGTCACCAACCACCTTGTTGTTTTTCATGTGCCTTAGCACATTACTATAATGACTGAATAAAATTATTTTGTGCCTACAGGGTCTTTTAAAAAGCACAGCCAAAAGTTTTCGCCCTTTCCTGTCACCATGTCCATCACACTGTTGAACTATACCTGATCTTTCAAGAATGTGCCTGACATTGACGTAGAGAATTCAAGTAATGAAAAACAGTTATCATCCTCAAACAAACTAACAACTAACAAATGTTGCTGTTGAGACTGCATACCTTTAAATTCCCCTCTCCTGGTTTTTTTTTTTTTTCAGCTTTTTGTAGACTTTTGTAAAAGTGCTGTTTGTTAGATTTCCCACAAAATTTGCCTGAAGTCGAACACTTACTCTCTTTCTCAATTTCTTCCTGTAAGAATTTATATTGTTATGAGTTGCTGCTCCAACTTGGTTTTAATCTTTTCTATTCCTATCTCCTTTCCTAGGAAGAAACATATTTGTTCTCTAGCCTGTTGCTACTTCGCTCACTCACCTTTCTTTAAATAAACATTTGTTTATCATTTCGTCCGCTGGTGTCTGAAGTGGCTACCGTGAGAATAATACATACTCTAAATGCAAGGAAATAAAAAATGAATGCATGCTCGATTTTTTTCATGAAGGATCCAATGGAAGTTTGTAGGAGCTGAGTGTGTAATTAACCTATCTTGAAAATCCAGGCCACAGGCAGTATTATCTATTAAGAAGCAGTAGCATGAGTCAGACTCTTTCTGCCACACAGGAAGATTTCTTTTGCTAGCTCAAAGACCACAGTAAAAAAAGCAACCAGTAGAAGAAAAAAAAAAAAAAACAGAAAAAAAAAAAAAACCAAACAAAAAACAACAAAACCCCACAACAACAACAAAAAAAAACCCCACCAAAACCAGAAGAAAGGATCTCAAATCTTACCTTGGCGTGCATGAGCTCAGATGCCAAAATTTCTGAAGATATGATTTGTCCTAGATGAGAAATTCAGGTTAATGAAGCATCAAAGAAAAAAAAAAAGGAAATGTCGACTTCACAATGTTCAAGTAGATGATACTTTTAGAAGAAGTAAGATTTATCTATTATAAGGAAAGTATATGAACACAATTAGGAGATGGCAGTTAGAAGAAGAGAAAGAGAATGGCAAAAGGAAAATATGAGGAAGTTTGAGAATAAATATCTGAAAGATGTCTGTTACACTGATGTGCATAGATTTATCATATGGTCTTACCTCCTCCATTAGTACCAGAAATACTTCAAAATCTCAAGAAATGTAATTAAATAATTCGTTGCTTCAAATGTTATCTTCTAAAAAGATGTTTTGCACATGCATTTAAATCAGTTTGCAGTATTGGAAGCAGTGTTTTGCCATTGAGTTTTTAAGTATTTCACATGCAAAAATATTTTTTCAAGAGACATTTGCCACTGCGTCATGTAATCAAAGTTCATACTAGGTAAGAAAGTATTGCTTTAAATCCTTGGTGTTTGTCTTTTATGTGAAGTGATGAGTCAGTTTGAACAGGCTGGTGAGGACTACATTGCAACAGTGTCATTAACTGTCTCAGGATGCCTCTATGAAGCTTTTGTTTGGCTTCATCAGGTAAATGAGAAGGCTGATCTGTTTGGTATCAGCTTCACTGCACTTTCTCATTTATGTTGCTGCCTCAAGAAGACTCATGACTTCAGAATGCCTTGAAGTTGCACATTATCTAAACTCGTTCCTCTGAATCATTCATATTTCTCACAGAGGTGCTGAATATGTGCCCTCCCTCCTCACCCCCCTTGCGTAAAATAAATAATGTGTCATGAAAACGTATTTTCACACTGCATGGAAAAATAGCTTAATGTTGTAAAGTGCTACTGGAAAGTCTTTCTCTCCTAAGTGTAAGGAAAAATCAAACTTCTGACTATTACAGATCAACTATAAAAAGGGAATTCACAATGCTTCTGCTTACAGTCTAAATTGTCCTAAACAGAGATTCAAGATTCAAAAAAATATTAAGTGGGGTTCTGGCTTACGGGAGAAAAAAAAAATCTATATATTTTCATTTGTCTGCAAAACATTTTCCATGGTGGCTGTGAAAAATATACTCCCGTTTATCTAGCAAGAACTTACAAAAGAGGATCAGCATTTTCATAATTCTCTTCAAAATATACCTCAGTTGTAGGCTAGAAGATGCATTTCAAAGTCAGGGACTCTTCAGGGACATCCAGAAGCAAACTTCATGTGATTAAAAGGGTTTACTTATTTTCCCAGCTGATTCAGAATCACTATAATTCAAAGACAGTCATTCCATGAAGGTTCAGGAATAAAAGATTTCCTTCTCTAAGACTCTGAAATATTTTCTAAGAGAAGAATGTATTCCAAGAGATACTCTGTGGAAATCTGAGCTTCTTCTCCAGGAAGAAGAAAAATATCCAACCTCAGAATCACTCATACAAACAAATAAATTCCAAACCATTCAATTTTTTAATAACAAAAAAGAAAAATCCTTTTTCTTTTATAGTTATGTTGCAAACAGTCACCTAGTTCTATTCAGCAAGATAATTAAATCACATTTTGGATTCTGAATCTATTTCGCCTATCTATCCAAATACTAATGTTTAACAATTCACAATGTATTTGAAAAAAAACCACAAAAACCCAAAAATTCCCCAAAACAAAACACAAAACAAACCACCACTCCCCCCCACACACCTTGAAAGCATGGTGGCCTACCCTGATTACTATCCTGAAGTACTTCATCAGAGCGGACAAGGGCATTGTTATAGCAATGTTTGAAATGTGCTCTTATCCATAGAGAAATTTCCCAAACCCAGCTTTTTGGTAGCAAATTTCAATAAACTTCTGCAATTTTCCAAGAAATGGGTGAATTACCCTGTCCCTCAGATTCACAAGAAAGATTTGCATTGTGCAGGCTTGTCAACCTTCAAATTTTGAGTGCAATTCTAACGTCACATTTGCAAAATACAATCAGCACAGTCTTCACTTTTGGAGGTAAGGAGAGAAATTTTACTGCCTTTTAAACAACTGGGGAAAGTGAGAAACAGCAGCAATCATAGGAATATGAAGTGCTGAAATATACAATTAGAAGAGGTGTCTAAAACCTTAATTGAACAATGGCATGCTGTCACCAGCAGCTTAAATGCAATCTCATAATGGCATTTGCTATAAACCATGTCAAAATGAAAAATAGGTGCAAGCTGACATGTGGAGTGTCTGAGATTTCTGTGCTGCTGATGGATATTCCTACAGAAGGAAAACAACAGTCAGGAACATAAACTTCAGTGGTGATTACCCTGTAATTAAATGGAAGCAATAAAGGATCAAGGTAACAAAATGTGAAATAGGGCCTATGAAATATGAAGAAACGTTGACTCAGTAATTCTCTTGAAAAACTCCAAGATTTAGGCATAACAATAATAGTTGCCTGGTTGTCTCTGGTGCCAGATTTGTGTGTCGCCTTTAAAACAAAGCAGTCAATTCCTATTTCCCCCCTCCCCCCCCATTGTTCCCCTTACTGTGTCACATCACATCCAGGTTTATAGCTCTATGGCAATTGTGAAGGACCTTGGTAGTTCTTTTCCTCTCATTACAGAATGGATCTCGCAACCCCACTGCAGGTTCACCTCCTGGAGTACTTTCCTGAACATTCTCTGATTGTCACGAGGAATAGATATGTGCTTTTCCCCTGGCTGTCAGACTCCAGCCTAATTTTCAGTTTAACAGACTGCACATGGTTTATTTTAGTGCAGACAACACAGTTAATCAAGTACTGAGTTCCCAGCTCAGGAACTTAGGACAAAAAGAATTTTTTCTTTCCCACAAACTTTGTCTTGCATGAGCTTTTTTTCAAACAAACCTGAATAGATATGTAACAAAATTTCATGACAAAAACCAAAATACAATCCGTCTATTCAAATGCTTCAAGGTTTGAACACAAGCTACTGAATGTTTCCTACTGTTCATTAATAGATCAGAATAAAGAGAATTTGCTAAATAACAGTCTTAGAAAAAATTTACATTTTTCATCAAATGCATCTTCTATTATTTACCAAGTTGTAGAATTAATTTTAATAATCTGAAAGCAAGTAATACTAAAAGTAAATAATTCACCATAAATTCTGTATTGAATGCAGCAGACCCCTACTAATCCACATTTTGCTAATCCTCACACTTTATAACTCATACAAAAGAGTCTTTCCCTTCACCTCCTGTCTCTTTGCAAAGATTTAACATCATAATGTTTCAGTGGCTTCTCAGACTACTGGAATCTCATTATTTATACAGCATAAATAATTAAACTAGGCCCTGTTTTTAAAATTAAATGAGCCATGTATTCTGAACTAGTTACCGTAGTTATAAATTGTGCCAAGAGCTGATTGCTTCTTACATGCAATTAAGGTGTTTACTGACCTCTTGCACTGAAGCTTCAAAATTACGGAAGTCATCCAGGCAAGGACAGACTGCGTGAGATGGATTATGGACAGTTTATCTGTCAGGAGTACGTCACTTATACTTTTTTTCTCCCCTGTTCTCTTGGAAGCCAAAAGTCACAGGTTTGGTAAGTACATGTCCAGGTGGTTCTGCTGCTCACTCAGGAGTTCACTGTCACACACACTAGGACTACTGTCACATGCACCCAGTGGTACTTGTGGAAATCTCAAATTTATTAGTAGCAAAATACTTGCTCCCTTCTCTTACTTCTCAGTTGCAAGTCCACCCCTGAACAGAGGGTGTATCCAAGGCTGACATGGAGATTAGTTCCAAGTAGTTGTTCAGTGCTGGCCAAGAGACACAGAAACCTGTTAAAGGGCTGACTCTTTGGAAGGTATCTCGGAAAGACTTCTCTCTCTGTGACTACTGGCGTTTTAGGTAATGTGGTGAAATAATATTTCTAATTTACCAGTAACACCATTTCCATGCATTTTAAAGGATTAAAGAAAAAATGAGGATGCAGTATAACAAAGTGCTTTGGCCAAAAGGGCAGTGCATATGGCAGCATACAAGCAGGGTGGTTTTTCATGCAGGAAAAGTTTGATAATTTAGATGCATGGCTTGTTTTAAACCTCATGGAGTAATATTTGTTCTGAGTTACCTGAATAAATCTGTTTAATCCCTTGGTGATGGCAGTCAAAATTTCTCAACTCTAAGCTTTATGTGCTAACACTTAGCATCTAGAAATCCTGGTTAACAACACAGATGGGTGTGGAGGCAGAACCAAACAACTGACAAAGCTTTTGGGAAGCTGTTTTTAGTGAAGACAGCTAAATAAACAGAACATGTTTCCTTCACCATTCTTAGTGCAGCCCAATGGGCTGTGTATTTGGTGCCAAAAAATTCCTATAAAATAAAAATACCTGTTTTAAAGGTGTTCACCATCTCACAGCCAACACTCATGCAGGATTAGGCATTAACTGTGAATATTGAAGGAATGAATATGCTTTACTTGTGCAGAAAAAACTCCAAATTAATTCAGTTTGGGTTACACACATGTAATTACAATGGCTTGGTCTCTTTATGTATGTGCTAGCTGAAAACAAATGAGATTTGTTTGATGTTTTCACATTGTACCATGGATGAAAGATCTGCAGCAAATAGCAAATGTATTGCTTTGATCCTGTGTTGAAACACAGCAATGTAGACTGAGTTCTCAATTCAGTTCTCAGACACAAGAAAACAGCTCTGATCACAGCACTGGCTGAAGGAAAGGTATATATCTTCAGGTTTTTTAATTAAAAAAAAAAAAAAGCCTGAGAAGAATCCATTTTCTCTTAAGTAATTACTTTCACCAGGTTCAGCAGTGCACATTCTGCTGTCAAGCAAGCAACTATAAAAAGAATCACACAAAACTAAGAATAATGTAACACAGTGGCTGCTGCATGTAAAGGCTAAAAAAAAACCCCAAAACCGAACTCGTGTTCTCGATTGCAGATGATTTATTGCAATTAATCAGACAAACACCTATGCATTTAAAATTCAACAGAACAAAAATGCAGATTGAGGCTTTATAAACCATTTGAATAGAATTCTTGGTCTTTACAGGAATAGGTGCAGACCTTTGAAAGCAGAGACTTTAATAAAAATCAGTTTATAAAAAATTTAGATATTTTAAAAAAATTAGAAAAAGAGATATAGGGGAAAAAAAAAAAAAAACAAACAAAAAAACCCCCAAAAAAACCAAAACACCCAAACAAACCCAAATATCCTATTTATATACTTTTTTTCCCCCCCCAGAGTAAAGAGGATTAAGGTTGAAAGTTCTTAAACTGTCACTTATTGAGAAGTGGGAAAACACACCCTAAAGAGCATAAAGTATATCAGAAAAAGATTGCTAGAATACATTATAGCTTTAGAATTAATATCTAAGTTAAATGAATAAAACAATTAGAGAATTAATATTTTTGTTACCTTCAGTTTATTTCAGTGCACTTATAAAATACCAAAAATCATCCAAAAATGTAAAGACCTAATTATTCTGGGAGATCAATAGAAATTTTCTTGATCAGAGAGCTAATTTTTTTAGCCACCTTTGCCTCCTCTATAATCAAATTAAACCCCCAAAATATATCATCAAAAAAGATATTTTTTGAATTTAAAGATCCTTAGTGAAAAGGGTCAAGTTTAAAAGAAATTGACAGACTTTATATCAATCTGTAAGTTCAAAGGAGACTTAATTACAAAGGCTGGAAATCTGACTTACGGAGGTATGTCACGAATGTCTTGTACCAAGATTTCCATATATCATATTTTAGCTTCTCTTTTCAGTTCCTCAAGTGTGAGAATGTTAAGCTCTGATTGTCTTTTAAAATCAGCATAATGATTTTTATATGAATAGTATCTTCAGACTTTCATATCTAGCTGTCCCATAACACTAAGGAATCAATTCATATGGGCAAATACTTCCTGCATGTATGAGAACCACAGAGTAAAGAATTATGGAGATCAATATAAACAGTATAGACAAGAAAATGTATGGGTCCTTATATAAGCACATTGCAGCATTTTAGGATCTTCAATGCACCACATGTTGCTTTTCCTAGCTAACTCTGTGCAGTGTTTCAACAGGTCCATTCTCCAAAAGAATGAGCCAAGTCACCAGGCAGCATAAGTACAAATGCCAGCATTGCGTAAAGGGAGATGCAACATATACCATATGCATAGACTGCTTTAGGACTGAGGGCATAAAGAGCAGAAACATTTGTTTAGGCTTCTCCAGGAATACTTTATAACAGCAAAGGATCAACTTACTGTTATGACATGAGTTACTCAGCTGTTCCATAGGTTATTTATAGCCACATTTTCTTCAATGATTTGGTCACTGAAAACATAGAAATGTTTTCTCTTTGCAGTGCCATGCCAGTTCCTGTTTATTCTTTATGTCATTTTATTAAAAAACCAAAACCCTGCAAAACTCTAATTACATAAGTCAAAATGCATGATTAATTACAAATTATGAGTTTTTGAAAGCAAATAAACAACTCTACTAAGGTGAACAGGTGGGATTACAAGCTAAATTGCCATCATCGGCTTTGTGAGTTCTATAATTAGTAATTAGAATAACAATACATATCTAATATTAATATGAGATAACACAAATGTCATTATAGGGACAGAACAAGGAAAGAAACTTGGAAAGGTTGAAGTTAAAGATAATTCAAGTCTGACTTCCTGCTAATAGCTAGGTTTGACTTGCAAGACTGTTGTGGAGACAAATTCTCATTTTGTGTACATAACCCTGATTTACCAGGTTTTAAAACAGAAACTGGCCTCAGTAAGGTCTCCATATTACAGTGCTCTGTATCATGAAGAGGATCTGCTACTTCTATAGTTTCCTTTTATACAGCCTTAAGACCATTGCTAAGATTAAACTCATCTGTGCTTGATTTAACTTCCATTGAAACCAATAGAATGGTTAGAAAGCTCATTTGCTTATTTTGCTTTAGTTAACTGAAATTACTGAGAATGAACCATCTGTATCTTGTTACCTATGACAACTGATAGCTTCTGCATGCTACTTTTCACATCCCTGTGTTGGCAGTACTGTAGAGATCCACTAAGGTCAGACCTCTGGATATGATCTTGCAGCCATAAAACAGCCTTTACTCATCAGCTCTTCTTGTGCTACCAGAAAATAGGTGTACAACAATCCCCAAGTGAAAGTTTGGGTGAACTGAAGCCTTCTAATGCAACTCATCCTGTACAATTTCTGATATCTTGTGTTTTCTGTCTAACAGCACATGATTTTCTGTTTATTTGATGAGTCTAGCCTGTCTTTATGCTCTACAAACTTAGCACAGAGAAAAAGATGTTTAGAAGGATGTGTATATTGAAGGCTGGTATAACTGGCTCTGAATAAGACTGAGCAAGGGAAATGGCCTTTTACTATTGAAAAAGACATTAATATCCTTAACTCCCAATAAGTACAATGCGGATGAGGGTGTTCAAATGGTAAATAAAAACTGTATATGAGGTAAAACAGCGATTTTCCAGTTTTTTTTTTCCAGGTTACTGCTTATACAGCTGCAAGATCTGGCGTCACATGCATGATACATAGGACTCATCAAGTTTAAGTCAAATCAGGAAATCATGATGGGTTTTCAGGCTACACAAAGCAAAACTTAAGCCTGAAAAATAAACATTGATATAATTAATAGAAAACTACAGTCAGTAAAAAGATGTGGTGGCATTTGTGGTTTTTTGTTAGGATTTTTTTTTTTTGGGGGGGGGTTGTTTTTTTTGTTTGTGACCAGTTTTGCTTGGATTACAGAACTAGAAAATCTAATTGAAACAATTGTATCGTTAGTACCATTTAATTACTGTTATACAACCAACTATACGTTCAGAAGAAAAATATTAATTGCTGGTGTGCTGAATATACTGTATGGGTAACATTTAATTGCAAAAATATCCATGTTGAATGACTACTATTTTCCTACCTTCCTGAAGGGAATCTACCACCACACAATACACAGTGTAAGCAAAACTGAAGTTCAAAGATTTAATTTCTAATTCAGGGAGGCATTAAGCATATGCTTAACTTTGAGCAAATGAGTAAAGCTATAAATTTCTAGGATCATAAAGAAGTGCTTAAAGTTAAATGGGTGCTGAGGTGGTTATTTACACAGGGTTGCCTTCCCTAATCTTACTCCCTTACCAGTATAAGCACCCTCTTTAGCAGCCAGTCCCATTGAGATCAGTGGTACTGATTTAAAAAATTTAAAAAAAATATTGAAAAGAAGAAACAAGCAACAAAATTCCTGTTATTGACCAGGAAAAAGAGACAGAACCTGATTCTGATTGGTACATATGGGTTTATTATTGCTATGAATTACTTTTTTTATTTTAACCCAGGTGACGTGAGCAGAGGAAAACAGAGGTTAGATATTTATTTACTGTGCTTGACCATCAAAGCAGGCAGATAGCTAGCCGAATATTTGTGCCTGTAGTTAACTGTAAATGCAAATGAGAAGCTGCCTTTAAAAATCAGGACTCAATTTTTTTGAGGCTCCAAGAAAGTAGGAAGCCTGGAAAGGAAGCTGATATAATGTAGCTCAGAGTAAAATTGCTTTAGTTTTTTCACAAGACTAAACATAACAGAAATTCAGCCTTAAAAGAATAATTTTAATCCCTAAAAACTTCTCTATTGATATGGATCAGGGGGAACACTAGCACATATAAATTTCTGACAAGAGCAACCTAGCACAGCTACCATGGTGGTTAATGAATGGGCTACTATTCTAAGTGAACCTTGAAAGAATGCAGCAGAAAATATGCTTGTTATATTCACTTACTCTTTACTAATTGAAGAAGATAGCTGGTGTTATGTACTCTCCAAATGTCTCAAAATCAGTCCTTGAATTTTGTGTTATGTTGTACTTTGATTTCCCCTGCTTCGTAGACCAAAGTCTTCCCCTTGACTTTCGCTTGTTTTGCACGAGCCTAGAATCAATTCCAGCTTATCGGTATCAGACAGACTGTCTTGTAACTGAAAAATCAAGATAAAGTGTAACAATTTTAGCAAGGTTTGAGATATGTAGTTGTTTTAGTCAAGTAGACCCTACTGACATTAAATTGTTCTTTAGCACTTAAGAATTTTAGTTACAAATTCCCGATAGAGATATTAGTTATGTAGGGTCGCCCTTTGTTTTCAAAACCAAACCATACTGCAGCTGTATAACTTCGTAACACCAAAGCCTCCTATGTAAAACTATCTGTCCTCCCTTCCCTGTACATAACCAAAAATTCTCCAATCCCATATTAAATATCAACAGAGATGTGATGGCCATGATTCTTTCCTCTCTGTCTTGAGTTCAGCTTTATTTGCCAGCTGGCAAGACCTCCCTTCCTCCTTGTTTTTCCAATGAACACAGTGTTTAAAAATCCCAAACCAAACAAACCGAGACATAAAAATGACAAGCACTCAGGATCATAGCAAGAGTGATACGAAGCAACAGCTGTCCTGCTGAGCCTGACTTTCCTTTGTCCATCTGCGACCTCAACCATCTGCATAAGCGAAAGAAATTGCAGAAAACAAAACTGCAGAAAGAAGAGCTGTGTTGCTGTGTTTGCAAAGGAGAAACCACCTGATTTCAGCACAAACAACGGTTTTGAGAACTATTTCTCTTCTCACTCTTGTGCTATAAGAATTTTTCTATATACTGTGGTGTGAGCAAACTCCTAGCCAGGACAGAGTGCCTCATCCTAGGCCACACACCATGCACTAATCAAATCCAAGGATTACCAAAATCAATTAAAAGATTCTATAGGGTGAAGTCAGCAAGTTGACAAAATAAGTTTTGCTGAAGAGAAAGATAACTCCCCACCTGAAATCTTCAGCAAATTGGACAAGTTCTGAAAATGAACTACTAGGTGATGGCATGCAAAAAATGTTCCCCTGCACTTTGCATTTCCAAACTCTTATGAAGTTCGTAGCCAAGGCTGAAACCTGATAAAATACACAACTTTTTTGTAGGGCTAAATATTTGCCTGGAGTCCAGGAAAATCTGCATAATCAAGCTTAGGATAATTTGCTTGGATGGCTGGCAAATGAGCCTGAATTCAAGTCTCTTACCAATTTTGGAAAAGATTTCTGGGAAGATTAGAAAAAAAACACATTTTGTTGCAAACAAATATTGCTATGGATTGTCTAGTTATCTGGAAATACACCCAGCACTTGAGTTCTCCAGGGAAGTATTTGGTACTATTAATTTTCACTGAAGTCTCTATTATAGCAAACATTGAAGGTTTTAACAGAATTGAGTTTAACTGAAATTTATTGGCCATCCTTTCCCTCCACAAACACTTTTTTAATTTAAAAGAACATGTTTCTTACAGTTCAGTTTCAGCCCAACTGCTTTTACTTAGTGAAAACCCCTTAAAATGCAGTTTTACTACTCACTTAAGGAGAAGTTATTCATGTGAGTAATGGCAATAGGCCTAAGTCCATAATCCTAAATAAAAGGTTAACTCTTGCAACAAATTATATAGTGGCTGTTTGGCTAGTTTTGCTTTTCTAAAGCAATTTCCAGACATATATTTATATTGAATATGTGTTACTTCCTAAAACAGAAATTTTATTGGAAGTTATATTTGAATAAAAGTGAAACTTGAATATTTGGAAGAAGGCACATGTTTCTGAGACATTTCTCTTGCAGGTTGTAGATGATTCAAAGGAAAGCAATTTTTTGATGTCTTGCCAGAATACAAAATGCTAGGTCCTTACATGGTGCAAATGAAAGGAGCTCCATTTTCCTCAGTACACATTTATAGCTGCCGTCTGGCTTATATTTGCTTTTGTAGATATCTTTCACTGAACTGTCTTAGTTTTGAGCAGTCTTTGTTCAAAGAACAAAAAAAAGGCAACTGTAATACCTGACACTGGACAGAGAAAACTTTGGAATTACAGAAATGTGGGTAGGAAAATAGTCTGATAATGTTTGAGCTCAGCACATGAGTGAAATCTTTAAATAAACAGACCACAATGTGAATATTTTAGAGATGGCCTTAGATCCTAAACTGTTCTTCTTCAGGGTAGTTTACTTTCAAACACTAGTTTTGGGAGATAGATATTTTGCTCACTTGCACTGTAATACTTTTGTAATACACATTTTATGTGATCCAGGCACCTCAATCATTATTTAAATAGTATGGCATTTATTAGTAAAAAATACTGTCATTTGCTACTTGACAAAGTAATGCTTACTCATGAATGAAGTGTTCTGTCAAACTATGGAAATAAGATAGCAGCAAAATTATAACTAACTGCTGCAAGAGCTTAAAAAGCAGTACTAAATAGTAGCATGTTATTAAACAAATTTTATTCCTTACATATGGCATTGAATGTTTATTTCCCAACAAAAACATAAGGCAAATAAGTTTTCCAATTACAAATGTAATGGAAAGTATACATCCCTTTGAATCTCCAATGCCACGGGTTTGCCAGTGCTTATAATAAACAAAAGGTTTTTCTCTCAAGGAATTTAAGAATAAATCTGATATATAACTATGATATATTCAAATATATCTGGGTGCATATGTATCTTCTACACATCTTTTTAATGTATTCTCTTCAGTGGTAAGAAGTGTATCGAGTATTCAGCATTCATAGCATGTATTTCTTCCAGAAGTGATTCTATTGAGATTAGGTTCCTCCATGTTTATCTACACTTGTTGAGCATTTTTTTTTTACCTTTGTTACTTTTTTGCATAAAAATAATTGCTGAATTTTTTCATCAGACATGCGTATGCCTATTTATAAGGAAATAAGTGCCATGCTACAGTGCACCAATGCCATTGTCAATTTTATCTGTAATCTGAAATGGTTTGGTTTATTTCTTTATCACTGGATATCTTGGTTTACAGCCCAAATTTCTCTTTTAAAATAAATTCTCAATACAGAAAGAAGACAAGATCCTCCTGATGTAGGTGGCAACAAATGTCTTAAAACTTTTACATCATGAGAGCAAATAAATTAGAATTTGCTTAGGATATTAATTCAACCTAGGAGGCATGGCATATTCATCCCACTGCTGGAAAAAAAACCAAACAAACAAAAAAGAAAGCTGTATTTATTTATGGTAGTTTGTAGACATTAATTCAGCCTTGCAGGTTAATATTCAAAGAATAGAACAATGCTTATTTCTACAGCTTTGGTTCTTTAAATTAGACTAGTACTGTGAGTGACATGCAATGAGAACTCAGATGTCAGAAGTGCACAAGAGGACTTTTAGCCATTCTCAGTTATTTTTATTCCTCTTATTTTCTTTAAATACAGTATAAAAATGTGACACTTTGTGCACTCATGTTTGTGTATTTAGTGCTGGAAAGGGTAAAAGAGAAAAAAAGGAAAAAAGGAAAAAAGAAAAAAAGAAAAAGAAAATAAAAAGCCATGGTAGCAAACAGTAGATTGTTTCACTCAACTAAATGGCTGCTTTCATAGAAAGACTAATTTAGCAGATATTTCATAATTTCTGCTAAGTGTGCTATTGACATTGGCTTGTCTAAGGTCTGGTAACTCACCTTCCAAGTTCTTCACAATGACTCAAAGAACCAGGAATGTTTTCTAGTTTAAAACAAAACCGAAAAACAACACAAGCCTCCTTTTATCTTTTGAATTGTGTTTCCTGCCTATATCCTAATACCAGAATTAGCATTATGATAGGCTATTTATGCTTACAGGCATATCAGCTTAGATAACGTGTACCTGGAGATAAATTTGGCTGTGTATTGCATAATGCTCTAAGAACAGCAGTATGGAGGCTGAGGAGTAATTGAAGATAAAATCCTCAGTGGTGAACCACCTTATGATTCCTCAGGTGAACAGAGTATAATAATATGGCCTGGAGACAAATTTACAGTATGGGAAATTAGATGCTGCCTGAATTTTGTCTACATACCTGTACATAGTAAATAATCATGAAATCACTGAAATATTGGGTGTGCTTTATGAATATAAAAATATGCATTAACATTTGGTATGCAGGAAGGGTTCGTGTCAATGGAAGGAGGCTTACTCAGAGATGGGCTATGAATATGCAGCAGCTGAACTTTACTCCTCTACTGGAATTTGTAAATCAGCATTCTTAATTTTGCTTTTACATTTTCTGTTGTAAAAAAGCAGCTGGCTACAGTATCAGCAGTTACCTTCAAAGCCTCTTGCCCTAGATTTCATAGCAGGGTAGAGATGAGACTTGATCTTTTCACTACTTAAGAGACCAGGACTGGGAGATTTTGGTGTATTACAGTGCTGCATGTGTGACATGCTGTTCACTATGCTCCTTTGTTAGTGTCCTGCAGCTCTTCTCTATGTCAGAATTTACTGCATGGCAAGCAGTTTTATCACAGAATCATAGAATAGTTAGGGTTGGAAAGGACCTTAAGATCATCTAGTTCCAACCCTGCCAGGGGCAGGGACACCTCACACTAAACCATGCCACCCAAAGCTATGTCCAATCCAGCCTTGAACACCACCAGTGAAGGAGCATTCACAACTTCCCTGGCCAACCCATTACAGGGCCTCACCACCCTCACAGTAAAGAACTACTTCCTTGTCTCTAACCAAAACTTCCCTTGTTTAAGCCTGAACCTGTTACCCCTTGTTCTATCACTACAGTCCCTAATGAAGTGCCCCTCCCCAGCATCCTTGTAGGCCCCCTTCAGATACTGGAAGGCTGCTATGGGGTCTCCACGCGGCCTTCTCTTCTCCAGCCTGAACAGTCCCAACTTTCTCATCCTATCTTCATAAGGGAGGTGCCTCAGTCCCCTGATCATCCTCGTGGCCCTCCTCTGAACTTGCTCCAACAGCTCCATGCCCTTTTTACGTTCTCTGCTTTTGACATCCCTGCTGGCAAGGCTGACTGCAGTCCTCTACCCTGCATCATACAGCAAAAAATAGTAACCTGAAAGAACTTATGGGTTGAATGAGGTCATTAAACCGAGACAGTTGGACAAGTCACATCATCTAAAACTTTCAAATATGTGTGAATATTTATTCAGTCAAATAAGTCAAATGTTCTTTTTTCCAAACCTGTTTCAAGAGAAATTAAGCAAATCTAACAATTTTGTCAATCTGGAGACAGTTATGGATTACATAATATCCTTATAATAGCCTTTGAAAATAGCCTTTCATTTAGATTAGATATGAGGAAGAACTTTACTGTGAGGTGGGGAGGCATGGGAACAGATTGCCCAGAGAAGCTGTGGCTGCCTCATCCCTGGCAGTGTTTAAGATCAGGTTGGATGGGGCTTTGAACAACCTGGACTAGTGAGAAGATGTCCCTGCCCATGGCAGGGGTGTTGGAACTGGATGATCTTTAAGGTCCCTTCCAACCCAAACCGTCCTATGATTCTATGATTTCAATATAAACCTAGCTCAAATTTCATTCTGAGCATTAATTAAATCACAATGAATAATTTATTTTTTTCTTTAATAAAAGTGATTATATTTAAAAAATGGCAACTATTATAGAAATAAGGTATAAAACAAGTAATCCTCTGCTTTACAGTTGTTTAAGTTATATGAAATTGTGGCTTAAACTTGACTAAAATAACCATGATTTAGGAAGTGTTAATATTATTTTGATTTAGTTTTGCTTCTTTTTAAGCAATATTTTCTCATTTTAACAAGTACTTCAACACAGAAAAAGGTCTGTTAGTCATCAAATAGAAAAAATACTAAAAACCTTGATCTCCTGGAATAAATTTTGGCTATGTATGGCATTTAGATGTTTTCATTATTAAAATTATCTCCAAAAATACCTATTGCAGATACCTACAATTAGTGATAATGATTATGCAGTTTACATTTCAGCATTTCTTTCCCTCCTTTTTTTTTCCCTCAGTGAATACTCATTACCCTGATAAGCAGCCCATTTCTCCTTTTATGTTGCTGGGATTTTTTATGTAAGAAATTACAGGTGATGACTCAGAATTACCTGTTAGAACTAATTCTACTAGGAATATATCAATTGGTTTGTTCTAAAGTAGCAGTTGATTACATTTGAGTATAATATATCGACAATTGTCCATGTACTGACAAAACAGCTTTCTGAGATGTATTTATACGCGTTCAGACAGATCAATTTATATTTCCTGTACATTCTGGGGTTCAGGGATATATGCCGTGGATAATGTAGGAAGGCAGACACCAACGTCTGAAAAAGCTTGCAGTATAATTAAGTGATAATAGTACAATTGCACTGTTTTACAAGTCAGTAACACAGTCCCCAAGTGAAAAAACTATGAAGCAGGAAGGCACTAGACTATTGCCAAGAGAGTTGTTACAATAGTGGCATTAAATTAGTATCCTATAAATGTATGATTAAATAAAATTTGGTGTGGATTCTTGCATGCGGTATAAAAACGATGTCACTGTTTGAGAATGAAGAGAAAGTGTCAACAGAGATATTTGTGGGGTCACTGCCTTTGAGGCATGCCCTGTGATGCAGTCAAGTGAAATGGTCTCTTATTTAACACACCAGCCTGTGGAATGAGAGCAGATTTTCAAGGTGTAAAAGGCACTGAAAGGAGAAACACCACCTATAACTCCAGTGTAGTGGGGTACTGACATTATTGTCAGTGCTACTACCTCTTCTGAATTTTAGAGCTAGGGGATTAAGGTATAAAAACCCTAAATGAATTGTAAATCAAGAAGCTAATATTTTGGTCCCTGGACCAGCATGATGGCTATGATGACTATTGTACTTTTCTCAGAAAAGACAGATTGAAAAATTTTTGGAAGATGTGCAGCCCAAATTTTAGGAATATGTGAAAATTATCTGTGAAGCCCAGCACAACCCAGGTAAGCACCCGCAGGACACTAGAGTGGTTCCTGAGACAAATCTCCATGATACTGAATCCTGACAACTCTGCTGAGATTTCCATATAAAGGTACTAATTTAATATAAACATTTGGATGCAGATGCCCATTTGCACTAGCAACTGGATGAAGACCACCAATTTAGTTTGTATAAATGACTGAACAGCTGTCAAACTGCCACATTTTTGTCAAAAACCAGCTTTTGTACAGTGATCTAGAGATGAAAAATCTGTGCGTGTGTGGTTATTGATCCCCTCAGACCTCATGCTGTACCTCACCTCCATGGAAAAGTACTCAGGGAATAAGGGTGGTGGGATGGCAGCAAACAAGAGTACAGATACTTCTTTGGCAGATTAAATAAACTAATAAAGATACTTCTCTTGCCACAGAAAACAGTTCAGACTTTCATTTCCAGTGCAGGTGCCAATAAATACTTGCAAACTAGATGCATCAAATATCTTGCATCACATCATCCATAAATGCTGCAGAAATGAAAGATCATTGTATCAACCAAAATCAATAACATACAATAAAAAAGTGGAGCATAAAATCTAAATAAGAATAGAAACACAGTTGCTTGAGGATGAAACAAGACTAAACTTACATTTCTGCGTTTCTGTAACTATGTTCTTCAGAAGACCAGGCTCCACATTCTGCTTTGAAGCTCCAACACTATGAAACTTTTGCAAGGGGAACACAAAACTGGCAGTCAACACACCTGATTAAAATGATTGATTGGAACTGATTTTACTATAAACCCCAGCTTTTTTTTAACTGAAAAGTTAACATGAGGCTACTATTTTGACATGTTAATTGAAAACAGAACAAACTATTTCCTAACTAGTTCTATTAAAATTTTTCTTATTGGACTCAAATAAACTTAATAAAAAAATATCCTTAACATCATTTAAAGCTATATATACAATAGATGCTTTTCAGTAAAGGTGGTCTGAGTTTGCCACCCAGGATGGCCTAATCTGCAAAAGTTAAGATCAAGATTTGGTCAAGGCTTTAGTTAAGGTCAAGATGTAGAGTAAAATTGAAAATAATTACTAGGTTTTCCACAAAGAACACTTTGTTTAGTGGGCAAATAGTACCACTGTTGTCATGACAGTATATACATCTGTTCATAATCCTTATTTTTATGCCTGGGTTTTATCCATCGCACATACTGTGAGTTAACATACAGTTATCCATATTCCTAAAATTCCCATTAAAATTCCTAAAATTACCCATATTCCTAAAATTCCCATTAAAAAAAACATCAATACAAAAACGTGGCAAAAATCAGGTTCAGAGAGGGATCAGCAATTTCAATAGCAGGCTTCTTTTAGCTCCTTACACTTACTGTCAAGCAGCATGTTCGCATTAAATCCAATTTCCATAGTAGATAACAGGAATACTATATTAATGGCAGCTGGATGAGGATCATCTTGAAATACCACTAGCAAATTCTTAACAAAATGTACACTAGATAGATAGATAGATAGATAAAGAGACAGAGAGATGGATAGATCCAGCTAAGTATTCCTTTTTTTGTTTTGTTTTGCTGCTTCTCTCAAGATGATTATTGGGGCTAAAGGGGTGTTGAGACCCCATCTTGACTCACATCATCTCTTCCTGGAGGACTCATTCCATTGGGTAGTAATTGCATTGATGGAGTGAAAAGCAAACAGAAAATACATTCAATGCTGAAGTGGATTAGGCTGTTCTGACATGACAGAATGTCTGGAGTGGCTGCTGCAAGACTGCTTCAGCAACACAGTTAAAGGAATTTGTAAAAGACCAATTTCCCATGTTACACTGCATTTTTACTTATGGTTCCATCACTCTCTTGGCATAGTGAATCAGCTGATATGATGAAGGGATAAAAGAACAGTTGCTCCATTTTATGAAATTATTATATATTATCTCGATAAGTAAAATGAGAGATCAAAGTTCAGCCAGGGGGGTTTACATGAAAGAACTACATAATTGGCAAGTAAAATGGAACCTGAACCTCTTGCTGGCAATCTTTCCTAGACTTTTCAGTCAAAACATTTTAAATTAAGATAGAACAGTGAAAACCAAAATAGATATAACAACCTTTTATTTTATTCCACAGTTCTTATAATTTCCAAATACAGGGTTCAACTCTGATCCTATATAGTTGAGCCTTTTCATGCTGGCCTTTTTAGTTGAGCTAATCAGTATTTTTATCAATGTTTTTTGTCCAATTTTCTACATATTCTCTTTTGCTTAATTGGAACCAAAATTGTTTGGATTGCTGAACCGAATTGAAGTAATTATTGTCAACTCAGCATTTTATTGCTGTCGTGCTTCCACACTAACTGAAAGTGTCTCATCCCTCCAATTTTCTCTCTAGGCCAAGAAGATCTTTAATATTTTGTAACTTTCCAAAAAATTTTTGCTTAGTTGTTGTTTTGAGGCAGTATTTGCAATGTAGAATCTGATGGAACAAGCAAAGATGTAAGTATTTTCCCCTTAGCAAGCACTGATTCATTGAAATGGAAATTATTCATGCAAAAGTACTGTGTTTTGAAAATTATTTTTGTCAGGAATGAGAAGCAAAAGTAATTTAAAACCAGGTGCTCTATGTTTCTTTGTTTTACAATGTCTTTTTATTATTAGACTTATTTATATTCTGTATAATCTTTCTCATGAACAGAATATACAAATGCAATACAACAGATAACATACAACTTTTAACATTTCACAGAACTAAAACAATCCTCTCCATGGAAGGGGAGGGGATTGGAATTGAAATTTATTCATTTAAGCTTGTTCAGAAGAAGGAGAAAAAAAAAAAAAAAGGAGTAACTTTGATATTTAAGGTCTGAAACATCAAATATCTAGCAAGCCCTAGAAGTAACATCCCAGGAACTGCATTCTTCCCACTGCACCAGGGCTCCTCTGCTTCCTCACCCACTGTGTCCCTTGTGGCCTGGAGATTGTGGAGTCTGCTATCTCCTTCTTCTAGGTATGCCTGGCATTTCCCTAGAAGCAAACCTGACCAAGCTTAAAACAAGAAACGAAAGAAACAAGAATAATTTTTGCCTGTTACTAGGTTTGGTAACAAAAAGATACGTTTATCTATAAACATATAGTTGTACATAAGCATTAATATGTAACATATATAAATACATATTAAAATACATGCTGAAAGTAAAATGATGGACGGAAGTTAGGAGTGTATGTGGATAATCTTAACTTTTAGCTATTAAGGTTCAGCTGGGAAATTTCAAGTGGTGACTGAAAAATAGCAACAAATAGTCCTATTGTGCTGGTACTGTGTCACAGCAGTGGAGAGAGTTTTGTGCTCTTGAGCGGTCCTTTTACAGAAAAGTAACCAAACAGTGCTGCTGCATTTGCTCTGTTGAGAGCCTCAATTCATCCTGCAGTACTATGTGGTATAGCTTGATCGCTGGCAGAGACGCATCCAGCTGAACTTGTTACAAATCATTCGAGTGACTTTTCCAGCACATACACGGTAGATGCAGCAGGGTGAGCTAGCACAGTACCTGGTAACACATGACTGTAAACAAAAAATTAATTTCAGTGGGAAGCTCACTCAAGGCAGTATTTTTCTGGAGTTAGGCATATTTCAGTCCATGCATTGTATCAAGTGGAATTTGGACCAAAATAATAATAGCTGAGGAGACGTAGTTAGAAGATTGTGAAAAGGACTTAAAGGTTTTGTCATGGTACTGTCATTTCTTGGAGAACTTCAAGGCTGAAAGAGGCTTTTCCAGCTCAAAGGGGTCAAATATTAATTCAGGTGACATAAACACTATTTTTCATTATAGTAACATTATTTCAATATATTATAAGAAAGTACAATGTTTATTACAGTTTTGGAGTTTCAGTACCATTATACTGCAGGTATTGAAACCAGTCACACAATTCCTTTTATTTTAGAGCAAATAGACTTTAAAGTGTAGTTACTGATCCAGATTTTTGGTTTTAAGTAAGAAAAATATATGTACCCTCAAATTACAGTGATAAAATAAATTGAAGGTACTTCTTTCAGATTTCAAAGTTGTAAAGCAACAGGAGTTGGGCTCCTTCTCAAAAATATTCATGAAGTCTGAATTTTTAATTCCCAGAGTTTATCTGTGGATGTTGCTGTAGCTATACAGTTATGTATGTACAGGAATATCTAACAAGAAGAAATGTTATGTTTGAATACGATTGAGAGAAAGATGGGTGGCTGAGATTAAAAGCCTGAATGTGTCTTTGGCATTACCATATGAGATGCTCAAAATTATGTGCAGGGCGGGTGTCAGTTCTGAAATGGCAGATGGCATTTTTGGTGTATCAACATCATTAATTATCAGCAGAGCTTCAAAAGGAAAGATTTTGGGATGGGAGGCATCCTGCAAAATCAGCGCTCCTTCAAAATAACTGCCCTAGGAGCACATTCCCTTCTGTGACTGAGGAATCCACAGGACAAAAAAGATGCAAGAAAATGGTTGCCATCTTCTGCAGATGCTACTTTGCAAGACTCCTTTTCAAACTTCTCTGACAGGTCACCTTGGCCTGAATATTTGCTGAGGCTAATTGGTATGGAGCTGGAGCTGACACGCTTTAGCCAAAGGTCTGTCAATACATCGCAACAGAGCAAGGAGCAAGCTCTGCCTTCTCTGTGCTTCTTTCCAAGTAACAAAGCAAAGACAGAAATATTTATTTACTTCACTGGAATTAAGAAGAATAAGTGAAAAATGCTTTGAAAATGAATAATTATTATTAATGCTTATTGATGCAGCAGAAGCATGCACTTCAGTGAATTCAGACAAACCTGTGAAGAGTCTAGGGCTAATCTCATTTCACATTCTTTTTCTCTTAGTGGTGGTTTGGAAAGGCTGTGCTCCAAGTACATATTTGGTCCCAGTCTCTCAGGTCTCTTTGCTGTAAATAAGATATCTTTAGAGCATGGAGTATAGGATTCAGATGGAGGTGAAACCGTACGTACCAGCATGCTGCATCTCACACTTCGGCCATTTTGCTCCTCTGCCTCTCACCCCTCACAACAAAGAAAAGAGAGATTTTAAAAACTGGGGGGAAAAAAAAAAAAAAAGGCAGCTGGTTTTGTTTACATTAAAATTCACATGGCTTGGCCTTTAAGCTTTAAAAGTTACAATGTTTGCATGAAAGGACAGCTCCTCATGCACAGACCAAACCACTTTAAAAAACTCAACAATTATGAAGGCAGCAATGCCCTTTTTCTGGAGCAAGAGGTTTGTTTGTACTATCTTTTCTCATCTCTTCAGCTTCTTTTTGTTTCTCTCTCCAACACTATAAGCCATATTTCGGGGGGGGGGGGGGGAACAACAAACCAAACAACAAAATTAAACAAACCCCCAAAAAAACCTAAAACCAAAACTTAACTAACAAGAGCATATCTTATCTGGCAATGATGCTGATTGCTGATGGCATTTTCATGTTCCTTTTTGTACATTACTGCTATATAGTATATCCTCAGCTTTGTCTGTGGGCTCATTTATTTCCTAATTTATCTTTGAGAGCATAAAATCTACAAATATTAAAACTAAAATTTAAAAAAAGAAAACTGGACTTGAGGGTGCTGGTAGCGAGACAAGATAAAATGTCATATGAATAATTTCATACTTCAAATGACAAAAAATGATTTTCAGGGGTTAGGAAGCAATGTTGTGGTTTTTCTCATACTTTGGGGAAAAAAAGATATCAGATTTACTGGGAGTATGCATAGTATTTTCCCATATTACTTGGAGAGTGTCTACTCCAGTATATGAGAAGATTGGGCTGACACAAAGGGCATTGCTTCATCTCACCAGGGGTCCAGGACACTTTGTGGAGGTCTGATTTTAAATAGCGACAATGCCACATTAGGTGTCACAAAATGAAAGGCTCAGTTGCATCCAGGAGCAGGTGGCCAACACCTCTCAAAATAGCACTGCTTCAGTGTTGAATTTAGTGTCCAAAACAACCAGCTTACTGTGTTAATAAATGGATAAACTGGTGTGATTACATAGGCTGCATCCTCAGAATATGTTTAGTACAAGGCCAAGGCTTTTTATTTTTATTGCAGCAGCATGGCATATCAGATACTAGACCTAACGGGAATGACTGGCAGCATCAATGACAGAACAATATACCAAACTGGGCTCATGACTTGTGATAACTGAATAATGTTTGTGGGATAGCTTTGAGAATCCTCTGTGTGAGCAAAAGAAGTCCTGCTGTTTTTTCATTTAATTAAATTTAAATCTACGGGGACTGGCAGTGCGTGTCTTGGGCTTATGCTTTTTTTTTTGTTTGACTTATTCCTTGCAGTTTAATGTCATTGTAAAGTAGTTTTTAATCAACAGATATTCTTAACTGGAAATGAGTCTGACATCTAGTTACCTTTGTATAATGACTTTTATTAATTGCAACACTAAGTAGAGGAAAAATATCTAAGATGACACACAGTAATAAAACTCGGAACAGTAAGCCAGAGTTCAAAAAGAACTTTATGATTTTCTCTTCTGGGTCACTTGCAGTTGTGGTTGCCTAGAATTTTTAACTGGAAAGGCTCTCTTTAGTCTGATTTTAATGTTGCAAACCAAGTCATTAAGGGTTTTTTTCTACATCAGGTTGAAAATTATGGGTCAGAGGAGGAGCATCTGGTTTCTAAACCACCTCAAATATTTGTGAGTTTCAAGGGAAACTGTTTTAGCCAGGCTTTATGAAGGAATACAATTTCTATGCATTGGAAAGAATTGCAAATATAGGTATGGATACAGATATAAATATAGAGATAAAAAGATACCTGCTCTGCATGTTTCAGTACTTTTTGGAGCCAATATCAGCTGAATGATGTTCCTGACAAGAAGCCATGTAGCACTACAGCACAGGGAATGAAATTAGCCATGTTACATTTAAGTAACATTTGTCAAGAAAGGTGGCAATTGTTAAATCTATGAACTTTCAAATTATCATTTCCAGACATAGGAAGCTAGAATGAGATTATTTAGTGTAATAAAGTTCTTTTTAATGTAGGGAAACCTTGCTGATTAGAGGTAACTAAAGTAAAGAATGAGAAGATATTTAGCCATTGCAACACGCATCTTTACAAGAACCAGGCAAGTTACTCCTGAGATTTAGCATTCTTATTTGTTTAGCAAATAGCTGTGATCTGTCTGCCAATTCTCATGACCCTTCATTGCGGGTTCACAGACAAGGTAACAGCTTTCCATGTAGGTTTCCTAATGCTAAATTGTCAGCAAACCACACACTCTTCCCTCTTTCCAGCCTCCTGTCATGTCATGCATTACTTTGTCCTTTCCCTCTGCCCCTTCCTGCAAGTTATAGGCTGGTAGCTTGAGCATTAAATGGGAAGCAAGGATATGGTTATAAACAAGGTAAAAGGAAGGATTAAACTTTTCTCCATATCCCAGGTGCTTCTTTAACTTGTAAAGGAGAGACTGAACTCCCTCTTTCCATGTCTGTGCTGTGCACAGAGCCTTATCCAGCAGAGACTCTGTGACTGCTCGTCAGGTTACGTTGCTTGCAGATTGAGAGACAGAAGCATCCCATTTGTAGTTCTTCCTATGTCCGGGTCTGCAAAACCGGCTGTGTTTAGACAGCTCTGCATGTACTGCTAAAGAGACAGACAAGTCTCCCAGGTTAGGAAACCGTTCTCTGCGAGTGTGTATGAAAGAGCATGTATGTTTCATGCTGAAAAAAAATCCTCACAAAGATAATCCTTTTTTGCTGGAGGGACAAACCTAAATTTGCACTGTTGATGTTCAAAGCAGCATGTTACAAGTCCACAGAGCTCTCCTTTGGACAAACAATGGCCCATAACACCTCAAGGGCAGCAACTAGAATTACATCATGTAATAAGAGGGTTTTTCTCCCCATGTACTTAGGAATAACAACCTCAGTTTTGAAGAATATGCAATAAATACTGGCAATTCATACACTAAAAGGATTAGATGCAATATTTAATGGCTGTACTAGAGACTAGTGACAATCATATCAACTTAAGGTGGCAGGATAAAGTGGAAAAAATTATAATGTAATGAAAGGTAATGTCAAAGAGCAGAAAAAAGAAAAACTATAGAGGCAATTTAAAGTCCCATGGGTAACCTTACAAGCTAAGGAATGCTTGAACTAAGAGCTTTTGTGTGTAATGTTGCTGTTCTTTCAGTACAGATTTTCTAATTTTGGCATATTATATAAATCAATATCACAACAGAAAGATAAAATGACACACACAAAATAAAACATAAAATTACCTCTTTATGGGCTAACAGCTTTTTAGATATTATTTTTAAAGCACCAAATAAAACAAGAATTTTATAGCTGTCTACAACATATGAACGAATTCACCACCTCTCTGCACTCCCAGGTGATTAATACATATGTATATTCTGATCATTACCTGAGTGCCTTCTGCTATCATGAGAACGTAGAATTTGCCTTCCTGTGGACTATGAAGGTCAAATGTACTTGAGTATTTAGCTGCATTCTGCACAGATATCAGGAAATACTTTGACTCCAGCTGAAGCTCAGAGAGAGGGATAAATCTGATTTTACCATGGTTTTATGAGACACTTGACAAGTCATCCAGAACTTGGAAGTTAACTTTCGGTAGATCGAGAATGAGCTTTAATATACCATCTGAATCTCTGGGAATTTCTGTGATGTTAGAGACAAACAGATAAGGATCATAATTTTATGAACAGAAATAACCACATTTGTTTTATTCACTTAATCTCTCACGGAATTTGCATCTGAATAAATTGCAGACGTAAACCCTTTTTCTTCATAACAAGCACTGCAATAAATGCCTGTCTTGTGGTAAGTTTAGGATGATATAGCATCACCTAGCCAAGCTTTTCTGTAAATGAAGCCTTATTTCTCTGCATTTTGTCCATTTTACCAACCAAAAGCAACCAACATTAGTATTGTCTGCAGTTCTGGTGTCCTCAACATAAAAAGGACATGGAACTGTTGGAACAAGTCCAAAGGAGGGCCACGAGGATGATCAGGGGACTGGAACACCTCCTGCATGTAGACCATCTGAGAAAGTTGGGGCTGTTCAGCCTGGAGAAGAGAAGGCTGCATGGAGACCTCATAGCAGCCTTCCAATATCTGAAGGGGGCCTGTAGGGATGCTGTGGAGGGACTCTTCATTGGGGACTGTAGTGAGAGGACAAGAGGAAACAGGTTGAACCTTAAACAGGGGAAGTTTACATTGGATATGATGAAGAAATTCTTTCCTGTAAGGGCGGTGAGGCACTGGAATGGTTTGGCCAGGGAAGTTGTGAATGCTCCATCGCTGGCAGTGCTCAAGGCTGGATTGGACATAGCTTTGGGTGGCATGGTTCAGTGGGAGGTGTCCCTGCCCCTGGCAGGGGGGTTGGAACTAGACCTTAAGGTCCTTTCCAACCCTAAATATTCTATGATTCTATGATCAAAGTAACAGTACCTTTTATTCTATTATCATCTTCTAGATCAGTGGAGCACACAAACAGTTCTGCTTCAGCACATTTTTCTACAATGCTTCCAATAGAGGGGAAATCATTCTACGAATGTAAAACAAAACAAAACCCTGCTGTAGGACACCATTTATATAACATTTTGGATGAATCTTTCTTTAAAGCAAAGAAGTCATAAGGTACTAATGTTTACAGATCTAACCTAACGGTTTGGGAGATTAATACACAGATGATGCCACCCATAATTCACATACTTTTGATAGCATTATAAGTATATGGACCCTGTAATGAATTTTAGGTCTTACAGAAACATGGTATTTTCAGCCTTCTTTGGAGGCTTCTGAAAGTTATAAAGTGCATCATATTTAAATATAGAGATAAAAAGAAAATTTGCTTGAGTCCTATTTCTTTAGTTTAAGAAATAGGATTTTATTTTTCTTTAAAGCTGGTATATTTAGCACTCAATTTGTAGGTGTCATCTCCTTACCTCTTTCTTTCATGTGTGCTCTTACCTTTTGTGACAGTGATTGTTGTGGTTTAAGCCTCTATAACTCACGCAGTTTTCCTCACTCACTCCTCCCTCTTTCTTTCCCCTGCTCCCAGGGGGATGGGAAGGGGAATCGAAAGAATGCAACTCCCACAGGTTGAGATAAGAACAGTTTAGTAACTAAAGTATAACACAAGACCACCCCTGCTACCACCAATAATAATAATGACAAGGCAAATACAAAGGAAAAGAAGACAACTGCTCACCACCCGATACCAAGCCCGACCACGCAGTGCACCCCCACCCTTCTGGGTCTCTGCTCTCCGTTTTTACATCATGGGCATGATGTGCTGTGCATGGAATACCTCTTTGGTCAGTTTGGGTCAGGTGCCCTGCCTCCACTTCCTCCTTGCTTCCCTCCTTCCTGGCAGAGCATGAGGCTCAGAAAGTCCTTGGCCAGCCTAAACATTCTAAGCTATAACTAAAAACATTGGTGTTATCAGCACTGTTCCCAAGCCGAAAGTCAAAAACACAGTACTGCACCAGCTACTAAGAAGGAGAAAAATGGCTGCGGCTGCTGAACCCATGATAGTGATAAAAGCTGCAACTACCACAGCAGGTCTTTAGACCTACCCTTGAGGTTCAATGTATGGTAAGCCTAGCTCAGAACAAGTGTTCTTCCTCTGGCTTTTCTAAAAGAGTCAGAGAAAATCCAATTGTTGTTTGTTATGACTGTATAGTTATATCTGAACACTTTCAGTCTTGTTGGAAACAATTTTTGAACAGTATTAATATCAAGGACAACCAAGTTCCCTATGCAAAGCAGCATTCTAAAGATTTTATAGATGGAGGTTAAAAAGACCCCAAAACAAACAAACAAAACAAACAAACAAACAAAAAACCCCAACCACCCCACCAACAAACAGAACAAACAAAACCCAACAAAACAAAAGAAAAACAAACAAAAGTCTGGTCCTGCTTAGAAGGCAGTTGATTTCATTTAGCATCAACCTTAACTGCCTTCTCATTTCCATCTCAGAGGCCAGCTAGGAAAATGGCAAATGTTGGAGCTGACAAAACCAAAGGTTAATAGCCAGAGATGGAGATGGCTTGGAAAACAAGCAAAAGGAGAACACTATGAATAATTCACATATTCCACCCAGTGGGCTGAAATTGCAGTTGATTTTAAAGGACTCAACATGTGCATTTGCTTAAAAGCCAGACAGTAATCTGAACATTTTGCTGTAAATCTAACATTTACTCTTAAACAGGTACAAGTCTGGAGATACGGAAACTACATTTGGTACCTCAAAATAATAGAATGAGTTTCCACAGCATCCAGATTTTGCTGCGTCTTCTGAACTGAACAGGATGATAGACATATTTGTCAAGTTTTTTCTAAGAAAACAGCAATAAAGAAACTGCCATTTTTCCTATTATAACAAGTTCAGGGTTTCTCTATCAGTTTGAGATTAAAGGAAAAAAAGGAAGTCTACAACCAAAGCACCAAAACCAAATAAGAACATGCTATATTCCTTTCACAATTATTCTCCTTAGAAACCCTTACCAATTAAACCTCAATATATTTGTTAATTTCAGAAACAAGAAAAAAATTGTTTCACATTGCTTATTTGTGTGTGCATATATTTATTCTCTTAAAAGTTAATTTCAAGTTATTGTGAAATTAATAGCAATTTGGAGGTAAGGCGCAGAGGCACCTTTGTACATGTTTGTAAATACCTTTTTTCCCCAGACTAAGGATCTGTAGCTAAGGATCTGTTGCTGTAGCTAAGCTCTAAATACATACATAATTTCAGGTAATGTTTTCTCATCCATAGCAAGGCTTAATTTGTTTTCATGTTTCAGATCTCTCATATTATTTAAAATGTCAGATGACTGCATCACTAATCTTGCAGTTAAGAACTGGCCTTCCTACCCTTTGTGAATTAAAAGCAACATGTCTATTCTTGCAAAAAGCCTCCCGCTAATCTCATCCAAACTTCTCAAAGATACTTCTGCAGAAGCTGTGCTGCTTGTTTGCTCTCATGCACTGAATATCTTAAGATAAATAAAAAAGTAATAGGACCTTACAATCTGATCATTAACACTTAATAGCTCTAAATGTATTTTCCTCTTTTCCTTCCTACAGAGGATGTACAAGTCTATTCTGTAATGAACAACAAAGGAAGTGTAATGAAAGTACAAGCAAGTAAGGAATTTACAGAGACAGTTGGCATCTACATCAGCAATCTACTCATTTCAATACCTAATTGCTAATTCAGTGTTTAATTGCTCAGTATCACATTATGTACTTGTCTGCAAAATACAGCAGTCAGTTCAAATGGCTTTCAGAAGGGCTTCTTAATGGCACAGTTCTCTTCCTAGCCATCTTACTAAATGTAATTATTACAGATGTCATCTGGAATATTTAACAGATATGAGCAGCCTCCCATTGCCTGCAAAATGTTCAACTGCTTTCCAAGCAGTCCCAGGACCTTTTCTTGAGACACTTGAATCTGCTCCCACCAGGTGACTGTCAGGCCATCACACCACCTAGCCAGCATGCCAAATATATCAAACTATTATTACCTGGCCCACACTGAAAGGGGCAAGGCCACCCTTTAGTCCCTGCTCCATGGGGTCTGCAGAGTGCCTCACCCCCGTGACATAGTACATGACCCACTGCTGCTCTCAAATGAAATTTTAATAAGTACAATTTTCTCTCCATTCTTGTGTGGGGAACATTATGTCCTCATAAAAAATTGCAGTGTAAGATACAGGTTTACACTGCTCAGCCAATTTATATTATAAATTAGTTATGATAAAACATTTTAAAATTTTAGCAGAGCTCAGATAGTTTGGGGTCTATTTCAAGGAGAATTATGCAAACTCTTGCAAGAAGTAAGCATTTTTCAATGTTTCAATGTCTGTGTTTTACATTCCAAACATTAGAAAGCATTTAAAAGGAGCACAAGCTATAAGCATTGCAGGTAAAAGCAAGGCAAAAAATTGCTCACAATCTGCTGAACATCAGTATGTTTAGATATATCTGGTAGTCTCTGTATAGCAATTTATGCTACAGCAGCCACAGCACAGAAACTGCATTTGTATCCAATTTAAAAACATGAATGTTCCATTGTTACCCTAGAGCTTAAAGACAATTTACAGTAGAGCAGTATGAAGTATTGCTACAATAAACTGTCGGTTTACTTCCCTTTTATAGCAAAAATTAGGGGAGCACTGCAACTGTTGTCAAGTCTTAAAATATGTTTGTAATAAAACAGAAGCCATTGGGTTTCTCCAATTTCAACAGTTTTCTTCATTACTCAAACACCTTTTTAAATATTTCCTAGATTCAGATGTGATTTTTAAAATTAAATACATAACCCTTTAGCAATTATTCTAAGTCTCTGGCTACTGCAAAAGTAGACACTGATGGTCTTTACGTGTTTTTTTCCTTCCATGAGATAACATTTTAATTCTTCAAAAACTTGCTCACTGATTCCCCTACTTAGCAGGAGCTTGAATAGATTATAAAATGTTTCTCTGGTAATATTTTTCTAGAATTAGGAAAGAAACACCTTATAAATGGTCACTGTGAATTCATTTGATAACCATCCTAGTGAGGTTTTATTGTTGGCTTAGACATAAATGATACGCTCAAGTTCATAAAAAGCTACAGTCACTTTGATCATGTAAGACTTCTTGTCTTATGAGTGAAGATTCAGGATACACTGAGTTAATATAGTTAATAAGAACAATTACTTTCATGACACTTTTCAGTGAATCAGGGGAATTAACTAAATGTTAAATAATATGTAAATACAATGGGCTACCATGTATTCCTTACCTCCCTTCAACAAGAGAAACAGAATAGCTCAAAATATTCAGTCTAGACTTTTTAAATTAACAATAAGCAACACTTCACTTCATGATTAGTCCCTCTGAAAACAACTGCAATGCCAGAGGATTAATATGCAACAATAAGATCATAAAAATTCAAATCCTTAGACTCTTTGGGGAAGAGCACCCTGGATTTAAGAAGCCTTCATTTGCTGCTTTGGGGACACCCAGAACACCAGATGATGGCTTTAGGTGGAAAGAAATTTCCCCTCATCAGCATAAAAATCAGTGAATGCAATTACAAATTCAGCTGCCGCTTCTTGCATGATGATAAGGAACGGACAGGAGGTATTTTCAAGATGTGTAAACTAAAATAAAGTAGAGAATTACTGGTCTGAGAGTGGACTGAGCTAGAACAACCCTGTAACTCCTTGAGTTCGCACCAGTCACTTTGCAAAGAGTCAAAGAGAGAGATGTCTCTTCCGTGGTCTGCAAACTCTGAGCTAAATGGTCCTTAGACAAATAGGCAATTCAAGCACAGTTGTCCACAAGCACAATTTTAAGGTGCTCCTCACATGGAACAGTTGTTGATGTCTGTGTGAGGCACTTGAAAGAACGAGCTTTAAGCAGAGAGAGTGGAGAAAAATAAGTAAAGAAAAAGAAAAAAAGATCAATATAGGAGTTGAGAGATATTTGGATTTTAGTAAAGTATTTGACACTGTCTCATGAAATCTTAATTGAAAAATTAATTCAACTCTGTGTGGCTGAAGACATTTGTGTTTGGATTGAATACCTAAAAGACAAATGAAAAAAAAAATATGATAAACAGCTGTGTAACAAGATGGTAGGAAATGTCCAGTGGGGTAACACATACTGTTTTTTAGTCTGGGTTTACTCTTTAAAGTCATTAATAGCATATAAAAAGACATAAATGAGATCTAATGAAATGCACAGATTATGCTCATTCTAGAAGATCCAAAATGTCAAAAAGAAGGATGAAATAGGGACTGACAAGAAACATGGATGAAGCATGGCCTAGATTCATCAAGGGAGTAAAAATTTTACTGCAAACAAAAAAAAAAAAAAAAACCAAGATGAAACATATAGCCTGTTGGAAGATGAACCATCAGAATAAGCAATGTAGGAAATGGAACAGTAGTAATGGATATACCATTCTGATATCTGTAGGAGGGACAGTACAAGCAATCCAGGAGGTTCCTTGATTGCTTGGAAGACAACTTCCTCCTGAAAATAATAGAGGAGCTGACAAGGAGAGGTGCCATGCTTGACCTCGTGCTCACCAGCAGGGAGGGGCTGGTTGGGAATGTGATGCTCCAGGGCAGCCCTGGCTGTAAGGATCATGAGATTGTCAAGTTTGAGATCTTCAGGACAGTGAGGATGGCATGCAGCAAGCTCACTGCCCTGGACTTCAAGAGAGCAGACTTTGGCCTCCTCAGGAACCTGCTTAGTAAGGTTCCATGGAATACAGCCTTAGAGGGCAGGAGGGCCCAAGACTGCTGGTTGATATTCAAGGATCACCTGCTACAAGCTCAGGAGTGTTGCATCCTGACAAGAAGGAAGTGCGACAGTGTGGGAAGTGAAGGTAATAGGATCTGCATGAGAAACACTCTGGGAACAAGCTCTGGGACGTTGACACTCAGCAAGCCTTGTGGCAATAAGTCGGAATGTTGAAAGACAGGAAAGGTAAACAAGCAAGCCTTGGGGGGATAAGCCAGGATGGTTTTGTAACAAGGAATCTCAGTTGGAGGCTAGAGGATGTGGGGATCATGAAAAGAACTGAAGCAAGAAAGTGAAACTGTCCCCGGGTGAACAACACGTGATCAGCATTGTGATTGGACTATTTCCTGGGAATTTTTACATGGGCCAATGAGATTGAATGTGACATGCTTGTGCAGGTTGGGAAAGTACCAAACAAAAGGATAAAAGGGTTTCATTTTAATGAAGTTTTTTCTCAGTATACTCCCCGACCTGAGTCTGTGACTTGATAAATCACACAGCAGGAGAGCCAGGAGACCTCCATGGATAGATAAGGAGCTGCTGAGAAAACTTGGAGGGGAGAAAAAAAGGCGGAAAAGGTAAAAAGGTGGAAACAAGGACAGGCAGACTGGGAAGAATATAGGGATGTTGTCTGGGAGGTTAGGGACCAGGTTAGGAAAGTTGGAATTAAATTTGGCAAGGGATGTGAAAGGTAAAAGGAAGGGATTTTATAGGTATGTGGCAAATAAAAGCTAAACTAGGAATAATGTGGGCCCTCTCTGGAAGCTCTCGGGAGAACTAGCTACCCTGGATTTGCAGAAAGCTGAGGTTCTCAATGACTTCTTTGTCTCAGTCTTCACCAGAAAATACTCTGACCACATCACCCAAGTCTTGGAAGGCAGACACAGGGACTGTGAGAATGAAGACCTTAGGCCCACTGTAGAAGAGGATCTGGCTAAAGACCATCTTAGGAACCTGAACATATACAAGTCCATGGGACCTGATGAAATCCATTTGTGGGCCCTGAAGGAGCTGGCAAGTGAAGTTGCTAAGCCACTGTCCATCATATTTGAAAAATCATGGCAGTCAGGTGAAGTTCCCGATGCCTGGGAAAAGGGAAATATGGCTATATTACCATTTTCAAGAAGGGGAATATGGAAGACCCAGGGAACTATAGACCTGTCAGTCTGCGCCTGGCAAAATCTTTGAGCAGATCCTGCTGGAAAGCATGATAAGGCGCGCAAAAAACAAGGTGCTTAGTGACAGCCAGCATGGCTTCACTAAGGGGAAATCCTGCCAGACCAATTTGGTGGCCTTCTATGATGGGGTTATGGAGCTGATAGGGGCAGAGAAGTTATCATCTACATGGACTAGTGCAAAGTGTTTGACACTGTCCCACACAACATGCTTATCTCTAAATTGGAGAGACATCAATTTGATAGGTGGACCACTCAATGGATAAAGAACTGGCTGGATGGCTGCACACAAAGAGTTTTGCTCAATGGCTCAATGTCCAGCTGGAAAATAATAACAAGTGGTTTCTCTCAGGGATCGGTGTTGGGACCAGTCTTGTTCAATATCTTTGTCAGTGACATGGACAGTGGGATTAAGTGTGCCCTCAGCAAGTTTGTCACTGACACCAAGCTGTGTGGTTCAGTTGATATGCTGGAGGGAAGGAATGCCATCCAGAGGGACCTTGACATGCTTGTGAGGTGGGCTGATGCCAACCTAATGAAGTTTAACCATGACAAGTGCAAGGTCCTACACCTGGATAGGAGCAATCCCAGGCACAGCTACAGGTTGGGCAGAGAAGAGATTCAGAGCAACCCTGCAGAGAAGGACTTGGGGGTGTGGGTCGATGAAAAAATGAACGTGAGCCGGCTCCAGTGTGTGCTTGCAGCCCAGAAAGCCAACCGTATCCTGGGCTGCATCAAAAGGAGCGTGACCAGCAGGTCGAGGGAGGTGATCCTGCCCCTCTACTCTGCTGTCGTGAGACCTCACTTGGAGTATTGTATGCAGTTCTGGTGTCCTCAACATAAAAAGGACATGGAACTGTTGGAACAAGTCCAGAGGAGGGCCACGAGGATGATCAGGGGACTGAAGCACCTCCTGCATGTAGACAGGCTGAGAAAGTTGGGGCTGTTCAGCTTGGAGAAGAGAAGGCTGCGTGGAGACCTCATAGCAGCCTTCCAGTATCTGAAGGTGATCTGTAGGGATGCTGTGGAGGGACTCTTCACTGGGGACTGTAGTGAGAGGACAAGGGGAAACAGGTTCAAACTTAAACAGGGGAAGTTTAGATTGGATATGATGAAGAAATTTTTTACTGTAAAGGTGGTGAGGCGCTGGAATGGTTTGGCCAGGGAAGTTGTGAATGCTCCATCGCTGGTGGTGTTCAAGGCTGGATTGGACATAGCTTTGGGTGGCATGGTTCAGTGGGAGGTGTCACAGAGCCTTGGGTGGCATGGTTTAGTGGGAGGTGTCCCTGCCCACGGCAGGGGGTTGGAACTAGGTGATCTTAAAGTCCTCTCCAACCCTAACTATTCTATGATTCTAAGAGAATTGGAGGATGATACAAGAATTTTAAAATGTAAAATGGAAGTTTAGGATCCAGTGCCTTTTGCATCCATGGACTTCAAAGGGTTTTGGACTGGGATGGCAATTACAAAGCAAGGGTTTTCTGCAGTGCCCATTGCATGCAACCAAGAGGAATGCTCTTCAAAATAGTTCTTAAATTGGAAGGAAATCAGAGAAGATACAGAATAAAAAATTAAGGGGTTCTGTGAGAACTGAAGTGGGAAGAAAAAATGAAAAGAATTAAGTACTTATAACCTGCCTGAATAAGGAATATGCAGGAATGTAACAGCTTTCAAGCATCTGTGTACATAAGCTTATAGAAAGGATAAAAAATATTCACTTTGTTGCATGAAGTATGATTTTAACAGGGAAGGGGAACATATAAGGGATAAAAGACATTTAATGCAAATATCAGGAAACTCAGCATATTAAATTGTTGAATAATAGAAGAGATGTAACTCATGGTTTGGGATATTTTAAAAACAGATTGAATGCTAGATATTGAAATGCAGAGAGTAAGCTTTTCTATTCCCCATGACGCTGTAAAATATATCTGTCTTAAAAAAACTGGTATCTTTTTCTAGCCTCTTCCTGCACAAGTTCCATATGTTTTAAAGCCTATACCAGGAGATGCTGAAATTGCATAGGATAAATTGTTCTTAATAATGAACAAACACTCTATATGTTGATCATGTAATCTCTTCCACCTGTCTCTGATTAAAGTTATCTCTGACCAAAGTTATAGTCTTTTCTCAAATCTAGTGTTCATGTAAATATCTTTCAACTGTTCACTACTTAAAGGCAAATAAGGCTTTACCGTGTTAGGGATATCTGTAGCAGTAACCCAAAGATTTTTTTGCTGAGAACATATTTTGCCATGATTTGTGTTAGGTTATTGTCTTCTGCTAAAAATACTCAAAGAAAGATGATTTTTTTCCCCCATAACACAGTTCATGATAGGGGAGGTAGCTATTTCTATTCAGCAATTTCTGCTGTTTTCCACTCTCTGTATTTTGGTTCCCAGCTCTCTACCAAATGTAGGAAGCAAAGACAAATTTTAAGATGACATTCAGGGTGAAAGAGGCAATTTAAAATACAGATAAATATTTGCAAACTAAGGAAATACCAGTTCTTACTTGGTAAAAATGATCACAAGTTCATTTATTTCAATTTCGGCATGAATACTTACACTAGTGGAGAATATATACCACGTCATATTTCAGTATGTGTTAAAGTGCAGGACTTCACTTACACTAGTACCATTTGTAATGATCAGCAATAGACTTAGGCAACATTAAACCACTGCTTTTAAACTTTATACACTATTATAGTTTATGTTAAAACACCTTGACAAATAATTCCTGGCTTTTTCTGAAGGAGCCTTTCTTGATTTGATAATAATGAAAAATCATGCATTAAAGAAATACTAGGGAAGGCTTGCCATGTCTAAGTGTAAATCATGTATATGTTAATATAGACAAGCATGCTTTGTACATCTGCAATATCATGCATCTATGCCGATAAAAATCAATATATCCTGCACTGCAGAAACAAGGATCATAGGTAACAATCTGAATATAAAGTATTAGCACAATGCTGCAAGAAAGATAAAGGACACAAGACCTGAAGGCATAAGAAGGACAGGAAGAATAAAAAGCAGGGAAGTGGAGGCATATGTCCTCGCAGCACCGGTGAGACAATTATTGGAATGATCTTTTTAACTCTGCAGGCTAGTTTCCAAACCAGTAATGGAAATAGGAAATGCTCAGAAAAAAGATGGTAGGATGTCCGGAAAACGTATTTTATAGAGAGAAAGTTATGAAACCTAATGCATTTGGTTTATCCAAGTATCTTTTAGGAAATTATTTTCTTGACTTGAAGTCAAGGAAGCACTAATGTGAAAAATAATCTAATAGTAAGATATTAAAACGAATGAATCTTCTGGTCCTTACACAAATGATAGCATCATTGACATCAATGGAGTCTTCCTATTATGTGAGTTAGATTAAGTTAGTAGTTGGGGGTTACTGTGTTTGTAGTTTATCCCCAGGTAAACTCAGTCAGTGGGTGCTCTGATTTGCACTTGTCTGAAAAGACTTTCAGAATCAAACCCAATTCAAACTGAAATAAAATTCAGGCTTGGATATATGCACAAATTATAAATACCTGAAATTAAACAGGTTCAAGATTAAGGCTGGAAAAAATGAAGAATTAACTCAAAACAAAAGAGAAAAAATAGATTATAAGATGTTCTGACATTCTTCAAAACTGAAATTCTGTATTTCTGCACACTTGTTTTATGTATTTAAAAGCATGAATATGTTCTATTCCTTGCCAAGTTTGTTATTCTACTTGGAAAACATTTATTCTGTTTCTTATTTACACTGCATTTAGAATTAATGTGGCTGTTCCGGTTGAGCAAAGCAACCTTGACTTGTAATAAGCATCATTTTATCATGCCAAAATATCTTGTCTAAAAACATAACATGAACAAAGTTCTCAGAATTAAGCTAGTTAATAATTATATAAACAGGTCAAGGATCAAAAGTGCCAGCAAAGTCTTGTGAAGTGTATGTAGATTTTATTTCTAAATTGCAGCATTGAAAGCCAAAGCTGTCTTAATGCATATGGAATAGGTTTAACATCCACAGGTGAAATATCATGATTTCAGTGAACATTTTTCAAAGAATAATAATCAGAATAAGTAACCCAGCAGTCTGCCTCTATAAAATAATAGATCTTTGGCTGTAGTGAAGTATTTCCTAGGTACAATATTATTTACTTACAAATTATATAAATCAAGCAATGCTTTTTTAAATATTATAAAAATAAACAGAACCTCCAACTCAGAAGCTCCAGTCTGGTTTCCTAATGAGTTTTCCAACCTGAAAACTATTTCCCTAGTCCAGCTTTCCCCTGAAAGCACACTCTTACCTTTGCTTAGCAATCTTATACCAGCTTCAGTCATCAGCTTCAACCAGGGCTCTGCTCATAGGAGGCTCTTTTGATGCCCCTTAGCTCTTCTCAGCACAATATCACTGAAAGCTAATAGCCCTTTTTTTTTTTTTTAACATTTTAAATATACATACCTTTAAATAAAAAAATCTGATTAGATGCTCTGGTACTGAGCAGAATGATTCTAGAACAGAAAAAAATCATGGGTGGGCATGGTCAGAAACCGAGCAGAAAAACACCATATTTAAGATGCAGCTCTGCTTACCGCAGCAAGGCACAAACTTACCATGAGTGGGAAAAGACTGTCAGCTTTAACTGGGCTGTATGAAGGGTCCCAGAACAGGTATCCATGAAAACCTAACAACACTGACCAAAGGACGAAAAACCAGAAAACCTACTAAACCCCATCACCCCTCTCCTTCAAAAGACTAATTATTTGTGTCACTCACATCACCTGTTACCACCACAATTTCAGGTGTAACCACTTAATCATTAGCTTCAGCCTAATTAGCTAAACATGCTGCTGGTGTAGCCATGCTTGCTTTGGCTGCAAACACCCATTTGTAGTTTGCTACTAAATAAAGAATGCCTCTAGTCTCTGCACCTTAGGACATGTTCACATTTGAACCTTTTAAGATGCTTAATGCTTCACCTTATGGATTCAAAAGCATAACAGCAACATGCTCTTCAACCAGAGAATGACTGTATGAGCAGTTAGAGCAAGTCAAATGTTATACCCACCTTAATTTCCTTGCATTGTCTTAGGGGGCTAAAAATAAAATAAATTATTTAAAAAATTATAATACAGATGGCAAACACATAGAGGACTGAGGAGACAATCAGGTGACAAAATTGCAGATTTGCTGAAACTGAATGCTCGGTCTCTTCAAAACGAATTATTTTTCAGACATTTTATTTCTGGAGTAAAATTTTAGGGGGGATATTCAATTAAAATACAGAAAATACTATTAAAAAAAAAACCCAAACCCACAACTCAAAACCAACCAATCAATGAACCAAAACCCAAAAACAAACAAAAAAGCCAACCAGTCAAAACAAAACCAACTCTTTTATTTTCTATGAGAATACTGCAAGTGAATAAGAAAGTAGCTCAAAAGCACAGCAGCTAGCTGAACAGAAGTCCCAAGCACTGAATTGACATCTCACACTCATACAGCCAAGTAATGCCAGATATAAAAATTAAATAAATGAGTTGGATGGCTACCCCTATGTTACACTAGATTTTAATGCTAGTTTATTTCTAATAAAAGCAATGTGCAATCTAGCACATTCTACCCAACGACAAATCAATCCTGTGAATTTAAACTGCAAAAAGTTGAAGAAAAAAAAATTCTACATGTACTTCTTTTGGATCATGGGAAGAATTTTGAAACATAGAAAAAAACTCCAGTCCTCTCAGCAACTATAAAAATGTAATGGTCAAAGGTCTCAGCAAACTGGAAAATCCACAGATGTGTAAACAAAGCAAGCAGAAATGTGTGTGTTTCTGTCATGGTTTAAGCCCAGCTGGCAACCCAGAATCACGCAGTTGCTCGCTCACTCCCCCCCCCCCCTTCCTCCCCCAGCTCCTGGAGGGATAGGGAGGAGAATCGAAAGAATGTAACTCCCATGGGCTGAGATAAGAACAGTCCAGTAACTAAGGTATAACACAAACCACTGCTGCTACCACCAATAATAATAATTATGATAAGGGAAATAACAAGGGAAGAGAATATAACCACTCACCACTCGCTGACCAATACCCAGCCTGACCCAGCAGTGATCTAGCCCTTCCAGGAAACTGCCCCCAGTTTTACATTCTGGGCATGATGTGCTGAGGTATGGAATACCTCTTTGGCTAGTTTGGGTCAGGTGTCCTCTCTGCTTACTCCCGGCTTCCCCTCCTCCCTGGCAGAGCATGAGACTCAGAAAGTCCTTGGTCAGAGTAAACATTACTGAGCAGAAACTAAAAACATCGGTGTTATCAGCACTGTTCCCAGGCCGAATGTCAAAAACACAGTACTGCACCAGCTACTAAGAAGGAGAAAAATGACTGCTACTGCTGAATCCAGGACAATATCCACCCCTTACTCCATACAATTCATGTCATGCTCAGTTCTCACATTTTTCCATATACCATCACTCTTGTCTCATACACATATATATATATATATATATATATATATATATATATATATATATATATAAACTGTCCTGAACCCAGGACAGTTAATTATTAACAGGACATTTTCCTTCAGATGTTTGCTAAAGTGTCCTTACTTTGTATGTTATTTACATATGAAGAGTAGTGTATCTTTGGAGTCATGTGATGTTCCTGCTCTTTACCTGATGCTTATCTAGCAGCAGGGAAACCAGCAAATGCAGATATATCGGCTGCTTGTTAGTTGGTTTTTGGCCTGAGAAAGCTCTTTCATTCAATGAATGAAGCAGCAAGACTGGAAAATCAGCTTTTGAGGTTGATATTTTCTGCTTCTTTTTCAGGTAAGAGTGTTAAAAGGAGGAGAAGAAATGCTGATGGTTAGAGTAAATAAATACATGCTGTTCCCCATTCCCCTTTCCATGCTAATTTGTTGACAACATCATGGGTATAGCATTTTAGTAGCCAAGTGAAGAGAACAGCACCAGCTGGACTGGTCGGCTCTGTGATTGGGGGCTCCGGGTCCTTGTTGTCCTTTAGTTGTGAACTTTGGATTATCCCTTTGGTAGCTGACATTCCTGTGCAGATTGCTGTTGGCACCACACCAAAACAGCTGTTTCGTGTTCAAAACTGCAGTCAGCCATGCAAATCTCGAAGTGCAGTTTGAGGAAAATGAACTGAATTGCACCCAAAGCCTGGAACAGTCTGCGAGACCTGCCTTGCCTTGTGCTTTGAGCTACGCACAGAGCACGGACAAAAAATGTTATGAGAGAAACTGGGTGTCCTGGGTTCAGCAGCTATCATTTTTTTCTCCTTAGTAGCTGGTGCAGTACTGTGTTTTTGACTTTTGCCCTGGGAACAGCGCTGAAAACACCAATGTTTTTAGTTACTGTTCAGGTGTTTAGTCTGACCAAGGACTTTCTGAGTCTCATGCTCTGCCAGGGAGGAGGGGAAGCCAGGAGGAAGCAGAGACAGCACACCTGACCCAAACTAGCCAAAGAGGTGTTCCATACCGCAGCACGTCATGCCCAGGACGTAAAAACTGGGTGCAGGGACCCAGAAGGGTTAGATCACTGCTTAGCTGGGCTGGGTATCAGCAGGTGGGTGGCGAGCAGTTGTATTCTCTTCCCCTGTTATTTCCCTTATCATTATTATTATTGGTGGCAGCAGTGGTTTGTGTTATACCTTAGTTGCTGAACTGTTCTTATCTCAACCTGTGGGAGTCACATTCTTTTGTTTCACCTTCCCATCCCTCAGGGAGTGTGGGAGGAGGAGGAGTGAGAGAGAGAGACTGCATGAGTTATGGCTGGGCTTAAACCACGACACTGGCAGTACTCCTCTGTGGGTACCCCAAAAGCGAATTAACTAATTGCTGATGACTGAAAATGGCATATGGTTTGTCCTTTCTATATTCTTTATTCTTGAAAAAGCAAAATGAGCTCTAGGAGAATGAATAGGCAGTTAAATGTATTTCAATATTTTGCTATTATATTTTACTACTAAATAATCTCAGACAACTACAAAAAGGGTATATAGACACTTCTATGTCACACTGGGGTGACACTAAGTGACTCTATGGTATGTATAATCACATCTAAAGGCATGGAGTTGGTTGGTATCCAGCTTATGTGGGGTCATCCCTGTGCAATGAAAACTGGTGCAGGAATCAGCAGCGCTGTGGGGGAGAAAAAAACATCTAAATCTATCATGGTAAAAAAAAGTCAATGTCAGCCTAAAAATTTCACAGTAATATTGGAGTGAAAATTAGCATTAGGTTGAGTAAACTGAGATAAAATTATACATCAGTGTGGAATGAGACTGCATGTACTCATTTCTCTTTAAAGTGTTACCGGAACATCAAGGTGGAATTAAAATGTTTTAAATGTCGGTTTCTTCCATCTCCTAGATCCCACTGTGAATTTTCCAATCATCAAAAGTCCAGCCATAATAAATGTACTTAAACTTCCACTGCAGTCTGCAGCTATTTCTCTCTAGCTGATCATGCTGTCAGATGTCTTTTGTGCAAAGCATGTTATAAACAGAAAAATAGAGCAAACACATCTGAGCTGATTTCTTTCTACTCCACTGGCACATAACTGGTGGCAATAAGGTTGATACTTCAAATGTGTTTTTCTTTGCATTGCAGTTGTGCTGTGGGATTAGCAAATCTCAGAAACTGAAGTTTACCATCACTTGATGGTGCCACTCAGAAGAGCTGTTTGCTTCTGCTAGGGAAGCTTTGTACTTTCTGGTCTGGGGAAACTGCTCCCGTGCAAGGAGGCTGTTTGCAGCTAATCCTTGGTCACAGCTCATCAAGGCACTGCTGATATCCCCACACTTTTGTAGTTAAAAATTACAGTTATTAATATAACATGCATGACAGCTTGCTGCTTGGAGCTGAGCGCTGAGGCATGGCTATTCCTTCTTCTTCAACTGCCTCATGACACATGACTTTTGCTCAGCTTCTTCCCTTATCACCTCCCTGCCTACCCCAAGGCCATCTGCAGCAAGGAGAAACAGTGGCGCAGAGGAAGTTAATCATTAGCTGATATAGTGGTGAGGTCTATTCTGTAGGTAACTAAGCTGATTAACATGTGTGACCTTGCAGTGGTGATTAGTTACATCTTTGCATTCTTCCTCTTGTGATTAATCCCATTTTATGGATTTGCTTCTGGACAGGCAGCATTTGTGTTCAGATCTTTGGATCCTGCAGATGTCAGACTGGTCTGTCAGACTGCTCCAGGATCCCTGAGCTCCTTTCAGTCCTTGCACAAACATCTGTGCACTTCTACCATAACTAGCACGCTTGTATTAGTGAGCCATAACAGTAAATCATTGCATTTCTAGGAATTCTGAAAACCAAAGTTCCCAGGCTTTGACGATTGTAAAACCCTTGGAAAGGCTTTTCTTCCCTTTCTACACTTGTTTTTCTCTGTCAGAAGTATGACTGTTAAACAGCAATTTTCCTTCCATGTTTTTAAAGTGAAGAATTTTAATTTGGATGCATTTTCCTCTGAAAATCCTTTCTGTCAATATGGAATTACAGAAAGCACCTTTCTGAAGACAAAAAAAAAACTTGAAGACATTTCCAGTGAAAGGTGTGCGTGTATTTGGATGTGTGGGTGCATGCTCTGTACTGGGAACATGGTTGCTTCCCACCTTGAGCCAAAGCAGTTTACTTCGTACCTAGCAGAAGGGATATCAGTGCAAAGCTGCCGCGAGAAGGAATTTGGACAGAATTGTGGAAAAAAAGTCTGGGCACCCAATTCCTCCTGTCTCAGCTCCATGCAAAGAGGTGCATTTGTAGACCATCTAGTGATGGTGTTTAATTACTACCTCACCTACAAATAATAGACAGATTAGGTCCTTATACTCACTCCAGGTTATCCCAGCCCTACTTTGTATCATCTGCCATGCTTTTATTTCCTTTACTTCTTTATCACTTTTCCCAGAGTTTCTCTGATTCAAGAAATTATCTTTCCTCATTTCTCTCACCTAAAACAGAGCTATAAAATAGATGAGGTCAATGATACCAGAGGGAAGAATAGGCACTGGGCTCCTGTAGATCAAGTGTGGGAGGCAGAAGGAATGACTCTGGACAGTCCAGTGGCCCTTCATTTCTGTGTAGAATAATTACTTTTCAAAAAGTATTTTTTTTCTTTCATATGTCTTTGATCTATTGCTCTTGATGGCCTGCTCTCTACCAGCTTGACTTCAAAGAAACAAGACAAAGTTTTATAATTTAGGCTGGGGAAGAAAAAGTATGTTTTATGGTTTCAAATACGTACATCATTCTGCAATGCTGAAAACATTGTTGATTCACTTTATTTTTCAAATAAGACTATAATAACACAGTTACTGGCATACATCTTACTGCTGTTGTTGATGACTTTTAGACCTCAGACTGCAAGCCCTGTACTGGCTCAGGGCAGCCAAGGAAACATGACAGAGCAGTCAGAAAGCAAAATTTACAACTTGGAAGACTTTCTGCTATTCCTGCATTTATTTTCGTCTCAAACTATCACACAATCTTATTTGGTTCTGTAATGCCAAATCCAACCTAGTCATGCACTCAGGGACAAACAGTAGAATTTGACAGCTCTGGTTAATCTAGGGAAGTTTCATTGGAATGGCTGTACAGAAATAGAACCTAAGGCGTAAGATACTGATGTATTTTTCAATAATGATGAATATATTTCTGATCCCTCCATGCTTAGAGTGAGTCTTTCAAACAGGGAAAGGGTGGACAAGGTTTACTTGTTTGATGAGGGGAAAGTAAATTGTTTCCTATCTCCAAAAAGCCTGATAGACTGAAACAGGTTGTCTTAGCTTAGAAATATGATGCAGCTAATGCAAATATTTTCTTCTTATAAATTTAACTATAAAGAAATATGCAGGAGAGGAAAACATAAGAGGAAATGGTAGCACTAATTATACAAATAATTTTACGTACATTTATTCTGGAAAGGGGAGTAAGGTTTCTGATCACGAGTGATTGAGGTTGTCAATTATCTTCCATTAGAAACAAAGTGGGCAAGAATCTACAAGATTATGCTTAATAAAGCAATGACTGAAATAATATATAATGATTTCTTATAACAGTAGAGGTCTGGACCTGATGAGCAGGAAGTCTTAAGGAATCTTGCTGTAGAAAAAAAAAAAAAAGGTTTCTATTAAACAGCATGTTCAGAAGGGAAAAAGTGGGTAGAAGCTATCAGCCTGCTCCAGCAAACAGATGCTTTTGGAATTATTAAAGTTAGTAGGCCTTCTAGCTTAATTGAAGTGTGCTCCTATCATCTAAGTAACACTGTGGCATCTAAAGAAACTGAGATGTTACATTATGACAAAATAAACTAGTATCCTCAGTCTTACCTTAATCCATGTATTTGAGACAAGAGAAAGGAAAAAGAAACACTGGGAAATACATATTTTAAAAACATTATGAACATAATTTTTGAAATTTTTTAGATATCCTTAGCAATATCACTAAAGATCAGGGATACATTCTGAATTCCTTCCTAGATGGATATCAACTGTTGATTTTTGTCACTTTCCCTACAGGAACCATCTAGACATCCCGACTGTCAATCTTGCATTATGAATTGAAGGCAAATGCTCTGCATGTCCTAGACACAATCTGAAATAAAATACTATTATTGACTTCAGCTCTACATTATTCTCAAAAAGGAAAATGTACTGTATAAGCTGGTGTCCTGGGTTCAGCAGTAGCAGTCATTTTTTTCTCCTTCTTAGTAGCTGGTGCAGTGCTGTGTTTTTGACTTTTGGCCTGGGAACAGCGCTGATAACACCAATGTTTTTAGTTACTGCTCAAATATTTAGTCTGACCAAGGACCTTCTGAGTCTCATGCTCTGCCAGGGAGGAGGGGAAGCCAGGAGGAAGCAGAGACAGGACACCTGACCCAAACTGACCAAAGAGGTATTCCATACCACAGCACAACATGCCCAGGATGTAAAAACTGGTGGAAGGGACCCGGAAGAGTGGGATCACTGCTGGGTCAGGCTTGGTATCAGTTGCAGGTGGTGAGTAGCTGTATTCTCTTCCCTTGTTGTTTCCCTTGTCATTATTATTATTGATGGCAGCAGCAGTGGTTTGTGTTATACCTTAGTTATTGGCCTGTTCTCATCTCAAACTGCGGGAGTTACATTTTTCCAGTTCTCCTCTCCATCCCCCCAGGAGTAGGGGGGAAGAAAAAGGGGGGAGTGAGTGAGAGAACTGTGTGGCTGATTTATGGCTGGGCTTAAACCATGACAGCTGGGGTTGTTTCCAACCACGTATTTAGAAAAGTTACATATTTTAGATGGCCTACACTAGGTGGCATTATTCATAACACAAATTAAAATATTACACAATCACATATATCAATACATGCTGGCATAAGGCAGCTGAATTTCTGAGATCGTTGTTTCATCAGTTGATAATGGAAATTTAACTTTGTTTTCTGCCAATTTCTCCTGCTATGATGATCAACTACGAAATACACAATGAAGACAACACTTTGGCTGAACCACCTGCTAATCAATTTATGTTCTGAATCATAAGTATTCATTGTACTTAGTATTTTTACCTTAATATTTCTCTAACCAGTGCCACCATGGCAGCTTTTCATGTTTTCATGATCCTGCACGGTTGAAAGACTTTTTTGTGTTTTCTGGTCAAAAAAGAAGCAGAACTGTGTACCAGACTACTTTTACATTTTTAAAAACTCTTGTTGCCTAGAAGATATTTCTGTTCACTTCTTCTGAACATTTTCCATGTCTTCTGTGCTGTGATTAAAACTGAATTCAAAATCAAGAGGATGTGAAATAACAGAAAACTTTTTCATTGGACTTTATCTTTTTGCTAGTAATTGCTTGGAACAGATTATCCAGTTTTGGATGCTTTTGAAGAATAAGCAGACATTTTTACTGAGCTGTTTAGAAGGTTGGATTTTTTTTTTTTTTTTTTTTTTGAAAGTTAAACAGCCATCTCTGAAACCATGAGTGTCTATATTGGTAGATTCACAAATCTTCATCTGCATGAAATTTCTTCTACCTTTTTTTCCCATTGGCTACATTTACTGGAAATATAACTGTATACCATGCATTTCCATGATGAGCATCTGCATACAGCTGATTTAAACCTTTAAGACGGAGTTTACTTTGGATTTATGGAATCTTTTAGACGCTGCATGCCATTCATTCAGACATAATAGCAATGCTTTCTACAGCAGCAGCGTGGTTCCCACATTTTTTCAATATACAAAGGAAAAATATGTTTTAACTGCCTTACAGAGCTTCAGACCCACTGAATAGTATAAAAGAAAAATTGTCTTTTTTCTGAGAGAAAATGAACATGAGCCGGCAGTGTGCGCTTGCAGCCCAGAAAGCAAACCATATCCTGGGCTGCATCAAAAGATGCATGACTAGCAGGTAGAGGGAGGTGATCCTGCCCCTCTACTCTGCTCTCGTGAGACCTCACTTGGAGTATTGTGTGCAGTTCTGGTGTCTTCAACATAAAAAGGACATGGAACTGTTGGAACAAGTCCAAAGGAAGGCCACGAAGATGATCAGGGGACTGGAGCACCTCCTGTATGAAGATAGGATAAGAAAGTTGGAGCTGTTCAGCCTGGAGAAGAAGACCTCCTAGCAGCCTTCCAATATCTGAAGGGGGCCTACAGTGATGCTGGGGAGGGACTCTTCATGAGGGACTATAGTGAGAAGACAAGGGGTAATGGGTTCAAACTTAAACAGGGGAAGTTTAGATTGGATATGAGGAAGAAATTCTTTACTGTAAAGGTGGTGAGGCACTGGAATGGTTTGGCCAGGGAAGTTGTGAATGCTCCATCGCTGGCGGTGTTCAAGGCTGGATTGGACATAGCCTTGTGTGGCATGGTTTAGTGTGAGGTGTCCCTGCCCCTGGCAGGGGGGTTGGAACTAGATGACCTTAAGGTCCTTTCCAACCCTAACTATTCTATGATTCTATGATTTATGAGCAATCACCAGTAACACAGATTCTCCCCTTGAGACATTTCTGCTGAAGCATACCTACATCAAGATTAAGCTTCCTCTTGCTTTCACCTAGTTTTGTGGGTGCTATTATGAGTTAAGACAAAAGCAAGTATTTATAGCGATAGAGAAGTGTAGAACATTTGCTGAGTAAGCTAGTACTTTTTGCATTATACTAGGGACTTACAGGGACAAAAATCAGTCCCAGCAGCAGGTCTTGGGGCATTTCACATTAATGTCAAGAATTAGATCTCTTTTATTCTCCTTTGTTTTCTCTATCTCATGAATAGTTTTAATCCATGGTAGAAATTTACATTTTACCCTGTATTTTTCAAATGCCTGTAGTAAGTTTTGGTGATGGATTCTCTCATAAGTATTCTAAAACTGCAACTGAATGATCTCAATTTTTTAATCATGGAGTTTTATATTCACATTTATTACCCCATCTAAAACACTGGACACATCATAGTAGCAGTTTCTTCTCAATAATTTTGACAGTATTAAATCTGAAAATGTCCAGCATATAACTACCTTCTTTCTGAATTGATAGATTCACATCTCAGATTTACAGAAGCAGGCTATAATAGTGCTACTGTGATTTTCAGCAGCTAAAAATCTGATTGTATTCTTTAGGAGTCTATTTTAAGAGAGAAAGCAACTGTGCAGCATGTCATTCACAACTAAAGTGTGATCTACAAGCTAGGATGGTACTAGATGCCCACCGGGAGCTGAATAACCTGAGTTGTGTTTTTTGTGTTTTAGCAATTCCTTATCCAATGTATTCCCACTGAGGTGTGTGAAAAACAGAGCTAAAAGCTGTTTTTCTTAGAGTACTTTGAAGGAGGATAGAAGACAGTTTATGTTACATCAATCGAGTAGAAAAGCACACGTAGAAATTCTACTCCAGCACCAAGCAAAAAGTTGAAGTGTAGCTAAAAGGTTTGGGAATATTAAAGATGGAATATACAGTCAAATGCTTAGTGACATGGAAGTTAAAATTCAACTAAATGTGACTCTAAGTTATTTTGTCGAGGTTTAAAGATTTGGGGTCCTGCTCTAGTTTTGTATTTTCTTGCATCACAAACCCCTGAAGCTGGTCTTATTTAATTATCTAGTTTTATGAGAGAAAGTATAAGGATCCAGGCATGAATCTTAGCCAGATTTTCTTTCAACTATCCCATGTACAACTAGCAGGTGGTGGGTTCAAAGGCAAACTAAAAGGAACAGTTTTTCACGGCTCATGTACTTTTGCAACAGATCTTGTCACCAGATGTTCTGGATGCCAAATATTTACAAGGTTGCAGAAAACACTGAGACAAATTTAAGGAAGAACCTTTGGGCAGCAATAAGATACAAAACCATCTCCTTATTGAGACTTAGTTTTTTGCTGGCTGGAAAGTTTTACCTGTACTATTATAGGTTTAGCCTGTTTTTCTACTTTACTTTTGCAAACTTCCCTGAAATCTGTCGATTGATCTTTGGTCAGACTTGGCATTGCCATTCTTTCACATTCTTCTTACGTAAAATTTCTGAGAGATGTTATTTCTCAGCAGCTAACACATCTCCTTAGTCCTACGTAATGGAAAAGTAATTTTAAGTCACAGTACAATCTGAGGTGATAGGTTATGTATAACAAAAAATAAAATAATTCTGCTCAGTTCAGTGGTGATTTACTTAGCAACTGTGTAATGGGGTACCTGAAATAATTAAATCTATTCAGAAATCAGCAAGAAATACAGTAGACTAGGTATAATTTATGAAAAAGTGTAATCTGAAAAAAATATGGGTTAGTCCAGCATGCCAGAGGCACTCATAAGACTCAAAGAGTTATTCCAGCGCAAGGAACATTGCGGTTCCAGCTGCAAATGGCCATGTTGTTCAACATCTTCACCAATCTTTACCTATTCAAGGCATCCTCCAAGCTCTCGCCTCACTACTCTCCTGAATTTTCAAATAGCATATAGTTTACAAATACTGAAATAGTTTATGCTGGGGGGGAGCAATAATAATAAAAGTAAACTGCAGTGATGAACACTAATGGATGGTTTGTTGGAAATTGCACTAACACCAGTTCCTGGGTTAGCTTTGCAGTGTTTGCATCCTAAGACTGTGCAGATGGATTATTTACTTTATTACCTGAATTTCATGGCCTGCAAACACTGCCAGTGGTTTAGAAAGTGAGCCAAAGTCCCATAAAAAATTCTGATCTGTATAATTAAAAGGAAAATGGGTCTGAGGAACTTGTTTTCTTTCTGTTTTTTTAGGATTTTAGGGTCTTCCCAGATGAATAACAGCCATCAGATGAGCCCAGTTGCATAGCTCTGTGGTGATGCATAGTGCTTAAGGGCAACAGCACAACCTGGTGGTTTATGGTTATTTTAATGCATCAGATCATGTATCTGCAGAAGAAAACACAGGAATTTCCTTTCCCTAGAAACCAACTCATTGCCTGTACAAAACTGAAGCTGTTTTTCATTAATTCATTTGTAAGATAACACTTTACCTGAGGTTTTCAGAATAAATAGAAAAGACTGCAAGGGTATATGCAAAAAGATAAATTAATAGGTCCTTTCCAACATCTAAGATTCTGAAACCTTGACGCACTCTTGTGATGAGCCTTTTCTTGTGGTTTTGTGCTGGATATGTCTGAATTTTTGTTCCAAGATAATAGCTAGAGGCATATTACTAGAAAAAGCTTGCAATATGCAACATGCAAAATTTCAAAAAAAAAAAAAAAAAGACAAAAGGAAAATGTGTGCAGAAAAAAAACCAATTTTGTCTTGTTTCTTTTTTCTATTACGATGAAGCCAAGCAAAGGATATGATACATTTACAAAGAATGAATATTTAAATACCAATAGTAATATTTATTCTCTTTCATCTGTGTCTCCAGGGTATGTGACATTGTTCAGAGTGTATCTTATGTCACAGTGAAATTAAACGGGTGTCAAATGTGATCAGTCAGAATTTTCAAATACTATTAATTACATGTTCTATTTTGCTTGATTCTGAAGAATGGGCTGTTATTGCTAGCTGGCACTGGTGCGGTTGCTGAACAGAATTCTTACAAACTTCATATTCAGTTTATTTACTGATCATATAGAATGGGCCAGAAGCCACTAGCTGTAACTAGAAAGCTGGTACCAGTCTGATGATGGGGCTGGTCCTGATTCTGTACAAGCCTTTTTCATCTTCAGGACATGTCCAAAACACTGTTTCCTCAATTTTGCTTAACTTGATGTAAAAACCCTTTGATTTCAACCTGTGTGGGTTTGCATTTGAAAGGGATCTTAAGAGACCTTTACCAAGGCACTGAAATGTTGAAGTGCTTTGGGACTAGAGCAGCATTATTTTATGCAGTGAAGATTTCTGCAAGTTTGTCAATGAAATGCTAAGGTTTCTCATTGCTTCTTCTTTGTGCTTTAGTCCTGCTCATGTCTGAAGTATGACTCACAATCTTGGTTCAAAAAAACACTTTAGTCCACATGGAAGTATGATTAATGCATTTAAACTTACACTTCAGCTCATACCTAAGTTTCATTTACTTTATTGTGATCAAATATATATGAAACATAAAGTGTTCTGAAATTTCTTGAAAAGCTTCTTATTTTGCTTTAGTTTATTATAGAAGAAATACATCATTATATAAATATGATAAAATACTCAGAATACCAGACAATATTTCTGAAAAACTGTACAGAGAGCTTTGGAAAAGTGAAGGGGCAGGGGAAAGAAAGAAAAGAAATAATTGTTTTCTTTTCCTTGAGTGCTGAGGTAGAGGACAAAATGTCATAGGCCAAATCCTGTTGTTCACAGCCTTTCCCTGTAATCCACTGAAGCACAGGGAGACAATGAAATTCCTACTTTCCTACACCCCACTGAAGCAGATACTGGAAGCATGCTCTGTTCTACCACAGGTAGATATAACTATGAACAGAAAACAAACACATCTGAGATGAAATGACTTTGTGCCAGCCTCCTACACATCCTACTTCACAGTGAAGGAATGTCAGAATATTTTTCAGCTTGTTAAAAATTATTGGCAAGCAGTGACATCAGGTCTACCTGCTTAATATGTTTTCATTAATACTTATAACCCATCAGTTCAGACACTACTTTTCACTTTGCTCTCAGAGTAGGTGACAGTTTTGATTACTGGATGAAGAACCTCAAATCAGCTGCGTTGAGTTGTCATATCTCCCTCAGCATCTACTGCCATAACTGTTGTGTAGTGTCTGGGGCAGCATGGACACACCCCACCGCTGATCAATCATCTACTCTGCTTCCGTTACCATTTGCTACAGTTATTCCATATTTTCATGTTAGCAAAAAGAATTTGTCAAAAATAACCTAATACACTACTTGGGGACATCTGCTAATGCTGATAATTGAGTATTTAACCTCCCCTCAGGGAATAAACATGTACCCAGCTTTCGTGCTTGGGCAAGATATAGCTAATTTTTCCATTTTAAATGGAGTGAAATAGAGAAGGTCTATATTGTTTTCACAGTGCCATTCGTGCCAGCAAAGTGAATGTTGTATCAGCATTTGCAGTATATTTAGAGGGTGAATCGTCTTTTACTCAGAGGAGTAAAAAATCTGTAGTATAAATTCAGTGTGTTCCCATACATGTCCACCAAACTGTGTTCTCATTACTACAAATTTTGTATTAAATTATTTAGGTCAGCTTAAATTTGGAAAACAACAAAATAAACACAATTTTTGACTCATTTGTATGTCTATGAATATTGTAAAATGGTTTGCTTCCTAAATTAAAATGATAGAAGCAGTCTGGAGGAAAATGAGTAGCGATATTTTTGCTATATTTTTGAAAATCTGGTTGTAACAGTCAGTAACAGAAGAATAGGTGGGCACCTGGAAAATAAAATTCATATTACTTTTAGCATGCACTGATCTGTGGATGCCCAGGCTTGAAATTTCATATTCCTTTGAACTAGATAATATTTTGACTCTTTGCCTATTGGTTTTACTATATACTGCTGCAGATGTGGATAGCACAGTTTGGCATTGTACATCTTTAGAGATCTTAAGGTTGGTGTATCAATAACCATGATCCGGTGATTAAGGTCTGCCTAATAGCATACATTGTCAGGATATGTAGTATCGCATTAAAGGTCATTAATAGCTCTATCCTGTGTATTCACATGATGTGACATAGCAGGTGTCTTGTGGAAAAACTCTTATGGCATCCTGTCAAAGGTAGACATGTTAATAACTGCAGTAGGCAGTGGCATATTGCACCATGACCGCACCAGAGTCCTTCCTGCTTCCTTCTGAATGACTTGTCCTCACTGCCTGCCCTCATCCTACCTCTTATTTTCACTGCTGTTGAGCTGCCAGCTCCTGCCAAAAACTCCAGACTTCATTTCTGACTGACCCTATCTCATAGAATCATAGAATCATAGAATAGTTAGGGTTGGAAAGGACCTTAAGATCATCTAGTTCCAACCCCAAACACCTCTCTGTTCTTCTTTATAGGAAGGAGCTTCCTGTAAACATTTTCACACAACTTTACCACCTATTGCCTTACAGTCATGTGGCTATATGCTGTATGTTGCTTTGTGGTTTACAGTGTGCATGTCCCATCTTTCTGCTTCCACCAGATGCCACTTATCTTAAATTGAAAACTTTTTTTCACTAAAGCTGGTCATAGCCGATCTTTCTGCACACCCCATTATATGCGAAGTCCTGATCATGACTGGAACTCCAGTCATGGAGAGAAGACCGCATAGCACTTTCTGAGACAAAGGTTTGTTCTGTATAAATGTACAATAAAATTTCCTTACAATAAATTCAAAGAGATCTTGCTTGAGATCTTGCTTAAGATCTTTAACCCAGTAATGGGGCAGAGAGAACACTTTAGAAAGTGTCACAAATCAGTAAATGAAGGTTGTTCTTTGGATGTTTGCTGTGTTGAATGCTGGTTATCATCACTAAATTGTGCATTCACTGCGGTGTCAGTAACAACTCCAACAGATATTTGGGATTTTACTATTCGTTGAGAATCACATGCCCATTATTCAAGTGAGATTGTTGGCTTTAGTAGATTGGTTTTTCCCCCTCATTATCTTCGGGCATGGAGGGAAGCAATTTGTCTTTCATTCAGCCACATTATTGAATAAATATCCATTGAGGCACAGGAAGCACTTCTGTACATTCTACTGTTGACTCTGTGTGTGGAGCAGAAATGACTAAGCTGGAAAATCTCCACTTAATACTCACAAATCCTTAGGATCTTGGCTCATATTTTAGCTCAAGTGTAGCATACTACGTAGACAACACTCACCTGTTGAACAGTCCTTTGTTAGCTCATCCCATAACAATCCTACATCCAGAACAACAGAGATACCAAAGGAAGAGCTGCTTAAGACAGTGGCTGACTTCCCATGTTTACACTCCACTGCTCAGGGTTCAAAAGCTTTTAGACCACAGAGCAGACACCAGAGCTTGGGGGTTGCTTTTATACATACATACATATATATATATATCTCTCCTACTGATTCTTTATTTGATTATCCAAAATCAACACATATTTATGTTTACCATGACTCAGTTCTGAAGGCTGTTAGGTACCAGCTGCGCACAGTCCCATTTTCTGTGGGTCTACCAGATGGCCTTTGGGTTTGCTTGCAGAGATGAGCTGGATATGTGTAGGTGTACGTATCAGGATTGGAAGTTACCCATGAACACACTGTGGCTGCAGTAGCAAGTAGGGCAGCTGGGTGAGAGCAAGAAAAGGGCCAGTTCTGAGGATCTGATGATGTACACCTGCAGGGCTTTTTATTTCATTATTTCTTTTATTATTTATTTTTCCCTAAGTTTGTGGAAGCTTGAGACTGATCCCATAGACTGAATCCCCATTGCCCATGCATCAGGTATTTAGCATGAACTAAATTGCTACTGTCCAGACACCCATTGCTGAAACATCTGTCTCAGCATTAGCTTGAAATCCTTTGCACTGGGATCACTTAAGCCCAAAAAGACAATAATTTGGGAAGCATGGAAAAGATCTGGATGTGTTAACTTGGATTCTCTTTCATCAAACATCTTGTTTCCTGTCCATTCTGGTATAATTATCTCAACAACATTTGATAAATTTTATCTCTTGCCCATTTTCCCTTGAAATAACTTCCAGGCTTCTCTATAAAGGCCTTTTTATTCAGCTGCTTTCCTATTTCATGAACCAATACATAATTCTTGTACAGATTTTTACTGATTGGTTTTCTTAGCATTATCTTATTTTGCTGTTTTATGGCTGTTGTTAATATCTATAAGAAAAACTGTATTTTATACTCAGCACATAGGAACATCGCTGCACATTTTTTGGCAACACTGAGAAGATCTGACTGAAAATTAGAGGGGTGGAATGAAAGGAGAGAAGAAGAGAAAAGGCAGCATAAGAGAGTTAGCAAATTGTTTCTCACTTTTTAAATGGTTAAATGCTAAACACTGGTAAATATCCTTTTACTGAGGACAGTTCATGTATAAGTACAAGAGTGCTTAATCGGAAAGGCAATACCACGCGCACTTTCATTTCTTTGTGTGACATCCAAAATCTTCGATGTTTTCATCAGCTGGTGAAGGGAGGTTTTTTGCATGAACACAAAAATTAAAATAATTTGAATGTTTTCATTGAGTAAATCTTAGAAAGTCTTGCCCTTTATTACTCCAGTGGCAACAGGAAATATACTGACATTTTATTAAAGCTGTGTTCCTGTTGGATAGGCACTGCAAAGCAAACTGTAAAACTTAGCAGCACCTGCTTGCCTACCTGTGGGTTTTCTTCAATGCAAGTGAGTCACTGCTTTGGCAAAAATGAAGGTACGTGGTTTTGTGCCATAATATTCCATCTGTACCTTCTAAATCCATTTCCAGACCAAATCCTCAGTACAACCTTTATTATGATTAATTATTGTGCACTAAAGATTCACAGCTGTGGTGGTGGCTCCAAGAGCCACTGGCAGCTCCTGGGCAGACTGCTCTGAAATGCCTTTTCTTCCCCATGGTGTGTCCATCAGCTCAGGAGCCCAGAACTATTCTGCAGTAACTTTTGACTTTTTCCAGTGTGACTTAGAAACTGCAACCTCTGAATCCCAGGGGCTGACTTCTGCTTACTGTGAAAAATGGATGGAAATGCTGCTTTTATTCAAGATTACCATCAGAAAGTCTTCAGTCTTTAGTAATATATTGAGAGGAAACCTACAAAACTGCAGCTATAACACTGGGGGATTTAAAACAAACCAAGAATGATGGTGTTCTAAAGTTCTGGGCGTCTGAATGAAAGTCAGTCTTTTTTATGGTCTTGAGCACATCTTTCAGTTTCCCAGTATCCTTGGTCTGATAACTTAAATAGAAAGTCTTTCAGATTATGGGCTGTCTTTTTGCATTGTGGACTGAACCTGCCTTCAGGCAAAAGTGAGAGAATGAGCAGAGAATCATAACATTCCTCCAAGTGCTAAAAATGACTTTACTCCCCAGACAAGGTCCTCAAGGTCTGCCCATGGTGCCATGCTCTCTATCAGTGTACTGAAGTTTTCTTCCCTGTTTCAACTTGCTGCAAACCCTGCTAAGGAAAAATACCCTTACGGATTGTTTTCAATGCTAAAATGCTACTACATCGTAAGGAGAAAGAGGTTGGAAAAAGTCAGTGTTGTTTCAGGCTTGTATAGAATCATAGAATCATAGAATAGTTAGGGTTGGAAAGGACCTTAAGATCATCTAGTTCCAACCCCCCTTCCAGGGGCAGGGACACTTGTGCAAACAAAGGCAAGAGGAAGAAAAGATGAGTTTATGGGGTAGTTTAATATATCAGAGATCTGCATAGGGCAGAATAATCATGATCGGAATGTAGTGTTAAGAAACTAATGAAGGTTACTGAAGAAGAATAATTCTCTTTTACAAAATAATATTTTCTAATAGTTATATATTACTTTTTTCAGAACCAATATGCCCTTAATATTTTTATTTGTGACCTTGAACTTCATATGGAGCATCATATTTTGAACATCGTATTACCTTGAAGTTAATGTTATGTATTAATGCATAGACATATAGCAAGACCTGAGGGAGTCTACTGTACTTTACCACTAAGCCACCTGTTCTGACAACTTTGTTTTTCAAGCAGATGGCACTGTGAGGAATTACCTGATATTCACTACTCATGGCATCTTCCTGAAAAATTTGCACAGAAGTTTTAATGAGATTTTCATGATTACACAACACTTACACATGCAGAGAACGAAGGGGTCAGGGAGTCTGCTTCTCTGATAGGACTACAACAGTGCTCAGCAGTGTCTGAGATTTCATGAGCAGAATGGTCTTTATGCATGACCTTATGGCAGAGATCAGTTGTGCCACTGTGGTAACAAAATAAGCACAACCTCTTCCATGGTTGTCTGTTTTTCCCAAAGTGTCCTGGGTTCAGCAGTATAAGTCATTTTTCTCCTTCTTAGTAGCTGGTGCAGTGCTGTGTTTTTGACTTTCGGCCTGGGAACAGTGCTGACAACACCGATGTTTTCAGTTGCTGCTCAGTAATGTTTACTCTGATGAAGGACTTTCGGAGTCTCATGTTCTGCCAGGGAGGAGGGGAAGCCAGGAGGAAGCAGAGACAGCACACCTGACCCAAACTAGCCAAAAAGGTATTCCATACCACAGCACATCATGCCCACTTGATAAACTGGGGGCAGTTACCTGGAAGGGTTAGATCACTGCTCGGGTTGGGCTGGGTATCAGTGGGTGGTGAGCAGTTGTATTCTCTTCCCTTGTTATTTCCCTTATCATTATTATTATTGGTGGTAGAAGCAGTGGTTTGTGTTATACTTTAGTTACTGGACTGTTCTTATCTCAACCTGTGGGAGTCTCATTCTTTTGATTCTCCTCCCCATCCCCCCAGGAGCGGGGGAGGAGAGGAAGATGGGGAGTGAGCGAGCAACTGTGTGGCTGATTTGCCAACTGGGTTTAAACCACGAAAAAAGTTGTATTTCTTTCATGAAACACATAGGTGAAGAGATCAAACTAGCTGTGAATTATAGAAAATAAAGGAAAAAGAGCTCTGGAATATTTTTTAGTTTTGCCCTGTGTCATGTGTTCAGCAGTATCAGTCATTTTTCTCCTTCTTGGTAGCTGGTGCAGCGCTGTGTTTTGACTTTCAGCCTGGGAACAGCGCTGATAACACCAGTGCTTTCAGTTACTGCTTGGTAGTGTTTTGGTTTGACCAAGGACTTTCTGAGTCTCATGCTCTGCCAGGGAGGAGGGGAAGCCGGGAGGAAGCAGAAACAGGATACCTGACCCAAACTAGCCAAAGAGGTATTCCATGCCACAGCACGTCATGCCCAGGATGTAAAACGGAGAGCAGAGACCCAGAAGTGTGGGGGTGCACTGCTTGGTTGAGCTGGGTATAGGTGGTGAGTGATTGTATCCTTTCCTTGTATTTGCCTTGTCATTATTATTATTGGTGGTAGCAGTAGTGGTCTTGTGTTATACTTCAGTTACTAAACTGTTCTTATCTCAACCTGTGGGAGTTGCATTCTTTAGATTCTCCTCTCCATCCCCCCAGGAGCGGGGGGAAGAAAGAGAGGGGAGTGAGTGAGCAAAACTGTGTGAGTTTTAGAGGCTTAATCCACGACACCCTGATGTAGTCATAGAGAGGAAAAATAAAACATGTGACCAGATGTTGACCAACATCTACTCTTCCTTCCTCCTACTTAAACAAATCTACTGAAAAGGTGCAGCCCAGCTTCTTTCCTTGCATTTGGGCTGCAGTAACCTCTCAAACTTCCTCTCTCGCAGGCTTTGGACCCGCACAGAGCAACAATAGGGCGCAAGTGGATCTGAAGTTTTATTTCATAACAAAAACCTATTATTTTCACTCAAATCCATAGTTGCATCATATTCAGGCACTGTAACCCATTTATTGCAGATGGGACTGGGGCACTTCTTTCCTCTCTAACTTGTTTCCTCTGTAACTTCCCACCCGCAGATCCCAGCAGGTCCTGACGCAAGGCTCAATTCTTTCATTCCTATTTTCAACATGCTGGATGAAATTGAAATCTGAAAACTGCAATGGCTTAAGATAAGCCTTTGAAGATCTCTATGGCATTTTTCATTAGAGATGTGTATCCCTCCTGAGGATGCAGAAACTGAAAGATGGAGGATCATGTTAGTGAAAAGGCCTAAAATAAAGAGTGAGAATTGAGAGAATTGGGAATCAGGAAGAGTTCCAACCTTCCAGATACAAATTCTACTTAACAAATTCAAATGAGCTCATTTATCCATCAAACTTCTTAGTTATTCACAGAATTTGGGTATGAGAGGACATGTTATCATTGTGAACTTCACACTGCTGTCAGTAGGTTATTACCAGCAACCCAGCTTGGTTATTCAGATGTCTTTAGATAATTTAAAACAGTTAGACTTTACTATCAGTAGGAAAGAAAAAGGAAACAAGAATAGAAACCAGATATACTGTAAATTAATTAATCTGCAGAAATCTGTGAAACCTAACTTATAATTTAATTACCTTTATCATGCTCACACAAGAGTTCAGCACTTTGCTGACACTCCAATTTTGCCTGTTTTCTTACAAGCTAAAGAGTTGGCTAAAATAACATCATGCAAGACATATTGTATATACATTCATTATTTTTTTACTTTATAGAATCTGATCCCTATATGAGACAAAATACTGAGTTATGTAAAGGTGTCGTGGTTTAAGCTGCAAATCACACAGCCCGTTCTCTCACTCACTCCCCTCTCTTTCTTCCCCCTGCTCCTGGGGGGATGGAGAAAAGAATCTAAAGAATGCAACTCCCACAGGTTGAGATAAGAACAGTTTAGTAACTAAAGTATAACACAAGACCACTACTGCTACCACCAATAATAATAATGACAAGGCAAATACAAGGGAAAAGAATACAATCGCTCACCACCTATACCCAGCTCAACCAAGCAGTGCACCCCCACACTTCTGGGTCTCTGCTCTCCGTTTTACATTCTGGGCATGACGTGCTGTGGCATGGAATATCTCTTTGGTCAGTTTAGGTCAGGTGTCCTGTCTCTGCTTCCTCCCGGCTTCCCCTCCACCATGGCAGAGCATGAGACTCAGAAAGTCCTTGGTCAAACCAAAACACTACCAAGCAGTAACTGAAAGCACTGGTGTTATCAGCGCTGTTCCCAGGCCGAAAGTCAAAACACAGCGCTGCACCAGCTACCAAGAAGGAGAAAAATGACTGCTACTGCTGAACCCATGATAAAAGGTACCATAAAAAATTAAGAGTAAGTGAACATTCAAAAGAAATAATAGCAATAATAATACCTTTATCTTTTAACTGGCTGAATTTTCTCATTGGCTCTGATTTCTCCAAGAATTTTATAAAGGTACAGACCATAATTGTGCTAATAAAGAGGAAGTTATACTTATAATTAGAGTAATAAGGAAAAAAGTACAACGAATCATAATTGAACCAGTAAGAGGAAAATATAATCATGTTTAATGTCTTATATGAGTGTTAGTGTCTTCTGCATACTTAATAAATTGGTATCCATTTTCACGGTATGTATCTAAGACAATTTTCCTAATATGATCAAATTACCCTTCAGGTCTGTGGCTGGGAACTTCTGCTAGTCCTGGAAGCTCCTCTGGAGTGAGGTTTCTTTGAATAACCAGAATAACAACAGAATTTCACATAGGTCTGACAACAAGATACAATCACCTGTAGCAACGTTTAAGCCCTCTCCAGATTTATTTAGGGTGACCCTGGTTTACATTCAGGGATGTTCAAAGGTGTTTTGTACAGCACCAAGTATGAGATTTGCAAAAGAAAGACAGAAGGAGGAGAAAGGTGTAACATTTCAGGGTCATTGAATTTGGACATGGAAAGATGCTCTGCAAGTAAGTGAAATTATTTATTTCCTAGTATGCACGGTAGAATAACATGAAAGCAAGCTCCAAAGCCAAACATCAGTAGTTCCTTGCTGCTGCTGAACTCCTATCTTTTGTGGTTTTTACATGAAGATTCCATAGCTTGCAGATTTTTTGGTTTTCCTTCTGAGCCCTTGAGCTGCTGTCTCCATCTTGGCAATCTTAACTGCAACAATTTTACCTTTCCTATCTTGTACAGTTTGAGTTTGCTTGTTTTCCTCACAGTTTTTTCTCACAACGTAGTGGTTTTCTCAAAGATTTGAGCCAATGTCACACAGATATTCAGCATAAAAACAGCCAGGGATGAGAGACAGCCAAGCCCCCTCTCAGGATCTTACCAGGGCTGAATTTTTTAAAAACCTCCCTGCATTTTCATACCAATGATATTTCATATATTTTAGGTATAATTTGCCTTTTGATTTTCCCCTCAGCAACTAAAATATGCTCCATCCCTGGAAGTGTTCAAGGCCATGGCAACATGGTTTAGGATGAGGTGACCCTCCCCATGGCAGGGGGGCTGGAACTAGATGATCTTAAGGTCCTTTCCAAACCAAACCATTCTATGATTCTGTGATTCTATGATTTTACATGCTAATAGCATGTAAATATTTCCTCACACATGCACACACTTCATATGTGATATCCTTTATATTTTTGCAAAGCTTTTCAGACCAGTTATATTTACAGGAGCCCAGATGTTCTTTGTGAGGCTGTATTTGGCTTGGAAGGCCAGAGTCAAAGCTGATGAATGGGGCTCTCCACATGCAAGTAGACCTTGAAAGCTCAGAATCTCTTGTAGATTTCTCAGCTCTATTAGGTAAATCCTGAAGATAACCCAGAATGTGCATAATTTAAGATATTAATAAGTGTAAAGGTCTCCATATGATTAGGAAATATCCCAAAGGGCAGTTTAGTAATGAACTAAATCATAACAAAAATGTTTGATAATTCTATAGTATGTATTTTTTTTAATTCTCTATAGTTCTTAGCCTACTAAATAACAGTCTTTCCTAGAGCTGGCCTTTGCTTTCATTTCTTAAGAGACTTGGACATCTCTCATATAAAACTCCTACACCAGTGTGACATCTGTTTCATATGTACAAGTACACATTCCATAATGAAAAGACACCACCATCCTTGGTGGTGATATTCAAGAACCTTGCCTTCAATAAAAAATTATGTAACCCCCCAGAGCCCCCATAGGTAGATAGATGGAGCTATCTAAAAGTACTAGGATATGTACATGTATATATGTGTATATGTATATATTTATAACAGCATTTATATATGTATACACACACACACACATATATGTATGGCATTCTATCTGCTAGTTTGTACCTCCTTTCCTTCCAAGCTCCCAAAGGAAAACTGGAAAATGACCAGTCTACACAGAATTACTAAAGGCTTTAAACATATTTAATCTCTAATTTTCAAGCAGGTATTTTTAGTAAGCTAAGTAATAACTAAAATAAGCGGTTTTTTTCACAGCACACAGTTGTAAAACTTTAATTTATATGTTAATTTTTTTAATTAAAGGAAAGAATTATAGAAAATGGCTTGTTTTTTTTTTTTTTTAAAAGGACAGCAAAATAATTTAACATTAGACTGAAGTATAATAGTTGAGAAGTGCAACAGTCTAAACGGTCTGTCCTGATGCCCCATTTCCCTGGAGACATCCAGGTAAACCCAAGGCTGAACTCAGTGTATTCTACCACCTAAGAAATAGCCTGAGACAGTTGATTCACCTTTTCAGAGTCCATAGAAATGCTCCACATTTTGTATTTGGTAACTGTGTTTGGCTCAGAGCAGGAAGCTGTTCCAGGTGCCCTCAGCACTCTACTGGGGAGAAGAGTGGAGTTAAGAGAGGGAAACAGAGTGGTAGTGACAGCTGATGTAGAACAACATGGACAATGTAGGAAAACAAATGAAACCTGAAACAGCATTTTTAGTGTTTGAGTATCTTACTGTTTCTCTACAGCTCAAGGCAACAATGAGGGTTGAAAATACAATGGTTTGCCATAAGCATCAGAAGTGCTTTATTTAATAGTGGCTTCTAACATGATTTTGGGCTTATGATTCATTCCTCTAATGTCATGGAATTGAAGCAAATGTGTGTCACCTGGCCACATTTCCAAATGGGTTCAAGAGGTGTTAGACAAAGCCAGTGAATGTGCATGTCAGAGAACATTGAATACTGCCTTTATTTAAAGAGCACAACTTAGCTTTTCTTGCAGGAAACTGCATTTGAAAAGTTGTGATCAGCAAGAATTGCCACTATTGATGATTCCAAATCAACCCTATTTTGCTATTAAATATTTCTATTTATATTACTGAGATAACAATCTTGGCTAAGGAATCTGAATTCCCAACTAGCAATCATATTGGATACTTCCATACGGAAAGCTTCAGGATTTATAACCTGGTTTAATCTTCAGCTGGGACATACTATCTCAAATGGACATGTCCCTGCAATATACCTATTGAATGTTCTGATCCTAAAGGTAAACAGCACAAAATTAGGGGAGCAACTGAATGAGCATGCCTGCTTCAGCTTTTCTCCATGAAAACATTCTTTCATATGCTAGATTTTAAAAATAATTTGTAGTCTCCATATTAAGGTCTATAAACTTCATACTTTTTATTTCTGCTTTATTTCTGTTCAATGCATTGCCAAATATTGCTTTTGTGTAATTGAAACAGAACTGTGGTTTGATTATTAAACAGAGAGACTGTACTTGTCTTCAGCTCTAATGAGCAAAAGCTCTCAGTAGAAGCAAACCTGAAACAGTGAAAAAGTTTCTTTTTTTCCAGAGCAGAACTAGAGAGACAATGCTAGGGGTCCAGCAGCTTCACCACCAAGTGGTGGTCTTTTGGTTTCATGTGGTGGCTTAGGGATGTGGGTTTGACAAGACATTTTGCAAGTGGGTGTATGCAGTTTATTTATTTTCTCCACTCCTCTTCTGCCTTCATTTGTACTTCAAAATATTTGCAATTTAAATATTCTCCCTGCATTATGGGACATGTCTGTAGCTGCAACCCTGACAGCTCTGACCTGCAGTTTAGACTGGTTTTGCTTCTGAAGTGTTTAATTGTGGTGGAAACAATGCTTAAAAGGTTCAAGCAAAAGGAGGGTATCAGGTGTACTAAGCAGCATGGGTGATTTTGCATTTGAAGCCTAAGAGCAGAGAGAAAACAGTGTGTGACACCATATGGGTACCATTTTTAACCCTAACATCAGAAGAGGACAATGAGGTTCTCTGCTGTATCCTGCAGATGGTCATGAGTCAAGTAATGCAACTGATGCTTGCCAGTTGTTGACATATCTGTGCAGAGGACACTCCTTTTTTATCTGCCACAGTTGCTTAAACCCCAAAATAACTATCTTACAGTGAAAAGTCTGAGGTACTTTAAAATGGCGCTAACCTTGACCTATACAGCAACAAAAAAGTACAAGTAAGATTGGTGCTCTAAGCAAGATGAAGGAAAGAGAGGCAGGATTTTATTATGTTTATAATTCTGTTTATCTTTCTAGATTTAAAAATTGTTGCCCCATGCTAAGAACAAATCACTATCTGTTCCCTTTCCTGTAGAAACTCATTCCTTACTTGCTCCAAAATGGGTTTATCTCTGTAGCGTTTGTACAACTGTAGAATAGCCTTCGAGCGGATGCTAGACTGTAAGGAACGGCTGCCTGCAGATCAAGTTGCTGCTGCCAACTCTCGCGAGCTTTGTGTCGGAAACAGTTGATTATAATGACAGTACTGTCCAATTTACAGGCTGAAGCAGCAGCTGCATCTGCGTTTTCCCTGAAGTATTCAAAGATCCTGACTCTTAAAAACTTTGTAGTTCTTGTAATAGAAGTGGGGTAAGTGATTCTCTATTTACACATCTCTGTCTGCCAGATTAATTTACAGTTCAGCTTGATTTGCACAGGGATTTGGAACTTTTAAAAGCTCTGCCCATTTGTTGCTCTCTTGGGAAAACTGCTCTGCAAACAGAACGAGTAAGCAGGCATGTGTATCAGACCTTGGCATTATCCAGGGGATCCTGGGCTAAGTAAATTAAGCTAAGCTAGAAATCACTTATTAATTCAACCATCTTAATTTAAATAGTGATTATATAGTCTTGTGTATAGATTTTTTGCCTGAGTGAAGATTTGCAAAGAGAAGAAATAGGCATTGAAATAAATTGTGTTCCCTTGCTGAATAAGAATACAAAAGTATAGCCTGTTTAACTTTTGCTGGAGGAAAGCACTACAGCAGCAGCTTTTTAAAGTATGCAAATACATTATGTGATATGTCTCTGCTTGGTTAATGCTGATGAGCTAAAGCAATCTTCTGACCCTTTTATTCTCACAGTAATAATCCAGTAATGTTTGTTTTGCTCAGTGTGCTTTATGTTGTTGAATTTGTTTTAATGCAACATTAAAACCTTATTAAATGTAATATTTGCCATACATTCAAGGTGTAATAATAATCCTCTTTCTCTTTCTACTTTTGTTAATATTAGCAGAGTAACTTGAGACAAGTGCTCTCATTCAACAATACAAAACTGCATTTTTCAGTGATCTATTTAAAACTTTTTGTTTAAAATGCCACCTGTTCTTTTGAAGCGCTCATTAAAATTATTTTTTTCTTGTTTTTTTTCTTACTAAAATTCTTGTCTGAAACTGTTTAGGGTGAAAATTTATGCCTCTGTGTTTTGCAATGCTACAGTGTTTTCCTCCCATCCTTTTCTTTTTTAATTAACAGCAAAGAGGCAAATTAATTTAATTACTATTTAGATATTGAAAGCTTTAGGAACTTCAACATCTCTTGCTTTTCTTAGGGTCATTTTCTCTTCTTCATAATGATGAAGTTTGAGATTTTGTTATTTCCAGCTTGGTTTTGTGGTTTGGTCCTGGGTGGTATTTTAGAAGTGAATATGTGAAGAAAGTCAGTGTCAGTGAAACTACAGACTTGCAGAAATTACTTCTCCTATATCACAGTGCTGTGCATTGGATGCTGAAGTACCAGATCCCTACCACTCTACATTTCTCACAGCCACCCCAGTTGCCTCGGTTGACTGTGAGACAGGGTGAAAGAGTTTAGCCCTAAACTAATCCTTACGTAACATTCCTCACCCAGCCTTTTAAAGATTTTATTACAGGAATGAACAGAGCAGAAATGACTGGCACATACAGATAGGAGCTAAATATCACTAAATGATATAAGACTCCTGTGAGGCTATTGCATGCTGACAGAGCAAGCCTCTGCTTACCCAAACTTATTGGGAGCTGCTGGACCATGTGAGTCATCCAGGTTGACTACTCATGTCTCTAAAGTTTAGCATACATGGGGGCATTTGTTTCTAAAAGTCAAGCTGAAGGCTATGTGGAGTGTTAGACCAGCTCTGAAGTCTATTGCCCCCATTTACCACCTTATCTTTTTCTTTTTTTTAATAAAAAGACAAGAGCATAAATGCTTATGTTTTCTAAAATTTATACATTTTCTACCTCTTGGATGATAAAAATATTTTCTTTGGAGATTCTTTCTTCTCCTTTGATGCTATCTCAAAGTTAGGAACTTCTTTGCACACAATCTTTCTTTTGCCCCCTTCCTCTATCCCCTGCTCCCCCTCCCCCCCCCCCCCCCCGTTTTCTTAGCGCATTTCCAAGAATACGCAAACAAGAAGGAGGAGCTCAGATTAAGCTACAGCTGTACTTTCCACAGAAATTAGCTTAGTTCCTTTTAAGGACACAAGTGATTCTCATTAACAAAGAATAGCCTGTTTAAAGTGGCAGGACAGAGTACACCATGTATGACAGGGCAACAAGCAAAAAATAGAAAGGAGCTTTGTTGAGCATTTTCAAGTATGCAAACCATAGATATGCGTTTTTGCAAATAGTTTTTTTCCAAGTTTTTGCTTTCAAGGGGAAGATACCGGGGGTTTTATAGCATTTGAAAATGTTGGCTTAAATAGGACTATTAGCATAATTAAATGGGGTACATAATAAACATTTATACCCTTAGCTTTAAGATAATATTAATTATCATTGAAAGTTTTCAGAAAGCAAATGCCAGGCCATAATTAAATTATTGGGCACCAACTACATATATTAAAGAAAACCTTGGCTTTTTAGCATTTTAGTGTTCATTCTAAGTAGTAGAAGTATGACTACTTCTCATTACTATGATGGTTATAAACTTGGTTAAGCTGCTTTAGAGAAAAAAGATCTCAAAAGAAATATTTTATTTAGGTCTTAGTGTACCTCTGTACACCAGCTAGTATTCAGTTTAGAAGTCCTTCATGTACTTCACTTGTTCAAGCACTTTCAGATCTTGCAGCATAGGAGTAGGACAGTGAAATCACCCAGTGTTTTGAGTTTATAGCAACACCATCTCAATGGCATCTACTGTGAGACAAGCATATAGTTCAAAACTTATGTGGACCTGGAAATCTTTGGATTCAACCTTCTTTTAAGTGTTCATGGGATGTGTGTTTACGTGTGGAAAAGTCTGCTCTTAATGATGTTTATAAGAACATTATTGATTTGAGAATACAAATGCCAGAGCGAGCTCTAACAGAATAATGGCATGGCATTTTCTGTCACAGATCATAAAATGTCCTGTTTGTCATGCCAGTAGAAATGCAAGTGATTAAGTCATCTGCTAACTGAAGCAGTCAGAAATGGGCTTATATGAGGTGACTGTCTCGAGAGGGGACACCTGCAGCTCCTGATCGGGGGTAGGCTCTGCGTCCAGGGGCTTCAACTCGGAGCAGCAACAGGCACCGAGGGAGCCTCAAGTCCTCGATAGGGCTTGCCCAGGAGCCAGCAGCTCAGCGGACGCGAGCAGCTGACTCAGAGGGGGCGGCACCAGGAGGAGCGGCGCCAGACCTGAGTGGTTAAACACCTGCCTCAGGGAGCGCAGACGACCAGGGAGAGTTCGAGGCAGTTTGTGCAGCAGTTCGAGCGGGGTGTGTCGTGGTTTAAGTCCAGTCAGCCACGCAGTTTTGCTCACCCACTCCCCCCTCTATCTTGCCCCCCACTCCCGGAGGGATGGGAAGGAGAACCGAAAAGAATACAACTCCTACAGGTTGAGATAAGAACAGTTTAGTAACTAAAGTATAACACAGATCACTACTGCTACCACCAATAATAATAATGACAAGGCAAATACAAGGAAAGAATACAATTTCTCACCACCTAAAACCAAGCCCGACCACGCAGTGCACCCCCCACCCTTCTGGGTCTCTCCTCTCCGTCCTCCATCTTGGGCATGACGTGCTGTGGTATGGAATAACCTCTTTTGTCAGTTTGGGTCAGGTGTCCTGTCTCTGCTTCCTCCCGGCTCCCCTCCTCCCTGGCAGAGCATGAAACTCAGAAAGTCCTTGGCCAGACCAAAACATCACTAAGCAGTAACCGAAACACTGGTGTTATCAGCGCTGTTCCCAGGCCCAAAATCAAAAAAAACACAGCGCTGCACCAGCTACCAAGGAGGAGAAAAATGACTGCTGCTGCTGAACCCATGACAGGGTGGTGAGCACTCGCCGTATGACCAGGGTCGGGTGTGGGAGCTCTGCTCTGGCTGCCCCGGCTGTGGCCAGTGTAGACACCCAGACAGAGCCAATGAGAGAGGAGGCTGCAGTGCAGAGCTTGGGGTGCAGAGAGCACCTGCACTGCTCTCCTGAGAGGAGGGTGCACAACGGGCACTCTGTGCTCCCTGGTGGAGGTTCTTCTGCAGCAGGTGGCTGAGCTGCGGGAAGCTGTTACTAGGCTGAAAGGTGTCAGGGAAGCTGAGGGGAAGCAGCACTGCTTGCTCCAGGACCTGACTGTGCAGGGGCCTCAAGCGTCTGCTGTCGCTCATGCAGGAAAGGAGGCTGCTAACCCAGGAAGCTGGGAAACAGTAACAGAAAAAAACAACAAAAAAAGGAGGAAGAGGACAATTAAAAGCAAGGGGCTTCCTCCTAAATCAGTTGTTCCCACCCAGAACCTCTTTGCTGTCCTGCAGGGGGCTGATGAGGAACCACACTCCCACCAGGAACAACCGGATGATCCACTGGTAAAGAAGATCTCTACTGGTGCTGGCAGGAACAAGCGGCAGGTCATAGTAGTAGGGGACTCTACTCTGAAAGAAACAGAGGCACTCATCTGTCGGCCTGACCCAGTCTCAAGGGAGGTGTGTTGCCTACCAGGGGCTCGGATCAGGGATGTTGCAGAGAAGCTGCCTGCTCTAGTCGGTACCACTGACTATTACCCACTTCTAGTGATCCATGTGGGTGCTACTGATATAGATAGCAGTAGCCCGGTGAACATAAAGGACTACAGAGCTCTGGAGAGGTGGTTAGGGGCTTTGGAGCTCAGATTGTCTTTTCGTCAGTTCTCCAGGATACATGGCAGGACCTTGAAAAGGCTAGGAGGATTGGCTGGGTTAATAAATGGTTAGAAGGGTGGTGCTATAGTCAGGGGTTTGGGTACCTTGAACATGGGGCTCAATTTAGTAGGCCAGGTCTACTCGGGCCTGGTGGAGCTGGTCTGACGAAGAAAGGGAAGAGTGGATTTGGGAGGAGGCTTGCCAGACTGGTCAAGGATGCTTTAAACTAGATGTGTTGGGGGAGGGGGGCATCATTCCATCCCAGCTCACCCAGTCACTGGCCAGCACCTATAGTAAACGTTCAGTGCAACGTAGAGATATTTCAGCTGCTCCACCCAATGAGACAGCTTCAATTGGAGCTCGGCTCAGATGTCTCTATACAAATGCCCATAGCATGGGGAACAAACAAGAGGAATTAGAGATGTGTGCACGTCTACAGGGATGTGATACCATAGGCATCACAGAAACATGGTGAGATGGCTCCTGTGACTGGTGTGTTGGAATGGAAGGTTACAGGCTCTTTAGGAAAGACAGGCCTGGTAGGTGGGGAGGGGGAGTTGCTATTTATGTCAGGGAAAGGCTGAAGAGTATGGAACTGTGCCTGTGGACAGGTGAGCAGTCAACAGAGAGTTTGTGGGTCAGGGTTAAAGGGAAAACAGCAATGGGAGACATTATTGCGGGGATCTGTTACAGACTGCCTGAGCAAGAGAACTCGGTGGATGAAGCGCTCTATAGACAGATAGGAACAGCCTCATGCTCGCAGGCCTTTGTTCTCACGGGAGCCTTCAACCACCCTGATATCTGTTGGAGGGATGGTATGGCCCGGCACAAGCAGTGATCATGAGATGATCAAATTCGAGATCCTCAGAACAGTGAGAAGAGCGTCCAGCAAGCTCGCTGCCCTGGACTTCAAGAGAGCAGACTTTGGCCTCTTCAGGAACCTGCTCAGTAAGATTCCATGGGATATAGCCCTAGAGGGCAGGGGGCCCAAGACTCTTGGATGATATTCAAGGATCACCTGCTGCAAGCTCAGGAGTGATACATCTCTACTAGAAGGAAGTGCTGCAGGAGGTCCAGGAGACCTCCTTGGATGGATAAGGAGCTGCTGAAGAAAATTCAAAGGAAAAAAGAGGCTTCTAAAAGGTGGAAGCAAGGACAGGTGGCCTGGGAAGAATACAGGGATGTTACCCAGGAAGCAAGGGACCAGGTTTGGAAAGCTAAGGCCCACTTAGAATTCAACTTGGCTAGGGATGTTAAGGATAACAGGAAGGGATTCTATAGGTACATTGCAAATAAAAGGCAGACTAGGGACAATGTGGGCCCTCTCCAGAAGCTATCAGAACTGGCTACCCTGGATTTGGAGAAGGCTGAGGTTTTTAATGACTTCTTTGCCTCAGTCTTCACCGGCAAATGCTCTGACCACACCACCCAAGTCTTGGAAGGCAGACGCAGGGACAGTGAGAATGAAGACCCTGGGCCCACTGTAGGAGAGGATCTGGTTAGAGACCATCTTAAGAACCTGAATGTATACAAGTCCATGGGACCTGGTGAAATCCATTTGTGGGTCCTGAAGGAGCTGGCAAATGAAGTTGCTAAGCCACTGTCCATCATATTTGAAAAATCATGGCAGTCAGGTGACATTCCCGATGACTGGATAAAGGGAAATATAACCCCCATTTTCAAGAAGGGGAAAATGGATGAGCCGGGGAACTACAGGCCAGTCAGTCTCACCTCTGTGCCAGGCAAAATCTTGGAGCGGATTCTTCTGGAAGGCATGCTGAGGCACATGAAAAACAACAAGGTGCTTGGTGACAGCCAGCATGGCTTCACTAAGGAGAAATCCTGCCAGACCAATCTGGTGGCCTTCTATGATGGAGCTATGGAACTGATGGACAGGGGTAGAGCAGTTGATGTTATCTACCTGGAGTTGTGCAAAGCGTTTGACACTGTCTCACATGCCATCCTTGTCTCTGAGTTGGAAAGACATCAATTGGATAGGTGGACCACTGGGTGAATAAAGAACTGGCTGGATGGCTGCATGCAAAGAGTTTTTTTCAATGGCTCAATGTCCAGCTGGAGACCAGTAACGAGTGGTGTCCCTCAGGGATGGGTGTTGGGACCGGTCTTGTTCAACATCTTTGTCGGTGACATGGACAGTGGGATTGAGTGTGCCCTCAGCAAGTTTGCCGATGAAACCAAACTGTGTGGTTCAGTTGATACGTTGTAGGGAAGGGATGGCATCCAGAGGGACCTTGACATGCTTGTGAGGTGGGCTGATGCCAACCTGATGAAGTTTAACCATGCCAAGTGCAGGGTCCTACACATGGGTGGGAGCAATCCCAGGCACAGCTACAGGTTGGGCAGAGAAGAGATTCAGAGCAGCCCTGCAGAGAAGGACTTGGGGGTGTTGGTCAATGAAAAACTGAACATGAGCTGGCAGTGTGCGCTCGCAGCCCAGAAAGCCAACCGTATCCTGGGCTGCATCAAAAGGAGCGTGACCAGCATGTCAAGGGAGGTGATCCTGCCCCTCTCCTCTGCTCTTGTGAGACCTCACTTGGAGTATTGTGTGCAGTTCTGGTGTCCTCAACATAAAAAGGACACGGAACTGTTGGAACAAGTCCAAAGGAGGGCCACGAGGATGATGAGGGGACTGGAGCAGCTCCCGTATGAAGATAGGATGGGAAAGTAGGGTCTGTTCATCCTGGAGAAGAGAAGGCTGCATGGAGACCTCATAGCAGCCTTCCAATATCTGAAGGGGGCCTTAGGGATGCTGTGGAGGGACTCTTCATTGGGGACTGTAGTGAGAGGACAAGGGGAAACAGGTTCAAACTTAAACAGGGGAAGTTTAGATTGGATATGATGAAGAAATTCTTTCCTGTAAGGGTGGTGAGGCATTGGAATGGTTTGGCCAGGGAAGTTGTGAATGCTCCATCGCTGGTGGTGTTCAAGGCTGGGTTGGACATAGCCTTGGGTGGCATGGTTTAGTGTGAGGTGTCCCTGCCCCTGGCAGGGGGATTGGAACTAGATGATCTTAAAGTCCTTTCTAACCCTAACTATTCTATGATTCTATGATTCTACCTTCTCTGGTCTGTCTTTTTCAGTTCTATGGTTTTTTTTAGCAACTGAGTTTATCTGAAGGACTTTAACAAATACTAAATACTAGATGCAATCTTCACAACAGAACTAATAAGCATTCATGATTAAAGACTTCTGAGCTTTGTGCAGCAGCACCACCCCATTTTCAATGCCCTCGGGATGACCTATACCCTTTTTGACTAAACTCTTTTGGCTCTGTGTCGTGGTTTAAGCCGTAAATCACGCAGACGCTCTCTTACTCACTCCCCTCTCTTTCTTCCCCCTGCTCCCGGGTAGATGGGGAGGAGAATTGAAAAGAATGCAACTCCCACAGGTTGAGATAAGAACAGTTTAGTAACTAAAGTATAACACAGAACCACTACTGCTACCACCAATAATAATAATGACAAGGCAAATACAAGGGAAGAATACAATAGCTCACCCCTTCTACTACAAAGCCTGACTACTCACTTCCCCCTCCTTCTTCTCCCCCACTCTGAGGGGGGGAGGGGAAATTGGGAGAAGAATCAAAAGAATACAACTCCCACTGGTTGAGATAAGAACAGTCCAGTAACTAAGGTATAACACAAACCACCACTGCCACCACCACCCACAACAATGACCAGGGAAATACAAGGAAAGAGGATACAATTGCTCACCACTCGATGGCCGAGCTGTGAACTGAGCTCTTCCGGGTTCCTGCCCCCAGTTTTACATCCTGGGCATGACGTGCTGTGGCATGGAATAGCTCTTTGGTCAGTTTGGGTCAGGTGTCCTGTCTCTGCCTCCTCCCAGCTTCCCCCCCCTCCCTGGCGGAGCATGAGACTCAGAAAGTCCTTGGTCAGACCGAAACATTCTAAGCCACAACTATAAACATTGGTGTTATCAGCGCTGTTCCCAGACCAAAAATTGAAAACACAGCACTGCACCAGCTACTACGAAGGAGAAAAAATGACTGCTGCTGCTGAACCCATGACACTCTGGTACTGATACATTACAATACTAATTCTGAATTTCTTTTTCCTATGTTTCAGGCATCATGGTTTGGACAAATGGCACAAGTCTCTATGCCAGATTTCTTATGTGGTTTCTTCTGTATATGCTTGTCTGGAAGGTAATGCCTGAAGATAACATCATTGCAACCAAAAAAGGCAGAGTCAGAGGGATGAGCCTGCAGGTACTGGGGGGAATGGTGACAGCCTTTCTTGGAATACCTTATGGACAGCCACCCATTGGTAAACTGAGATTTCAAAAACCAGAGCCTCGTGAGAAGTGGTCAGATGTATGGGATGCCACAAAACATGCAAACTCTTGTTACCAGCTTATAGATACAACTTACCCAGGTTTTCCTGGATCCGAGATGTGGAATCCAAAAACTAACCTAAGTGAAGACTGCTTGTACCTTAATGTATGGGTTCCTTCTCCCAAACCCAAGAATGCAACTGTCATGGTGTGGATATATGGTGGTGGCTTTGAGACCGGGTCAAGTTCCCTACCAGTCTATGATGGCAAGTTTCTGGCCAGAGTAGAAAGGGTCATTGTAGTTTCCATGAACTATAGGACTGGTGCATTAGGATTTTTGGCTTTGCCAGGAAACAAGGAAGCTCCTGGAAATGCAGGTTTATTTGATCAAAGATTAGCACTTCAGTGGGTCCAGGAGAACATAGCAGCATTTGGAGGCAATCCAAAAAGTGTGACTATATTTGGAGAGAGTGCTGGCTCGGCTTCTGTCAGCTACCATATCCTTTCTCCTAAAAGCCATCCTTTATTCACAAGAGCCATTATGCAAAGTGGATCTGCAAATGCTCCTTGGGCTGCAGTAACAGCATCTGAAGCCAGAAACAGAACAGTAGCTTTAGCTAAACAACTCCAGTGTCCCACCAGCAGTGAGAAAGACCTAATTCTCTGCCTCAAAGACAAGGACCCAAAGGATATAGTGGAGAATGAAATTTTTGTTGTAACATATCACTCTCTTTTGCAAATCTTTTTTTGTCCAGCCGTGGATGGTGATTTTCTGTCTGACATGCCAGAAGCATTGATTGAGAACGGCCGTTTCAAACAAACGCAGATCTTAGTTGGTGTTAATAAAGATGAAGGATCAGCATTTCTAGTATATGGAGTCCCTGGCTTCAGCAAGGATAGTGATGGCTTGATCAATAAAACAGAATTTGAAACAGCTTTAACTGTGTCCTTTCCAGAAGCAAGCCAACTTGCGATAGAATCAATTATTTTTCAGTACACAGATTGGGAAAATGAGCAAAAGCCAGAACAGTACCGCGATGCCATGGATGATGTTATTGGTGACTACAACATAATATGTCCTGCAATAGAATTTGCAAAAAAATTTGCACACCTAGGACACACTGTATTCTTTTATTTCTTTGAACATCGATCCTCAAAGCTCCCTTGGCCAGAGTGGATGGGAGTAATGCATGGTTATGAGATCGAGTTTGTGTTCGGATTGCCCCTAGAAAGAAGAGTGAATTACACCAAAGCTGAAGAAATCTTAAGTCGGTCCATGTTGAGATACTGGGCAACTTTTGCAAAAACTGGGTAAGTTTACTGTGGAAGTTTGTTTGATTGGTCAGATGCTTGTTGTTTCACAGGCAGAAAAAGCTTAACTGTTTTGGTGGTAATTTTAAGCCTGGTGAGAATGATGAAGGATTAATTGTTCTGCTACCCAGAATTCCTATTTTAATTCTGATAAAAACACTGTCTTAGTAAAACAAACTGTTGATGTATGACTTACTGTATTGGATGAGCTTAAGAAAACAATGTGTATCCACACATAAAAGCAAATGCCAAATTTTTTATTTTTTATTTTTTTCCATAGCAGCAGTTGTTACAAAGGAAGCTGATGGCTTAAAGTTTTAGAAACAGAATATTTCAAATTCTGGCAATGATTTCCAGCAGTAGAAGTAAAAGTAAAAGCCAGATTTTCTTTAAGATGTAATTGGTCAGAACACGCATGTGTGTAATATGGAGGTATATCATGCTCACATGAAGTGATTGTGATTGCAGGATGTTCTTTTCAGAAAGCCTATCTTCCCATGTGTACAGTAAGTATAAGTCTGGGTTTCACTGGAGTAGATGAAAAATCACTTGGTATTTCAATTAAACTAATCTTTAAGTGAAATATATGCCAGCCTGTATAAAAAGCCAATAGCCATATTTCATTTGGATGTTTGAAATGGATTAAATACAACTCCTCATTAGGTCTATTTAGCTGGCATCCAAGAGAAGTAAGACAGCCCTTGCTCTGCTTGGCAGGGTTGTGGGGCTCTCAACACAATATTCATTCTGAAATGAAAACATTTCAGTGTGGTAAGAAAAACAGCCACTACTACAATCATGTAGTCTCAAGGCTGAAAGCCTGATGGGATGGGAAGGTAGCTTGTCTTCTCAGAAGTTTAGTTTGTGCTCTCTCCTGAGAAAATAATATATATAAAAATCTGTACATGACAGAACATGCAATCACAATCCTAATTCATACTTTAAATTGTTTCATTAACTCAAATGTTAAAATCCTGCATCAATTTTATTTCCTTGGTGCACTTTTCTTTTGCTTTGTGAAGGATATATGGATTTGTAAAGGCTGAAATCAACTTTGGAACAAAGTTCCAAGGTGAACTAACAGCTTATTTTTATGTCTTTGCTTTGCTGGTTTTTTTTTAACAGATTTGCTTTTCAACAGGTGTGATTGATTGTTTGCCTAGATATGTAGGAATGTTAATTACAATTAACAACTTTATCGCCTTTATTTGTTGAAGCCTGTAATACCTTTTTTACTCAGTGGTGAGCATATTGAAACTCAGAAAATGACTATACAGATAGTTGTATTCATCAATGCATAATATTTTGATACAGGTTTTCTTGTAAAATTCAATCTAAAATTTAATCTATGAGCTCTTTTCACTTCACTCTTTACTCAGAGCCTGATGACACCACTTCATAAGAATTAGGTATGGAAGACTGTAGCGCAGTGAAAAGCATTCAGCAGGGGTGTACATTCTGGAATCAAGCTGTGTGGTTGATTTGTCTATGCCAAAAATGCATCTGATAGATTCCCAAGATGAAGACTGCACAATGAGGTCAGATAAAGCTTGGTAACAATTTCTGCATCACAAAGACATGCTATGACCATGCTTCTTTGAAGCTGGTGTCATTAGGCCCTTAGTGGAGAGCAAACTGAGTGAAGGATCCTAATTACATACTGCAGCTTTACAACCTGTCCTGCAGGAGTTTACAGTGAGGATCTCACAGCAGAGATAACAGATCTTTCCATTACACAGAACTATTTCTTAGTAGGGAAACAGAAATTCAAGTCTATACTAGATTTTGCAGAACAATATTTACATTTCTGTGAAATATTGTTTTCCAGTGGATTATATAGCTATATCCAACTTTTATGTATATAAATATATAATTTTATGCATACGTATATACATATTAAAATCTCAATAACCTGCTATACAAAGTAGAGTACACTGTCTCTGTCACTGTAGTTAGCTAAAATTAGGCAATATAAGGTACATTCAGGTTTAAGCTTATAGAAGGCAGGCCCATCATCTAGTCTATCATTTGCATAACAGATTAACCTACAGATTGAATTTCAAGTTGTTTCCACAGCAGACAGCAAATAATCCCTTCTTCTGCCTCCACCTTAAGTACCAAAACCATCAGTATTAAGGTAAACAGTATAATAATGCAAGTTATTTAACAGCAAAAGATCAGATCAATATTAACTCATTATGTGACACTTTCCTCATCATTCAGAACACAGATCCCTAAGGTTCTGTAGCACTTTACTCATAGTGCATAGCAAGTTTGGAAATAATAAAAATTCTTAATTCCAAAAGTAATATAATAGATGATCCTTGTTTTCCTGACACCTTTGACCATACAGTAAACATTTACAAAGAAATGGGGAATCCCCATTTGAAATACTGTTTATTGTAAATTCTGCCATGATCAAAGGCAAGTATCTGAGGGGAAAACTACTTAATCATTGATGTCTCCAGTAGATGAAGAGAAAATCAAGCAAAAAGATGAAAATCAGAAATATTATACAACATAATTTTTAGTGATGATGTTTGACCAATATTGTAATGTGCAGAAGTACAAAAGTACAAGGGAGGGAAGAGCGGGAAAAAAGATACAAAAGAGTCAAGAAAAACTGAGAGATTGGTTTTCTTCTGGTACTTTCTGGTTGGGGGGGACTGAGAGGTAGCTCAGCTCACCACATGCAGAGCTGTTTCTCACAAGGGGTCTTCAAGACCCTAATGACCTCTGGTTTTCATTCTAACATAAACACTAGGAATAAAAATGGTGATGTGAAAAGTCAAAGGTATTCCCTGTAGGAGCATTTTCTGTTTCTGTCATGGTTTAACCCCAGCCAGCAGCTAAGCACCACCCAACCAGTTGCTCAGCTTCCCACAGTGGGATGGGGGAAGAGAATTGGAAGAGTAAAAGTGAGAAAACTCATGAGAAATGCATAATGACATGTAAGAACAAAAGAAAAGATGTTAGGGAGAAAAAGAGAACTGACTACTTCACAGGATCCCAAAAGTGTATGTGAAATTCTTAATTTCTACATTTCTCAATAAACAAAAAAAAAACTTGTCAGCCAGTCCAAAAGTTTCCCCCTCAACCACCATACCCATCAATAGCTGATGCCATTTTCCAAGTCTCTAGGCTCTTCTTATTTCATGTCCTTGCTAAAAATAAATATTAGTGATAGAAGTGTCTCTTTGCTGGAAAAATAAAAGGGATAAATATTTTCTCTTTTTGAATATGAAAGGGAATGGGTAATATAGATGATTCAGCAGGACATGTGAAACAGACATTTCACTTGTGATGCTTGAAGTTAGATGCTGACTTTATGCACAAATGTCTCTCTTCAGTATCCAAGGAAATAGTGACATTTTTTGGGAATCTGAAATATATTTATGAGGTCCATAACATTTCTGAAGACCATCCCAAAACATTATTCTTTGGCAATAAGCTTTTCAGTCAGGAGATTCCCTGCAGATTCATTATCCAGAATAGGATTCAGCAGTTTAGGAACCCCTTGGAAATATGGATACATTAACTACCTCAGTTACTGCACACAAGGACAGGCTGCTAATCACTGTCTGAAGTATTTGCCCATGTAGATAATCATAGAATAGTTAGGGTTGGAAAGGACTTTAAGATCATCTAGTTCCAACCCCCCTGCCAGGGGCAGGGACACCTCACACTAAACCATGCCACCCAAGGCTATGTCCAACCCAGCCTTGAATACCGCCAGCAATGGAGCATTCACAACTTCCCTGGCCAAACCATTCCAATGCCTCACCACCCTTACAGGAAAGAACTTCCTCATATCCAATCTAAACTTCCCCTGTTATAAGTCTGAACCTGTTTCCCCTTGTCCTCTCATTACAGTCCCCAGTGAAGAGTCCCTCCACAGCATCCCTACAGGCCCCTTTCAGATATTGGAAGGCTGCTATGAGGTCTCCATGCAGCCTTCTCTTCTCCAGGATGAACAGACCCTACTTTCCCATCCTATCTTCATACGGGAGCTGCTCCAGTCCCCTCATCATCCTCGTGGCCCTCCTTTGGACTTGTTCCAACAGTTCCATGTCCTTTTTATGTTGAGGACACCAGAACTGCACACAATACTCCAAGTGAGGTCTCACAAGAGCAGAGGAGAGGGGCAGGATCACCTCCCTTGACATGCTGGTCACGCTCCTTTTGATGCAGCCCAGGATACGGTTGGCTTTCTGGGCTGTGAGCACACACTGCCGGCTCACGTTCATTTTTTCATCGACCCACACCCCCAAGTCCTTCTCTTCAGGGCTGCTCTGAATCTCTTCTCTGCCCAACCTGTAGCTGTGCCTGGGATTGCTCCCACCCATGTGTAGGACCCTGCACTTGGCATGGTTAAACTTCATCAGGTTGGCATCAGCCCACCTCACAAGCATGTCAAGGTCCCTCTGGATGCCATCCCTTCCCTACAACATATCAACCAAACCACACAGTTTGGTGTCAGTGGCAAACTTGCTGAGGGCACACTCAATCCCACTGTCCATGTCACCAACAAAGATGTTGAACAAGACCGGTCCCAACACCCATCCCTGAGGGACACCACTCGTTACTGGCCTCCAGCTGGACATTCAGCCATTGAGCAAAACTCTTTGCGTGATGCCATCCAGACAGTTCTTTATTCACCCAGTGGTCCACCTATCAAATTGATGTCTCTCCAACTTAGAGACAAGGATGGCACGTGAGACAGTGTCAAACGCTTTGCACAAGTCCAGGTAGATGACATCAACTGCTCAATGTTATTTCATAGAACATAGTCTTAGAAGAATTAAAAAATCAAAATAAATAAAAAAAGCCCCAAACAAATTACTTCAACTGCTGTTCAGGCAGTTAATACAAAGTAGCTTGACAAAAGTACAGAACAGTAGTGATGTTTAGGATCAACCCTTTGGATTATTTCTACCTAATAATGCTCGAAGATAGACCATAGAACAGAGGTAAGCACCTACCATGGAGATGTGGCTAAGCACACTGGCAGCGTGGACAACTTACCCTCAGTTCCACACTGGCCACCTGATTCTCGTATTTAAGAACACTGGCAATTGAATATCAATTGTTAGTTTTAAAATGATTTGATAAAATTCCAGACGTCATTAAAATTAGACTGGCAAAGAGGTGTGGTCAAATGGTATTCAGGCTCAGTAAGATTATTTTTGCGTATAAGTAAAGTTCACTTTAACAATATTAAGTCAGCTTGCAGTGGCCTTCTGAATGCTTTCTGTCACACCTCAAGTGCCATGACTGGTGAAAGAATTTAGATTTCTCTTTCTAAACACTTTTAAAATCAATTTCTCTGCTGCATTTTTGTTATTCTTCAGAAAGCTTTTGAAAGTAAGTGACACTAACAGGTACTATCAATCATAAGCAGCAGAATGCTCTGCTAACTCTATTGAGAGGAAGTTTTATTTTTCATGAAAAAAAAATATGGCATCCCAATCATTGGGTGCTTGGTTATGCCGTTTGCATTACTTTATTCATTAGATTTGGTACCTGTATTCTTTAGACATGAGTAACATAAAGTGACAAGGAGACAGACAAATCAGATGAGATGAAAACTCAAATAATAATGTAGCAGGAAATACAAAGATAATATTTTTAAGGCTTTGTGAAAAAAAGTTTTGGCTAAAAGGAAACTGGCAAAACTTGTCTCACTGCCAATTTTACAACTGCTGAAACAAATCTTTACAGCTTTTTCTATAAAGTGAAGCCTTTGAAATATTTCCTTCTGTATTTTAGGGGAATTTGTGAGGCTTTGATTGTTCCACTAAAGCTCTGAAGTACTTTGCCTGGTCATTATTGCCTTTCCCTCATGTTCCACTGGTAGACATATAATAAATTTCAGTGCTTTTGTTACCAACTTATCACAACATGTTTATAGAGAGTAGTTTCAGAGCGGTGAGAACAAAAACAACAGCCTCATATAGAGTCCAGACAGCGCACTGAACTGGGGACCTATATACTCTATGTATGGAGAGCAATGAATATACTGGGGGAAAAAAAGTAAAAAAAGCTCCAACCACTTTTAATTTTCTAACAGTTTTGAAACTGGGTAGTTTTACATACCACTAAGCCATTTCAAGGTAAGAAATTTACTGCGGGTTGTATTTCTTCCTAAGATTAGCCCATATTCACAGGCCAGAAAGACACTCAGCTGCGACCTGATTCTGGTCCCCACAATGTCTTCAAGTGCACCGAAGCTGTAGAACAGTTGGATCAAGATGAGACTGTCCCTGAGGCTGCTGCTTCTGGCATCTCATGTTCATCTAGAATAAGTTATATGTCATCTTAACTAGTGATTTGACTAGATCAGGTGAAAAATACAGAATAAAAATTTTCTGGGTGTGAAGCAAAAAGCAAAGACATATAAATGAAGCATGACAGATTTTTTTAAAAAATACAAAAAGATAGGTCTTAACTTCCAATTTTAGGAAAAAACAAAGATCTACTTTTGACCCAAAAGGGCAGATGCATTCTCATGCTCACTCTTTCATGAGAATAATTTGAGCCATGAAAAAGCTTGTGGAAATCGTAGTCATGAAATATATTATTCCTATTTCTCCACCTTCATTTTGGTTTTGGGGTTCTTAAAAGAGACTCATCATCTTTCCAGGGCCCACACATATTGTTATATTCAGAAGCAGTAATGGACACTTCTTTATTAGCAATCTATTTGGAAACAGGGCATCATGGAAGAAATCAGTAACTAGAGAGCTGCAATTATCTCTCTCTGGTCAGAGATAATCTAGGATTAAGGACTACTTTCCCAACATTATAACTTTTGCAGGCATGTAAATATGCGGTTGCAAAAGTCACTGTGAAATTCTAATTAACGGTAACCCACAGTGGATCCTCTTTTTAGGGCACTCTTGTGCTGCTTTTCTGCACCTTAGTCCTTGTTTCAGCATCAAAAGAGAGAAATTGAAGTTTAAAAGGTCTACAAACCCCATTTTTCCAGGTGGCCCTGGAACACCAATCTGAAGTACTAGTGAGAAGTTCCACATGAAGAATGGAAACATTTTGGTACACATTTTAATTTACTCCCCAGCACAAGAGATTAGCTTGTTTCAGGGAAGTGGCAGAGGGGACAAAAGAGGAAATGAGAAGCAGCAGAGGTTATCTAACACCATATTTTTAAGGTAGCTCAATATGGTGTTTAATTTTTTTTTTTCAATCAGCTGCAAGAGAAGGCAGTTGTGGGTAAATGTAGTTAGCAATTTATTCAGAGGATCTGTGAGATTCTGTCCCCACAAAACTAGAAGCTGCATAAGTAGAAATCAGGCATTTCATGCTGATTAGTGATGCTACACAATTATATGCTAGAACAGATGTAAAATTAAAAGCTGCCATTGTCTGCTTTCCCAGACATCTCTGGCTGCCATCTGTGTTCTCTACCTTTCCTTCAGGGAACATAAGAAAATTTCATACCATACAAACTCTAAAGAGTGTTGCCTCAAGTTTAAACCAGAGAGAACCTTTTTCTACTGGAGCTGCTGCTGTTCAAACACTGCAGTTCTTATTGTAACTAATGAAGTTTTAAAAATCTGCCCCTCATGTACGTTATTCACCATGATGTTCTCAAGGAGTAACCTCCAAGTGAATTTCCTATACAGCTGGAAATTCTGAGAGGTTTAGCAGTGGGGTTGGGTTTTTTTTTTTCTTAGTTTTGAAGTACTCTGCATACTATAATTTCCACAAAAGCCCCTTCAATTTTGAAAGAGAATGACTTTGTATAGGTTCAGATATCCTTCCCTCTTTACATATTATTTCTTCTTAAGAGCATGCCATTCATGGCTCTCATCCAAATTTCTGGCATTTGGAGATCATCCTCTTGGTGTAGTTCAAATCAGAGAATGTTGGTAACATTGGGATATAATTTGAATTTGTTTATCAAAGAAAATTACATGTAAATTCCACTTCTAAAACTCAAACCTGCAATGAATTTATAACAGAGAAAATAACTTAATATTTTTATATTAATTTTATTTTATTAAAATATTATTTTATTTTAAAGATCTTTTGGGGGAAGTTACAGACACAATATCATCTTATTTACATTCTCCATCATGAGGTATCAGTGTTTCTGTTTCAGGTGAATCAATAACACATATGCACACTACTGAAAGCTACCTAATAGTTTCATTTAGAGGACTGCTCTATTTGGCCTAGATTATATGGTAGTTGAAGTTTGTGACTTGTGTTCTTCCTACTATTCACAGAAATAAAACAGTAGCAGTAGTGGAAAATATAACAAAAAAAATGCTACTATGATGAAGTCTATCAGGACACAATGAATCTAGATTATTTTATTTGATGCAGGGTTATGTGAAGCATCCATCTTGAAAAGAAATCATGATTAGGGCAATTACAATTGAAAACAATTCTCAAATATTATGTCCTAGAATAGCATCCACTACACACTCTGTATTGAAAATTTGTTCTCTAGAGAAAAGAAAAGCATTGAATCCATTTATCTAATGATTTCTGAGTGTCTGGGAAGAACTCTATTAATGGAGAGAATGCAAGAGATGGAAACAGCAACCATATACATATGAGCACGGTATTCACTCTTCTTCATGACCAACAGGGCTGAAAAATTTTACCAAAGCCACTGGGAATTTAAAACACAGTATTAACAGTTCCACAGCAATAAAAACATTTTTCTCTCCCTTTACACACACTCTTTAGGTTTGTCCCAGGGGGCAATTCTGGTTAAGATACTATGTAAGTTCACGTTTTTCCAGGTCAAGAGAAGTAAGGTTGTAAAAGAGATAAGACAGTTTCAGGGATGAGTAAAAGGGCAAGTGCCATGTGCCTTCCTGTCTACTTACCCTTTTTATTTACCTTCTATGGAAGTGACCTCCTCCTTCGAGGTTTCAGTAGGGTTCAGCACCTTCTTCCATTTACAAATGGCCCTCTTCAACCTCTACAAGCGAGACTAAAGACTATAGTACCATTTGATTTCTTGCTGCAGCCAAGAGTGAAGGAAAAAGAAATAAAAACCAAGAAAAAACCAAACCAAACCAAACAAACAAAAAAAACCACAACAAACAAACAAACAAACAAAAAAAACAAACAAAAAACCCTATAGCTTTGACAAGCAGTTTTTGAAAGCTAAAAGTTGTGCTGTCAGAACCTTACATAAGGACCTTATGAAATACTTTATTGGAACATCATTGAAAAAAGGGGGAGGAGGGCAAAAATGTTCCTTTATAATAAAAAAGGACTGAGCCATAGCATTGTGTCTTGGTTTAAGCCTCTAAAACTCACGCAATCACTCTCTCACTCACTCCCCCCTCTTTCTTCCCCCCACTCCTGGGGGGATGGAGAAAAGAATCTAAAGAATGCAACTCCCACAGGTTGAGATAAGAACAGTTTAGTAACTGAAGTATAACACAAGACCACTACTGCTACCACCAATAATAATATGACAAGGCAAATACAAGGGAAAAGAATACAATCACTCGCCACCTATACCCAGCCCAACCAAGCAGTGCACCCCCACACTTCCAGGTCTCTGCTCTCCATTTTCACATCCTGGGCATGACGTGCTGTGGCATGGAATACCTCTTTGGTCAGTTTGGGTCAGGTGTCCTGTCTCTGCTTCCTCCCGGCTTCCCCTCCTCCCTGGCAGAGCATGAGACTCAGAAAGTCCTTGGTCAGACCAAAACACTACCAAGCAGTAACTGAAAGCACTGGTGTTATCAGCGCTGTTCCCAGGACCAAAGTCAAAAACACAGCACTGCACCAGCTACCAAGAAGGAGAAAAATGACTGATACTGCTGAACCCATGACACATTGCCTTTCATGTATATTCAAAAGCGACATAAATATGAACTGTGAATATTCACAGAACCAGAATCTGGAGTACTGGAGAAGGTGTGAAATCATCACTGTGAATTCTGTCCAGGAGGACAGAAGCTTCTTTTATAAACAGCTACAGGTATTTCTCCAGCTGGGATGTGATCCAAAGCTTTTGAAGTCAATCAATCTTTACCATTTGTTTGCATGTGGATCAGCTCCTAACTAGTAAGCTGACTCACCCAAAAAGGTGCTGGGCTGATCTTCAAACACTATGCAAAAATGATGCATCAGATGTAAGGCATGTTGAGCAGAAAGAAAAAACCATTTTTTTAAGTTCTTTACTACTTTATCACAATACAAAATCTAAATGTGTAAATGAGTACAACTGTATATTGTAGGTATATTATATCAGACATTTGTTATACTCGTCTTAGTGTGACTGTAAGCATCACACTGGATAAGTATTTTTTAAGGCAGGATAAAAAATTTTTGGTAGTTTAAAATTATCTCCCTATTAATACCAAATTTCATCCATTTCCCTGAACTCAATTTAACTTCAAATCTTTTGTCTTCTTGAAGTTATATCATTAGGTTGAAGATTATTCACTAAGGTGTTTTGGGGTTTTATTATTATTTTTATCTTCCTCTTGCCAGTCACTCTTCTCATTGTAGTAATCTGCAGCATCACAGGCTCTTTCCATTTTCAGAGTTTTCTTTCTTTTCTTTGGCCAGAAATGATGCTCTGTGATGAGGACACTGTGAGATTCAGCATGGTCTCAGTCTCTTCTTTGCACCCTCTTCAAAATTGTGCAGAATGTGCACATATTTGGGATGTATTATCTGAGATATTGAGGGATCTCTGACTGTCAGGGCTTTAGGACTAAAGTACAGATTTGCTGAGACACGAGTCTGATAGGGTTCAATCAGAGGGATCCAGAGCACAATGGGACAGTATTGTTATTTAAATCAATGTGGATCCTGAGTATTAATTAGAGATAAATTTAAAGAAAGGTCTGGTCATGTTTAACTTTACCAGTTGCTCGGGAAACAACATTTTAACTCACTTTCAAGTTTCTAGTGATTCTTAGAATGGTGGGACTGCTGCTCCAGACCCTGTAGGATCTCATCACATGCTATCAAGATAGTGGAGTTTGGGACAGTGGTTCCTGAAACAGCACCATCCTTTGCTGGAACATTTTCACAGTGGAGGAGACCTACTTGCAAGAGCGGCAGTGCAAGCCCAAGAGGTTAAACATAAACATGCATGGTCTGGAGGGCTCATTAGCTCTGGCTTGGCAGACCAGGCTCATTATTACTCCTGTTACCAAAGCAAATCCCAATCCAGGAGCCAGGGATTTGAGGCACTGAGCTCCTACATGCACTGCAAGCATATCCAAAGAGCTAAGGCAGAACACTCTGGATCTAAATTGCTTAAATACTGCATTATTTATGACAAATACATTAAGACCTACTTTGTCAATCCTTTATATATAACAGGAATTCACAAATAAGTACCAAGACATGCACAAGCAAGAATAATTTCAACTTTATGGGTGCTTCATGATGCTGTTTTGAGCAGAACACAATAAGACAAAAAAAGCAGCAGCTTGTTGCTTCATTTCCTGAAACTGATATCGGTTATAATAGTACATACCACAATAGTTTATAGTTTAATACATTTAAACACACAACTTCTGTCACCAAGCAGGAATCTGGAAGGAATATCCTGAGCTTTATTTAGCCTGTGAAGGTGTAAGAAAGCTTAGCTTCAAATTCCTTCTCCAATTTCTGCCAGTTAAAAAGCATGCCAGTTGGATCCTACAAGTTTCTTCAGGGATCAGCAGAAGAAATAATATTTACCTATGATATATCTTGCAAAGTAGATTCCTTTTGCTATGGCTCAGGGGAACTTTACAGACACTAGACTATGAACCCATGTGTGATCTGAAAGCAAGAGCTAAGCACAGCAAAATATAATGAACCTCTCATAAACAGCTACTTAAGAAAAGTAGTTTGAAGGATTGAAGTCTGCAACCTGTCTCAGACTTGTAGTACTCAGTCATTCATTACAGTAGGCATCTGAGTAAGGGTCGAATGTCACAGAATTAGGATGAATGATTTTTGCATCTTGTTAAGGAACAAGTAAAAGAGAAAGGTTTAATTACTATAGATTTTCAGAAACTGGTTACTGTTTTCTCACAAGAACTAAATTCCAATAAAACAAACAATGAGGTAGAGGGTGGTTGTTTGTTTTGTTTTTCAAGTTCCCCATTTCTTAATAGTGCCACAGGAGGACAGGCCAGGCCTGATACTTTGAAAATACTGATTCCTCAAGGCTGCTTAGTTTATGAAACAGATAACCACAGATGCTTTCCAATCACCCAGCATTGCACAGGCTGACAATACCCATCTGAATTGTCACCTTTTGGTATGGTAGTTTTTGCAGCTTGGTTATTATAATTGGCACCGCTCATTCTTTTCACCTGATAGATTAGATAGCTGCTGTCTTTCCAATTAGTCTAAGAAGATAAAGACCTTAACAGAATATTTAAAAAAAATAAATTTAAGCATAGCAGTGTATTTGTACAGAGAGTCCATCAGTTCAATAGGCAGGATGGTTAGTGATTAGCTGATTTAAGGCATAATATGAAGAACTGTCTCAAATGAAAACTAGCAAGATAACTTTTTATGCAGTATCATGTATAAAGAGCACCAGGAGGGCTGAGGCAGCACAGGTATGCCTGGTGCTCCTTGTCAGCTCCCTTTCTAATTCGGAGTGCCCTTCTGTCCACGTGGAAAAGAGAGAAAGCAACAGTATGTTTTCTTCCAGTAGGGGGGGGGAAGGGGAGGAGGGAAGGGAGAGGGGATGAGGGGGGAAATAGGGAAGTTTGTCTATTTCGGTTAGATAGATATATTTTGTTTGGGTGTGTTGTCTAGTGTCAGCATGATTAATGGTGTTGTACATGAAACAACCACTAAATAATAAAGGAATTGTAAAACCAAAATAAATTTAGATAAAAATCCTGTGGCCTTTCCTTAAAGTATATGATATCCCTGTTGTGACTCCTCTGAAGTCAACAGGATTGCTCATTGATTGAGGCATCAACAGGAGGGAATTGAGCTTTGGCTGTACTGCAGAAAGAAGCAAAAAAGGCTGGCATAGTCCATCCCTTGGAGGAGCAAAGAGTTGGAGTCCAGAACTTTGACAGGCGCCCATCGCAGGATGTTACTCAGGAGCCCTAACCATCCCATCATTAAGCAAGCAGATATGTTTACTTGTGGTGTAGTGACAGCTTAGCCTGCGGTATTAGTTGTTAATTTGGCATCTTTGTTTCTGTTGTAAGCCACATAACTCTGCTTTCAACCCCTTACTCATTAAGTTCAACTGTTGATACTATAGCCCAGTTGATGCCTTTTCATTCTTTTCATCATTTTTCCCAAACCTTGGATTTCTCTGCCCTGTACTTACTCCCTTTCACCTGGCAGAAGATGTATATAGGTGACAACACAACCAAAATTTACAATACCACTGAAAAAGCAGTTAATTGCATACTTCAACAAGCACAAACTCAAAGCATCTTAATTACATTCACTCTTATCAGATTTTATACCTGTGCTGGCCTGCTACGCGAGCGTTTGCAAAGCTGGACACCATACTGTGCTGCTGGTAGCCTTTGCATGGCTGCTCTGAAGTGACCTGGGGTACAACTGCATGAGCTTCAGCAGCTCCCTTTGTTTGCAGTGTAGACACAGGCAGTGTAGACACGCATCGCTCCCAGAGCTACCCCAGGGGTGAAACATTTACTGCATGCTCCTTATTTGATGCTGAGCTGTTTCTGTAATTCTTAAAGGTTTTGTAATGCAACTGTAGAAAACAAGAGATGGTGTTACTGCTGCTGTTGCATGTGTTCTAAGGCCATTCCCCCTCTCTGCTATGTAGTGCCCATGGTAACTAACACTGTAAAACACCATCCTATGAAAAATAGCTGATTGCCAGTTCTGCCTGTAAGCTGCAAGGAATCATGAAAGAGAATAAAAATTATTCACATTCACTCTCTCCTCCTTTTAAACCAGCTGTTAAAAGAAAAAAGGGGCAAACTGGAAATGAGCATCACTCTTTACTTCCTGTTTACTTCCTGTGTGAAGTCAATAAAATCACACCTAGGAGGAGCAGGTCTCCATTTGATTTTAATTCTTACTGCATGGGGGAAACAAAGGGTGCAGTGGCATTATCATAACTTTTCATTAATCTCAATGGGCAACCTGTTCAGCTAATGGGGCACACACCAGCAGAATGCCAGTCTGGTGATAACCCACAGGAGGCACTGGGGAAGAAATTGCCTTACAGCACACTTGGTGTCTGTGGCTGGTAGGATTGCTGCTATTCTGCTGAGAAAAGAAGGGAGGCAGGCTGTGCACAGAGAGGCCACCATGCTGCTGCTCTGCACAATGAGCGGGATAGGAAATCCTCTACTGAGTGAGCCATAGGCAAACAAGTTTGCTGAGCTCTTCTCAGAGCAAGTCAGAGGGATGCCAGCTGCAACTGAAGAGGCAATTAAGAGCAATAACACACTGCTCAGGTGATATTATTGCATGCTTCCTCTCAGGGAGCAATATCTCTATGAACAGCTTCAGCCAGGCAGAAAAAAATATTTGTCTGTCTCGTGGAAGGGGCTACCAGGGACTAAAGCTAAAATTGTGTTTCAGCCTCTGAATCTCTTAGTGAGTTTGGGTTGGTATAATTCATCTTCGTTAGACAGCTAAAATGATGTGGGGTTTGTTTTTCTTTTCCTCTAGAAAAACACACAGCTTGTTAACCTGATCCATTTACAAGTAGAGCAGCTAAATAGGAACACAGTGAAAGCTTGGGACAATCTGAACTGGAGTGGGGTACAATTAGCATTTACAACACTCATTAGGAAAGTAAATCCTAAAACAGCCTAAAACCATTTTCAGGAGACTTAGAAAAAGAACCTCTCTGTTAAGTGGTGATACCACAGAAGAGTGAAAACTATTCAGAGCTCACTCACAAGTGTAAAGTGAATAGGTTACAGGTACTTTATATCATGAATGCTTACCACAAAATGTTAGATTAATTACATTTTTTGTGTATGTGTATGATAAACCATCTGTAAAATAATGCTATGTGAATATTAATAAACATGCAGGGAACCAATATTATTATTTGAGGCTTATTATGCTTATTATGATTAACAGAACTCTGTTCAGGTTGTTGCATTTTCCATCCAAGCCAAATTAACTTTCTCTTTTTAAAGTTGTTGAAGATTAGCATCAAATATATCTAAATTATGAGCAAATAAGTTCCTCTAAACCTCTCTTCACTCCTACGTCAAATCTATTCTACATATTATGAGTCTTGAGAGTATAATATTATTGACATACAACACCCAAAGGAGGAAGAACCTGGTCTTAGTGAGTAATACTGAGCAATTTCCACTGAGCACAAGATTAAATAAGGCTCGTGAACTTCAATGAGAGCATGTATATGTATAAAGGTCAAACATGAGAGCATCTTTACTGGAGACTTAACCCACAAAGACAATCCGTTTTTCAAATTAATGAGAAAATAAGTTTGGCAGCCTTAAAAACATATCTTAATGAAATAATTAACTATAAATAAGCTGCTGTACCACTATCACAGAGGAGAGAGAGTTCAGCCTATAACTTTGGGGTATATGCAAAGAAAAAAAAAAATTAGCTGAAATAACAAAGCAAATCCTGTTTACACAAAAGTTTAAACACAGGTGGTTTTTTTGTTATGGTTTGATTTTGTTTGTTTTTTCTTGCCCTCTCTTGCATTTCTTGTCTAGGAACAATTCAAATAATTGTTAATTGCCATAAGACTCCTGCAAATATTAAAAAGCTTGTAGAAGAGCTAGCTGTTTTCTAAAAATTCAGTGAAAAAGCTCACATTTTCTCCAAACAAAATGAAGTTTTTCCCCAACTAAAGTTTACAGATATGGACAGAAGTCTAAGAAAGGTGATTGATGTTTGACAAGGCAGATGCACATGATAGAGTTCTGTCATGAAGTTTTATGTCTCAAGCCCTTTCAGGATACAACTTCAGGCCCAATTGACAGCGCTGAGGTGGGCAAAACTGGAATGTACTGAAGAAGAGATGACTGAATAGTACCAGAAGATAAAAGAGCAGAGGTTTGAGGAACTGGTAAAGATGACAAGATGGAGGCTTCCATAGAAATTGAGCTTTGTTTCAGTAGAAGCAAGTTCCTATATCTATCAGCAAAGACTGTCCATACAAACACAGGACAGAAACAAGTTTGTGCAGTGTATTGAATTCCTTTCTGTTCATTAAAGATATTATCACAATTCTTTTATTTTTCCATATGAATATTATTAAACTTTGAGTTTGGTGTAAAGAACAGGAAATTTTATAACTTACTGCAATTCTCATCATGAACTAATTAGTAAAATGTAATGAACAGTAATTGTGACAGAACAAGGTTATAGTTGTAACAATTTCTTACCTGTTCAAAACTGTACTCCTGTGATCTCTGTTTTGCTGTAAATAGGAGTTCTTTTTAACTCGGGAAATAAATTTTCAGCAATGGAGCTAAGAAGGAAATTACTGAACATTTCTTTGAACAGTAAGCAGAGAGAATATCATAATCAGCAGGTTCATGTATTTCAAAATGCTGTGTTCACCTGACAGTTCTTTCAATCATTTTTAGTAAAATACATCTGTAGCCATTGTGTAATCCCCCCACACCTGTAAATTATAATGAGGAATGTCATGATTTATTTCATAGCATAAAAGCTGTTAAATGAATACTGACAGCACCATTAGTGTTCTGATCTTGAACTGAAGTGCAAGTCAGCTCTACTTAAGTCATAATTCTCATGAGCCACAGATAGATGTGCACATAAAAAGGGTACTATAGGTTAATCAGAGCTGAATTAGTAAAGAAAAATCAGTAAAGAAGTGAGCAATTCAGGAAATGACATGCTGAATCTCTTACTCTAATACCATTTCTGTAAGCAGCCAATTGCCAAAGACTCCAGAGTACTAAAACATGGGCTGAAAACTTGATTCATTCTGAATGAACTAAGAGATATAGGTATTACCTTAGCAGCTGAATCTTGCGCTCTGTTTCCACCTACATCCAGTACTTTATTCCCAATGAGAGCAAGCAGAACTCAAGTGAGCTCTTCACACCGTGGACTCCTATCTGACCACTGCCTTTGGGAAGAGTCCAGATGAAAAATAAAATAGAGATAACCAAATTACCAAATTAAATAGTGCTCTTAATTTATCACACTAAGAATCATCAAATACTGTTGTTCTGCCCTAAACCCCAGATTCCTTCATATCAGCTTCCAGAAAAAAAAAAAAAATTAGCTCTTCTGATTATACTGCAATAAGTTTAATTTGTATTCCTAACCTCTTCTGGGCTAATGGTGATTTGTGACTGTTTAAAGTGTAAATCTACTACCTTTTTTTTTTTTTCCCCTGAAAATAATACTCTCATTTGTTCCCTAATGCTATGCTCCTCATTTTGTTGTTCTGCATACTTAAACCAGTCACTTTTTTCTTTCTAGTCATATAGATACTATGTATAGTCCTTTATGGTGGTGAAAAATTGAATGCCTGTCTATAGAGCCTTATGAATTCTGTTGTATTGCAAATATTTATCACAACTATTTTAAAGTTAACAGCTGTGATCTTTTATCCCACAGAGCTTGCTTTGTAAAGGGCCAAGAACTCAGTACCTCTTCCCAGTTTCTAAAAGCTTTGAGGTTGTACATGTTCGGCACTCGGCTAACAGGGCTCAACATACTTCAAGGAGGAAGTTTCTTCTTAATGAGAAATAATTGTTTTCTCTCCCAATAGAGCTCTCATCCAAAGTTTAGGCATTATATGTAGCTTTACTTACATTTTTATCTGAGCTATTTAGTCCCATATATTTGCCTGTCTGAAGGGATCAGCGACATTCAAACAAAACATAAACACTCAACCTCCCAGACTGCTTGGTTGGTTTGAAGAAGCTTCTGTGAGAATCTTCAAATTTGCCAAATGTAGTTTGCATATGGTTATTTATTAGCTTTTTCCCCTTAGCAAAGCATCCCAAAAGGGTAATTTGATTTTTTTCAAATGAAGTTAAATCAAAGTTACTTTCCTTTTTTCCTGTTACTTACAAAAGTATACCTCAGTAATTCTAAACTAACATACTGAAGCTGAAATAGCTCTTAGATAAAAAAAAAAAACAAATAATGCTTTATTGATGTGCTGAGGTAATTTCTCATTCCAAATGAAATATTTTTTTTCTCATTTAGAACTCCAAGTGGGACCCTGATAAATGGAACAAGATGGCCAGTCTTCACTAGTACTGAACAAAAATATCTGACATTAAATACTGACACTTCAGAGATACTGACAAAATTACATGCTAAGCAGTGTCAATTCTGGAATAATTTTTTTCCCAAAGTCCTGGAAATGACAGGTAAAAATATTTTTATATATCTTTCACACAAGGATCACTTGCTTGATATTAATATGATACTTGAGTTTAAATCTTTACATTCCTGTTTGTGAGTTAACTTCCATGAGGTGTTCACATGTTGAACAAAACTGCTCATGCTGTGGTAAGGGGGTGCCACGTAATGTGCCCTATGCTTCAGGCCAGGGACTCACTACCCTGTAGCACCGTGGTGTGTATTAGGGGCCAAGGTCCATGACTTCAGCAGCATAGAGCTTCTCTGTCTCAAAATGCAGACACAGACACAATAGGAGACATTAAGAATGCTGCAGATAATCTGTCCTTAAACTACGCTATGCAAGGGTATGGGCACAGCCTGGGTCTGGATTCCTGAGATACTGTGTAAACTTCATGTATCTGAGGTAGGTTGTGGGATGTTACATTGGGATATTATCTATTATTTATGGGCTTATATTATCATGAAACTAATACACAGAAGATATTAAGTACATGGCTGCTGCAAAGAGGGAATTCTGTTCTACACCTCATGTGAGAGCATGTTGAGTTCTATTTCTAGAGTGTCAATCATTGATGACATCCAGATACTTCAGGATTTGCCCGTGCAAAATAGAACTGATTTGTGCCTGACCTTGTACACTATAAATTTATGAGATTCCACTACATAAAAAAATATAACCTGCTCTTTGAAACTTTAAGCTCAGTTGAAGGCAAAAGTCTCAGATTTTCTTTAGGAGCCTGATGCCACCATTTTTGCAAAGCCCAGCAAACAGACCAAGCCTCTGTGCTTTTGGACTTCAAAAGGAATTGTTTTTATAAAGTGATTTTGCAGCTCTGGAATAGCATTCTGCTGTTTGAATGGGGGGTAGGAAGGGAAAAATCTCATTTCAAAAATAAGATACACTTTTAAAATGTTAATCAGTAATTTACAAGCTTTTTGTAAGATTCAGTTTGAATGTTAGTCTTAAAATATATAAACTTTCATGGTGCGCAGATGATTATTTTTGAAATAATTTATTCCTTCCTGATTTGACACTACAACTGTATTATGGCTCATCTTTTATCGCCTTCCAACTCAATAACTGTTTTTAAATTAAATCAAGAGAAACAAAATCAGTAGGTAAAATAAATAATTTATATAAAATACTCAGTGATTTTAAAAACACAATCTACCAAATTACGGATGGATTTTAGGGAGATTTCAAAAATTCTGACAAGCCCTTTATGCTGAGCCAGGAGAACTGGAATATGTTACATATTTCTTTGACCTGTCTGTGAACCCCCACTGATTAATGTGCATCATACATATGGACTGTGCATACCCAAATGCTCTGTCGTGAAACACAGAGAGCACATCACCAGACATAGCTGAGCACATCTTGGCAGGACTGCAGAGTTGCTTTACGTGGTTCTGTGGTGCAAAGGATGACAAAGCAACACTCTGGATCTGCCAGGAGACAAATACATCACTTTGCCAGATTCAGTAATTTACAACATAAATTTACATAATTTAATTAAAAGAAATTCCTGAGTGTATTTTTAGCAAAAAGAAAGAATCATCATGCCTGGATTCTACATATAGAAGTGAAACACGAATATTGTCAAGAAGTAATGCTGCTTTGTCATGTATCTACATCTATCAGTCCTTGAAATACCGTAACAGAAATACTATCTGTTTCTAGTTATGTTCTGTATACAATCTTATACAATTCTAACAAAGAAACCTTTAAGATTCTGCTTACAATAATGATACAATACTTTATACTGCAATAATTCTCTTCACTGAAATATTATTTTGCATTTCCTATCTCCTTTTATGCCCAAAGGGCAACGCATGCTACATGTATTTCCTAGTTCTCTGAGGTTCCATCTTTTCTGTTACTTCTTACATTGAAATATTCTTAGAAAAAGAAGGCTGCTTTTACATGATATGAGATAAGATGACAGAGAACAAGAAGTATGGAAAACTTAACCTATCATTATTGCAAGTAGGGTTCACATACACAAAGTGAAATTTTATCAGGTAGAACCTGAAGAAGACAATCAAACCAACTTATTTTGGAGAAACTGCAAGGGAATTTCTCATGCCAAGTGGTCAGAACTTGGCGTGAATGTGCTTGGTAACAAACCACACATTTAGCTACTGATCCTTTCCTAGAACAAGCCTTGCTACACCGTTGAGGTCCTCTTGGCGTGTAATGGCCAGCTCCAAATATGTTCAGCATCTGAGCAAGCCTGTTACCATGACAGGCAGAGTAAGACAAGTTCTTTGACACATTTAAATATATGAAAGAGAGAAAATATTTAGTCCTTTCTACCTTTATGTTTGGATATTTTTCACTTTCCTTAAGCAACCAGATCAGATGTGTTAAAAAAAAATTGTCATGGTTATGGATTGAGAAAACCAATAAGAAAAAAAAAAAATAAAAGCCTTACACATTAATGCAACAGTACCAACCATTATATAAAGTACTGGCCTTTATATTTCTAGGGTACTTTGTATGAATTTAGGAGATTTCTCAATATCTTCTCCTTTAATTTCAATACATAAAAGTATAATTGAAGACAAGTCAAAATTTGTGGATTTATGTCCAGCTTGATAATAACCACAAGACAGGTAAGCTGGACCTAGACATGCCTTATGTGGGCTCCCAGTTCCAACGGGGAATAATTTCTATATAGATTTCAACCTTATTGCAGAGGCATCAAGAACACCGTCTGTTCCTACTCACCACAAGACAGGCCAGAAGCATTTGGAATTTAATATTTCATTCCAGGGCATGAGCACTGAAGCATTCACCAGAACTTTTTCTAATGACTGCTTCTAAAGAAACACACAGAGGGACAGTAAACAGTAAGTGACTCTTAAGTAGCTTTTAAAGCAATCATATGTTAATTATAAAATCACCTACATTAGATTCTACCTCCTTAACACAATTTTTAGTGCATCTAGAGCCCTAACTATTTATATATGCCCGTTTCCTCTTGATTATAGAAAGCTGCAGGCAGCCAACCTTTACATTTATTGTTCCATCACTATTTTTGTTTGCCTAATAAAATAGAAAAATATGTATCATATGTATTTGGTATTACTGTACCATAGAATGGTTTGAGTGGAAGGGAGCTTAAAGATCATCTAGTTCCAACCACCCTGCCATGGGCAGAGACAACTTCTACGAGAGCAGATTGCTCAAACCACTCTAAAAAAATTTTGAATGTGGAGGCAAAGTTCAACCTTTGAACTTTTTTGAAAAGTTCAACCAGTGAATAACAAAAATATATATTTGCTATGGTACTCTAAACAGTACCTGGATTCTATAGAGCTAAACACTGAGGGTAGTAAGGATATTAAAAATTTGACTATTTAGAAAATTCACCATCAGAATTAGTTTTCAACTTCCACAGAGCTAGATGTTACACTTAGTATGCATCCAGAAAAGTGAACGAGTCAAAAGTAACCTCATCCATATTACCACACTTACTGACAAAGATTTTACTCAGTACGCCTATGGACAATAAGCTATGTACCTTAATCTGATTTCTTGCTAGCTCCAGTACCTTCTATCCTGGGTCATAGGAAAGATAACAGCCCTTGCAACATTTCATCTCCCAGAGAGCTCTATTGATTTTTGGAAGAATAAAAGAAATAAAACTTTAAAAACCTTAAGTCCTTAAAAATACATATGAAATACATATGTTGTGGTTAAAAAAAAAAAATAAGCCTTGTATTCTGATTGTGTGATTAAAGAACACTGAATAGAGATAATGAAGTATAGATACTATTTGTTTTCTTCTTTCTGAACATTTGCGTAGAAACTATCACCATGAGAATCTACAGCATAAACTTACAGCATTAATCATACTAACGAATCAAGAAGTTTGCAGGTACCCACATTTACGGGCCATTGAAGACATAAAAATTAATTCTAACTTGTCATCCCTGATTAATTTTGCTATATCAAAACAGCTATATGGCCTTTGTCCCAATCTTAATGTTAATACACAAAAATACAAGTAAGATTAGCACTTTATTGGCACATCTAGCAGTTTGGCAAATGATATATGGAGATAAATTTAACTTTGCTGTAATGCTATTAAAGTAAAGGCTGTATGCCTGTGTGGAAATAAAAGAAATGCCAGCTGTCTGTGCTGACACTGCCAAAGAATAAAAAAAAAAACAACAAACAACAAAAAACAAAAAACCAACAACTTTCATTTTTTGGTCTGTTAAACTGGGACCTTTCTGAGGACTGAGGTATGATTCATTGCTTACTGAAATATCTTGTTTTCTCCTTGAAAACTTCACTGGACTTTGCATTAGGCTAATCAGTATTAGTGTAAAGTTTGGGATTGCCTAAATGACTGCATATAGCAAAATAACCTCAGTGTATTATTAGCTGACTTCCATAGTGCTGCACCACAATGTAGTAATTCAGTGCTATGAGCACTTTAATTGTTGGTCAAGTTGAATTCTCTAATTCTGTGGGGGTTTTTTTTAGTTTTGTTCTTTTTTTTTTTTTTTTGCTTTCCAGGTGTCAGATCATCCAAGTCATGGTTGGTTGCTTCAGAGATTGATGATATTGGTGATAATGGGATGCATTGACTTGAGACTTCAATTTGGATCTTATCACTGAAAAAAGCAAATGGGAATCCAAGTTCTTATTTCAGTGTTTTACTTCCCCTTTTGTCTTTCAGATTCATAATGGTGGCTACTCCAAATTACTTGTTGTCTGCTAGCTGGCTTGCTTCCTCGCCGTGATCTTTCAGAGGCACCGAAATGCCTTAGAATTTATACTCTTGAATAGTGATTTTTAATTGAAGATGTGTGTATGTTAGAAGTATTTCAGTTTCTAAAGTCTTTGGGCAGACTTCTAACACATCTAAACCTGAAAAATTAAAGGAGGAACAAGAGTTTTTACTTCATAAGTTGAGCCATTGTCTGAATAAATAAAACTGCATACTCATAATCAAAAATAAGACAAGAAATACAGCTGAGGCATTTTTCTCCAAGTAACGCTAGTACTGGTTCGTACACTAAAATACCCATCTATTTGACATATGTGGAAAATCTGTCTTTACCAGAGACCCTGGCTACATTTTTAAATTTAGAAACATGCAAATGCAAGTTCTTAGAGTCAGGAAAGTAATATGTTGTGCATGTCTTCTCCCCATAGTGCTGGAAGTCATACCTGCCTAGTTTACTGTTCAAAACATAGTTTTATTGTTACCAGCATTTACAAAACCTGTTTATTTTTTTTCTTCAGGCTGCAATTATAATTAAAAATTACCTGAACTTTTCTTCGATCACAATGTAACCAGGCTTATTTACATCTTTGGACTGAGGGAGAGGAGTGTGGTTTATTTTTAAATATTTTTTCCTATATTTGTTCTTCACAATTTCCCTTTCGACTACAAGGAGTAGCACTAAACCTCCACAAGAAAAAAGTATTTTGGTTTTATTTCTGGTCTCACTGAAATCAAGGAGCAATGTAAATCTCATTTCAAAGTCTCATTAAATTTTCATCTGGATTTCCAGACCAAAAAGGTTTGCAAATGTTGAGCTAAAGTGCAAATAAGCAACCAAAATACTGGATACTTCTCCAAACTTAATCTCTGAATCTGCTAACTCTCTTTCCAGAATATTTTGACATCTGATGTGCAAAACACAAAAATGTTTCATTTTCACATAACCAGTTAAACTTGCAGTGCTGGCAGATCGTAAAAAAGGGTGTATTTATGGAGGAAAAGGGCCTACGCTCTGCTGCAGCAGAAGAACATACAGTCAAAAAGGCATAAAGAAACCACAGAATTTTTATCTCGTGAACACAATTACCAAGCTTTTTGGAAATGAGCTATGTCAATACGGGAGACTGAGATAATTAGGTCCAAAATGAATAAAGCATTCACAGATCATAAATAATTTCTAAACATTTCCTTAAAATCTACAACTGATCTAAAATAATAAGGCACAGTATGTGATAAAGCCTACGTACATTATCTTTCCTTTACTTGTTGAATGGATTGTTCCTGCAAGGTCACTGCATTTAGTGTTAATTACCTTTTGGGACTGGAAGAAGTGATCCCTGTCAGTAAAATACCTTGTACAATTATATATTTTTATTACTCTTCTCATTCTCACACTCTGCCCTAGCACCTATAACAAATTTGTCAATAAATATTGCCTTGGGACACAGGATTAGCCAGCAAACATTTTATGGGCTAGAATGAAAAAGAGAAGATGGTTCCATGTTGACATAATGCACATTTTACAGTATCCTTCTCCAAACTTGTTCCCCTTTACTCTTGAAACTTGCAGATTTATGCCACAATAGGGTGAAATCCTGGCCATCCATTGGATGAAATTCATAAAAACTAACAGCGATACTATTGTTTTCTTGAACAAAGCTGTGATTTCACTGTATCTTTACAAGTGCCTATCTCTGGTTGCATAACACAGTCTTAGAGATATGCCAGTTTCACCGTAGACTGTGCTGAACCAAAGTAATATTTGGAGGATTAAAAAAAAAAAAAAAAAAAAAAAAAAAAAAGAGATGGTATTTATATTATAACTTTGATGGACAGAAGTATTATCCAAAAGCAATGAGGCTATACATAAGTATATTTATATATCCTGTGGTGTGCCAGAATAATACCCTTCATTCCTGATGTAAAGACCAAGTGTTAATCACCGTGCTTTCAGTCATTCCAGGTTTAAGAAAAGAGACAAAAGACCACCCTACAATATCTCTGGAGCAAATGACATTGATAATCAAAATTATTTTTCAATTAGCATATAAAGAGATTCAAATTTAGATTAATGTAACCCATTTCATGTTTTACAGGAAATATTGATGAAGCAGAACGAGAGTGGAAAGCAGGATTCCATCGCTGGAACAATTACATGTCAGACTGGAAAAATCAATTTAATGATTACACTAGCAAGAAGGAGAGATGTGCAGGCTCTAATTAATATGTTTACCCTTTCCAGTATGTCCATATTTCTGTTCATCAGGGAAATATACAAGTAGCTGTCTAACACATCTAGCATTAAGTATGTTATGCAGATTAAGAAAGTGTTATGAACATAATTTTGATTCCGCACATATTTCATTTATATTTTACCTCATATCTCAATAAAGAATACAAGGCATCCACACATCACTGGGTTAAATGGGATCATAGAGATTAAAGTCTGAAGATTAATGATTTACATATTATAAACACTAGCCGCTTAAATTCACACTTCAAATAAACAATGGAATCTGTTATTGAAAAAACAGATATTTTTTAAATAGAAATAGTATTGTTTTACAGTATTGGCATGCAAAACACAATCAGTTTTGATCTTTAACTGCAATGCCACAGTACTTAAACCCTGCTTCAGACATAATTTAATTGACAGAAACATAAAAAAACCCCATAACTTTGCTGGACACACCAAATGATATTTTCCTATTAGGCCAAAAAGTTTTAAAACTGCTGTTAAAGGCTGAATAATTGCTTCTTAAGGAAAAATCTGCTGGACAAAGCCATAGTGGGAGAATATTCAGACTGTGTATCGACGGCCTAAATCATCGTATCTCTTTGTGCAAATGCAATGGTGGAACAAGCCAGAAAAACTGATTCCTCTGCTTCTGCTATCCTCATTTTTCAAAGAGTAAAGAGCTACAGATTCACAAACTAATGAACTAGCTGCTTTCCCTGCTCATGCACCCACTGCCTTCAACTGGTAAACATCGCTACTATGGAGGTAAGCTCCAATTATGGGTTTTTTTTGTCCACTGATTTGCCTTCTAGTCAGGTGACAGTCTGACATTTATTGGAGCATGACAGACAAGTTTTTATACCTGAAAAGCAGCACCAATCTGCGTGTCAACACGTTCATCAGAAATCAGCCTTGAAAGCCCTCCTCAGCCACCAGCTCTCTGCATGAAACCAAGCCCTTGATCCCCTTCACGAAGGCTGAGAAGGATACCACTGCAGAGGGACACTGTGAACTTGGTGGGAAGGACCTAGCTCCTCGACATGGTCAACTAGGCTCTAGTTGCCATGCCAGTAGGCTTCTCCTGGACCCCTTTCTACCTACTTGAGCTGAACCTCTTAGAGGCTTCTAAAAAAAAAAAAAAAAAAAAAAAAAAAAAAAAAAAAGAAAGAAAATGCAAAAACCAACAGAAACAAAACCAACCCAACCCAGACCCCCCCCCCAAAAAAATCCACAAAACCAATCCCCTGCCCACAAAAAAAAAAAAAAGAAAACCCCAAAAACCCAAAACAAACCAAAACAAAACAACAAAAAACTAGCCAAAAAAAACCAAATAAACAAAAAACCCAAACCTTTGGATAATTCATCTTCTTATTTCTGGATAGGGTTGGAAGTTGTATGCCTGAATAATACCTTAATTGGGTGGTTTTCACTGGCCTAACTGGGAAGAATAAATGCCAAAAAACTGATTAATATGAGGAGTACGCAAAAGCAACAATCCATCTCATAAATAAATTATCCTGGAACTTTCTGTAAATGTAATAGCATTTCAGTGCATCTATTTTTCTGTTCTAGCAATTGAAAGCTCTTGAAAAATTCCTTCTTTGAGTAGACTGAAGAGATCTAGATAATGAACAGAGAGTTCTCTGTTTCTGGCAATCAGTTTGACCAGAGTTTGATCTTACACTGAAAAGGCTTATTTTTGTGGAATGGCCCAACATACTGCAGGACATGATGGCTTATCAACTTTTCAGTTATTTCTAAGTATATTCCTAAGTTATTTCCTGACTAAATTATGGAAAATCACCTTTTTGCACAGTACTTCCAAAGCTGCAGTCAAATCAGCACAGTCAAAAAACCTGGTTATTCTTGAGCAAGCTGATTAAAACTTGAAGATATCTAGGATTAAAAAGCCCTTTATATACAGCACTTCATGTTTATACCACAGCTAATTAGCTTGTTATGTACATTAGCACAGTTACTACTATTAATAGTTGCATTGAGAGCTGTGTCAGTCTACAGCGTATTGGGTATTTATCAAATATTCTTCATGCAAGTGATGAGCTACTGAAAAAAAGAAAAAAAAAAAAAAAACACAAAAGGATGAACTTTCTGTCCTTCATTGAGCCAGTCCTGCCACTCACTATATCATTTATATGGTGTGCTTCATAGATGTGATGGGCGCTGATCTGACACAGCGAGCCTTGACAGCACTGGCATCACCTAAGTACGTATAAAAGCATCATTTTTTTTCTTTTGATATACTTTTATTAGCTGTATTTCACTCTGTTTAATCAGCTTAATCAATGGGGAGGAAAAAAAAATCTGAGTAATTAAAATGCGCAAATATGCTTTTGGAAGGGCTGGTTGCAAAGCAGCTTATTTTGCTAGAAAGGTGTCCTTTGCCTGTATGTGCTGTGAGCAAGGAAGGATAAGGTTTATTTGAAGACTATTATCCTTTCCACATTATGCATACCATGCTTGTGATGTTTTCAAGAAGGAATAAGGATGGAGGGAAGAGGAAAGAAAAGAAGAATAAAAGAAATATTAAACCACTTTTTTGAAGTGTGGTTTTACTGATTTTAATTAATAAATTGCTAGTTCTGTATTTTTTTATATGCTGGGAAATAATGTCATTTATCATTCATATGAAGTCAATATATCATGTAGTCATATATTCATATCCCACACTTATGCAAGAATAGGAAAACCTTAAGTACTTGGATATAAGTGGTTAAGATAATGAAGAGTGAAAAAAGACCAGTCTCAATTGCAGGCAGTTTCAAACTAAAAGACAAGCAAACATACTGGAAATTGTTTGAGGGTACAGTGTTATTGCTTAAAGTGATGATTACACATTAGAGGGATATTGCACGCAGACCTCACTGAAAATGTACTGTTGTAAATTAATGTTTTCTTTTTACTCAAAAGAGGCAAGAAACCAAGGTTTCTCTATGAAAACAGAGAAAAGGCGTTGATTCTTTCTTACCGTTCTTGATATCAAAAGCAAGAATTCTGATTTTAGTCCCAGAGTTGATGAAAGATTGTAATAAAATGAACTCAGGTGCCAACAAAAATATTGGCATTAAACCAGCTGTCATTAGGTTTAGAAGGTAACAGCACATTAATTAAATTTCAGACATTTCACACATATTTTAGAGATAGTCATAAGACAACTGAAGTCAGAAATTTCCCATCAAAACTCTGTTTAAATAAAGCCAATGGGCTTTGTATTTTAAAAGTTTCCTGTAACGGAATTTAGGTTAGATAAATAATATTTAAATTTACTGAAAGCTTGAGTGAAATACCATCTGTGATCCTGTTGGAGTATCAACAACTGAAGAAGTTGGGAAGTTCAAGGTACCCTGTCTGGGCCTAGGGCTGGTCTGCGCAACTGAACCAACCAAGATTGAAGCTTTCTGGCTCTGAACAGGGGCCTTCTGACTCCAAAAGTTCTTTCTAGCGCTATTAAGACACACGCACACACCCCCTCCAAGGTTTCCAGGCTTCCTCCCACTTGCAGATTTTACACTCATAGCTTGGATTTTTGGGACAAGTGCTCAGGCCTTGCTATACTAAGCCCTAGCCATCTCTCTATACTATCATCTATACTGATAAAGCCAGATTTCTGTTTAAATAGAAGCCTGATTTTTTGGCCTTTTTTGGTCACTAGAGACTTAGGCTATTTATAGAGCAGAGATTACTTCTGTATACACACATAGATATATGTGCCCAGTTTATATCTTCCATAATAGACAACTCATATGCCTCTCAATAGCAAGGAGTGGAGGCAAACGTCCTCATAGTTGGAGAGGTATCTTTGCAACACAAGGACTACAAGGTTTTTTTATTATTATTAAGTAGAATATTATTAAATAGAATATTGGAGATAAAATTATGTTAGATTATGGAAAAACTGATGGAACTGTCTGAAAATAATATATATATTTCATGATGTATAAGCTTAATATAACCTCTGTAGATCTCACTAATGTTCCTATCACAACAGTTCATCAGCAAGTAATTTGGCTCATTGCCATATCCAAATATCACATAGATTAATCTGAGCATAACATTATCAGTGGTGATATATATATCTCAGTCAACATCATAACATTGTCTTCTCAGGCTTGATTATGGTTCATGCATTTCTACTGGCTCAGCACCAGTTCTGCAACATCATCAGCAGCTATTTAGAGGGACATAATAAACATCACCATACTTCAGTTACACCTGCAGCATATCCAGCTAGTTAAGAGCAGCCTGTGTTGCCACTACCAAATGCTAGCCTGCCTGTCTGTCCAGAGGACTCTTGCCCTTCCTTCCCCTCCAGCTGCATGGAAGTGAGGAGGGAGGCAAATAAGCAAAACAAAACAAACAAAAAAGCACACCCATATAGAATATTGAGGGGGATGGGGATGAGGAGGGCACAGGAGGACAGGGAGAGGAGAATAAGTATTAAAAAAAAAAAAAAAGGCCATCACAAAAAAAAAAACAACAAACAAAAAAACAACCACAAAACCACAACTTCCCCCAAACACAAACAAATCAAAACAAAACAAAAAAAAAACCCTCCCAAAAAACCAAACACACCCCCCCCAAAAAAAAAAAAAAAAAAAAAAAACACAAGAGGGAAAAAAAAATAACAAACCAACCAAAAAACAAAAAACAAAACCAAAAACAAACCCAGGGAAGGAAACAAAACTAGAGTGTGGAGGAATAAAAAATAAAAAATCAAGGGGGGAAAGACCCCATACAAGCACTTCTGCCCCAGAATGATCAACAATTGAAGGGCTCAGTACTGTACACAGAGGTGCTAAGTACCCCAGTGTCTCTGTTCCAGAAACTCCAGCCAAAAAACCTCCCACTGAGTTGCAAAATAAGTTTAGGAATTTGACAGTGATTCAGAATATAGGGTGAAGAATGAGACCTGCAGGTTGGGCTCAGGCTTGAGGGCTGCTGTGGAAAGCACTAGTGCCAGCTGACTGCTTTCTCACTGTCTTTTCTCTTCCAAACCACAGAACTACGGGCATTTGCCAAAAACTGCGTGCGCTTGGCTAGCCAGAGAGTTTAAACCCAAGCACCTGTGTAACAGATATGTGCAGCTATATATGCTTACCACAGCTGATCCATCTGTGATACATGCCACAACGTCTGTTGATTTACTCTGGGTGGATGAGAGCAAGAACCCATTAGATAAAAACAAACAAACAATAAAAAAAAAAAAAAAAAAAAGAAACAAACAAACCAAAACTAACAAAAAAAAAGAGAGACATAAATACTGGTAATTCAGCCAGGAATATTTTTGTTGCTGTTTTAATTTGTCCTCATCTGTCTAAGATTCTAGGTGTGTTTTCCTTTGCTATATGACTGCTGCTGTGTAAGTGTGAGGAAATTTACAACAGATCTCTAGCAAAACAGAAAATTTTGAGCTATTTGAATACTGCATCTTTTGGATCTACAAGAGTTTATTTGGCAACTGTGTACACACAGTTAATATTCAAAAAACTTGATTCAGTTCTGTAAGTCGAGAGCACCACTGCTTTAAAAAGATGTCTCAGAGAATATGCATCTATGCACAGGTATATAGCTTCATCACCAATTGCCACTCAACAGTATGTTTCCAACCCTTGCCAGCAGCATGGAGACGGAGGCTTATGTTCTTGGTTTGTATATTCAGAGTGTACCTTTTTAGTCTTTACTGAAGAATAAAATGACCACAGGAATTTCTGACATAAATCAACACCTCAGTCATATTAGTCATTCACAGTTAAAAGTTCAAAAGCTTTTACTCTGATTTCAGTTATTTCAGGACCAAATTTTATGAACAAACATAATTAGCCATTCTGAAATGCTTCACAAGACAATTCCTTCCTGACCCCTGCTGAAATCTTGAAGCATGAACGCTGATTATTTTGTTTTAGTACTTAAACCTTCCAGCATTTTGTTGATAAACTAGATTAGTTGCACTCATAAAAACTTTAATTCATAGACTTAATGACTATAAAGCAGTGATGTGAATCGACAATTAGCACAGGTGTAATTTTTTGAGAGGCTTTTAATTGGATTGCAGGTGAGATTAAATAAGGCTTCTAGAGATGTTGAAAGTAGAAGTGCTGGACTGGGTGGTGTTTAGTCACACAATGATTTCAGTTAGTTTGGGGAGAATTGGGAGGAAAAATGAAGCTTAATTCCAGCACAGGGCCTGTTATGCAAAAGTGAATGATGAAAAAATGTTTATTTCCCAATAGCATCACAGAAGCTTGAAGAACTTACAGAAGGGGGAGGTAGTCTCTTTGGGCATTTATTGAATCTGATTACCACATATATCACTGTCTTTAAAAACATAGTCATTCTTGTCAGGGATCTGGAGACAGCCAGGAAAGTACTGTTGTTTTAAAATGGAAAAGTATCTAGTACTACCAAATCCACATATTTGACTGGAAAAGAACCTTTTGATCTTTTTAATTCTGCTCCATTTTAGAGTATGCCATAGTTGCAGGAGCTAATGTTTTATACACTATTAATAGAACAATGTTCAAATCACGTAGGTGGTTCTCACAGTTTCGGAGTGCTGTGGGTAATTTCTTTAATTTATAAAGTATTTATAAGTCCTCAGCTATACTGAGTAATGGTAAAAGTGCATAGGCAGAAAGCAGTTATCTCCACACATCAATCTTCCAAATTAAATTCACTCTTGCATCATGTCTAATCACTTCAGGGTACCTCCTCATCCCCTCTCTATTACAGAGCTGTGTAACACCATTTCTTTCAAAACAGATAAATTTCAACTGAGTTTCTAAACGGATCTTTTTTTATAATCTCATATATGAGACAATTAGGGTATTAACCCAGAAAAATCAGCAAGAGATGTGACTTATTTATCAAGAATTGTTTAGAAAGTAATTCACAAGGAATTTTAGAACTGTTAGAACCAGCTGCAATTATATCCAAAAATATCCAAAGTGATGCTTCTGAAATATTAAACTTTTCTCACTAATTATAGACCTCAAAGTTTTATAGATACTGCTAGCTGAAGTTACATCAGTCATTAAGTAACACTAAACATGCCTCATTTTTTCTGACTTAAAGCAAATATATAACTTTCTTAAAAAAAAAAAAAGCATTAGAATTGAAAAAAAAAGATGCTTTGTTATTTTTCAGCCTTTTTTTTAAATTTATTTAATGTTTTGATTTCAGTGATACGATAATTCAGATAGTTATAGTTTTTCCTGTCTCTACTCTCTGAAGGAGTTGGACCTTGTAGCTCTCACTGCACTTATAATTCTGGTTCCAGGAATGATTATGACAAACTAAAACTGTAGGCGTATACCTATGTACACATGGTTGCTTCCATTCAGTAAGACTTTTACATTGCATCTATCTTTGGGAACGACCTCAGCACTCCCACTTTTAGAACATTCAGTAACTCAGTTAATTAAAGTTTTGTCATTGCCTTCAGCAGAAGCACAAGAGCTCCTTTGACTGACACTTTCAATCTTCTTTATCACTTAGTAATCTGGGAGGTATTTACTATTAAACAAAAAAAAAAAAAAAATAGTCCACACCTCAGAACATACCTTCTTCACAGATTTCTCTTAATGTTGAGCTAAATGAGAGACTATGTCAATGACCAAATTGTATCTATATACTCCTTCTGGCAGGGAAAAAGTCCATTAAATGCTAACAAAATATTACCAATTAATTTGCTCTACATTTTCCATGTTTCTCTTATTTTGCTTATGAATGGCCTCTGAAAAATGGAAGCAGAAACCAAAATTGCCCTCTGCCAATCCCTGGCAAAATTGACAGCATACCCTCAACTCACCTCAGGGAACTATGCTTCCTCATCAAGGCTCTCAATTAAAAATATGAAGATCAGTATCTCCAAGAACTCCTTTCTAGGGAGGGGTATTGGCAGCCAACCACTACAGGAGCTCCCAAGCCTCTGACTACCCCTTGTGGGTCCAGAACTGCAAGCAGGCATTTTAGTCAAAACAGCCTACAGGTCCCTACTTTTACTCCAGGAAACAGCTAGATTGGGACTGAGCAATGCAATTTGACAACACTTCAGAGCAAACAAAGCAATAAAGAAAACTTCATTGAATTTTCTTTCCTACTCCAGGGCACAAAACTGCCAGATTAATGACTTCAGCTACCTCAAACAGTGGTAAGACAGCAACACTGTAAGATTTCTTACAAGACTTTGTGCTAAAGTCAGTAAGTATAGAATACAGAGTCTTACCTGTTCTTTCACCTAGTTAACCTCTGGCTAACCATGTCCCATGGTTAGCCACAGCAAAAGCCAATGTATATAGCCCAGTAGGCTGATGATAACAGGACTTAAATCTCCACTTTGGTAGAGGTCTCACTCTTTTGGAGACAATACTTCAGGGGACAATTGGAAAACTCTGGATACCCATTAGCTTTTCACTCATTCAATCAAGCCTCATTACTGGTGATGCAGGTGTGCTGTAGCATGAAAATAGATGGTCTTCTGCTGGAAGATTTTTAATTCTTTTTGCATAATGGCGAGCAATGGGGAGGATTCACCAAGACTTTAGGATATTATCCACTCCAGAATAAACTATGAAATTTATGCTGATAGAACAAGTTTTATATCAAATCCCTGAAAATCACTGTGTGCTATTTCTATATTCAAAGGAAGAACTCTTGGCCAGGTAATCAGCCATTGCAGCTTGAATTCCTTCTATTTCCCATTGATATTAATGTCACAAACTCCTAAGGTTATTGTTAGTGTGCTTTGACTCTACAATATACTCATGGTATTTGACATTCATAACTCCACATTAATAAAAATAGACCAGTCCATTAAAAAACTTGTTAACAATGGCTCTAGCAAAGCATACATTGCCTAAAGTAATACAATTATTGGTCAATAACTCATCTTTAGCTATCTGTATTACTGCCACTTTATTTCAACACTTGGCTTCTTACCCTTTGATCTGCTAATTATCTTTTTACCCTCTGATCCTCTTTGCAATTCCTTGGCAATTTGAACAATTAATTGCAGTGTCCATAGTCCCTGTTTTCTGTAGAATGCACATTTTTTCTGACCTTCTGCACCTTTCTTCATACAAACACTTGCTATCATTCTGTAGGGTGTATCTACTTCTGTAAAGAAATATATTGGTATAAAATGCTATAATTAAAAGTATTTTTACACTTTCCTTTAATCCTTTGGACTTCATGAAAATGTCTTAATAGTTTGTCATTGACTTGAATTTTGATGGAAATGAACACTCATTTCTGGTAAATTCTTTGGCATTCCACCTTCAATTACTGTAACTGTTTAGATTTTTTTCAAATGTTAATAATAATTGTTTATATTTCCATCCTGCAGACTCTATTAAAAACACAGTTTCTGCTATGTTTTGGATATATACTATTTAAAAAAATATTTTCTGATATAAGGCTTTTCTCACTTTAGGAGCATATGACTCCTGAATTCCTGAATTTCTCATGTTGCCAATTTCCTGATCTCTTCTAAGACAGATGTAGACTTTCAGTGCAGCCTAAACATGTTTTAGAGTGGTAGAATTTTAGGAAGATAAACTCAGACTGTTAACTTGAACACTGAAGGAATAATGGTTCTATGAGAGGTGGGCATTTCTGAGACTGAGAAAAGGTTTGGCAGCTGGAACACAACCTCAGTGTTTGAAAGCCAGATTTCAATCATTTACTGTGATCAGTATATCCTATAGGAATTGAAAAGACACTTATTCTACCAGATGCTTTCTGAAGCTGCACTAAAGGCAGCTATATACCCTGTTATAGGCAGCACTGCAGTATCTTGTGAGGGAAAACGGAACAGCATGAAAAGGGGCTTTACAATCAACACACATCATTAGGATATAAACTGGTGCCACTGGCTGCCCTCTGGGGACCAGTGGTGGACAGCTTCCCTCTAGATAGGTCTGGGAGCAAAGAGAATTAGGCTCATGTCAGAATCCTTCTTCCTAGTCCTGGCTGACCCAGACTTTGGGATTTGCCATGGGTATGTGTAGAAGCTTCTCACTCACACTTTATTCAGTGCTGTAGTTGTTGGGGGCAGAGGGGCCCCTCTTAAATTATCCATTTTGCAAACCTAGCAGATAAGAGCATGCAAGCTCAGAATGGGCAGCAGCGGTTCTTCCTGCCTGCTTCATGCAAGAAAGAAACTGAGTGCAAGCTCGGTCTCTTCAAAGTTTGCACAAAAGAAGGACACACGCATCTAAACCTTCTGTGTCTCAGTTTGCTTATTGGTATTGTGGGAATTAATCCATTAATATTTACATTTTTAACATCAGAGCAAATAGACAGTTCAGTACTGCGGGCTTGGGTAGTCTCAATCAATAAGACAGCAGTCTATATGATTCTCAGTTTTATTCAGTTTTTATGTGGCACTCATTTGCAAATGCTCATTAGTCCTCTGGCCAAAGTTACCAGCTATCTAAAGTAATGGTTTTGTGGTGTGTCCATTCAAATGAACTCAACAACTTCTCATTCCAGAGAAATATCTGCAGATTTGCTAAACAGCAACCATTACTGTATTTTTTTACCTAATTTCTGCTTTAAAAATGACTCATTGAACACCTCTTTCCTTGTATAAGTGATCTTTGCCATTTTTAATAGACAGGATTCCTTTTAGATTTTCTAGTATAAAAAAGATTCTCATTTCTGTGCATCCAATTTTTTTCAATAGAATCATAGAATCATAGAATAGTTAGGGTTGGAAAGGACCTTAAGATCATCTAGTTCCAACCCCCCTGCCAGGGGCAGGGACACCTCACACTAAACCATGCCACCCAAAGCTATGTCCAATCCAGCCTTGAACACCACCAGTGAAGGAGCATTCACAACTTCCCTGGACAACCCATTCCAGTGCCTCACCACCCTCACAGGAAAGAATTTCTTCCTCATATCCAGTCTAAACTTCCCCTGTTTAAGTTTGAACCCGTTACCCCTTGTCCTCTCACTACAGTTCCTCATGAAGAGTCTCTCCCCAGCATCCGCATAGGCCCCCTTCAGATACTGGAAGGCTGCTATGAGGTCTCCACGCAGCCTTCTCTTCTGCAGGCTGAATAGCCCCAACTTTCTCATCCTATCTTCATACGGGAGGTGCTCCAGTCCCCTGATCATGCTCGATTACTCTTACAAGTTGCAAGGGCAAAATACATGTTACAGAGTAAATGTATCTTCTTCTACAATCCAAAAGAAAATCACCTAAGAAATAACATTCTTCTCTCACAATTTCAAAACAAAAGTGTGCTTAGTGAATACATTCCTGTCCAATCATATTGACAGATTCTTCCTTTTTTCCATTTTAGACTTACCTGATAACATGTAAGTTGCCATTTTTCACATTAGTTCTTAAATAGCTCACACTTCCTTGCATCACAAGGCACTCAACAGCTTTTTAATAATCTGTTCAATTGTCTGAATATTTCTTGACATAGAAAAGGGAAGTGCAAGATCAGCCTGAAATATCTTGTAATAGAGTAGGCCATTTCACTGTAACTGAAACAAGTAATGGAGAATTTGTAAAATAAAATGCAAAGAAATGAATTGTGTTTTGCAATAAATACATGTAATGCTCCAAGGGTATTTCTGTTTGAATTACAGAAATTCTCATTCATTATTTGGGAATCAGGACTTATCTGCTTGACTTCTCTTTATAGTCCCCTAGCCAGGTATCTTAGCTGCTTCTGTGACACACTGTAATTCAATACTGTATGAAGAAACTCAGTTCATTGATTGATTGTAGATATCAGATTTGCCAAACATAACCAGAAAGGTGGTCAGAACTACTGACAGGTAGTTTTTCTTCACTACCACCTCCATTATGAAGGAAAACTTTTTGCTGCTTCCTTTGGTGGAACTCAGTCTCATCAAGCATTCCAACAAGAGAAACAACATTGTCAGCAACCAGTTTAAACAACTACTGAGCTTCAGACCTGGATTTCTGACTAACTGAGATGTACAATAGTAAAAGAAGAACTCATTGATAAGAAAGTCTTCAAAAAGAGGTATATTTCTTCTAGTCAAATGGCCTCTGTGTGTATGTAATGCTTCTCCCAGTCAATATTTAGACTATTAAAATCCAGCAACCTACACAGTGTGAACACATGCTTTTTTTTCTACAGCAGAATTCTGAGTTCACCTGATTGTGATACTTTTTAATCTCCAGTTTAAACCCAAATACTTAGGTCATTTCCTTTGTCATAAATTAATATAACTTAGCTAATAACTAAATAATCTCTCTAATTTTCTTTTGCATCCCTCTAGCACATTGCATCAGGTAGTTTTCAGTTATTCGTGTTTTCTTTTTTTTTTACTTTTCCTTTCTATTTCTTGCTTTTCCTCTCCATGTTGCCTGGACTGTTATTCAGTGTTAAGGAACTTTAAGAACTCTGCAGGACTCCTCTGTATTGTTTTGCTTTACCATAAAAAAAAGACAAGGTGGTTTTCCATAATGGTTGCCAAACAGAGTGTTCCCGTACACAGAATTCAGCTGCAGTCTATTTCTAACAAATACCATTTTGCCTTTCCTACCACTCCAAGTTGTCTATAAGTACTAAAGCTTCAGGCTAGTAGAGCTTACCCCAGATCTTGCGTTTGCCCTTCTAGTTCTGAGTAACAATTAAAACCTAAGATTTCAAGAAAACTTTATGGTTTTATTTTCAGTCATCTTTTGATTTTTTTCCCTAAGACCTTTTGCTGCAAATAGATTTAATATTTTGCACTAGAAACCTCATCTGAAGGTGACTGAAGTCAATGAAAGCCTTTCAGTTGAAATTTGTAGTCTTTAAAGGGACCCTTAATTCAGCAGCTGAGCCAGCCGCTACTCTTTCAACAGAAGTTAAGAACTCTTTCAACAGAAGTCAATGCACAGGTTATGCTTTGACAGAATCACACAAAAAAACCTCCAAAACAATTAAGCATGTATTTATAACTAAGATGAATGTACATATAATAGCATGTCACAAATGCCCAAGAATTGCAATGCTTTGTTGACTATAACCTTCACCACAGGAAGATTTAGAAAAGAGTGTGATAGCTACTTCACATTTGTAGCACACAGGATTGCCTCTCCTACTACTGGTGGGAGAGTCACAGACTTTAAATATTATTTATCATAGAAATGTTTAGATATCCTTCCTCTCGTCTTGTCTTCCTGTGCTATTTAAGCAAGAGGCTTTATTTGAACAAGAGCTCTTTAATCTCATTACAGTGTTTTTTTTTCCTATTTTAGCCTTCATATTCAATAATATATTCATAAAACCCAGCAGTCTTGCTGCCCTGCCTTGAGATTAGATGATATTTTGCCTTTTGGTGAAGACAGCTAAGGAGGACACATTCTCCAAACAGAGCTGGGGCTGTTCAGTCTGGCAAAGAGAAGGCTGAAGTGGGATCTTATTAACGCATATAAATAATCAACGGGACAGTGTAAAGAGGATGGAGACAGGCTCTTTCCAGTGGTGCCCAGTGACAGGACACCATGCAACAGGCAAAAACTGAAACACAGGAACATCAGGAAACACTTGTACTGTGAGGGTGACCAAGAACTGGAACCAGTTGCTCAGGGACTTTATGGAGTCTCCACACTTGAACATATTTATAAGTCCTCAACAATTGGCACTAGGGTGGCCCTGCTTGAGCAGGAAGGTTGGACCTTCCAACTTCCACCATTCCATGTTTTGTCAAGAGCTAATTAAAAAAAAAAAAAAAAAAAGAAAAAAGCATAAGTCATGCTAGATTAAGTTCTCCATATTCAGTAGGTTTCCCAACTGTGTAGCGCCCCAAATATCATCAGATTTTGATCAATTTTTAAAATACCTTTGCTTTCTTATCAAATCTCTTGTCTCCTTCTTTGCGGTACTATTTTTATAATAAGAAACAAAAGTACCTTTTCCTGGCCAATTTCTTTGAACTGAAAAATAAATCTGTAACCTGGAGCATACTTGGAAATGTTTACAGATGCTCAGTAACCCCATGAAAACTCTCATGTCCCTTTGAATTTAATGGAAGTTGACACTGAATTCAATGAAGTGCAAATTTCCCTCTCAATTTCACTAGCACTTTCTCTCAATTTTTATGCCTGTGATTTTACAGTGTCTGTAAATGGTGTTATAATGCAGCCACCAACTGAGCCATAGTATTTCGATTGAGAAGTTAGAGACCAAAGTCTTCTGCCACTAGCTGCCTACAGTTCACATCTGCCATGGATAATCCGGACTCAATATTCTTGAGATCTGTCTTTTATTACTAATTGGTTTCATTTATTTTCTAGCAGCTTCTTATAATTAGAAAGGGTGAATCACCCTGCTTTAGGGAAATATCAATAATATACTATAAGACAAGATTAACTGCTGCACAACAGTTTTACAAACCAGAGAGATCTCAGCTCCTGCAGGGAATGTGTTAGGAGCAGTGGCACAGTAGCAACAAACCTCATAGTGGGATAGTACATGTGCTCCCATCTCATGAGTAGTAATGTGTGACACTGAGAAGTTCAATGTTAGCCAGCGACCCTGTGGAGGTTACCTGTTTTGCTATGGATTTAACACTGAGATGTATACTGGTAAATCATATTTGTGTAATGTTAGACTTAAGAATATGGATTTTTTTCTTTTTTTTTTATCTTTGAATGTGTGTAAGTAAATTTCCATCAACAGGATTACTGCAGTTCTGGGTCATATGTGGTTCAGAATTTTTGGCCTTTAAGTCCCCCCCCTCCAGCTCCTTCATAACCAGCCTTGCAGATCTGGCAGGGTAGGTTTTAGCTTGTTATCCTTCTAATCCTTTCACAGTGCTTGCTGCCATTGATAGTTTTCAAGCAAGCAGGTGGCTGGGAGGAAATGGAGTCAGATATCTGATTACTGTCTCAGCTGTGTACTGAGGAGTGATGAGAAGAGTTATGTCGGGGCAGATGCAAGAGGAAAACGGTGCTAACAGCAGAAATGCCATTGCCCTGGGTCATATACTAGAGTGAAGATGCTCTGGTAGAAGCTTCTTCTCCCCAGTCTGGCAGAGTGACAGACCCTCTTCCTTGGCCAGAAAATTTCCTGAGGGTTCATAGAAAGGCAAAGGTGCTGTGTTGGCAGGGAATAAAATCTCATCTCTGCTTTGGGGTCTAAAGAGAGGGGAGCCAATGTAAGAGCTAATGTCTCCTGGGCTCTGCCAGGAAAACAGGATAACGCTTGCTATCCTTGCCTTGTTTTTTTCTGGTTTTAGTTTCCACAAGTGGCATCTATGCAGTAAAGTCCTATTAAAATCAACTGACTTACACTGCTGCTTAAAGCTACCCACAAAAGTAAGTGCTTTGCTGAAAAAGGATGGTCTTAAGCTGAAGCACTTTGCTGCATAAAGTTTTGAGTCAGTACTTTAACTGGGCTGTGTAATTTCCCATCGTTTAATGTGAGACACCTCCTTGTGCCTTTAGTTCAGAATAGTCTAATATATATAATTGGGAAGACTGTGCTCATCCTATGCCTCACTACAACTAATTATGAAATTACAATGCCACTCTATAACCTTGCTGGAGGGAGAGTTTCAAGCTAATGTAAGAAAGCTGGCCTCCCATACTGATGAACAAATATTTTAAAGAAGGTATTGCTGAATATCCATCCACTACTTCAATGCAGCCAGCCTCACTGGCTTATCTTAAGGGAGCTGAAGTTTATATGTTTAACTATTGGAATCCAGTCCCACAGTCTCCCCAGAATTCTAGAAACTTAGTTCTTGGAGTTTTATCTTTTATGGCAATTGTCATGTTGCCTGATCACGTTTCAAACCTGAAATTATACAAGATTATGGACTGTAGAGCAATCTCTGGGAAATATTTTGCACATTTGTTTGTTTCTGATAAAAAATTGCAAAAACTTTCAGATCCATTCCTAGCCAAGAAATATTAAAATATAAAATCAAAGAGACAGTGCTTTTTAAAAGCCTAATTTGATCTGAGATCTCCAACACAGAAGAACTTCAACAGTGCAATAAACAGTGAGACATCCCCTCTGAGCCTGATAAACCTACTGACGTCTGCAGGGAACTATGCTACTGTAAAAATATTGTACCTACTCCATTACTGCTAGCATTGCATATGCATTCCTAGAGCTAGCTTGAAAATGTTCAAGCAAGATATTACCAGTCTCTTTAACAATAACCACTTGTCTCATGTAAAATATCGTTGTAGACAGCACTATGTGCGCATAACAGATACAGGTGTTGCCGTGTCTTTTCCTAACCTGCAACAGTCAGGATGTCTTATTGTCTGAGTGGCTACCAAATATGTGCAAGTATAGGGAGAAGAAAAATCTGTGGAAAGTTGTTAATACATTATGTGCTGTCCCTGAAGTAACTGAAATCATTATGTGAAAATTATTCTACCTTTCTTCATCCAGTTACAACCTCTGTATTTCTGTACCAAAAAAAAAAAAAAAAAGTATATTTGAAAAGCAGACTGGCATAATTACAGCACAGAGAAACCTGTAAGAAATGGCAAAATGGCACTAACAAGATAGACACTGAGAATGACACAAGCAAAAGCAAAAAATAAAATAATTCTATTGGTACAACGAAAAATTTGTGTGCAACAAAACCAGAACTGCTAATTAAATTCACTGCATAATTGTTCTGCTGATCTATGTTGTATATTAGGAGGACTTTAGCTAAAATATTCCTAATGTGATCCATATCATTTGCTCTGTAACTGCTCTCTGGGTATGTAGAATTTAGGAAAGATGATAGATTTTGCTTAAAAGATTCCTAAAAAAAAAAAAAAACAAAAAAAAAAAAAAACCCCACATTATTTTAAAGGATGAGCATGATGCCAACATTAGGTTTTGACTTCACAGAGATGATTTGAAAGGTGCTCTCCAGAGCAAGTGAGGATAAGCAAACAGGAATTTGTATAGCTCGGTCTCTCATTCCGTGCTTCCTCTTAGGCAATAGGAAACACCAAAGAAGAAGAAATATTTTCGTGGCGGGGGGAGGGGGGGAATCCTGGTGTTAAATAAAGTGTGTACCTGGATAACAGCTGGTCATGTTTTCCAGAGTGTCTGCCCTCTGTGGATGTGGGCTGCAGGGAAACTCTCCTCTCTGTCACCCACTGATCTCAGTAACTTGAGCAGTTGCATGTTTTCCTAAAGTCCTTTCAAGTGGAGATCAGTTATCTCCTCACCTCATTTCTGGATTGGTTTCTGCTCCCTCCACATGCTGGTGGAAAGCAGCTGCAGCATTCCTGCTCTGCACCGTCACCCCCACGGACTCCTTCGGTGCTGCCCCTCCAACCCAGTATGTTTTACAACGGACACCAAGACACAGGAATGGCACGTCTCAAAGTGCAGGAGGAAATCTGGGGATCCTGAAGTTCCCATTTGAACTGCCACACCATCCCCACTGACACTACCCTTACTTTGGTCTGTTCCAGAAGAGAGGAGCAAAAGAAATAAAAATATTATTAAGCACACCTGCAGGGAGGAATACTGTATGCAAAACTTGAATACAGCAGGTTCTGGTCAGCCCAAGTGTCCTTTATATTAAAATCAGAGAGAACAGGAACTTGAACAAGTTCATTATTTGAGCTGTTTTAAGATGAGCTTTGCAGTTAATTTTCCCTTTCTCTCACCTGAGCCCCAGCTTGCTCGACCTGTGTTACACTGCACATTTTCTGATAGAAACACCACAGATAAGCCTCTCACCAGCAGTGGCCTCCGTTACCTGGGTCTGTTTGTGAACAGAAATGTGCTATTGGTGCCTGAAAAAAAAAGGGCTGCCTAATGTCAGGGAGTATGTCAAATTATGTCATGAGAAAAGGAGAAAATATCTTGATAAGATTTTCTTTTTTGAACAAATAAAAGCAGGAGAGATAAAAAGCTGTTTCTCAAAGATAACACAGGAATAAAGTTTGCTAGTCATGAAGATGCATCATTGTGTACGTGATAGGTAGATTCTTGTCTGAATATTTAATTTAGTTATTTGTTCTGTGGTCTATGGTTATCATCAACCCTGCATCACTCCCATTAGTTCTAACAAGGCCATAAACTGTTTAAGACCAAAAGCCAGAGCCTCTCTTTTCAACTTCATGCTATGTGCAAGGTTGTTTTAAGAGGATAAACATTTACCAAGCTGCAGAGAGAGGACAGCAGAAAAGAGAGGTCTTTGCCTCTTAGAGCATCAAATGATGAACTTTCCATAATATTTTCAAGATGGGAAGAATCTTTATCATTAACAAATTTCTCTGTGTGTTCTGGGCCCCATTTCCCTGATGAATTCCTGTTCCTATGCATCCCAATAGATTTGTTTCTGTCTACCTTTCACACATTTCTATTTTTGTAACATTTTTACATTATATATAAAATATCCAAGTCTGCAAAGAGATTACTGCATCAAGAAAATGAGATTATTCTCTTTACTCATTAAAAAACAAAACCAACCCCCCCCCCCCAAAAAAAAAAAAGGCACAAAAACCTGCTTTTTTTTTTTTTGTTTGGTTTCTTTTTTTTTTTTTTCTTGCTTATGGATTGACAGTGTGTGATAGCAGCAAGTATATGTCTCTTAAAGATGGATATGGTTCTTATGAAAAGTTCTCAGTGCCTTCTAGCTGGTGGAAGAGTTTGGTCTAAAATATATTAGAGACACAACTATTAAAGGAAAAAAAAAGAAAAAGCAATGGCAGCAATAAAGATGCTGACAGTAACATAGCTCCTTAGTCCACTGAGATTTGGCAATAATCAATACTGGATGCCCTCTCTAAAAATACTTTGGCTTTTGGCAGCTTTAAACATTCTGCAGCCCGTTGGTGTAAATTGTCTAAGGATCAGGCAGGTTGAAAAATTTAGAAAAACTTTGAAAAATTACTGAAAGAACAATAAATATTTATATCTCAGAAATTCACAGAACACCTCCAGCTGGGCAGGAACAGACAATATTCCAGATCTGCGGTATCATAGAAAAACAACAGGATAGAGGCCATGGTTATTCTTGCTGCAAATGTAATTCTGGTTGCTTTATCTTCAGGGAAGAAGCAAAGTTTATTACAAATGCTACAGACCTTCCTTTTTTGCAGACATACGAATAAGGAGTGTCTCCACTGAGACCTAGAATATTATCTCAGTTAGTGGAAAATCAGCTCCTGTTTTTGCAGAAACGGCGTCTAGATTTCATGTGTTAAACTGTAGCAACTCTGTTGAAGCCCAGCACTGCAATGTCAGGTTTTTTTCTCATGATTAGTACAAAGGGTCAGACAGTATCATCATAGATGTCTAATGTCCTCTATTAAGAAAAACTAACTAGAAGAGAAAACAAACAGTACTGGTTTTAATTCCTTACTATAATTTAATCACTGGTTATGTAGCAGGGATTTTTGAAGCATTTAGACTAATTAATCAATTATGATACAAACACTTATCTTCATCCTTTTGAGCCTCAACATAATCTTCACTTTTGGAGCACCAAAATCTTTTTGTCATGATATTTTTCACATGCTTCCTCATTTCCCGCCTGAACAAGAAAGAGAAATTGCCAACTACCACAACAAGAATTGTCATCATAACATTCCAGTCCACTGAAAATAAAATCCTACACTGCAGGATGGAACACCAGTTGAAGTCCAAGTCTGTCCTAGCCAACTTGGGTCTCATTTTCTTTCAGAAACAGTATCCCCAAAATACCACGTCCATTCATGTCTATAATATGACTAAATATAGACATGATGTCACCCTGCCACTTTAACCCTCTCATATGAAACATATCCTTTGGCTCATGGAACCATCAAAACTTTGGGATCTTTCTTCCTTTTAAGAATACTCAATGAGTATTTTTAGAAGTTCCCCTATGCCTTTAAATAGGTCCCTTGCAGATGTGAAGAGAAGGATAATTTTGCAGGACAGTTGCAAAGAGTGCATGAGAATGTTGTGCTACACGGAATCAGCAGGGCTTCAGATGAGCTCAGGAACTGCCCCCAGATGAAGTTTACTGCAGGGATCAGAAGTTGAAAGGTGGCTTTTCGTTGTCTTGTGTGTTAGTACCAAATATCATGTATGATGATGATAAAAATTTATCTGAAAAATGCAGAATAGGAAACTTAGACAAATATTTCTTAGTATGAGATTGGCTTCCGGATTCCAAAAAGAGGAATATAGGAAGAAGAATGCAATAATTGATCCTATAAAATATGTCATTCTTTTTCATAGATGAAACCACAAAAGTTCTTAGAATTCAGCAATTCACTTGATGGCTGTAATGCGTTCATGACAAATAAAAAGCTCCTAAATAAAGCATTTGTGTACAGTTCTTTAGTGCATGGTTAGTCACAAAGACACAAAATATGATGGGAAAACAAGGTATGTTAGCAATAACTGCAATCTATTTGATGTAAATGGTTCAATTGTATGCCAGGCTACCAGTACTTCTGCTTCAGATCATGTTGTTCTACATTTATGGCAAGTATTTGTTTCCATCAGATAAATGTAAGTAACATAATCATGAGACAATGAAGACAGTAGATGGTACTTTCCACATTTTTTTACCGCAGTAGTTTTTTACCCTTTTATTCTGTCTAAGAGAATCCACTTGGGAATTCTGACTGTGAAGGATTTTTTTTTTTCCCTGACTAGTGGTGCGAGTGGTAATAAGGATCTGAAAAGCTTTTATTAATGAAATATCTTTTATTTTATTGTCTAGCTTTTATTCATTTTTCACTCACATGTAAAAGAGAGCGAAGAGGAAAAAAACCACCAGAATGTACTTGCACATAGAAAAAACCTGTAAAGTCCTCAAAAAAGACTTTTGACCTAATAGAGATAACATTTTTAGATTGTTAGGATGGAAGGTGAAGAAACATAGAGCCTTTGGGAAGGTAAAATTCCCTTTAAACTTTTTTCTCACGGCTTCCTGTATCACAATAATCTTTTTGAGGTAACATTATTTAGCTGTAACATAACTTATTCTGGCAGTAACACCAGTTCATTTGTCTCAAGGGCCATATACTTCCTAAGATACCACATACAATTAATACTCTGGTCCAGCTATAGGTTATACAAAGCATAGAAGATCTACCACATGTACACTGCAAGCACCTGTAGCTGGTAGAAGTCTAAGTAAATAGGTCCTTGCTCATATCTCAATGTCACTTACTTCTAAAGTTGACCTGACAATGCTAGGAAACAGTACAAAACCTGGGGGATTAAACCCAGTACATTAAAGGCAATACAAATGAGCTTCCCTTTCAGGTACAAGTGCTTTTCAAGAAGTCATCTTTATTGCTCAATCCCAGTGCTTTTAAAATAAATTTTGGATTGCAATTTCATATCTACAGACCACCTCTCCTAGACAGCTTTGGAGATTTACAGTTACAGTGGGTTTCTAAAATGCCTACAGCTCATTTGGGGAAGAAAATGAGAACACGAAGCAAACAAGTATTACTCAGTTGGGATTGTGTGTTCCTGCATAGGTAAGTTCATTTAACAGAAAATCAATTGGCATACAGTTATGCAAAACAAAATAAGTAATAACAGGCTTATGAGGCCAACAAACACCTAGTGGCAACTACTGTGTATTGGTATTTCCTAAAAACTTCTAAAATCAGGTGTTATATTGCAAGATAAAACACAGGAGATGCCATAATTGCTACTTTTGAAAGAGATATGGGAAGCACTTTGCTGCCAATTTGTCAGAAATGTGAGCTATATAACTATATAGCTACAGTTACCATGGTTGCCATCTTTACAGTGGATGCTCTCGTGCTGTGGCAAGCAGAACAAGCTTCCCATGGTTATAATTTCCCTCCTTATCAGGAAACCTAATGAGAGGCTGCCTGTTTCCCTTCACCCAAGATGAAGCAGGCACATCTTCATCTATGGAGGTACAAGAGGTGTAGAAAGGGGCCAAGGGACCATGTGGTGGGGCACAGTGCCTGCACCCAATTGGGTAGCTGCAGTGCAGGGACTGTGTATGAACTGCTGGGGTGGGCATCTCATGCAGGCTCCTTACAGAGAAAGTGACTCTAGTTTCCACAATCTGTGATTTCTATCCAAATCTCTTTTAATATTTTCACATATAAACTCAGTGAGGTTTTTAGGCCTCATTGCATTCTGCTCACTGTTTTGAATATTTTATGCATCTTTATTATATTGCTTGTGAACATCTTAGGTAAAAATTAACCCCTGCCATTGAGATGAGTTAAACTGTCATTGTTGTTCACTTGCCAATGTTGTTTGACTTCTCTTGTTCCTGAATTTGCCTGTAGGTGTGAACCCATGGATTTGGTTCAGTATGCAACACATTTAAAAAAACATAAATCACAAAGGACCGCCATAAATACATTCCTTTTATCCCACCTTTTGAAAAAGTGACGAGAAAGAAAAAAGTGGGGGGAAAAAAAAGGCTCCGCAACAAACCCGGAGCAAAAAGATATAAATCAGGTCAAAATCTCATCCTGAATATGAATGTTCAACAACAGGAATTAGTAAAAGATGTAAAAAAGAGGATATGCAGAAACGGGCCTCATTTAAAAGTACGCTCCAGCCAAGAATACCAAGTTTCATGTCAGCCTTGTAGGTTTCCTCTAAAAAAAGAAATAAAGTGAGCAATAGTTACTTAATAACGAGTGACCTATTTTAGAAACAAAATTAACATGGAAGTTTTTTTCTGAGAATAGGAACAGTTTTTATGAAACTTCCCCACCATTTCATGGACCCATTCTATGACGAGCATTTAATAATGAGCGTTTAATAATTCTTATTCTGACTCTCTCTGCATATCTCTCAGAAACCAAACTAAATTTCCGGTCTTCGGGTTTCTTCTAGGGCTGAAACCTGCTTGATTTGCAGAGGTGAGTGTCTCCATAGAGAAGCCTCCAACGCCAGAGAGAGGGGAAACCCCGCGTCCAGGAGCCTCACCCCTGTGCGGCCAGAGCCACCGAGGGAACCTCGAGCCCGCGCCACACCTTGACCACGAGCCGGCAGCTGCGGCGAGCAGCGACTCACAGGCGGCAGTGCCAGGAGGGACGGCCCCGTCCTGAGCGGGTAAAACGCGCCGCAGGGAGCGAGGGAAGACAGCGTGGCGCGGCCGCCGGCGCCGGCAGCGCGAAGGGCATAGGGGGGGCTCGCCTCACGGCCAGGGTCACCTCTGAGAGCTCTGCCCCGGATGCCCCGGCGGTGACAGCGTCGGCCCCGGACAGAGCCGATGAGAGGAGAGGGTGCAGCGCAGAGCTCGGGGTGCAGAAAGTGCCTGCGCTGGTCTCGTGAGGTGAGGGTGTGCAATGGGCAGGGCTGCGCTCGGTGCTCTGTGGTGGAGGCCCTCCTGCAGCAGGGGCTGAGCTGCGGGACGCTGTTACTAGGCTGAAAGGTGTCAGGGGAGCTGAGAGGAAACAGCACTGCTTGCTCAGGACCAAACTGTGCAGGGGCCACAAGGGTCCACCATAGCATGTACAGAAAAGCAGGAGGGTGTTAATCCAGGAAGCTGGGAGCTAATAACATACAAAACACAAACAAACAAAAACAACAACAAAACAACAACAACAACAAAACAAAACAACAAAACAAAATGCAAACAAACAAAAATAAAAAAGCAGAAAAACAGAAAAAGGGGGAAGAAGACAATTAAAAGCAAGGGGTTTCCTCTGAAATCCTATATCCCAACCTAGAACTGCTTTCCAGTTCTGCAAGGGGCTAACAAGGAACCGACCACTGCACCAAATGAGCAACCTACTGAAGCACCAGTAAAGAGGATCACTGCTGATGCCTTCAAGAGAAAGCAGAGGGTTACAGTAGTAGGTGACTCTACTTTGAGGGCCACAGAGGCAACCGTCTGTCGGCCTGACCCAGTCTCGAGGGGAGTGTGTTGCCCACCAGGGACTCGGATCAGGGATGTTGTTCTGACCACACCACCCAAGTCTTGGATGGCAGATGCAGGGACTGTGAGAATGAAGACCCTGGGCCCACTGTACGAGAGGATCTGGTTCAAGACCATCTTAAGAACCTGAATTTACACAAGTCCATGGGACCTGATGAAATCCATCCACAGGTCCTGAAGGAGCTGGCAAATGAAGTTGCTAAGCCACTGTCCATCATATTTGAAAAATCATAGCAGTCAGGTGACATTCCCGATGACTGGATAAAGGGAAATATAACCCCCATTTTCAAGAAGGGGAAAATGGATGAGCCGGGGAACTACAGACCAGTCAGTCTCACCTCTGTGCCAGGCAAAATCTTGGGGCAGATTCTCCTGGAAGGCATACTGAAGAGGTTGGTGACAGCCAGCATGACTTAACTAAGAGGAAATCCCGTCTGACCAATTTGGTGGCCGTCTATGATGGGGCTACAGAAGTGATGGATAGGGGCAGAGCAGTTGATGTCGTCTACCTGGACTTGTGCAAAGCATTTGATGCTGTCCTGCATGACATCCTTGTCTCTGAACTGGAGAGACATCAATTTGATGAATGGACCACTTGGTGGATAAAGAACTGGCTGGATGGCCACACACAGAGTTGTGGTCAACAGCTCAGTGTCCAATTGGAGACCATAATGAGTGGTGTCCCTCAGGGATGGGTGTTAGGACCGGTCTTGTTCAACGTCTTTGTCAGTGACATGGACAGTGGGTTTGAGTGTGCCCTCAGCAAGTTTGCCAATAGCACCAAGCTGTGTGGTTCAGTTGATAGGCTGGGGGGAAGGAATGCCATCCAGAGGGACCTTGACATGCTTGTGAGGTGGGCTGATGCCAGCCTTATAAAGTTTAACCATGGCAAGTGCAAGGTCCTACACCTGGGTCAGAGCAGTCCCAGGCACAGCTACAGGTTGGGCAGAGAAGAGATTCAGAGCAGCCCTGTGGAGAAGGACTTGAGGGTGTTGGACAATGAGAAACAACCTGCGCTGGCTTCAGTGTGTGCTTGTGGCCCAGAAAGCCAACCGTATCCTGGGCTGCATCAAAAGGAGCATGACCAGCAGGTCGAGGGAGGTGATCCTGCCCCTCTACTCTGCTCTCGTGAGACCTCACTTGGAGTATTGTGTGCAGTTCTGGTGTCCTCCACATAAGAAGGACATGGAGTCTTGTGCGGCATGGTTTAGTTTAGTGTGTGGTGACCCCGCCCATGGCAGATGATCTTAAAGTTCTATATAACCCTAAGTATTCTATGATTCTGTGATTCTATACTAAATATTAAATTCCTATTAAATATTTTCATATTGCATATATTATTTTTAGAACATATTTCCACACACTCTTCCCTTTAATGAAGATGTAGTCACAGAATCTGAGAAACATCTGGATTGAATAAAACACGGTGCAACTCCACTGGTGTTAATGAGGTAAACCTAGGAGAGATCCTGATTTAGCATGCTCAGATTTTAAATGGTGACAACAGGAGACTGTTTTGTGAGAAACATCAACAAATGTAAAATAATTGACTTCTGTAAAAGAATGGTCTTATGAAATCTGTTAAGAGATTAATAAAACTGATTGATTTTGGTTATAATGAATTATTCATAAGCTTTGCAGGAGATATGCTAGCACCAAATGTTATTCTAATATATCACTGGAGTCAGGCTGTTTTCTAAGACAGAAGTACAATTGATCATTATTAGCATAAAGAAGCTGCTGATATTGTACACTAATAATGTGACGTTAATGTTAATAAAATAATCACTGTAATGTTCATCTACTGAATGCAGTGTCGTGAATATATCGTGCCTTGTCTGTGCAATGAATGTGATTTACCAGTTCATGAGTACAGCACAGTATTTTGGGATAAAACTAAGATGATTAGAGAATGGAGAATGTTCTTCTGAAATGAGATTTTCAGCACTGCCCTTTACCTTCTTTCAACAAACAAGAGAGGTTCTGTGTACAAGGAACAAAGATTGAGCTTTGCTAGAAGTATTAAGGGATGATTAGCAATAAATAGTGCAGCTGTATCATGTTTTTACTATTCAATAATGCAACATTTGCCATAATAACTTTAAAACTTTACCTAGGACTGTTTAGAAGGAAGATTCTGAATAAACTTACTATTTGAGTTTGTTTATCTTTTTCTAGCAGCTATATCCTTCTTCCTGATAAGCCCTGAGTATACAAATACTTCTAGTCCTTGCACAATCACTCTTTTTATCTACTGTCAGGTTTCCTGAACACCAGTAATTTCAAAATTGTTCCTGTGAACATTGGTCTTAGTAAACATTGCTCGGCCACCAATATTTCCAGTCCTAAAAAATGAATGCTAGGACATAAGCAATATCAAAGCAAGCTTATTTAAATACAACACTTAGCAGAATATTTGCCATTCATTTAACACTGTTTTCAAGGGTCTTTGCTCCATGAAACTGCTGTGACTCGTCATTATCACATGTGTGATTTAAAGATATTAAATGATGCTGAAGCTTTAGTTTAAGCATGGGCCCTGAATCAAATCCACAAATTCAAGAAGAGCCATAGAGGGGCTGAAAAGATAGAAAAAGGAAGGGCCCTGAAGTGAAAATAGCAGAGACATAGGTCTTTGTACTTAGCCAGTTCCAAGGGGTTGCTTTTTGTTTGCTGAGTAGTTTGTTAAAGCCCATACTTAAAATTTCCCTCTTTCTTCCCAGTCACACTTATGTTTTGTTTTCTGATAAATATAGATGAACTTCATAGTCTAAAAACTCAGATAAATAAAAGAATGGATAGGGTTTGTTTTAGCAGTTTATTCTTTGGTAACAAGTTTAAGAAACAGGATCTATCAGATAAGCTGTTGTAGGATCATATTTGATTGCTGGGTTGCACGTGACATGGAAAGATTTGACAGTGTTTTAGTAATCATGTTTGTCAGAATTTTGTGGAAAGGTTTCCAGTCTCTGGCCCTGATGCTGATGGGTGCTATGGATGCCAAAAGGCTCTGGCTTTGCACCTGTTACACTCAGAGACAATGTCTGGTTTTGGAATAATTTCTGTACTTCATGCATGATCTCATGCCATGGAGAGGATTGGAAGTTCAAAAGCTTGTATTCTCTTTCATCATTTTTATTACAGGCAGGAAATTTTGTTTAGCCAAAAGATTCCTTAAAGCATAGTAGATCCTGTGGAAAAAATGCCATGACAAATTCTTCAATAGACTCCCAAGTTTCATACCATACTTCTAAAAAAAAAAAAAAATTAAAAAAAAAATTAATTAGCTGATAGGCAGGACCAGGAATACCACAGAAATACTTCTGTTTAAATCTCAGTACTGGGGCAGCAGTGGTTTCTGCGGCAAAATGCAATAATATGTCATTCAGTGACATTTTGAAATGTGCCGGATGGAAAGCAGTCTCTGTGCTTTTGCCAGACTTTATTTTATGTAGGCCTATTTCTGACTTTTGCTGACTATATATTAAGCAGTGTTGACAGATAACTACTGATGTTTTATTTTCTTGGAGATTATGAAGTGGCATGCTCTAAAGTCTGGTGAAATATATTACTTAAACCACTATTACTTCTAGTGGATATTTTATTATTATTTTCCAGAATCATCATCTTGCATTTGCTGTCCTTCTGTCAACTCTGGAAAAAACTGATAGCCAGGTAACTTTTCTGAATAAAAGAAGTTTTTCACTTCCTAGGCTACTGGTTCACTCCAACTTGATGCTTATGAAAAACTTTTTGCTGCATTTTTCATGAACTGAATAAAATTGCAACATGAGTTGACTCCTACTTTTTATCGAGTTGTCCTGGAATGAATAAATAAATAAATAAATAAATAAGTTGCTACAAACTAATAATTTTTACCCTTTCAGAGCCAGCCTTTGAGATCCATTTATCCACAAACATCTTTCACAAACCTGCACACCTAGGCAAAGACAGATCCCCTTTTTGAAAGCTGGTTTTGCAAGTAGCACAGTTAATGCCTTTTGCTTGTGTTTTTCCTTTCTGATTTCACCTGAGAAGAGAAACGACCATGCCAAAATACTATGATAAAACTTTTTCCTATCTTCTTTTTTGGTGGAAATGATAGCATTCTGATTAAATCCTCAGGCTGAGAAAATAGCTTTCAACCAAATGCATTTGAATAATTTGATAAGCACTTGAAATGTTTTTATCTGGTTAAGGAAGCTTTGTCATCAGTTTCAATAAGGAGAAGATAAAGCTCTAAATCTTTGCTTGTGTCTTTGTTGTCATCACAAAACCAACAAAATTTCCCTTCCAAGTCTCCGGTAACCAAGATACTGTAGCCACCTTCTCTTTCTGTAACAGGCCCATGACCTCACTGGTGACTGTGGGGGTATTTTGTAAATTTAATGACACTTTTTCTGAGCTCAGTAAAGTTGATGGCTTATGAACATATTGTCCCTTTCATCAAAGACTTGGTATTCAAGGACTATGCTGAAGGACTTACCTCCAAAACAGAGAGTTATATAGAGTGAAAAAAATGGTAAGTACAATAGCAGATGGTTTATATCAGCTTGACAGCATCGTTTTTGGCCAGCACCCAAAGCTGCAAACTTCTGAGTTGGAAGTTTGAGCTGTTGTTGTTTGAAGCTGGGAACTGAGGCTTGGGAAGCTGTGGCTTATCCAAGCATACATGGCAGAGATGTCTAACCTGAAGTTAAAACAGTGCTCCATGCACGTCAGTGTCAAAATATGATGAAGAATGAACTGAGAATGTAATGTGTTCAGCTAAGGAGATGGGAAGGATGTTTTAAATGATGGTACACAAAATAAAAAGAGTGGAACTGATCAAGTAGAAATGCCTAGAGACGCTTCATTTACACAGGTCTTTTGAAGAAAGACTGGTTAGAAACTTCAGCTATAATTACACTTTTACAGAAATTATTTTCACTTGCTACCAAAGGATTAAAAAATATTTTAAGTACCTAATGTACATGACTTGTTTAGATCAGAAGTTTTTACAGGCATACCCATGAGCATGTTAGATCTTTATAACTTATTGATGACCTGTCTGATGGAGCCTTTCTGAAATTTCAGTTTGTCACAAATATAAAAACTAAACTAACATGTTCTAAAACAACATATGCAAAAAAGAAAATTAATCCCCCTTTCCAAAAAGTAAGTCTTGTAAAGGCATTAAAAGGTTCTGAATCAGGCCCAAGTCAGCAATTCAAATTTGGTAGTAGTTATTGACACATCAGAAACAAATGAAGTATGGCTTTACTATCTTTCAGCATTTGTCATGCACAGACAGAAAAACATTCCTGAAATTTCTCAGCTGTCACAGAATTAGCACCATCTATTCCTTCCCTTCAGAAAGACAAGGCTACTAGAAACCAATAGGATCCTTCAGGAACTGAAGATTTCCCCCCATCGCAGATGTATTCCTGCATCCCCCCCAGAAGAGTTTTTTTTCTGTTCTACAAACATGTAATGTCCTTGTAAAAGACATTTTCCTGTACAGCGGAAGCAACCTGTCTCAAGGAAAAATGAAGAAAGAAAAAGTGGCTGAATTTTCTTTTCTTCTTGAAATCTACCATGGTGGTTGGAGTCAGTTGTATGTCCCTGCAGGGAGCCTGGAAAAATGAAAATTACTCAAGCTCTCCATGCGGGTGGAACTATGAAGGTATCTTTCAAGTCTCTTTCTTGTGAATTCCACATTGCAGCCATAGGCTGAAGGAAATCTTCCCTTGATCTAAAAATACATAGGATTAAGAGTCCCATGGGCAGTGTGATCAGAAGACAAAGAAATTTGATGCTGCCACATAATTTCCTTGTATGTTTTTGATTCATAAATTGATGGGCTTTAATCACAGTGGCTTGGAGTACTGCTTGTCATAAAGTGGACCTTTGGCTTTTTTTTGACTGTTACATAAAAGAAATACTGAATCTTGAATAAAAGCGTTCTCTAAGGATACCTTGATATCTTACTGTCCAAAGAAGGATTCAGTTTCAAGATCCTTGTGTGGGATACAGCTAGCCAGATCATCTGAAGCAAAGGGAATTTCCTCTTCTGCCAAATTTGATTTTTATCCTTGGCAGCGTATGGTGTCAGGGAGTGGAAGTATATCTTTTGCTTAAGTTCTCCATCAGAACTGTTTTACCTGGCTACTAGTCAACAAGAAACACAGGCTCAGTGAAAATATATACAGGGAGGGAATGGGCAGTCTCAAATTTATGAGCAAAGCAGCTTTTTCAGTGGGAAATTAGGACTTTGTCTTAGACACTCTGCTGCTGAGTTGCTTCATACATGCTTCATCACTAAAACTGTACCAGAAAAGGGGTCTACACTGAAGCCTCACTGAAGATGGAGGGACCAACAGCTGCTTGAACTGTAATTCTGAAGGAACATCTCTGCATCCTTAAATCAGTGTTTAGATTGTGATTAAAAAATGTCAGGTTTGTGAAAAGTCCAAATTTCAAAATCCTCTTTTCCAAATTTTTTTCTGCTTCTGCTTGAATTTCACAGACTTTAAATTTTGTGAAGGCATCTTATGGTACAAATAAATAACAAGCTACATAGGATTTTAAAAATTTTGTATCTCTGTTTTCAAGTATTTTTTTTCTTACAAAGGGAAATTCTATCCTGCCTGCAGCGTTTGGAGACTTCTCTACAGAACACAGCCAAATACAGTTTTCCCTTCCCTTGCCTTCCCTTCCTTTCCCTTGCCTTGCCTTGCCTTCCCCTTGCCTTCCCCTTCCCCTTCCCCTTCCCCTTGCCTTCCCCTTCTTCTCTTTTTCTTCTCTTCATCTCTTCTGTTTTGCGAGTTTGGGTTTGGCTTTTGCTTTTTGTTGTTTTCAAAGAGATCAGGGTGGCAGGGGAGTTGCTGAGATATACCTGCTTGAATTTGTCCTGTATGCAGCTAACCATGAATTGAGCAGAGCTTTGTCCTCCCAGGTTTGAAGCAGAATGTGCTCCAGTGAAATCAATTGCTTTCCCAGGGAAGCAAAGTGGCATTAAAGTTTCTAACCGGGCACAATTTCACCTTTCAGCAAGATAATCTCCAGCCTTTCCCTGAAGCCCATTCTGTAACATGATTTGTACTTTGCTTCTCTCTTGTGAACCGTGCTCTGAGCTAATACTATTTGGATCTGTCTATTTTCCAGTTCTGCCACTGAGCAGGTTACACCATTCGTTTGCCCACTTCCCCTTCTATTCCTTCTCTACTTTGCCTGTTTTGACTGACAGCTCTTCAGTGTATCTGCATGATTCCTAGTGTAGCAGGACCATGACACAAATGCAATTATGAGGCATGACAAAAAATTAAAAATGAATTAAGCTTCTTCAAGCATTAAATTTTTCTTGGGTGAAGCAGAAGAAACCAAACTTGTCTTCCAGTGCTCCATAAAAGACATCCTAAACTCAGACAAACTGGTAAAGCTGACATTTAGAGTTCTACATCATAAATGTAATGATATTGTTTACAATTGCATATATAAATAAAGAACAAATTAGCAATTACTGTTGGAAATAGGAATATGCCTGGTACTGTAGCCATTACTAAAGTTTAACGTCCTATACTCTCGAGTTGGAGTGCAACATGATGGTTTGTTAAGGCTGTTAGAATATGTGTTATACTGCTGGATTTCTAAATTCATTGTTTTACAATTAATTCCATCTCTGTAAAAGCCCTTTTCTTGTTTGCTTTATTTTTTTCTTTTTTTTTTTTTTCCTTTCTTAAGTTAGCTAGCAATTAATTTTTTAATCAAGATTCAGATACAGTGTCATTACTGGTTCAAGTGTAATAGTGAGCATTGTATGACTCCCAGGGAAAGTGGGTGTTTGCTTGCCTTTTTGTTCTTTCCCATTCATGTTTGCCAGGTTAATATTGTGTATGCAAATTTTCATTTGGACTGTATTAGTGTACAATCTTAAAGTTAAAAAGCCAGGATATTTTGAATTCCGGTAATCCTCTACTGTACCAAATACAATAGGCTTTCTCATTATACATTAAATAATTATCACTGTGCTGCACTCTAGGTAAATTTCAACACAAGCACTCTAATAATGTAATTAAAATGTATAAAGGAATTAAAAATTAATTAAAAGGAGATGATACAAAAACTTTCCAATTTGAACTAAATTAAATTACTAGATTTAAGCCTCTCAGTAGATTAAGAATGTTGGGATGCCACTAAGACCTCTTGCGGAAAAAAAAAATTGTCATATCAAGCAGGAAGAAAAATAACTCTCCAAATCTTCTGGGATCTCATTCCCTTAAAGACCACCTTTACCTTGCAGATGGAAATACCCTGCCAATAATTGTTGCTATCAGTAACAATAACCCTATTTAACAGGCATATGAAAGTGGTAAGAGAGAAGCTGAGCTGACTATCTTGAAGATTATTTTGAGTCCTGGGCCAGGAGAGGTCTCAGCTGTTGATTTGCCCCAGTTCTGAGTGGGTTTGGGTGTCAGCACTCACTGAGGATCTGTTGACTCCATCTTTCTTGCTCATGCAACCAGGCTGATGCAGCATTCCATGAAGGGCAATAACCCAGCAAAGCTGGCCTTGTCTGCCCCCCACATAATTTCCAGGTCTCCTCCAAACAAGCTTCAGCCCAGGAATGCCCCAAGCTTGCACAAAAGCATAAAGTTTTAGTTTATCCTACCATTTATATAGACATCCAGGCAATTTTCAGCAGCACATGGAGCAGGGACAGCCTCAGCATGTCACTGGGGATAGCTATGGGGAGCATAGGAAAAGCATCCCAGATTCTGCCCTCCTGCCTGCACATCCTTGGCAGCAGGTGTGGATGAAGGCACAGAAGTCACTTCCACCTGTTGGACTTTTAATGAATTGAGGACTGCTCACTTGAGCCAGCAGCACCACATAAAAACTAAGTGTACAGACATTACAGGAGTTTACTGAGAAACTGGCAGTAATGACAAACAAACATCTGTAATTAAACATCAAAGTCAAAATACATTCTATATGATGTGTTAATGGGAGAGCAAAATGGATAATATAGAATATTATTTATCATATTGGACATCTTCATTTTTCTATCACTGCTCTCTTCCTTCAGGTATCTCTATGGATCCAGCTGTTTATTTTGTTTTTTTTTTTTTGGTTTCAGGGTTTTTGGGGGTGAACAAGGTAATAAAATATTTACTACTTTTGAGAATTTTAATAACAAAGTATCTTTCTATATAAATCATATGAGGTCTCCACACAGTCTTCTCTTCTCCAGGCTGAACAGCCCACACTTTCTCAGCCTATCTTCATATGGGAGGTGCTCCAGTCCCCTGATCATCCTCGTGGCCCTCCTCTGAACTTGCTCCAACAACTCCATGTCCTTCTTATGTTGAGGACACCAGAACTGCACACAATACTCCAAGTGAGGTCTCACAAGAGCAGAGTAGAGGGACAAGATCACCTCCTTTGACCTGCTGGTCACGCTGCTTTTGATTCAATGCTAATATTTGAAACAGGAAAAAGAAAGCATCAAGAAACACAATAAATACATGCCCAGAAACGTGCTTCGGGCAAGAATTTCAGCAGGCTTTAAGTGCTTAAAGCCAATAGAAACTAATGGAGCTGTACAGGGTGATTAGCTACTCTGGATTGTGTCTGGATCCAGGTTCAGTCAGGACCCAGATGGAATGAGACCCTGCCTTCTCATTTTCTTTCTCCTCTCACCTCTAATGTACCTGCTGTATGCAGACTGAAGAGTCTTACTCTGGAGTCTTCCTCTGGTTTCGTGTTGGGATGCACCTAGTTGGATTTAGAACACTACATATAATTACTAATCTCCTTTAAAGAAAGAGGAATAAGAAATACGAATAGATAGCAGCTCCAAAATACTGCAAGTCCATACCTCTCTAGCAGATCTCTTTCTACGGTGTGACTCCAGTGTGGATTCATGACTAGCTCTCCCTCAGCAGTGTTTCTAGCTTGGACATTGGTAACCAGCCCTTCATGTGCAGCTTTTCCTGCTTGAGTTGCCTTTGTAGACTCCATGACTTCTTTAATAGTTCATATTTTGGCAGACCCCTAGATATACAAAATACAAACAATTTAATAGACACCAGGTAAGCTCTTAACCTTAGAGAATCTATCCCAGCCACACAAGAAGATCCATTCCTCATGTTAAATTCTCCCTGAGGAGAAAAGTCCACTAAGTACTCCCAGACTGCTCCCTAATCTGGTAAAATGAGCCTACCTTAGACTTGATTTTGCATTTTAGCTAGTAAAGAGTGCTCCAGATGGGAAAGAATGGCTAAATTGGCTTACTTAGAATAATGATAGTCATAATGAGACCTTGCCTCACCTGGAGAAGAATGCCCCACTGCAAAGATGTCAGAGAAACAAGCAGTGAGATCTTGTAGCAATTTTATGTTATATATACACATACAATGACCTTTAAAGACTTTGCCCATCAGGAAGAAGTTACGTAGCTAAGCAAGCAGGGAAAGCATATGAACCTGAAGAATTATTTCCTCTGGAAATAGCTAATATATTGCTGGAAAAATAGACCCACCACTTTTCAGAACATTATTCTGACTGTGTTCACAGTTTCTAGCTAAGTTAAAAATCAGTCTGCCATACATTAAAACAGAATGTGAGACAGATCTCCCAACAAGAAAAAAAGTGGTGTTATCGTGCAAGCAGAATAGAATCTGCTTTGAAGAGGATGAAACTGACTGAAGCACATATTGGTTTGACAAGCCTTACATACCCCTCTGTCCAAGTGTAAGACCTAAGATAAAAACTTGAAAGAAAAAAAGGAATTATGCACGGAGGATTTTTTTTCCTGCAACGTCTATGTGGTATCCCACTACATTTGCAATCTCTTCCTATTCAGGTGCAGAATCACAATCTTTGTCTGCCTTGGTAAGGATTTCTACCATAAAGTTAAGGTCAAATCCACAAATTCAGGGGATAAGCTGAAAAGAGGAAAAAGCTTGTAAAACTGAAATCCCACCGGATAAGGGTCTCTCACCAAACTTTATACATTGATAGTGCAGACATCTACATTTCAACTAATCACTGAAATGAATGACTAGTAAGCAGTGTCACTCTCACAATTCTTTGATCTGTTTTAAATGTCTGGTTTAGGATGACTGAACTGATGACCCAAAATATATTTCTTTCTGTCAATTCCAAAGGTGCTTATAAAAGAAAATGCTGTGATACAGCACCTGCAAAGGATTTACAACCTTTTTGAGATGCTTACCAATCATAGACAGTTCAAGGTCAGGATTTTCCCAGGCTGTCTGTAGGTTTCTTTTATTTGGTTGGTTGAATGTATATGTTCTTCACTAATATGCATTTATCTTCTGCATATGGGTGCTACAGATCATTTTGCTCCCATAAAAATCTAATCTGCCCCAACACATTTGTGTATGTTAAATATGAGAGTAGGTTATTATGAAACTGTGCAGAATATTTTTCTGCATCTAAAAATAATTAGATCTGCAAAAGGATGTAAGTGGTGTAAGAATTATCAGTAAAATGTTAAAATAACAGAAGATACGTTTGGATATTACAGAGAAGATGAGGAAAGAATAGGTTCATGCACTGCAAGAAAGCAAAATAATTCCAAGCATGTAATATCAGTGAGGCACATGTAGATGTCAGACTGTGGAGGAGTGAAAACTGATGTAGGTGAAGACTTGAGAGTGATCAGAAGTAGGAATGTTATTAGCTGTGATAAAGTCTGGGCAATATATCTGGGCAAGGGAGCAACAGACAAGAAGCTGAGTCTGTAGGATCTGTCTCAGATGAAAAAGGAGGAAGGGTAAAGAAAAAACAATAAACAGCCAGAGATTAAAGAAATCAGAATAAAGTAGAATTTCTAGAAAAAATTTAGAATAGTTGCAAATATTTGTCTTGGTTTGGGGGGGTTATTTTTATGCATTTTGAATTTCAGGGTAGAGTTGCTGGGTGAGTTTACAGTCTGAACACCCTGCCCTTTCAATATTGGGACTCTTTGTCTATCTCTGATGCTAGATTATACATACACATGAGTTTGTCATGGGCATGCTCCCAGTGTGAACTTCTTCCTTTCTCTCATGAAATAGCATTTCATGATTTCACATCCTGAGTTCTATGCTTGCAGATAACTCAGCTAGATGAGTCACAATTATGCAAAGATATTGAACCTGCTGCTTGCAACTTTTATTTGTATACCAGGCATCGTTTCAACTTTATTGCTCCCATTTGCTTTTCTACCTCTAATAACAGGCCTGCCTACAAAACCCACAGAATCCTTTAAAACACACAGTTCATTAGTTCTGTTGTGAAAAGCATTGTAAACACTGAAAATACATCTCAGACATAGATGTCTGGAAATGATAATGAAATTATGGTTCATTCTAGGGTAGGGGAACCATAAAACAGATATTAATGTTGAATTTGGGTCCCTGGATCCTGCAATATAAAGAAAACTCTCAGATAGTGCCATTAATTAGGTGTGGCTTCCATTTTACTTTCTCTGTAGAGGACTCTCAGAAGCGATACTGTTTATCCTGGTATTAGTATGCTTTCTCATCTTCTCAGCTTTAAAAGCAATGTAGTTTGCACTGAATTCCAATGTCAGAAATGTGGTACCACTTCAGTGTAGCATAAGGAATTGATTTCTACCACTTGCTGCATAGTTTTCCATAGGTTTCTGCATACTATTGTGTATTTACTGCATATTCTCCTGGGTTGGGATACAAGAGACATATGTAATTAATTTAGGTGATGCTGAGTTAACAAACCTAGAGTAAATTAATTAATTACTTAAACATGTAATTTCACAACTGTTGGTAGTTCACCTATATAAAATGCAGTCTCTGTGTTATGTCATTTTGAAGAATGAGTCTAAGGCAAAATTAGCTTTAACTGTATTTGCTGCTAGCAAGGCTTTTTCTTTCTAGTGTTACTGGAGAAGTAGGAAAAGATTGACCAAGGAGAAGTTTATTTTTGGATATGTATGAACTACTAGGATGATCAGGGGACTGGACCACCTCCCGTATGAAGACAGGCTGAGAAAGTTGGGGCTGTTCAGCCTGCAGAAGAGAAGGCTGCGTGGAGACCTCATAGCAGCCTTCCAGTATCTGAAGGGGGCCTATAGGGATGCTGAGGAGGGACTGTTCATGAGGGACTGTAGTGATAGGACAAAGGGTAACAGGTTAAAACTTAGGGGAAGTTTAGATTGGATGTAAGGAAGCTATTCTTTACTGTAAGGGTGGTGAGGAACTGGAATGGATTGCCCAGGGAAGTTGTGAATGCTCCATCCCTGGCGGTGTTCAAGGCCTGTTTGGACAGAGTCTTGGGTGTCATGGTTTAGTGGGAGGTGTCCCTGCCCATGGAATGGGGGTTGGAACTGCTTGCCCTCACCCACAGTTAAATGGAAGTCCACCTGTGGGGTATTGCTGCAGACCTTGGGTGTTCACCCTCAGGGAGGTTTCCACTCAGGAGATCCGTGGAACTTGACTCAGAGTGGCTTTGGTTTACTGAAGAATTTGTTTAAATTGAAGTGTCTGAAAACAGCTTTAAAGTTCTACACTCTTTATCATGTTTGGCTACTTACTGCCTTCATGTTAATAATCTTCAGTAAACTGACTAAATTAACATAATTTCAGCACTAAAATGATGTAAAAAAGATGGCTTGAGCACTTTTGAAGCTGTTGTCTTCTTTTCCACATGCCTTTAAAATGCAGAATATAGACTGTCTATATTTCAGTACAAAGAAGTGTTTAATGTCCTTTTTCACAGTAACACATTCATATCTACTCATGATACATGACTGCCACAGAAATAAGTGGCTAATCTCTGTCCATGGTATTTAGTGCTATATTCCCAAATACCTTGCTCCCCACAAGTCAGTGTGTCTTACAACAGTGTCAAAACAGCCAGACGGGACTTGTCTGGCTTTCTGGGATGAGCAGTTAAAGCCCATGAGTTCTTCACATTAACTTCCCAGGATTGCTCAAACATTCTTGCAGAGTAACCAGTCTAGCTAACTGGGGAAACAATTATCATTGCATGATAATCATATCTGCATGGGGTAATTGATTGTAAAGTATGGTACAAATAAATACATCTCATCAAACTTTCTGGAAAAATAGTATCATTGGAAAAATTAGTTTTGATTGTCTTAGCTCATATAGTATTGATCAACAATTTTCTTAGTAAAATAAATACAACTTGGTAAAAGTTGCTATCAATCTACTCCTAGGAAAGACGAATAGTCAGCAGGGAGAGCAAATTGCAAACACATTTAAGTAATAAGACATAGCAGGAACTGCTATTGTTAGGGTAGACACCCTGAAGTGTCTTAATGTGATTATAATGTGGCTTCCTAAAGAAAAACAATTATAAGTATGTTAGATAAAATATTATTATCAATATTCTGCAGGGTTAACTGAAAGCAAAGCAATTAAATTTTTATTTCTTAACTTATACCTACATTTTTAAAAGGCATTTCCATAGACAGTTTGTCAAAACCGCTTTTGTTCTTGGTAGTGATACTCAGTGTGTTACAGGCCCATTGAAAAATAGAGCTAGTACCTAGGTTTAGCACAGACACAGAGGTCAACACAACTAAGATTTAATTTCAAAACACATTGTTTAAAATGTATATGCAAATTCTTTTTTGCTTGGTTGGTTTGCTAACAAATTGTATGTTCCTTTATGATGCAGCCATAAAGTTTAAAAACGGATTGAGTCTATTATGAAAGATATTTAGAGCTTGTTTTCAAGATGCAAAAAACTTTCCTTAAACATACTAATTTTGTTCTCCAAGGTGCATTTGTGTACTATCCTATACTGCTAGTGAGGGGGAAATGGAAAAAAAAGTATGCATCATTTTCATTCAGTGAGAATTTATCTTATGTGGAAATCTAATTTATTATTGTGGATACAGCAATTACTTTCCTTCATACAAACATTGCTGACCTCTTTGCTAACAACCTTGGATGGGACAGACTGCAACCTCAGCAAGTCTGCAGATGACACACAGCTGGGAGGAGTGACTGACACACCAGATTGCTGTGCTGCCATCCAGTGGGACCCAGATGTGCTGGGAAAATATGCTGACAGCTACCTCATGATCATGAAGGGGAAGTGCAAAACCTGCAGCTGGAGAGGAACAACACCACGTACCAGTACAAACTGGGACTAACCAGCTGGAAAACTGCTTGACAGGCCCTGGGCGTTCCAGTGGACACCAAGGTGACCATAAGCCAGCAATGTGCCTCTGCAGTGAAGGCGGACAATGATTTCCTGGGCTGTAGTAGGCAAAGTGTTGTCAGAAGGTCAAAGGAGAGTATTCTGCCCCTCTGCTCAGCACTTGGGAGACACAGCTGGAGGGTTGGGTCCAGTGTTGATCTCCCCAGTACAAGAAAGACAAGGCCATACTGGAGAAAGTCCAGCAGAGGGCCATGAAGATGATTAAGGGATTAGAGCAAGAGGCTGAGCGAGCTGGAATTGTTCAAAGGTTATTTTCAGTGATGCTCAGTGAATGGCCAAAAGTGAACAAGAACAAAGTGAAATACAGAAATTCCATTTAAACATGAGAGAAAGTGGTCAACCACAGGATTATGTTGCCCAGAGATATTCATATTACATATCCCTGGAGATATGCAAAGCCCAGACTGCTCTGGCTGCCCTTGCTCAAGCAGGGGTTGGGCTAGATGGTCTCCAGAGGTTCCTCCAACCTCAGCTGCTCTGTGACTCTGGTGTGACAAAGAAAATGGGCCCCTTGAGTGTCCTGATTTCCAGGTGAGTAGCTGGAAAAACATTTTGTGTGAAGTCTACCTTGGCACTTGATATTTTAATTTTTGACCTGAATGTCTAATAACATTAGACATAACATAGTCTGCAATGAAGCAATGGCATTGTGAGTTATTAAGTCTTTTGTGTTTCCACTGGTTGCATGTATAGCTTTACCTTTTTATTCATTTCAGGTTAATTTGGCCTATTTAAGGTCTTGTCTCTTTTGCAATAGTTCTGTATGGGTGGATCTCTGTTACTGAACATATCATACAGTTTTAAATGAATATCAAAGCCAAAAATTTAATATCCATAAGCTTTATTCTGTCAATTTTGTTTAAATTTTATATTAAAATCTGCCATGGAAGCTTTAAAAATGCAGCTGCAAATCATTTTTGGTTGAATATTTACTTTATGTGTTTGTATATTTAAACATATTTTCATTAAAGAAACCCAAAATGACTAAACTTGTTGGAACATTTTTTATTGATAAATTTTTAAAGCCTACATTCCACAAAATTGCTGGGAGCCTTAACTCCTCCATTACCACTAACAGGGACCAACTGAGCTTTCATTTTCAAAACCTTACCACATAAATTAAATTCACACATGGTATATCAGCTATTAATATCTGCACAAGGATGTTCTTGAAGTTGGCAGGTAGCAAAATGAAGCTGACATGAGTTCAAAATTACCAGTGATTTAAAATTTAGAGAAAATAATAAGACAACTTATTTGCAGAGACCATCTCTGCTACCGTTTAGATTTTTCACAGGAGGTTGCTTATCAACCTAATAGAAATGCTGACGTGCACAACCTTATCTCCTTTATCACTGAGTCACTGCTCTAATCTAATTTATTTGTGGTTGTTTCCTTGGATGAAGACATAAAGTAGATGTGCTTTCCAAAATGTCTTCAGTTCTTTTTTAGGACAAAAAGGCTGTCCCAGAGGTACCAGTGATTATATGATTCAAACAGAATTTTATGATTTTTGTGGGCCTGTTAAATGACAACGCACCATATTTTATACCAGCTGAACTGCAGCCCTATGAATAATGATAGTATTTTCAGCTGATAGTACCCTTCCTTGACCTCTGTGGGCAAGAAGGTATTCCTGCATTTACTCATTTTTTAAATTAACACTGCAGTAGCAGCAATTTTTATGAACTATGCAGATAACAATGTTGTCTTGTGTTTTTCAGTCATCTAAATTAGCATATAGCGCTCACAGCAACGGGTATGTCATACTGTATTTTCTCTTCAAGTTCTTGCTTTCCAAACTACAATTAATAGTAACAGCTATTAATTTGCTCCTTTTCATTCAACTTCATTATGCTGAGAAAAACAATCCATTATGTTGCAGGGAAAATGGAAATAGAAACAGAACAAAACAATAACTCTAACAATAGCTTTAGTAAAAACATGCAGGTTTTTGCCATGGCTAAGATTTGCTCATCAATGTAAATACTATTTTAGTCACAGTCTGTCAGACTTTCCTTCATTCAAGCTCTGTCTCACCTGGGTTGTAGAGAGAAAGCTCTTTTTTTATACGGAGGGAGAAGAATGGTAGCGCTACATTGCTCTCCAATCGGCCAAAGAGATTTCAGCTGTAGGAAGTGGCCTTAGAGACTACTTTTTAGCAGATACTAATACAGCACAGATTTTTAAGATTTATTTTTTTTTCATTAGTTGCCCCTTCAACTTTCCTAACCTGGACAGAACTAACTAACCAACCAGCTATGTGATTGAGACGCTTTCTGCACTGATACTGCAGCACTAATCCTACATGACCGTGGTAGGATTCTTCTTATTCTCTACCCAGGAAGGGCAGGATGGCGAATTGCCAGTGAACCTACAGGGATTGCTTGTGGCAAACACTAGCACTCACAAGCTGCTGTTGTTGATACTCTCCTTTGGGCCAAGTCCTAGTAGGATATATAATTTCAAGATCTCAAAAACCACATAGAATGGCATAGAGGGATTTAACAATTGCTATGTAGATGTGGACATGGCAGTAAGGTTCACATCTGAATTAATTTTCACAGTGGGGACTTACTACCCATGTAGTAATGTCTTGCTTGTGTGTTTGGTTCATTTTGCCATGTTGGGTTTCCTGAATTAAATGTATGATTTGAAGCCAAAAGATATTTTATAGTCAGTGTTACTTTCCATAGCAAAAATACATTTTATAGTCAGTGTTACTTTCTGTAGCAAACATTTATGAAAGTCTGAAACTTGATACACAAATATTTGAACATTTTTTCCACATCCGTATGGTGAATCACTTATATAAATACATTTTGCAGTCTTAGCAAGTAAGGATCCATTTCAATAAATCCCCCTTTTAGAAAATCTCTGTCATTCTCTAATCAACTTTCTCTTTTTAGTTTTCATCCATATGTACATTGCAAAGTTCAGTAAATAATGAGTTCAGGAATGTAACTAGAAAAATAGTTTCCAAAATAATTTTAAAATATTCTTAATCAAAACCAAGCACGAATCATAATGAATTTATCTTATGGAATTTTTCATTAAACAGATTTTTATTTGTAAAATACGTTCTTGTTTGCTTCCCTTTGAAAATGAGATGCTTAAGGGCAATCAATTATTTAAGCCACAAAAAATGGTTCCACTCATCACTTTGCTAGGAATAAGTTTATTAATTTATAATTTTTTCAAGTGAAGGTTGTTAACAGTGGTAGGCAGTTAAATGATAACATGGAAGAGAGATGACAGTATCTGTGCTGAGGAAAGGAATCACATTTCGAATGTTTTGGGATCAAAGGAAATGAAGGCAATCAAGAAATCTCCAAATTAGATTGTTATGGTTTATTTTATTTACGTAAACATTGGCAAAGGAATCAAATAACTGCAATTGAAATACTTTTTTCAAAGGGCTATCTTGCAGAAATAACAGCAGATTATAGGGATGGCAAAGGATAAAACTCTACACCTGCTCATGTAATACTTAGTGGCAGTGAAGGAAGGAAACAAGTAATATTTTAGGCTGAAAAGCAGTGCTACAAAGATAGAAGTCATCAGTCCAAAGAAATATACCTCTCCATTATAATGATCAAGTATGATTTGCTCTGGGAGAGTACAGAGGTTTAATATGATCCCCTTGTCAAAATAATCACAATCTACCATGGCCATTGCTCTTTCATAGTTCCTTAATGACAAGGTGAAGAGATCCAGCCTCTAATTTAGACCTATAGTACTTGTAGAAATGACAGCGAATTACAGTAGGTCTGATTAAATGGATTGGCAGCTGAAGCTGAAGGATACTGTGCTAGTCTACAACAATTTAACAGTAACAGGATGCTTGATGGTGCTAACTCCCTTTGCAACCAGCATATAATTTCTGCTGCATGCCTACAGCAGTTTCACAACAAAGTAGAAGGGAGTCATCATAAACAGGTTTAAACCCACAAATTCTGTGATTGTGTTATTTAATGATAAATTCAAAACTCTGCAAGAAAATATGCTTTCTCCCTGCCCTTGAGAGCAATTTTTTTTTTTCTCAGCAGTCTCTTTTTGGCTCTTTGGGAACTCCGTGAAGCACAGGTCACTTGAAAGCAGATGCTCTCTATGTTGAGTGATGGGACAGTGTCAGTGAAGCCCTGATCTCATCATCATCATCATCTCAGTTTCTTCAGCATCCAATTTTAGGTTGGAGTTTCTTTGTTGTTTATCTGTTTGCTGCAATGAAGTTGAGTAGCATGGATAACTATATCTAACAACCATCAGTGTTGTCTTCCCGATAGAAATAAAAGTAAACACAGTCCAATTTTGCTGTTATAAGTTGGCAATAGTACATTCTGCATTTTCATTGATGGCAGATTTATTTTTTTCAGCAGAGACAATAAGTTATCTTTAGGTACAGCCTATGGTTTCACTTAGCCCCCCTTTTTTTTTTCCAGATGCTTTCTTTAATCTCTGGTGCTTTAGGATTAAGTTCTGGAAAACTTTTGGTGATGGCCAAGTCATTACTTACATTTGTATCAGAAAGTTATGTATTGCAGTGGCACTATTTCCAAGAACACATGGGGCAAGGGGTAAACAGATCTTGGATCAGTGCCCTAGACATGTGTCACAAAGGCAAGCTTTTCAGTAATTCACTTAATTCCTCACTATATCACTTATAATCCATTAGCATCTGTAGGAGCCCTTTGCCAGTTAGAGATATTCAGATTCCAGTCTCACCAGTGAATCTATTGCAAGACTAGATGTCCTGTATGGTATTTTTTGTTTGTTTTTCAGGATGGCCTCTCTGACAATTTGGGTCTTGTGTGGGTAAGATAAGATATCTATTTCCCTTTTTATTGGTAGGGGCTGTGGTATAGCAAATAGCTGGTGGGGGTAGGACAACTTCATGTGTGGTGGGATTCCTCTTTAACTGTCTACTACATATAAAGGAAGAGCCCTGAAAATATACTCAAAAGTTTATAGCAGAGAGCTGGGACAGTATTCAACATTACAATAGTCTGTGCCACTTATGCAGGGGCTAGAGTGAAGCATTGGCCCATGTCATGCAAAAGCAACAGGTAGAAGCTAGCAAGATACTGGAGAGATTAGGTTCTGGCTCTGACCCCTCTTAATAGTGCTGCAGTCTGCTGAGGAATTTTTCTCTGGAATCCAAACACCAATTTGTTTTAAAATCTATCACTGTCACCAAGAAATTGCAAAGTAGCAACAGTCACCATTACCACCTGACTCTGCAGTATTTTGTTCTTGTTGCTGTTGGAGGCAGATGTTCAACCCACAAAACACACAGCAGCTGGAAAACAATGGACTTGTGTTCATAAATACTTGCTTAAAATCCTTATAATATTTCCCAACTTTTATGTTTAGTTTTATTAAACAATTTAGTGTATTCATGGAGTGTGAATGAGCAGCATGTTGGGTAGTCATTGACCTGTACACTAGAAAAATATAAATTAATTTCTCAAATCCATCCCCTACCAGCCAAAAGGCAGAAGAATCATAGAATCATAGAATAGTTAGGTTTGAAAAGGACCTTAAGATCATCTAGTTCCAACTGATAACAATAGGTATCTTAGTCTTCTTTATTTTCCAAATATTTGGAGTGAGGAACTGTATCCCCAGGCACACATGCAGTGCTTTTAACTCCTAGAGCCCCTTTAACTGCCATATGTGACAACACTAAGTCTCCCAGGGGACCACAGAAATACTGTTTTGAATAGTTGCCATCAGTACAGTGATGCTTTATTTATATTTGCTTCTAAACATCTCCACAGGCTTTCAGGTCCTTTTCAAGGCTTGCTATGAAGCCAAAGCAAGGCAGCACAACAGCTGTGATTCCAGCTCAGCTGCCACGGCTGCAAATGTACCCATGGGTGCAGGCTTACAAGTGCCTTCAAGACCTGAGGACCAGAGGCACCCGTGTAGAAATCCTGTAAAAGGGCTGGCTTGGAGGTTTTCCTGTCATAATCAAAAGCAAAGAGTACAACAATTGTTTTTGTCAACAATAAATCCTTTTTCTCAAGAGATTTATTGACTGTTATTGCAGACTCAAGTGTTTGATAGTTCAAATAATCTTTTGATAAACTACAAAGAGGCTTTTTCCAGAAGAGACTATAAGCAGGCTGACTTTGCTCTGCCAAAGTCAATGAGAGTATCTGCCATTGACTTTCAAGACATCCCTGCTAGGCTGAACATATGCTTTTGAAAAAAATCCTTCCTTGTGTTTCTGTTGACTGTCAAAATCCTGCCTGCCTATTCCACATTCCTGATAGTAATTAATACCTTAGAGAAGGAGCTTCAAAGAAAAAAAAAAAAGAAAAGCCCACTTAAAATTGTGCCTGGGAGCTTTACATGTGAATAAAAGGCAACTGATATTTACTATTATAAAGTGAAATATGAGGATTTTAATGGCTCAAGAACTAGCCAAAGACCTCTGAGTTGTTTTAGGACATGCTTACTAGAAAATCTAATTTTATTTCACCTATATCAATTACCCATTCCCCTTCACACCCAAACCAGTAATTTAACTTAAGTGTTCTTGATTAACTTCATAAAATGGTTCTGAGTATGTGTAATTTCCTGCACTTTGAAGATTTTTCTTGCCAACAGTAATGCAGCCTCAAGTATTTAACTACTCCAAGACTAACTGCGGACAGTCAGCAATATCAGTACATTTACTAACATTTACATTTAAAAAAAATTGGATGCATTAATATTGCTTTTAGTGAGAACAATGTGGCCAAGAATAATAACATTTTTATTCCTGATGTGTGGCTTGAGAGTGCATATTTAACACTGTATATTTAAAGCCAAGCTTGCAAAAAATATAAGTAATTTTTTCATATGTTGGTAAAAAAATTACGTCATTTAATCTCACTGAAAATAATTCAGTAATGGTAATTGATTATTTCTGCTGATATTGTGTCTTGCAACACTGAGCTATAGTTTAGTAGGATGTTGCAATTTCACAAAGTACCACAGTAGATAATAAGTTCACCCCAGCCAAAGGAATTCAGCTGCTACTATTACAGACCTCATTAAGACATGGGAAGTTTTTTTATATTTCAAGGTAGAATCTGCAATAAATTTCATATCCTAAAATATTCTTTCTTTGTATCAACAATATGAATATTTAGCTTAAATTAAAGGTGGTTTATATAAAACTGCAGTGATAATCATATTTGAGTGTTTTGTACATGCCTATCTGCCCATCCATCTATTCATCTATCCATCATCTGTTTACTTATTTTCTTCTCTACTGTAATCTGTGACTAATGGCTAAAATGAAAGAAAGTTTTCAGGCATTGCCAAGTATTTGAAACACATTTACCATGTAGTGACTTTTTCCATGTTAAGAAAACAACAGAGGAGGCAATCTGGAATGACTAATGCTTGAAATTAAGGAGAAGCTATCAAAGTTATTTTTGCCACAAGAATTAAAGTAAAAGCATAGACTTGGGAACAAAGCACTACTGTGAACCCTGTTATGGGGCATTATATAGTTTACACTGAGGGCTAATCCTGAAAAGCACAGGTTTGGTGATTCAGGTATACCTGCTAAGTGTAAAACAATGAACACAGGAAATATGGTAATGGCAGCAAATGTTGTTTTATAGTCAACATGCCTGAGGCTGGTATCAGCAGTGAAATTTAGCAATATACCTTGTCTCCAAGCTCCCAGACATGTGCATGTCACCTTCTCTTTGTTCCTACCTAAATCCGTGGTTACGTTGCCCACCACTGAGTAACAAAGCAACCAGCCAAAACCCCCTCAGTATTTAGTCAAGTATAATTTCAGGCTGAAACAAGAAACAAGAAAAAACCAAGGACTTTTTTTCCCAGCTAATTCCACCAAAAGCAGGAGCCCCATGTGAATCAATCTAGGGCAGGAACACAAATCTTAGCTTTGGAGTTTCATTGGGTCTGTTTAAGAAAGCAGAATCCCTTCTTTCTCTCTTATGCTCAGACCTTCTTTCCTGTTTAAGGCAAGGAGGGCTAATATGTTTTAGGCCATACTAGGTGGCCTCAAATCCCCCACCTTCAGACCTCAGGGCTTGAGAGCCAGACAACTGGATACTCCCCATGCTCAAACCACGGTGCTTAAATGACAACAGCATCCCATTGCTCATTCCTATCCCTTGTCTCCAGCTACGTTCATCCACCTTGTTTCATAATACATAAAAGAGAGCAAGTCTTTCATCCCTGTAACACAGCACTGCATTTCTCTTTTTGAAAGATTTTCCACTTAAACCCAGGATTTAAAGGATTTCGTAAATAAGCAGGAAGGAGGCAAATGTTTCTGTACATTCTCTGAAGCTGAATATTTAAGAATCTTTTTTCCCATATGTCAGAGGGATTTCAGAAAAGTCTAACTTAATGCAAGCAATTTCTAATTAATGTGCAGTGGGTTAACTTCAAGTGATTCCTGGTCCTAATAGTGCCTATGAGCACTGCTGAGAAATTACAGTGGATTTTTTCCAGTAGAAATGTGAAATAGCTGCTCTATAAACCCCCCTCATATCCACAACTTTCCACCTCATTTGTTTAAAACCTGATAGTTTTATGGCTTGTCTGCATCTCATCTGAAATGGGACTAAGAGGAAATTATATGACTTGTCTATTGTTTCATCATAAAAACCCTTGTATCTCCGCTACAACCATCTACAACCAGAACGTGCCTTTAAAAGGTGCAACAGCAAATTAATCAAGAGCAAACAGAAGTCTCTTCTGCCTAAGGGTTCTGTGTAAAGGGGTAAATAATCACAAGGAATGCTACAGCTGATTTATATTTCTTTATGATGATCAAAAGTGAATGGACTCCAGTTCAGAAAGGAATATAAATGCTGTGTGAAAACTCACTTTTTCTGCTGCAGATAAAATTGAAAAGCCTTCTGCACTGAGCTATATCTAGTTTAAAATCCATTATCTAATACTGCATGCCTTAAGTTTAAAAAAGGAGCAAAAATACACCACTGGACCAGACATTTCTGATAGGTTTTTATGCTTCCTCAAGTTTCAAGTACCTTTTTGCTTTCTAGTTAGAAAATTAATAGATTTGAGATATCAGACCTGTTTCACTAATTGTTCTTAAAAAGTTCCTTTTCCATAATTAACTAACAAAGTCTTTTTCTATGATTTATAGAATCATGGAATGGTTTGGGTTGGAAGGAACCTTAAAGATCACCTAGTTCCAACTCCCCTGTTCACATTGGCCTTCAACACTGCCAGGGATGAGACATCAAATCAGCATACCACAAAAAAAAAAAAAAAAAAAAGAGGAAAAAAACCCCAACCCAAAACCAACCCAAAAGATCCAATAACCAACCAGCCCTACCCTGAAATGTGTGATTGCTTTTGTTTCTTTTGAGGCAGAGGAGACATGAGCCCCATGCCGCCATGGGACTCCAGCTGAGACCCCTGTTGCAGCGGCTCTGGGATAGATTCCTGTGTAGAGTGACGGGGTCCTTCTTATACACCCCACTGTGGCACACAGAGGTTGTTAACTGTGATGGATGTTTGGATCATAGATTAGGCAGGCTAGAAAGCAGAAAGCAAATCGCCAGCCAGCATAGCACCAGAGGAGCTTTTTCAGAACTCGGTGATCTTTATGATTTTTACATTTTTGGGGACAGAGGAAAGATGCTAATAAACCTGATGATTAGAGGAAAATAAAACTGATGAAATGGAAAGGTGCAGACTCCTCCAGTGCTAGGTGTTGGTTAGCTGATAATAAACTTTTTAAAAAAATTTTAAACTTTTGTTACCATGAAAACAAAGCCAAGATATTCCATAGAAGTAACTACAACTGTTTAAAAAAATAGAACAATAACACAGTATGTCAAATCAGTAACTATTTTGCACTTCTGAGCTGTGTGTTGTTAAATTTATTTCTACTTTCTGTATTCTTTTATGCTCTATTTAACCTTAAGCATCCAGAACCCAACATTTTGTATCCTCTCTTCTTTGCAAGCTTTAGATCATGCAGTACCCTTCAGCATCTTACAAGGCAATGTTCTACTGTAAAATCTTTACAGGTTTTGAATAACATTATTTTTAAATAGCCCAAAACTATATGAAGGAAGACATAAATCACAGTAATACTTTTATTTATCTTTTAAGCTATTGGTGAAGGATTTTTTTTTTTGCCTGATTTTGTATTATCACTAATAAAGGGACTATTTGGGTTTAGAAAACAGGGGTTATGAGGTTATATTAACCAACCTGCCTGGTATGTGATTCAAATCTTGATGGCTTTCAGCTATACACTGAAAATAGTCTATCTTATAAGTAATGGTCTTTTGTCAGGAAGTAAAAATATTGTAATTCTGGAAAAAGGAAATAATCTTCCCTTGATTTCAAAATGGGCACAAACAGGGAGCCTTACTAAAATTACATGGATGTTCACATAAGGTCAGTGAAAAAATCACACAGACGATGATTGAGAAAAGGATGTATGCTCTGTATGAAAAAAATACAGAATATGCATGTCCTCTCTACCTACAATATCAAGCTAAGAAAAAATTCAGCTAGTTGTTTGATGACTAAAATCCCACTATATTCACTGGACAAAAAATTATCCTGTATAAGGTCAAAAGACCTTCAAAGTTAGGGCTTCATATTCTAAGATGTAAATTTTTGTCATAAAACACTCCTTATGACAAGGCTCTGTTGTCAGTCCATCCTTTTTTAAGATGGTGACATTTTCAGAAGTCACTGCACTGTCTTAATTCTGCTCCCATGAAAACCAATAGGTATTTCACTTGGAATGGAAGGAGAGCAAGGCAAATTCTGAGTGTTCCTGAAAAATCTCATCTGTAATGTGTATGGATGATTCCAAGAACTTATCAGTAGATCAGAGACTTAATTTAGCTTTAAGTCTTCAAGCAAAACATTATGCAATGAAATTTATGAATGCAAATATATTATACATTTAAAATTCCTGCATACATGGAAAAGCATGGACTAACGCAGTTTTCAGCTCTAGTGTCCAGCTGCCAATTGCATCTAATCAAGTACACTATTGTTTAAAGTGCTTCATTTAAATTCTTCAATTGATTTCAAAAGAACCCTAAAAAACTGTTGTAGAATTATTCTGCTATTGCCAAGAATAATTTAAACAATTTGGCAGACAGAACCTACTACTTTTCTGTGTTCAGTATTCGTATTTCCCATAAAGCTGTATGTTCCTGTATGAAGCAAATCACTGATATATCTACTTTTTTTTTTAATTATTTTTCAGTGAAGCTAGAACACTTAACTAACATGGGTTTTTCTCACATTTACTCTTTTTCAATTTCTTAAGTAGAACACCATCAAACAAAAGACCTTATTGAGCTCAATATGTATTTTTAACAGATCCATTTCTCTATAAGATGTTAATTGTTTAATTTTTCTCTCAATATTGCTACTTTATGAGCAATGAAAATGAGTACAGTGATTGGATGAGGAAAAATACACTCAGGCAATATGCTGCTTTAGTAGATACAAATATAAAAAAATATATATATTTCATGTTGCTGGTTTCACTTTCAAACTGCAAAATGTATTCTAATTTCCATTGGGAGCTCTGAAATGCAGATCTATGTCTGTCTGGGATAAACTAAGGGTCAAAGGTGGTTTTAGCTAATCCCTTGAAGGCACAATATCTGCAGAAATGGTGACCAATAGTCAAGGAGAGAATTTTCTATAAGAGAGGAGTTACTTTACCTTGCTTTTAGTCTGTGCCTTCTCAAATGATTCTTGACAAGTTTGCAACTGTATCTTTAAATAATACATAATAACTGAAATCAATATGAAGACTCCTATTGATCGCAAAAGCCTTGTGTCTAATCTGCATCCTGCTTTCTTTCAAATCCTTTTCCAAAAATGACGCGTGCCACAAATCTCAGGAATATGAGCTGCAATCAGCAAAGTGATGCCACACAGCTGACAATAAAAGACAAGTGCTATAGAACTAACCACTTGCTGAGGCTTTTGGACATATTACCACCTTGTTTAACTACCCAGAGCAAATCTGTCTTAATTAACAAGGATTCTGCAATTATAAGATCAAATCAAACTTTTAAAAATAACAACTTATTAAAGCACATTTTAGAAGAACATAGAACCATTTCCATATAAAGCTCTTGTTACTTATAGACAATTATTTACTGAATAGCTAAGATTTAATCTTTTTTTTTCTGATCTATTATCTCTCCTTTTAGTCAGACATCTTAGCCTTAGAATATTTTGTCAGTCCAATCTTTCAACAATTTGCAGAGTGCAATAGGTTCTCTTAACAAAAGGATAAGACACAAACCCAAGTCATTGTTTTCTATGTAGTTGAGTTCTTGAAAAACAGGTTTTCTTGGGTTTCTCTGTTTTAGTGCCCAGTTCTTTATGAAGAGAGTGGGCATTTTTTGCCTATAAACCCTTTGGTTTCCTTGTCATCACATATTAGAGCTGGAAGATGGAAAAAAGAAACAGGTTCAAGGGCATCATTTAAGAAAATGTCATGCAATCAAGAATCAAGCAGTCAATCTCTCTTCCCTATGACCTCATCAACTAAACATCCTTATTTGTTTACCCATCTTTTACAAACAATGCTGAAGACCTACAACCTCCTCCTACTGCAAAGAAATTCTGTCATACTTGAACAGTGTCAACTTCCCTACAATTTAAGCTGATTACTTTTTGTCCTACTCTCTGTGGACACAGCAAACAGGTTTTCCCATCTTTTCATGAACATTAAAAAGTAGTGATTCAGCATGGTTGTGTAATTCTTTTACACATTTTCTGCCCATTTTAGAAAATGGTAATTCATGTGATGAATAGGAACAGTCAGTGGTAGAAAAGGAATGATTTGCTCTTAGTGCTTTAAATGACTAAGTCATAGCACTGTGTAAGCACACACAGAAAGTTGGCTGATATATAAAACACTGACCTAGTGTTGCTGCCTTCACCTTTGTTAAACATCCTTCCTATTTTGTACTACATGTGAAACATTGCAAATGGGTTTTCTGTGCACTGATACCACCTTTGTTTTAAACCCTATATCAAAAATTAATTCAGAGGAAAAAACAACCTTTTGAGAATATTACTGCTTCAAGGAGCCTTGAGTTACTGACTTTTAAATTCTGAAATCCATCCTAAAGGTGAAACAAACCTTAAACCCTGACCAGATCGTTCTATATGAGGCTTTGGATCGGGAATGGGGGTGTAAATATGCTGCACACTCTGCAAAATGGAGATGTCATATGCCTTTTTCTGGAGAAACTACTTACCAAATGGCAGTGGCAACAAAGTAACCCAAGGCAGATTTTATGGACGTATGTGACAAGTGGGAAACATCTCCAGAGACAGAATGCCCGTATTTTATCATTGTGCTAGGGTAAATATAATGATCCTGAAGCGTATTTCCTCTCACTCCAAACAAACACTTTTACCCATTGCCATGATACCCTGGGCATTAATCCTTTAATTTATTCACTGATGAAATATAACCATCTTGTTCCCTTCCATCACAAATCCCTCCTTGCCTCAGTATATTTTGAGATTCCAACGGAATTTCTTGTGATGTTTATTTTTTATCTTTGTAGCTTTTTATAATATGATTTATTACATGTTTGGGAGAAGCAGCCATGTGCTCTCTCTAGGGAATAGGCTGATGCATGAATGACAGATCCTAAAGAAAAAAATGCAGAAGATAAAAGTAGCAATAGCTTCCAATGGATTGCCTGCTATTTCCTGTCCATAATAAGATGCTGTGACTCTGGGGCCAGGACTCAGAAATTCACAGGTAGGAAGTGTAATCTTTTAGCATACAAAACATCAAGTTGTTAAACAAAGATTCTACTAACAAATATTTATATGCTGGAAAAGATGAGATTGCAGTTAACTTATTAAGGCTAGAAGACTGAGATTTAACTCTCTGTGCCATAGATTTGCTGTGTACTTCTAAATAAATCATTTATCTCCCTGTGCATAAATTTTACACCTGCAGTGTAGATGATAGTAGCAATGCCTTATCCACACCCTCTCTGCCACCATTTCTGAACATTTTATAGATGCTTTCTTTTATTATGTATTAGCATACTGTCAACCCAAATATTAATCTGTATGCATTGTGATCAGCGACATGTAGAAATTTCTATCAATAGCTGTATTCAAACAAAACACAGCAATGATAGAGGTCTATTCTCATTAAAGCCATTATATCATTGTGCAAAGCGTTTGACACTGTCTCACATGACATCCTTGTCTCTAAGTTGGAGAGACATCAATTTGATAGGTGGACCACTGAATGGATAAAGAACTGGCTGGATGGCTGCACACAAAGAGTTGTGCTCAATGGCTCAATGTCTAGCTGGACACCAGTAACAAGTGGTGTCCCTCTGGGATCAGTGTTGGGACCGGTCTTGTTCAACATCTTTGTCGGTGACATGGACAGTGGGATTGAGTGCACCCTCAGCAAGTTTGCCGATAACACCAAACTGTGTGGTTCAGTTGATACATTGGAGGGAAGGAATGCCATCCAGAGGGACCTTGACACACTTGTGAGGTGGGTTGATGCCCACCTGATGAAGTTTAACCACGCCAAATGCAAGGTCCTCCACCTGGGTGGGAGCAATCCCAGGCACAGCTACAGGTTGGGCAGAGAAGAGATTCAGAGCAGCCCTGCAGAGAAGGACTTGGGGCTGTTGGTTGATGAAAAAACTGAACATGAGCCAGCAGAGTGCACTTGCAGCCCAGAAAGCCAACCAGATCCTGGTCTGCATCAAAAGGAACATGACCAGCAGGTTGAGGGAGGTGATCCTGACTTTCTACTCTGCTCTTGTGAGACCTCACTTGGAGTATTGTGTGCAGTTCTGGTGTCTTCAACATAAAAAGGACATGAAACTGTTGGAACAAGTCCAAAGGAGGGCCACGAGGATGATCAGGGGACTGGAGCACCTCCTGTATGAAGATAGGATGAGAAAGTAGGGGCTGTTCATCCTGCAGAAGAAGAAGACCTCATAGCAGCCTTCCAATATCTGAAGGGGGCCTATAGGGATGCTGGGGAGGGACTCTTCATGAGGGACTATAGTGAGAGGACAAGGGGTAATGGGTTCAAACTTAAACAGGGGAAGTTTAGACTGGATATGAGGAAGAAATTCTTTCCTGTAAGGGTGGTGAGGCACTGGAATGGGTTTGCAAGGGGAGTTGTGAATGCTCCATTGCTGGTGGTGTTCAAGGCTGGGTTGGATATAGCCTTGTGTGGCATGGTTTAGTGTGAGGTGTCCCTGCCCCTGGCAGGGGGGTTGGAACTGGATGATCTTAAGGTCCTTTCCAACCCTAACTATTCTATGATTCTATGATGAGTGAATAAACCAAACAAGATTTTTAATTTACCAAAAGGAGAAGAATGTTGAGTATATTCATGTCAAGGATCTTAAGATGAGTGGCTTAGGTGTCTGAAGAGACTGCAATGTCATCTGGAGGTCTTGCTAGAGCATGTGAAGGACATTCAGCAACTCTGAGTAGGGCAAAGCTTGGCTCCTGCAGTATGTTTTTAAGTACTTAAAACAAGATAGGAGGTGGGGGAGAGAAGAAGTGAGGGAGTGTATGCATACAGTTCAGCCAAGGCCTTCTGTAATATACATAATAATAAAAACATTATACCAGAATTGCAAAATTTTAGCCCCTGTCAGCATCTTCTGCAAAAACTGAACTGTAATATGATGACTAGATTTCTCTTTAGGCAAACTAACAATTCACAGTGCAAATGCTTTCCCTGTATGGGAGCTCAAAGCATGCCACCCTTACCGCTTAGCTTTGAAAACAGACTGCTTCCAGAAAACTGATGCCAAACTCATTTGTGAGGAATATCATGACACAGCAATGTGGCCAGATCTGACTGAGGCTCTGGTATGGCAAGAAACACTAGAAAAAGTGGTTTGGATAAGGGGAGTGAGAGCTGGTCCTGAAGGGGAATGTTATACCATGGGACTTGGGTTTCTCTGCAAAACCATTTAGTTTGAATCCAGCAGGTCCCTGAAGGCTGTGCAACCCACAAGCAGCCATCATAATGGATTGGTGATCTCCAACCAGTTCCTGCTTCTCGACAGCTGGACGAGATGTCCCCGAGGAGGCTTTCCCTTCCCACTGAGCTACAGCTTGCTGGCACGTGCTCCTGGGAACAGAGCCCCAGCCAGCTTGTCAAAACAACAGTATCCAGCCGAGATAAAAATAGGGAAAGAAATGTTACATCAGACTCACTCAGTTGCAGCCCTTGAAAAAGTGGGCTGTGGATATTCACACTTGGATCAGGGAGTGCTGTGGTGCAGTGGTGTTCCTCTGGGTTGGTTTTTTTCCCTTCATGGTTTGTTTTCTCCTGACCTGAATGCTGGCTGTCACAGCATTGCTGCAAGCAGCCATGGCCGCTGGGCTTGAATTCTGGGGAAAAACTGGCGCATCAACACGTTACACATTCCCCCAGACACAGCCCTGTTTGTCAGATTTTGCTCCAAAACCATAATCTGGTATTTGCTCAAGGACTTTAGCAGATCCAATGAAATGTTGTAGGGGAGGATTTAATCGCTCAGCCTTCAAACGGAACTGCTTTTGTGTTCGGAGAGGGAGATGCATATCTGTACACAGACATACTGTGGGCTTTGCAGAGAGATGTAATCATTATTCTTAATGGGTGAACTGGTAATATATCCAACAAAACCGTTTTGTCCGTGGATCATCTTTACTGTCAATGAGGTGAATCTTTTTTAGCTGCACGTGTTGTGTTAAATTCCTGAAATACTTAAAAGGTGGAGTTTTTTCTTCTTTTTTAGTTTTTATGTGAAAATGGGCCTCAAATACTTTCAAACTCTTAAACATTTATGGATAAATTTATGAATTTGCAAGCACTTGTAGATTTCCCATGACAGCTTGAATCCCTATATTAAACCTCATCTGGTAACTGCTAGTGTCAAAATTATTTCTGCTCTGCTGAATCAGCCTCAGCTTGTCATTGCATACAAGAGAAGTGGAAAATCAAAGTGAATTTTACTGCTTCATAGCTTGTTACATGAAAAAGCATGTAGAAATGAACAGCACATACAAAATTAAATTTTTTAATTAGATTCTTCTATGTTCTCTGGAGGGTTTCCTGTGCTTCAGGCAGGCAGATACAGACTTCCTCCATAACCACTATTATTTACTGATTTTTTTAGTACTTTGGAAAGAAAAGAAAAATAAATCTTTTCTCAGGTTTTGACTGAATTTTCAGCACTTTAGTTGGATGTTTTCTTAATGTTTCTAATGTGATATTATCACATTCAGCAAGGATTGGAAGGTGACAAAGATACACCTAATGCTGCAGTGAAAAGAGGATCTTAATCCATGCAGGAATTATGAGATTGATCAGAGAAACTCTCATCCCACCTAAATTTTTGTTAGGAGAACTAGACTTTTTGTCTGTGCACTGCTGTTTTTCAGAGAGGGTTGTGAGAAGCAGTAAAATGTCAGAAAAAGAGTGAAAAGCAGGGAAGCTCATTTTCATGCTACCTTGTAACTATTGGTGATTCCTCTCTCCTAAACTGGTAAAATGCCTTAAGATCTTATGTGAGTGAAAGGAAATATATTAATGTAAATTTAACACATTCATTCAAAAATACCTGCACATAGAAGTGCTTTTGGGGTATAAAAATGCTTGAAAGGGTCAAAATATCAGATATTCATTTGTTTGTACTTCTGACATTTTGTGTATATGTTAATATTTTATTCCTCATACCATTTTGTCTCCTCCTCTTATCTCTTTTTTTCCATTCTCTCAGATGAATGTGGGTGAAATAAAGTGCATTTTAAAGTGTTGTGAAGTTTCCACAGTGATCTCTTCCTCTGACCGTCCTTTGGGAGGCTTTTTCCTTTGTGTACGTTCAATAGTAGGAATAGGAAAGGAAAGGACATTTATCAATGTTGTTTTGGAGCTTCTTTTCCCCTCCATGCTCTCTGGAGCCAGCTTGTACTTTGCCTTCTCTTTTTGTTCTCAGTTGGCCTGTTTCTCCTGTCATTTATGTTTGGTTTATACCAGTGCAAGGAGGCTGATTTTGGTGTGCTTACTCTGATTTCAGTGTATTTGCCTGGCATCCATGGATGTGGGAAAAACTCTACACTATCAATCAGGGCTTGATTAGATTTAAGTATATTTTTTATGTCAGTCCACATTCTTCTGATGTAGAAAATATATTAGTCTCTCAGACTAAGAGTACTCTTGTACTATCAGAGAAAAAAAAAAGTCTTCAATACTATTTTTTTATTCTTTATTGCCTGGATATTGTATGAAAAATGGTTTGGAGAAGACTCTGATCATTCCATCTTTTCTCTTCGTGCCTCATGTCATAATCTCTCTTCTCTCCAGGCTGAGACCAGGTCTCAGAGAGACCCTGAAGGACTGGATGAATCATCCCAGGTCCCTCCAGGGCAGGTTCCTTCCTCGGAGCATTTCCAACAAAGCATGTATCTGAAACACCAAACAGCATTGAAACACTTGCTTTCCTGAGGTAAACCATTCAGGACTAGATCCTGCTAAAATGAACTGTGGCTGGGGTTCTCCATCAAAATACTGTTGTTAACTTTGACTTGATAATATGGTTCCTACATATTGTTCCTACAACTAATAATGAATAAGTTGTACAGTGAGGCCTGGTTCCACTAAGCAAGCAAAGCTTTTGAACAGACTTTTTGAAAAACCTTTTCCTTAATTTATATTCCTTACCTGCATGAAGCTCTTCATTAAGGCCAGAAAAGGACATCAGTTAGTCAGCATGACACTTAATTAGACATTTTATTTAAGTGTTTGAATGTAGACACATAGTTCTGACTGAGTGAATCACTTTGCCAAAGCACTGGTTTCACTGGTCTTTGGAACGATTTGGTTTTGGCAATTTGAAGACAAAATTTCTCAATAATACCTTTTCCAGTGTTGCTGCACTCTCGGGACTCACCAGCTGAGATCTAAGGGAAGCTTGATTTCCAGCCTGACTTTTTACTCAAGAACAAAAAAAAACCAAAAAAAAAAAAAAGAAAACCAGTCAAGTATTATGAAAGAAAAGGACAGTAAATAGACAGCATTAATGTGTTTTAGGAGACCAATTCATCCTGCTTGAGAACTTCTCTTATTTTAGTGCTGGCACACAGAAAACGTGCATTTACCCAGCCTGCTTCCTTTAAATTGGGCTTTTTTACTTTTTGCTTGTCTTCACTGGAAGTTTAAAAGAGAGGACTACACTTCCTTGAAAATATCATTCAAATATGTAAGAGTTTTATCAGCAGAAAGCTTTCATTATTGGAAAAACATGAATATGAGCTACAAAAGAGACTCAGAGAAAATGCAGGGTGTCAGAAGGTAAGGATTACTGTTACACTGCCTATCAATGATGCTTGAAGGATGGGAATACTGGAGGAAATTTAAATAATATTCTACCTTTGGTAGCATACATGCTGCGTAGGGATGGAGCAACAGTATACAACTTGAAAGCTCTACAAATGGGTGCAGCAATGAAACCACCTTTCTTACTTAGTGTTTTATGGTTGCTTCTTTCCACTTCATTTTATAGCCTGGCGAGGGTAGATAATTCCTTGGATCTTGCCTGTTGTCTCATGCAAACATTTTCTTTTTTATTTAGACCTATACTGATATAATACTGTTTACTTCCATTTTTGCCTTGGGTTTTTAGAGGTGTTTTGCTTTTATTGTACTTCTTTTGTAATCAAAAGCACAACCACATTTCAGGCCATAGTATGTTGGTTTTGACATATATGCATATATGTATGAGTTATGTATGAGATTATAGCACAGCGAAGAGAAAGATGGGATTTAGGGTAAAGGGACAGCCAGTAGACAGTGACTTCCTGAATCCTCACTCTGCAAGAAATAGGATTTCTAACCTCAAATTATTAATTGTAAATCTGCAACTGATTTTCTCTTACACAAAATAAGGCAAAGTGAAGAGAAACCAATTATGCCTGTAGACTATGAAGGCTCTATATACTATTATTATCAGTAAGTTATAATAAATTTACAAATAACCAATGAGATTTGTAAATAAAGTATAAATAATTAGAATTGCTTTCAACTACAGGGTCTGTTATTTCTTTTTTGCTAGTATTTTTCCCTACATTTTATGTTGCAGAGTCAGAGAAGAGAGAAATGAAATGACATAGCATGCTTAATTTCATAACCTGGGGTTATTTCATGAAAAGTAAGAAAAAGAAGAATGAAGGTTGAACATCAGGACAGCAGGTAAAGAAGTATCATAAAAAAATCCCCCAGGGTATCTCACCACTTGGGAGCCTTAAAACTAGTCTAGAAAATTGACTTCAGTGTCTGTTACAGGAAACAATACTGCTGGCTTACACAGGATGGGCTGGAAAAACCTCATCACTTTGTTTTCCTGTTGTTTGCTGTGTTGTTCTTTGAGAAACGATCATGCAAGTTCTTTCTGTTTGCAACTGAGGTGTACATAAGTGACATGGAAAATATCTTTCCTTTTTTACAACCACTTTTTCCAGCTCCCATCATGCCTGTTACTGCTGTGAAGTCCCCAAGGCATGAACAAGCTTAAGGGGGGGCTTAGAAGGAGCAGAGTGTGGAGGGTGGAGAAACCCCTCCCTGTCTCCATACGGGGGAGAAAATATTTCTTGATGCTTTTGTGCTAGAGCCTGCTAACTTGCAGAATTAACAGAATTTGTCTTGAAAATTATTATATCAAAAATGTTGTAACCACGTCTCTGTCTTGGTCATAGTAAATGATACAACAACAGCTGTTTCCTCCCAGTTAATTGCATTTTGTAGTACCCAGAAGGGCATACAGAAGCAATTGCTTAAAATGAAGAAGTCAAAACTAATGGAGTGAACTATAGCAAGGTGTGATTAATTCTTTAGCAAACCTTTTTTTTTTCTTTTAGGATTTTAATTAGATTACTTTCTGAGTTCTCAGTTAATAAAAATGCTAATATTTTATATTTATCTACAGCCACATACTAATTGTTGACATGTTAAATAGTACTTTCCTTGAACTGTATTTTATCTAGTTTTATTACCTCTGGGCTTTGCCACAGTCAGAGTAGGCTCAGACAGGCTTCTGATGATTGCAGCATTACACTGTATAGCAGTCATAACACTACATATTATTACTCCAGGGTGCCAAGATAAACAGAGCCCTATTATGCTAGGTAAGGTCTTACAAAAAAGTGTAAAGCCCTAAAGTGTTAGTATCTAAATTGAATCCAAGAGAAAAAGGAGAAAGAGAGAGGGAGAATGTATGAAAGTCAACACTTTGTAGAGAAAGTAAAGCAGCAGTAAAGACAGGAATAAAATACACATAACAAGGCTTTGAATTCAGTCAACATAGCCTTGGGTGGCATGGTTTAGTGTGAGGTGTCCCTGCCCCTGGCAGGGGGGTTGGAACTTGATGATCTTAAGGTCCTTTCCAACCCTGACAATTCTATGGTTCTGTAACTGTCCTGTTTTCTAGACCCATACCCTGAAGAATCATAGAATCATAGAATAATTAGGGTTGGAAAGGACCCTAAGATCATCTAGTTCCAGTCCCCTGCCATGGGCAAGGACAACTCTCACTAAACCATGTCACCCAAGACTCCATCCAGCCTGGCCTTGAACACTGCCAGGGATGGAGCATTCACAACCTCCTTGGGCACCACATTCCAGTGCCTCACCACCCTCACAGTAAAGAACTGCTTCCTTATATCCAATCTAAACTTCCCCTGTCTAAGTTTTAACCTGTTACCCCTTGTCCTATCACTACAGTCCCTAATGAAGTGTCCCTCCCCAAAATCCTTGTAGGCTCCCTTCAGACACTAGAAGGCTGCTATGAGGTCTCCATGCAGCCTTCTCTTCTCCAGGCTGAACAGCCCCTACTTTCTCATCCTATCTTCATACAAGAGGTGCTCCAGTCCCTTGATCATCCTCGTGGCCCTCCTTTGGACTTGTTCCAACAGTTCCATGTCCTTTTTATGTTGAGGACACCAGAACTGCACACAATACTCCAAGTGAGGTCTCACAAGAGCAGAATAGAAGGGCAGGATCACCTCCCTCGACCTGCTGGTCACGCTCCTTTTGATGCAGCCCAGGATACGGTTGGCTTTCTGGGCTGCAAGCGCACACTGCCGGCTCATGTTCATTTTCATGTTCATACTTTTTCAGCCTGTCTACGTATAAAAGGTACTCCAGCCCCCATATCATCCTCGTGGTCCTCCTCTGGACTTGCTCCAACAGCTCCATGTTCTACCCATGGGCAGGGTATCAGCAGTTTACTCCAAGCTTGTATTTATAGTGAACTGAGATACCTAAAAGATGAAGTGGGCTTGTCTAGGTATGGGCAGATTCAGGTTATCAAATTTGATTTCTATAGTAATACTAATAAAAATTCTTAATTCTTGCAAAAAAAAAAAAAGTAGAAAAACTTACTAGTGGCACTTGCTGCTTTTACTTGTAAAATGAATGACAAAATTAAGTCTTCAGAAGATTAAAAGCTTCTGCACTTTATGCATGAAAGCTGCAATACAATAGCTTATTGCCACCTGTGCCATAAGTTATGTCAATAAAATGTTTTCAGAAAATCCTTATTCTGATGTTGTTGCATCCAAGGAACCAGTTGTAAAAGTTGACACAGGTATGATTGATTTATGTTTTTTCTGAAAAGGCAAGTATTTAAATGCAGTTTGGAAACTACTAGGAATCCTGAATAAGATCTTTCATATATGTTGATGAAGAAAAAGACAAAAAAGTTTGATATTTCCCATAATTCCTGGGAACACCTGCTCTGACCAGACACACATCACTGCTGAACAATAAAAGTGAAATAGAGGAAAACAGCAACACTGGGAGACTAGAAGTGCCAACAGTGTTTTATAATTATCTCTGGCCTGTTCAAGTTTTGTCTGGTAAAATATTAGCCTATAAAAATGGTTCACTGAACTGTCACTAAAGCCAATTTTTTGTGTTGCTGATCTTTGTGGTCCATTCCATGATTTTTAAGGTCCCTTCCAGCCTGGTATTCTATGATTCTATGAAGTAGCGATGCATTCTCTGGTGTCAGTAGCTAATAAATTTTGAATTACAGATATTGATATTAATCTCTGTATAATGTTTGTTTTTGTGAAAAAAGCCTACTTTGGATAGAAACTTCTACCTAGTAGTCTCCTTGTCAATGGATATTTTCACAACGACCTCAATTTTTGTCTAATTTGTAGCTTGTGTATATCACCATAGATTCATTTTCTTTTATGTATTGTTGATCTTAGCTGTAAGCTTCCAATACAGTATATGCAATTATATTTCATTATTCACTTTGCTAAGAATGATGAAGAGATATTTATTCATCAATAATTATTGTTATAATGGCAATTCATGTAATACCCCCAGCTGTACCTGAGTACATTTATTTTTATCTAGAAAGAAGAGAATATGGATAAGAATTTTCCTTTTTTAAAGAGTAAGGATATAAATATTTTCATAAAAAGCCTTTTTTCACAAAGGCTTGCCGTGATCTAAAGCAAAGTGCTGGAAAAACAAAGAAGAATGATGAAGAAATTTAGCGAGGTATAACCCAAGCTCTTTCCTTGTCTCTGCCTTGTCTGTAGCATGCAAATATACCCCAGGCAAAGAAATTGCCCATTACTTCTGAAAGAGAGAAAAGGGATTTACTAATTTCAGGTCAAGCCAAGACTGAGAATGCATGTAAGTTTTCATAGGCCATCTGATGGCCCTGTGGGACATATTAAAGAGCCACTTCGTAAGAAACTGAAAAGCCATATATATATATAGTGTGTGTTATTGATTCCCAAAATGGAACGAGCCCTTTAAAAACAGACTGTGAAGCTGCAGCAATGATGGAAAATGTTAGTCGAATCTTACATCATAGCTGGGAGTTAAATGCCATTATTACGTTGTTACTAAATGGAAGAGGGCTAAAGTGCAAAAAATCTAAAGTACATGTCCATCTGGAATAATTAGGATGAAAGCTGATGCCTTGGTGCAGGAAGCTGCGGTTAAACTAAAATCAGGTTTTAGTTGTCAGGTGAGATAATCAAAATAACTCTGAGAACAACTTAATAATGAACATTTGGGCCAGAAAAAATGTGGTTGATTGATGACTTCTACAATCAGCTCTGCTCATGCACTACTGAAAACACCAAGTTATTGCAGCAGGGTTTAAGAAGCTAGTCTATTCCTGCTCCTGTGTCAGAGAGGAGAAACTGGAACAGCATAGGTAATGTAAATACAACCTGTTATGTGATGTATGATGCACATAAGGAGAAATATCTGTTAAATATGACAACCTGAAATGGCTACAGTCAGGACTTGCCTCGGACCTTTTCAAAATTGTAAAATCTGTGTCAGCTGAGTAGTGAAAGTCCAGTCAGATCCACCATAAAGGAGCAGAGGTGGGAAATCAAGCAGCATGAAAGTGGATCTGAAATGGTCTGGGCTAGTCCAAAACAGAAGAAAATTAAATAGTGTCGGAAATGTGGAGAGGAGTTAGCAATGGAGCAGGACAGAGAAGTGCTGGTACAGAAACTCAGAGGAAGAGGAAAGCCAAATTTTTTTGGGGGGTGAAGAAAATTAAGACCTTTCTTAGGAAAAACAAAAAAGGGTTTCAGGTAGTTTATTTTTATTGAGCAGAGAGATAATAACTAAGTCAGAATATTCACAGGCAAACATGTTGTTTCAGATATAAACAGTTCAGGTTCCACAAAGCTCAATTTGCTTATACAGTACCCAGTATGAGGAGAATACTGTTCAGGCCATGCATCTGTTTGATATTGTCACTGTAGTAAGAAAAGGAATAAATACAGTAAGAAAAAAATCATCTACGCTCTTGATTTTAAAGCTTTGCTAATTTTTGGTATTAAATAATACTAAGGTGAGATGTTGTTACTAAATTTTAGTGAAATTTTGAGTTCTTTTTTGGAAGAAATTTCAACTATTGTTTTCTTTTTGAATCCAATTTGATTGGATTATCCATTGATAATTTCAACAAAATCAGACTATGATATTAAAATATAAAAACTAAAAATCTATATCTTTCAGGAACATCATCTTTTATTCTCTTATGACATTTCTACCAGGTTACACGATATGGTGTTCACTACATTGGGCATGACATCCTTGTGTATGTAATAGATCATGATAGCCTTAGTTATGTTATTAAATTCATTAAAATGTGCAGTTTAGCATTTTTAAACATCATATTGTCCATATAAAATTATTTTCTGGCTGTTGTAATGAAACTGTTTAGCATTCTGACACTGATTAAGGAAAAAATAATCTTCTAGTTTATTAATTAGATGAACAGCTGCATCACTGTAAAATATTTTTTTCCTTCATGTTGAAATCCTGCTCAGCTCTTAAATTGTGTTATGGTGTGTTATGTCATACCGTACCTATCACTGAGGTTTCAACTAATGCTTTTCGTATCACATTTAACACAGATGACTGCACACGGTCATTTACAGTGATTCTGTTGTTAATTTTGGTAACATTCTGACATGTGAACCCTGATTTATATAGCTAAGGAGTTGGCCTTTTTGTATGCAATAACCTCAGTATTACTTTCTTAAATTATCCAGACTAACAGGTAATGCAAAATCATCTAAAGTTTTTAGATTATTTGATTTTGCACAAAACTATATCCTCATTGCACATATTCATAATTAATGACAGTTGATTGCTCTTTTTTTTCTGGCAAGGTAGTTTTGAACAGCACATTAGTTCAAAAAGTTTCAGCAGAGAACTTGTATAAACTGTCTTGGGTCACTGATGACAAGATCGCTGTATAATTCTTATATATTATCTTACAAGTTGTCCCTTGATATCTCCACTATAATCTAAACACTGTCTGCTTTGATTGGTTCTACTTACAAATGATCTCAGCTGTTTCAAAGTTTAAATATGCTCGACAAATCTGGATTTAGTTTATTCCAAAAAATGAAACTTTTCAATAAAAGCTTCCTTTTAAGTTATAAACATACAAGGAAAATTCAAAGTCAAATGATGTTTTTCAGCACAGAACATTATTTCTTGAACACAGCATAATCTTGTAGCCCACAAGGTGCTAGATCACTGCTCCTGAAGGGTATCAAGACCTGGCGTGGTAATTAGGCTCCCTTAGCAAGAAGGCTCTGAGGCTCCTCTTGCACAAAATTTGCAGCTGTCCTGTAAAAGGGAGAAGAGTGCAGCCACCCAGGAGAGCTCGAAGTGGTCTGATTGCTCAGGAGCTGCTGTGTCCTGCTCCACCTCTCCTCCCCAATTGTCTTTTTCCGAGCTGTTATTACTGTTATTATTTCCATGCTGCAGGAGCCCTAATGCCTTGGTCCAAACCTAGGTGGCATTTTCTTTAATGCTGCTGCTCAGACATGGTAGAAATTTGAATAAGTGAGATTTATTTTTTTTTCTATCATCTACTGCATGCCCAGCCGGTTGGATCTAGTGGGGTCTAGCCCATACCCTTTTCAGGATGAGGCTGGAAGAATTGCATTTGGAATGAAGTGATTTGAGGATAATTTTCCGTGTGAAGTGTTTTGTGTTGCCTGGATAAAAAAATCCCAAAGGGAGCTTATTAGAATAATCTTTTAGATTTCTAACAGTAAGGGTGAGTAAAAGCTAGAGGAGATTGTGGAAAATATAGATTTTCCATGAAGTAAAGGTTTTCAAATATGATTAAATAAATATCTAACAGTAATGCCTTCAGGACAGGTGACCTTGGCTTGTGTTAGCAATGTACTGAATAAATATGTTACATCTTTTCTTCCTTTTATTTATTCTTTTATATTTTTTTCATTTTTAATGGCAATTTTGACACTAAAATGAATTCCAGTGGGTTGTATTTTGAAACTTTTCAATAAGATGAAAAAAATACACCTGAGTTTCCCTGGTTGTGCTATTAGTTTCTTGAAGTTGACTTGCAGAACATTAGTCCAGGGCATGTTTACAGTAGAAGGAGCAAAATTTTCCCAGTTTTCAAAACTTATTACAGTAAGTCAGCAAATGTAGCCAGTATAACTTGATTTTCAATAGCAACAATTAATAACTTTCCTATCCAAAAAAAAACAAAATGCATCAGCCAAACTACTTGATGGTTTACAAGATGATTATGAACTTTTGGTTGAAACACCCTTGTGAAGTAAAGAGCTATTTGCTATGACATAGTTTCAAATGTCATTAAAATGCATGGCCTTAGCCTGTGTCCTGGGTTCAGCAGTAGCAGTCATTTTTTTCGCCTTCTTGGTAGCTGGTGCAGTGCTGTGTTTTTGAATTTTGGCCTGGGAACAGCGCTGATAACACCGATGTTTTTAGTTGCTGCTTAAATGTTTAGTCTGACTAAGGACTTTCTGAGTCTCATGCTCTGCCAGGGAGGAGAGGAAGCCAGGAGGAAGCAGAGACAGGACACGTGACCCAAACTGACCAAAGAGCTATTCCATTCCATAGCACGTCATGCCCAGGATGTAAAAACTGGGGGCAGGAACCTGGAAGAGTTAGTTCACGACTCAGTCGTCAGGTGGTGGGCAGTTGTATCTTCTTCCCTTGTATTTCCCTTGCTGTCAGTATTATTATTGCCCTAAACCATGACAGCCCGCTAAAGGAAAGGCCTAACAGCTGCTAATCAGAAACAACATGAGTTTTTTCCCCTTGCACATGCTGTTGTTGCTTGTCTGGTCTGTCAATCACACTTGTCCTTGGGAATACTTTTTGCCTGTATATTTTCCAAAAATACAGAGACAAGTCAATTCATATTGCTAATATAATACTTTGCCAGTTCCACTCATTTTTTTAAATCAGAAAGATAATGATAAAATTGGGGGGGGGGGAACTAAGTTAATAAGTTCAAAGTTTTACTAAATAAAATGCATTCAACTTTTTAAAAATTTAATATTAAACAAGCTCAAACTTTTTAGGAACTCAGAACAAATGGAGATTTTAATTTCACATGAAAAGCTTTAGTTTTAATTTTTAGTTCAAAAAGTTTCAAAGCACTTTTTTGTTAAAACTAGTCCAAAACAATTTCCTCTAATTTTTCAGAACATTTATCTAAACAAAAAATTAGTTGATGTTATTCTTAGGTTGAGAAACTCTGTTTTGTTACATTTATGCTTCCAGTTTCATTCTCCTGTTTTAAGTAGCAGTTAATTATCTTATCAAAAATCGAAACAGACCTTAGCAACATGAAAGTAATAAAAAAAATCAGTGGATTTTATTCATCTAACAGGGTAAAATTTCTGAATCCTGAAAACTTCCTTTTCAGGCCTTCGCTGGAAAGTGAAAGACCACTAAGAACTTATTGTCCCTGAGAGCAACACTGCAAATAAAGAGGAAAAAACACTTTCTTTGCTGCAAAATGGTGTTTCATTTTCTTCACCTGTATATATTGCAGCAGACACATGCAAAAAAAAAAAAAAAACCCACCAAGAAGTGCTTTTTAACAAGTTAACAAGATCTTTGAAGAAGAAAGCATTATGATCCTGTTGTGATAAATGTTTATTCTTATTCATCTTCAAGGGCTTGCAAGTGATACTTGAAGTCCAATAAAAGTGAGGACTTGCAGATGCAGTTGGAGTTTAAAAGGAAAAGAAAGAGCTGGTGCGAGTTTTATCACCTCACTTTCAAGGTTTACATGCTTTTCTGTAAACATTAGAATATTTATTAAAGTCTAGTTATGTGGGGCTTTTTGTTTGGGGCTTTTTTGGAGGGTTTGGGTTTGTTATTTTTTCCCCAGAAATCTAGTAAGCAAAAGTTTATCTTTACATTGTAAAATTTGTAATTCATACTTAATGAAGTACTGCTTTGCTTGACACACAGCCTAGGACAAAGTACTAGGAAATGACTTTGAAATTGCATAAGTGACATTCCACATCTCGCAAACTTATTACATCCTTCTTGATCTATTGCCTTTTGTCTTCTGAGGTCTCATCCTGAAGCCTTTACTAAGGGAAAATTCCCTCTGACTTAAAAGCTAAGCAAAGCCTTTATGAATAAATCACCTGGGCTTTTGGTGCCATTGATCACTGAACCAGGCTTCTGAATCATTGCAGATTTTTTGGTATGAGGAATGTTTTACCAAGCTTTGCTGCTTGGTATCACTTCTGCCACATATTCTGATCCCAGAAGCTGTTAGCTGTATCTTTGCTAATTCCCTTTATCATTTCACTGCTTGGCTTTTCCAGATTAAACAAACTTACAGCAACTAGTTTAAGTTCTGTACCTGAATATTTAAACTCTTTGTCTTACCCAGGATTTTCCTCTTATTATAAAAATTACAGTCAGAAGACTATTGGAAGCTAAAGAGAAAATAAAATAATTTAAGGGGTATTTTACCTTTATTGAAGCGTTTTCCAGAAATGAAGCATTTTCAACAGCATCTTCCTGTTACTGGCATAAATGGTTTATATTGTTTAAAGTAGGAAGCAGATTCTCATGGGTGTAATTGAGGTACTGTGAGCCCAAGCAGCTTTACTACGCAAAGCAGCTGAGGGAAGTTGTCCTCAATTTTTAAGTAACGTGAAATACTATTAATGTCTGATGGGAATAATGAAGGGGATAATCAGATGCTGGATTGTAGAAATCAGTAGAAAAGTCGAATAAGCTTTTATGAAAGCTGTGTTGAGATTTATTCAGATGGATTAATAGCATAAGCAAATAATTTCATTATAAGTGTTATTATTGCAGCAACTATCACACATTCTTCTTTAGCAGTTACACTACAGTTATTTGAAGGCAAGAGCAAAGAGCTTCAAATTAGCAAACTTCAAGTACTGTTTTTATATCTCAAGTCTTTTTCCTGTTGTATATGACAAAGAACCTGACAAGTAGTTTTCTCTATATTGTAAAACCAAAGCGTGTTAAATATTCAGAAAATGCAAGTGATACACAGCAAATTTTTTAATGTTACTGCTATTGACAGTAACTTGCAAATATACAGTTAAACAGATTATTTTTTTCTCACCTTGATTAATTTTAACTTCTCTCAAAAGATTAATTCTTACATCTTTGAAAATGTAAGTCTGAGAATGGATGCGTGAGTATCTGGCTTGAGATTAATAGCCCAACATCAAATTTCAGCGCCTGACCACACCACAGCTTATCTACATGAACTTGAACAAGTCTTCCAGCACCTCAGCTATGTGTCTGTGAAAAAGGCTGGTGATAATTTTTCTTACATATGTTTCATGTCTTTCATTCAGTCCCTGAGCTTGGTTGAATACGTCCCATTAAGAACCAGAGCACTTAGCAGAGGCGAGCATAAATTACTCTCTTCAAAATCACTCTTTCAAAGGCAGTAATACAAAGAGATTCAGCATTAGATTAATAAATGTAATGTGTCCCAAAATGAGGGAAATAATTTCCACAGTAAGCATCTTTATTTTCCTTGAGAAACTTTACAGGGACATTCAGAGTCACTGATGAGCAATAGAAGCAACACTTAAAGATCAATAAAATATGCGGAAGTCAACATAGACAGATGCCAGCGGGTCACCTTAGATGGTTTTGGTTAAATTAAAAAGAAATATGAAATGATTTTAATGGTCTTTCTACTAGGCAATTCTTTAGAAAATTGATTAGCAATCTCACAGGGTCCCCTTTTCTTTGCCTTAGTATTTTACAGCTAATCTCATCCATCTACTGCCAAAGCATATAAGATCAGCAGCTACCACAAATCAGTAGCTAGGTAAGATCACAGTGTACTTGCTCATTTTTTAAAAAATTCACAAAAGTCAACAAATTCAGAGTTCTGGGGTAGTTCTGGGCTTGCGAACAGATTACACAAGCACTGAGATGCTTTTCAAAGGTGCAGCGTCCTTGCACAGTGATATCCTACGGTCTGAGAACTCAATACAGACTACTTGTATTTTAAAAATTACTCAGTTCTAGTTACAAGATAGAAAAAAAGTAATAAAGGCAATTTCCACTGTGAAATCTGAGCGAGCACATGTAAACAGTTCTAGAAGTTCAAGCTTCGGTTTCACTGAAATTAGATTCCTGAGGGCTTAATCCTGACCTTTTCTGTTTAAACATTTACTATCCTGACCATATTCATAAATATATTTATAGCATATATTTTCATATTGCTTATGCAGTCAGAGAATGATCTTTCAGTCTCAGAAACTGATCGTCTGACAGTGTTATCATTCTTCTTTCTACCAATAAATAAAAACAAACAAATAACCCAGCTGTTGAGTACAGAAGTTAGCAGTTCTAAACGTTCAATGCCTTTTTTTAAAACTAAATGCTAATGAAAAAATAAGATACACTGCGTTTGTATAATTTAAATGCTCTTAATTCTTGAGTATTCAGAGTGATAGACTTCTCAGCTCACTGTACTATTAAGCCCTACTCTACAGCACTGCCTACCCAGAATTTGCACAAGACGGAGCTGAGATGTAGCTGCATGCTGACGTGTTCTCAGCTAAGTCCTAATCTTAAATTTTGCTGAACAATCTCCTGCTGCCTTCAATTACCACTGCAGAACTTTGAAATTGGATCTGTGATGGCTTTTCTGACAAGGAGAACACGATGTGATTTTTATTGCACACAGCCAGCTATAGACTGCCAGGTTATACTGTAACCAGTTTTAATACTTATTTTTAATTATAACTTTGCAGTAAGGAGTACTGATCGATAAAGGAGTTTCTTCTGTTTGAGTTTCACAAGAGACAAAGACCTCATTTCTCTAGGGAGCATTCCACTCTGGAAAAAAAAAGAAAAAATAAGTGGAAACCTATGATTCCTTCCTGAAAAGAGTATGAAATGTATTTTCTTACTGCTTGGCAAATTTACACAATTTTTTGGTAATACGAGTCCTACCATCATCTTTTACTTTCTGTCACGTGCAGAATGATTTAAGTAGTCTCTTTGAAACAGCCCATTCCCTGTTTCTTATGATGTGTCCATGGGTAGGTCTTGATTTGTATCTGCATTTGCCATTTGTTACATTCATTCAAGGAAAATCTCTTGATGCCACAGTTCCACATCAGTTCTTCACTCTTCATATACTTCATTCCACATACACTCTTCAGAGTTTCCTTTTTTTCAGCAGATTGGACATTTTTTACATTACTGTCAATGTTTTATGAATTCAGCTTGTCATAGAGTCTGGAAGAAGGTGGGCAGAAGAGTCATGAAGTGGAGGTATAGTGGGACATGCTCCTTCCCCAGCTGTGCACCCCTTCTCAGGGGTCTGAAAGTGCACTTTCAATAACCCAGTAATTATCCATACCTGCTTCTTTCACAGTGAAGGCAGATGCTGCTACTAATCTGTGGAGAAAAATCCCTTTATTTCTAATAGATCCCTTAAATGGTTTGCTGCATTGCAGCCTGTAACACTAAAGGGGGGTGTAAGATCCCAAACTCACAGGGTCACACTTCACAGTATTGACTAGACATCTAAAATAAGAAACACTCATAGAAAATTAGTAGTAGATATTTTCTTCTAATCATTAATTATCTGATTTATATTTTAAAGAATTGAAGTGGATTATTGGAATATATGAAGTAAGAATGCTGCTTTGGATGTGCTGTACAAATGAACTTAGTTTAAAAGAAAGAAGGAAAATCCTTTATACTTCATTGCCATCATACAGTACTATTTGTATTACTAATGTTTAGTAATAACTAATAACATACTACAGAAAGTAGTGCAAGCCAAAGACTGCATTTTCCTTGAAAGCTCTGATTAGATTCAGGAGTTTAGAAGACTTTTATCGGGGGACACTATCCGACAGCCCCATGCATTTCGGCTTCCTTTCTGCTTGTCTCCTCTTTAGATGTCCATTGATGAGCTTTATGACTTAATGTCATATAAAGCATGTGGCACAGTTTACCTGAGAAATATTTAATTAAAAATATGCCTAAAGTACAATTATAAAGCTATCAGAACATTATACATAGTTACCAAATTTGGAAAGACCTCTTTCAGAATGAATTTTAAAAGGCTTCATACACTAATGTTGCATATTAATGTTTTCATTTCAATCATAGAATCAAAGAATAGTTAGGGTTGGAAAGCACCTTAACATCATCTAGTTCAGTCATCTTTCTTATTCTTTTCTATATATATTGTTCTAAATAGATAATATGCTTTTCATGAAAAGAGTAAGCTTTTCTTCTCCAAACTAAACTCATAATGTTCAGTTTATCAGGGTTTTCATCTGCACTTCAGGAACAGGAAATTCTATATGCTAAATGCTGTGAGGCCCATTGGGACAACAGAAATAGCCTAAATAGACAGTGATTTCTTAGTTTATGCCAGCAGCTATGTTTGTTACCATCCCTTGAAGTGACAGCTGTTCATCATGCATTCTCTATCCCCCGTTCACAGATTTAACTCAAAATTGTCTTTTGCCTCCATTAAATGGATTGCTAGAAAATCGATGTTATAAAAATTCCATCTAAGATAAGATTATCTCAAGAATATGATGCCCAAACAAGCAGATCCTTGGTCAGTAAGTCAGCAGAATTGTCAGCAGTGTAGACAACACCAGAAAAACTACTTCAGATTTATGTTATCATCAGCCTTGCCCCAGAAGGCAAAGGTATAATTATAGTTTAAATCCACACATACACAAACTTTCAAATTATCGTGTATTTGGAATTAAAGTGTTGATTAAGATTGATAAAGATCTATTTTGCAAAGAAAACATTGTTACAATTACTGTTACAATACCCCAGGTTTGGAAGTTTTGCTTTTTTCATAGTGAACATCACTCGTCACTTTCAAAAAACTTTTTCTTAGGCCAGTGTAATACCAGAAGATGCATGTCAACATGACAAGGAGGTAAAAATATGCTTGTGCTGGGATAAGCAGAGGTTGGTTTATTTCCTTTTTCTTTTTCCAGATGAGACAAGAAAATTAATCCAAATGGAAATTTTCGTGCTTCATATAAGGCCACATCTAACATTACCTTTTCAAAGGTTAATAAATCAAGGGCTAAAATAAAAGCAGGCAAACGAACAAACAAAACCTCCTTTGGATGAGCTTACTTCACAGAAAATATAATAAACACGTGAAATGTGATATACCGCAAGCAAAATAAAGATTCATCTTTTATTCATGGATTCATCAATCATTCCAAGAGACTACCAGTACAGACAGCTTTTTTATGCCACGTTAATATTTTATTGGTTTTTGTGGAAGGAAAAAGAAAAAGAACATTGAGGATAAAATGGTAAAAATAACATTTAAAAGACAAAGGAAGAACAGAGATTCATAAGATTAATAAGATTAATAAGACTGAACAGAAATGAGAGGGAGATGGTCAAAAAAATACTGTGCAGGTCTGGGTGTTACACACACAAAGGGTCTTTGCACAGAGTTCACAAGGCTTCATTCTTCTTCACATGTCTAAGAAACTAATCAGGCTTGACTCTGAGTGGCCAAATTTGTATTCACAGATGTGACTTGTTCCTTGCTTGGGAAAAATGAACTCACAGAGAGAAAAGCAACCAACCAACCAAACAAAAAACATATATCTGAACCTAATTAAGCATTTGTCATGGGTTCAGCAGTAGCAGTCATTTTTCTCCTTCTTGGTAGCTGGTGCAGCACTGTGTTTTTGACTTTCGGCCTGGGAACAGCGCTGGTAACACCAGTGTTTCGGTTACTGCTCAGTGATGTTTTGGTCTGGCCAAGGACTTTCTGAGTTTCATGCTCTGGCAGGGAGGAGGGGAAGCCGGGAGGAAGCAGAGACAAGACACCTGACCCAAACTAACCAAAGAGGTTATTCCATACCACAGCACATCATGCCCAGGATGGAAAGACGGAGAGCAGAGACCTGGAAGGGTGGGGGTGCACTGCGTGGTCGGGCTTGGTATTAGGTGGTGAGAATTGTATTCTTTCCTTGTATTTGCCTTGTCATTATTATTATTGGTGGTAGCAGTAGTGATTTGTGTTACACTTCAGTTACTAAACTGTTCTTATCTCAACCTGTGGGAGTTGCATTCTTTTCGATTCTCCTTCCCATCCCTCCGGGAGCAGGGGGAAGAAAGAGGGGGAAGTGAGTGAGAGAAGGGGCTGCGTGAGTTAGAGAGGCTTAAACCACGGCAGCATTTTTTCAAGGAAAATATCAAGCACATGGAGCAGTGTGCAGTGCCGAAGCCTAAGAGGGTTCCTGATCCAGGCACTTTCCCTTCCTATTTTTGCTACAAACTGGGACTTTTCCTTCAAATACAGTCCCATGCACAGAGCGTAAGGACTTCTATCTTAGTAAGGCCATATCTGTCCTGTTCTTACCACCTCATAGCTGCTGCAATTTTAGCTCATCTGGTAAAAGGCTCAAAATTTTCAAAATTGCAAGATGTCTTTACTCCTTAGCGGATCACAGCCACTTCCGGCTTTGTATCACTTCTTTTTTCTTTCTGTCTTTATTTCTTTTCTGTTGGATTTTTTTTTTAATTTATTTTATTTTTTGGCAGAGATATTACTGTTGAAAAATAATGGATTATTATTTCTTGTGTTGGAAAGTCCACACCACAGCCAAAACTATAAGTAGGTTTTTTCTAAGTGTCAGGAAGTGTATTGTTAGAGTGAAAAGTAAGTAATGAATCAAAATTAAAGTGCTTTTTCCAAGATCACATTGCTGTTCTACAACCTGCTGGAGAGCTGAGCTGAGATCTGAGATGCGATGTGCACTGTGCAAAGGCATTGCTGTCTTTGACACACACCCACAAACCAGCACAGGATGCTCCGCTGCCACCCTTTGTTTGGAAACAAAGAAAATCCTAAGAAATAGAGGTTTGACAGACTTAACTCCAGACTTAGCTCCGATTGCTAGAGGCTGGATTTGCTCCTGATACATATTCACATGAGGAATAGCATCCTGGTATGTATCAGCAATAGTGTGGCCCACAGGACTAAGGGAAGTAATAAATCCCCTGTCCTTGGCACTGGTGAAACTGCACCTCAAATATGGTGTTCAGTTCTGGGCTCCTCACTATAAGAAAGATATTGAGGTGCTCGAGTACATCCAGAAAAAGGTAGTGAAGCTGACGAAGAGTCTATAGAACAAGTCCTGTGAGCAGAAGCTGAGGGAACTGAGGTTGTTTAGCCTGGAGAAAAGGAGGCACAGGGGAGCTTTTATCTCTACAGGTATCTACAAATTATCACTACAACCTGAGAAAAGGCTGTAGTGAGGTGGAGTTTGGCCTCTTCTTCCAAGTAACAAATGATAGGACATGAGGAAATGGCCTGAAATTGCACCAGGGAAAGTTTAGATTGGATATTAGGGAACATTTATTCACCACAAGGGTTGTTCAGTATTGAACCAGGCTGCCCAAGAAAGTGCTGGAGTTACCATCCCTGGAGGTATTTAAAAGACATGTAGATGCAGCACTTAGGGACATAGTTTAGTGATAGACTTGGCAGTGCTGGGTTAATGGTTGGACTTTATGATCTTCAAGGTCTTTTGCAACCTAAACAATTCTGTGATTCTATAGCTGCACAAAAGATTTTTCCAGACCTGAGTCCACCAAGTGCCAAGCTGAGTAAGATGGTTTACATAAAATATTTGTGTTCAGCGTCTTGCATCCTTCATCCTTTACATCATAAAATTATCAAGAATGCTAGAATGGATTCCGTTATATACCCTGTCACATTGCAGTCTTTAAAAATGTTAACTCACACTATGTATAGTCTGCCATGTATGGAAAGAAAATATATTCCTATGAGTGCTTGATCTGCAACAACTTCACTGCATAGGTGAATATGTCCTATCAGCAAGATAAAATGTCCTATACACCTACCCTTCCACATCAAGCTCTCAGAATACTTCTGCAAAAGATATTCTGCATTATGGGGTGGGAAAACAACTTGGAAGTATTCATAGACATAGTCCATTTTATTTACCAGAATTTATGAAGAAAATTGGTCCTGGAAGAATTATGAAATACAGTAATTAATTAGCCAAATAATTACATTATAGCACTTTTTAATTTTGTTTCTTTAAAAAGGCTCTCCCAAAGCTATTAATAAAAAGCCTGTCCAGTATAAATAGAAATAAGGCACAATCTAAATTCTGATTGTGTTTAAATTTGTTTTAATCTGGAAGTCTGTTGATATAGCTATTCCAAGCTTACATGGAGGCAACTGTTGGCACATTTTCCCCCACAGCTAAAACAGTTTAAACATTTTCCATAAATTATCTAAATGCCTTCATTTCCATAAATATAAATCCATCAGCAACATTTTAAAACTTTTAATATTTTAATGAAATGTTCAAAGATTCATCTGAATTTATATTACAAAATGCAAAACTATCTCTTAAAAAAAAAAAAAAAAAAAAGAGAGAGAAAATTTTGGCTGTTTCTCCATAATTTTACTTTAGAATTACAAGATAAACAGAGATCAAGAACAATTAAGTAAGAAAACATTATACTTCAAATAATGTAAGGATTGTGGCACACAGTGATAACAATTTAACTATAAAAGCATCTTGTTAATCTAATAACATGGTAACTATACAGTGGTCTATGCACAGTATCGTTGCAATGAAAAGAGAAATGTATTCTGAATGCAGAATTAAAAAAATATACCCATCATTTATCATCTGTTCTTTGATTACAATTGTTGTTGTTTATTATTTGTAAAACAGTCATAATTACCTCTCGGAATGAAAGATTAGCATCATAAAAACACATAAGAATATACAAATCCTCCCTGAGGAGCTTACAACTTGCTTTTTTTACCATAAAGTGTAAATGTACTGTACTTCAACTTAGAAACATGTTTTATGTCTATTTTGGTTTGTTTTGGTCTTTAGGCCCTAGTAGTCAACTCTAATATAACAGCACTGTCTCTAATGAACAGCCTGGGTAGCACACAGACAGGAGCTTGTGTCTGTCTTGTGTGGACACCAGAAGCCTTGTTCTATGTTAGGAAACCTACGTTTGACATAGCCCTTAATTGCTCTGCACATTTTATTTTAACCTAACCTCACACACACCTTGGCCTCTACTGGGAATTACTTCAGTCCCAGGATTTTAGTATCACATTCACTTTACTCAATCACCATTTATTATTCATTGAGTATCATTCATTGTTGCTTGCAGAAATACACTAATCTTGTGTAACTGGTCAAGGAGAAGGCAGCCAAAGTTTTTCTGATATTGAATCAAACATGGATTAACTCCTGTACTGGACATGGGGCCCAGATACACCATGCCAAATCTCAGATACACCTCTTAACTGAAAGGGAGAATCTGATAGAGTGTTTGTGGAGTAGAGAGAGATAAAGGGCACCTCATTCTATTAAAGACCTAATTTGCCTTCTTGATATTTTTATTTCTTCTATTGCTATGTCACTCTAAAGTCATGTGGGATTCATCCAGGCTTAGGGAGAAATGGATAACTGCATTAACTTTGAAAAGAGAGGGGTTTCTTTTTTCTATTTAAGGAAATTTAATATAAGCTGGTTTGGATAGAGGCCATTTTTGTCATGTATTTGTAAAGCACTTTAAGTGTGTGCCTCATCCAGGCATTATAGAAGCAAGATGCGATAGAAAATAATTAGTATGTCATTTCTCCTTTCTTACAGTCTCCTCTGTCTATTCCCCTGTTGTTTCATCTGCAACTCTATACCCTACTCAAGAAAAAGATGAATGCCAGTAATGTCACATCTGACATTATCAGAGGCTGACCTCCAGGGTAGGTGTTGCTCAAATATAAAATGAGTAGTATCAATAGATAAGGTTGCTGTTTGTGCTGCAGTAGTGAGATGCTCAGTAGAGTTCAATACCTAAATGTAAATATCCTTGTTCTTTTTTGCGTAGTCTGTGTATATAATTGTATTCTAATACTAGGAATGGAACAGGTCTTGATTTGAAGATCTTTCAGCGTCTAATGATTATATCGGTGTTGACTCCTGATATTATCAGCTCACTGAACCATAACTTCTGTCTTCAATGAGTTCAAATATTTTGTCATGTCTCTGATGGGTTTTCTGTCCTGCCTAGTCCTGGATAACCTCAGCCAAAATATTTTTTGCTTGATTTTCATCGTATTTTCTGACTGCATTTATTCTTCCTTGATCCTGGAAATCTTCCCTTCCCTTCCCTTCCCTTCCCTTCCCTTCCCTTCCCTTCCCTTCCCTTCCCTTCCCTTCCCTTCCTTCTTTCCCTTCCCTTTTCCTTCTTTCACAGAATTGTATCACACTTGACTTTGATGGACATAGCGTGTTGACTGGCAAGGACCTGGTTGGATAGGGCTTTGAGCAACCTGGTCTGGTGGATGGTGTCCCTGCCTGTGGCTGGAGGGTTGGAACTAGATAACCTTGAAGATAATTTCCAACCCAAACCATTCTATAATTCTATGAAGACCTCTAGAGGACACATAACCCAACCTCCTGCCTGATGCAGGACTGTCGCCAGCATGAGATCAGGTCAGCAGTGGCTTTTATCTCAGTGAGTCTGGAAAGGCCCAAAGTCTGGATACATCACAGTTACTCTGGGTGACCCAATCCAGTGCTTCCTCGTCTGGAAGTCTTTATGATATTCATCAACTTCCCAGCTCCCAAGGCCAAGAAGATTTTTGCTTCACAGTCTTATGATTTCCTTTCCAGAGAACCTTTCAGGCAAAGCTGGATCACTAAGGGGTTCAGAATCCAACCCAGACTCCTTGTCTTACAGAGGAGGAGGTTGGGAAAGCTCCATATAGGCTCCAGAGAGCTTACCAAGGAGGGCAATCAGGTTAGCCAAGCATGCTGTCAGAAAATCCTTGCTAGCTGAAGGAATTCTCATCCTGCCCACACTGGACAACAAATTTAATGATTGTGAGTTCCAGGACCTTCTCGGAGTCTGCAAGGAAACAGACCGGCCTCCATCAACTTTTCCTCAACTGGATATTAGCATCAAATGCAATACCTCGGCTGATCTACCACTACAGAAAAGACACCAAGAAAAATGGAGCCCAATTTCTTTGGATTCACTGAGATGTGATAACCCTCTCATATTTTGCTGTATTACTATACTAATTATAACAGCAGTTATAATTCTAAACAAGTCCTTAGCTTATCAGCCAAAGCTTTGCAGTTCAATTTCTCTTGGAGCACTAGAAAACAAAAAAGCAGTCATTTGCTGGAATCATGAGTAGCTAATTTGCTGAGTTTAGTGGCAGGAAGCCTGAAGATAATCAGTCCAGTTCTTTACATATATTAATGCAATACAGCATGCTGAGTATGGTAAATTACGCTGTTCAAAACAAGATAAAAAATCTTATCAGGTTAAACTGTAGATAAATCTTCATTGACAGAGTATTATGCTTCAGAATATCTCCAGATTCTTGGAAGACTTTCTGAGTGTCTCATATGCATATCCAAAATCCAGGCACAATTGTACAATTATACTGAATTAGGATATGTTTAAGTTTTTGTCTAGAATAGCAGTTACATTTGCAGCACAACCTTCCAGATTGCTGCAGTTTTTCCTCCTCCAAGTTCAAGCAGTAATTTGCACATAAACAAGTTTACATGGAAGTGTTTAACTTTAAAAAAATCCTCGCTTTTTACTGATACTGTGTTTTACTCCTTGTACTTTTTTTTGTGCATTATCTAGTTCTTGCTTACATTAAATATATTATAGTGAAGTTCATATTCTGTGAAGTTAGCAACCCTCTTTTCTGTTTCTTCCAGCCATATCCAAACCAGATTTCTGACGTACATCTTTCAGTAGAGGTACTTTTCTCTATCAAGCCCATACCTTAGCTCATTTCAGCATCAAGACAGATGATATAAATGTGAACTGAGCTGGGCAATATAAAACTGCCTAAAATCCTTCTGAGGCTGTAAAACTTCATAATTCTCCTGAAGTTTGCTGAACAGCCATTTCTCTCTTTCTTTCTCCTTCTTTTAGGTGCCTTTAACTGAGGTGACCAAAACTTGTTGCCTACAAGTAAAAAGGAAAAAAAAACCTACTGTGTATTTTACAGCTAGGTTGAGATTGGAGAACTGCACTTTACTAGACCTACCATAAAACACCTTCACTGACTTCTGAGCAGTGAAATATATACAGACTTCAGATGAAAAGCAAAAAACAAAACAAAACAAAACCCAAACCAAACAGAGGAACCATTTCCATGCAGTTGACATTTTGGGCTGTACTTGGTCTTAAAAGTGAAATCCTAAGTAGGGAATTGATTCACAACATCCCTCAAAACGCCAAAGAGTTATGACTCTTCAAGGTCTGGAGAAGGAAGATTTGGGCCAGTGTATACCCTTCCTTTTATTAATAGTTTGCTGCGTGATGACACTTCTTCACAGTTGTCCAGAAAATTTTGGAAACCAGGAAACGTTCCATATTTTGTTCTCTTCAGTTTTTATACTCTGCTATGAATAGCAATTCTTCTGAAAAAAAACAAAGCAACAAGCAATATTCTTTCCAAAGTTATGTTCCCTTGGTGAAGCTTTAGGCACCTACAATGCCTTCGTTCTTTAGCCCTCTGTGGTAGTTCCATGTTAGTGTACAAAGCTGGGTTACTTACTGGAGTGTATGGAAGGGTCCTGAATTTATGAACTGGATTTTGAACAATTTTGCATATGTTGACATTTGTTACTTTTTTTACTGAATGGGTGTGTGTATAATTTTAGAACTGAATCCTGAAATAAGCATTGATTGCAAAGTTTCAGATAAGCTCTTTTAAGCAGAAAAACAAATTAATAAATTGTTCAGGCTTATTGTTTTTTTCAAGTATGTATGTAAGGTCACAGGATTACAAAAGACTCATATCAAAAAACTGTGGCCCACTGACTTCTGTACAAAAAAAATCCAAAACAAAAATAGACAAAAAGAAGTATTATTCAGCCCTATTGCAAAGACACCTTCGCATGGCATCTGTGATGCCTGTTTGCATCCATATTGAAGAGTAAAATCTAGGTTAACAGTGTTGTGCTCTCTAATTAGAGAATTGTGATTAATGCTAGCAATAAAAATAGTATCATAAAAGGGTAAGAAAATTCCTTCCCCATAATAAATATTTCTCCATTGGGGTCACAGTTAGTTTTTATGGACTGACAAGGGAATCAGTCTCAGTAATATATTGTTAAATGACTGTTCCTCTGATCCTGAAATGTCTTCTCCACTTACATACATATTTCTAGTTTGGTAGGATGACAGCAGGACAGTACAAAGGACTGGGATGTATGTCTGTGCATTGTAAGCATAACTTGTAGATGCTCTGAATTAGGATTTTATAATCAGATAGCAGAGTTGAGTAAATGATTATGTTCTACATCTTCAAAAAAAAAAAAAATAATAGAAGTCTGAAAGAGCTGGATACAGGGAGGCTCTGCAAAGCTCTTTTGAGGTTTTAAAATGTATGATTGGAAATATCTGCTGCTTTTTTGTCTCATGTTCCTCAAAATCTGATCAAAAGTTAAAGATGATCTGAATTTACATGGGGGGAAAAAAAGCACTTACTTCCGCCATTATCTCCTTTTCTGCTTCCTTATAAATCCAAACTGGATAACATCCAATTTCTCATCGCAACTGCCTCTGGAAATGAAAGAGAGCCTGAATAGAGGAGGAGATGAACTGCTTTAAATGCTTTTCCATAGTTCTTCTCACTGCTATGAAAGCTTCATTAAAAGCTGCAGCTTGCTTGTTTTCTAACTCTTCCAAAGTAATAAGCACATAATTCTGCTGAAAACTTGGGAGGAGTGTATCACTGAAAGCCATTATGGCATCATTTTATTTCAAGGTCCTTTTCCATTTTCTTGGGAATCAGAGACCCCTGTCATTCCAATCTGAAGAAAATTCAGAACAAACAATGTCTTTTTAAAGAGGACGTTGAAAATTTACAATGTTGTTACGTCTACATAAATTACTTCTTCATTCTTCATTTTAAATTAATTCTTCATTGACTGTATGTATTGTGAAGCATAACAATTACTTTGGTCTTTCTTTTTTGTCTTCTTAACCTACATTCAAAATATATCAGATTCAGTGCTCACAGCTAACATACTAGGAGCACTTTTGCATTTATTTTGATTTGTTGAGATGGAGAGGCGTGAGCAATGATGAAGAAAATTTGTGATACCAGAATTTATTACATCTTATTCTAAAAAATTAATCTACAGTTCTAAGATCCACACGTGCTATAAACGATTACATAGGCTTACTTCTAATATCTGCTGTGGTGCAAAACAATCTTGCCTGCAGATTATAACAACTGCTCTTTTGAAACAGCTGGAAAGGATCTCAGACAGCATGGCTAGATGCATGCATTTCATAACACTGAGTATGACAATATTCAGAGCTCTTAAATTACCCTCCAAAATGACAGCCCTTCAGTATTGAAAATCCACTTCATGGATTTACCAAATTCAATCCAATCTCATATTTACTTATTAAATTCCACTTTTGACATCCTGGGACATATTCTGTATGCATGATGGAAGAAAACAGAGACTTTTGCATTTTTTGAGGCTGAAACTCTGTGTTATTTCTTCTCTGATTTGGCCCATAAATGACATCCCCAAACATCCCAGTGTGCAATGCTGTGCTGGAAGGAACATAGTATTTACAAGATTTTAAATAGCTCCACCTAAAATTTAAAGGTAATTATTGGAGTGAACTTATATTAATTAAGTAAGCCTAATAGGAATTCTGATAAAGTTATTTAGAAAGTCATATGTGGATTCTGTTATAGTGAATATATTTTTCTGTAGAATATATTTGCTCTGGAACATGTTTTCTACCCATGTTTCCTTGTCCTCTTTCAGTCTGCAGTACTATTGTAAGTAAAAATCACAGCTCCCAAATAGTCATTCTGATTTTCCATCTTCTTGTTTTCAGTTTACTTCTGGGATCCCAGTGAAAAATACCTTCTAGCTTATAATGAAACAAAATGGATTCATATATTATAAAAAGGAAAACTATGAATTTTATATGGTTGGGTTTTTTCCACAGAATCTTGATAACATCAGTCTTCGAGCTTTCCCCAAGCTAAGTCCACATCAACATTCAGAAATAAGAAAGTATATTTCCATTTGTTAATTTTGTTTTACCAGTTGAGAATAATAAAAATAAAAACTATAGTAAGGTCTAACATGCCTCCTGCTCCCACTGAATGAGTGGTAATTTTCTGGCATATTAATGCTGGTGTTTTGCTACAATTCTTCTCTTTTTTATCAGTAAAAATCTTTCTACAAAAAAAAAAAAAAAAAAAGACTTTTGGATTTTAGTCTCTGATTGAGGGGCTTTCCTGACAGAAAGGAATACAGGCTGCATTTTTCTTCCCTTTCTGTTTAATTTCAAAATCCAGAGACCAAAATGTTTGATTTGCTGTCTGTGTGCCACAATATACAAGTTTTCATCAAAAAACTCAAATATTTTCAGGTAGAGTAATCTCTAGACATTCTCGGAAGCAATTAACATTGCCCGGTTTTGTAAATGCATTCTACCCATGCCTGTTTGTCATGTGACTTTTACAAATATTATTTTCAGGTTTTCTGATACAGCTGTGATTGCTTATCCCAGAGTCACAGAACTGACTATGCAAAGTGAACCTACGAAACAGTTCTGCATTGCCATTTGGAGGCAGGATATTTTGGTAATGAGCACCACTGGGGTCTGAGCTGGGTAAGTCTCTTGCTTGACCCTAAATGGGAGAATAGAGAAGAATGCTCCAACCCTGAATGGCTGATATGCTTTTCTTCCTCTTCCTAGGTAAAATTTAATGAAAAAAGAGACTTGAAGTGTGGCCCATGGGCAATTTTAATCTCCATTCCCTCATGGTTGACCTATAAGTAGAGGGACAGCATTGATTATTATTTTATTTACTAAAAAAAAACCCAACAAACACAAAAACAAAACCCAAAAGGTGTGGTGTGGACTTTATGAAATTAATTTTAAGAATACGACCCATTATCATAAGCTTACAAGCTTTTTTCCTCCATTCTGGAGAGCAATTTACAAGTTGTTTTTTGCCAATTGCAACAGAGAAGAATCTGATGTTGAAGAAATGCGTAGGCTTTATCCTTAAATATTTATTAGTATAAGAAGCAATGTACCACAATGTTCTGGCTCTGTCACATTCGATTCGCCTGTGTAGATACAACCTGTAGGCAGCTGTTACACCTAAGAAACAAATCAGTCAAAGAACTGAGAGACACTAATGCAAACCAGCCCTTGCCAATGATATGCACAGCTTTCTAAAGAGGCTGGCACATTTTTGTTTTGTGCTTTGCATTTTTGCTGTGTTTCATAGGCTTAGCAGCTTGCAGTGCAGGAATTGAATGTGGCTACATGTCACTTTAGGTGTTTCAGATGCTTATTTGGTTTATATGTATTTTTATGTAATGCTAATGCTTCCAAGGTATATAAGCAGAAGGTTTTTTATTTCATTTATTGCCATGCAAATTTATATTAATTAAGCAATTATATGCTAGTATTTTAATGAGAGGGAGAAAAAAACTTGATAGGATAGAATAGTACAGAAAACCAGGGCTTATGAATGTCCTCAGGCCTGTCTAAGGCTTTAACCCTTCTAATGTTCTCATAACAATTCCTGCAATGACAGTGGCATACACTGGTTCAATATAAAATACCCTGAAAAAATAAAATCAAATGCTTCAAACCCCTCTGTCTCAGACTTGTCAGTCTTGGCCAAGTTTCGGGATTATTGAGAGGAAAAAAAAATGCTTCTGTCAAGTATTTTTTTTTTAATAAGCCACTGCATTCTGGGAGTCTGAGAGCCCTCACTCAACAGTGCATAAGGCAGCACCAGAATCCGATATTAAGACTAATAAAATGAAATCATTGTCTGTGTGCAGCAACTTAAAACTCTTATATTGGTTAAGGTCTGCCAGAGGCAATTCAGCCACCAGTTCCTACAAGACAAGCAATGAGAAGATATAGTTCAGCAGAAGGAAGGCAACATTCCTTTGTTAGCAGTGAACTCCTCCAGCCTCAGAAACAGCTGCCATGGTGGTAATGAGGAGACCTATAACTACAAGGCACTTCCTGAGCATCTTTTTTGTCCACAGGACCAGCTTCCAGATGGTGTGTCTCAGCCTCAGGACCTTAAAGTATACACTGGAGATGAGGGAAAGTCAGACAGTCCTAGAAGCTGTCAAGTAGAGAAAGTGTCCCCTGGAGATGACTGGCAGTTTAGCAGGGTAGACAAGACAGGATAAGAGTAAAAATGGAGACAGATAGAGCAGATGCAGGGAAGCCAGATCATCTTATTTGTCTTGTGAAATATCTGTGCTCAAATTCCAATTAGCAAGGAGAGGAAGAAATTGTAATTTCAATCCAGACTTCCAAGTTAGGGGAGAGAGATATGCCAAATATTAAAGACAATATCTTACAACGAATGTGAAACACAAAAAAAGGATCTTTTTGTCTTTATGGTTAGGATAACCCCAAGCACAAATACAGGCTCTGTGGAGAATGGATTGAGAGCAGACCTCAGGAGAAGGATTTGGGGATGCTGGTTGAAGAGAAGCTCAATATGGGCCAGCAGTGTGCACTTGCAGCCCAGAAAGCCAACTGTATGCTGCACCAAAAGGAGCATGACCAGCAGGTCGAGGGAGGCTATTCTGCCCCTTTGCTCTGGTGAGACTCCACCTGGAGAACTGCATTCAGCTCTGTGAGCCCCCAACACAAGAGGGACATGTACCTGTTAGAGTAAGTCCAGAGAAGGCCACGATGATAACCAGAGTCCCAAGAAATGTCCACAACCAATCTTCACAACTGAGCTCCGAATTGCTCCTATTTGCAAACATAGTTCTTAGGGCAGTCTTTGGGTGTGTGTAACCAGCAAAGCAGCACTGTCAGATCACTCTTCACTAATTCTTTATGTCTCAGTCCAACATAATCCAATCTAATGGCTTCTCTTCTGGACACAGAAAGCCCTTTTTATCTGTAGCTATCTGCACATTACCAGATATTAGCTGAGTACCTCTTTCCTTCCCATCTTCAGGGACTAAAGCCTGTGTCCAAGATTTTGTCACTGAATGTAGGCAATTTGATTTCAGTATATGGTTCCCAGTCTCCATTGCATGCTTTGTCTGGGACAATTTCCAAGCTGCAGCAGTTCCAGGATTTACCATGTGCAATGGCGAAAGAAATGTGAGCACAGAAAGCAGGCACTTCCAAGATCTCTGCTGCAGTGATGACTGCTTTTGCTGGAATCTGTGTATACAGCTGCATATCCCATTATGGTAAAAGTAACTAAAACAAAGTGCAGAGTAAAGGAAGCTGGTATTTAATAAATTCATGGTGACTGTTTCATACCCAGGAAGAGGTCATTGCACAGACACTGGTAACAGATATAAATGCAGGGGAATAGAAATATATGGAAAGCATCAGAAGAAACAGCCAAACAAGAGTTAAAAGAATGACATTTTTAATTGCTACAGAAGATGGAGACCATATGATATAAAGATTAGGTGACAGGATGATGAAGAACAGAACTGGAACCATAAAATAATGAGGCAAAGTATCCTGCCCAATATCAGTTTCTAAAGCATATAAAAGGCACATCCAGAATTGGTTTACTGTCTTCACTCAAGAAGAATTCAGAAGATAAAGTGAGGATGTCAGCAATGTCCCTTGTACTTTGTCACACACAAGTGATCCTGACCAGACCACTTAGGCACACACATCTCAGTGCTTAGGACTACACAAAGGTAAGACTGAGAAAGTCAAACCAACTGTCTAAGAGATTTGGCCAAATCCTTCCCCTTGTTAAGGTTTTTCTTTTCTTTTTTTTTTTTTTCTGAATTCCATTACACTGATTTCCTACAGCTGTGCTACTTCTCTCTGGGCCTTATATTTCAGCTTAGTTAGGAAACATGCTCTGTTTTTCAATTGGTTCATTTGAGAGATTTCCATCAAAACAGTGCTTTAAAAGAAAGAATGCCTTTGCATATTTAGATCTCTTCATCTGGTAGACCAGGAGACTTAAAGCTTGAAGTAGTGCTGGCCACAATCCCCCCTGGGGAAAGCAGAGTATCAACAACAGAAATGACTGTAATAGAGATTGCAAAACCAGTTTTAATTTAATAAGGTAGGATATTTTTAGTATCACAGATATTTGTTGTCATTTGCAACCTATGACTATTGATTGCATTGATGGGGACACTTTAAAAGAATTTTCCATGCTTTTAGAGAATTACAAAAACAATGGATTTATGAATTAATTTAAAATCAAAACTTATGCCTATAAGTTTAGGTGTTCATCACTTCCATATGTTTGATTATAACGTACAGTGTGAGTTCTGTTTTATAACTTCACTAACACATCAGAATTGTTTTATTTCCTTTAGTTTTCGGTGCTAATTTTGAAGCAAAGCTCAAACGCTTACTGGATGACTGCAAAAATCAGAGGACCTAATCCCCACTGTAAGTGAAATGGTTTTATACTTCTATGAAGACTTTAATATTGGGTAGTAAGATTACACTTATTCTTCAGCTTTCAATGCCTTTAGAAGAAAAGCATGGTTAAAAAGAGTGTCACTGATGACTGCGTTATCCAAGATATATATTCGGTAGAAAGTATCTGTGTACGCTCTTCAACAGGAAGATTAAAGTTTGGTTTTTCCTTACTTCCTAATTGTTGGGTTAAAACTACAAGGGATTTAGGAGGCTCATGTGGCTGGGGTTCAGATATTACAGATTGGCAATCAGCTTTTTGATGATGAGGCATATAGAATAAAAGGCAGGTTTGTAAGGGGGGAAAAGGGAGGCTTTGCAAATTGTTGTGTCAGCTGGGTAGAAATCTTCTTAGGATCTTTACTGCTAGATGATATTTCCGGGAAGGTAAAAAGAAAAAGAATAGGAGGTTATTTGTCTCAGCTGAGAATATTTTACAATACTTACTAGTATAACAATGGATACAAAAATAGACTGATAGGGGAATAAGGGATATATAATTGGCAAAAATTGCTCTGTGGCAACTCAGCCAAGGCAACTGACAGCTTTAGGTAGCTGGTTTTCAAGACTTGGAGTTTTATAGCTGTTTGCATACCAATAGCTGTAATTTTCCTTGAAAGTGAAAGGCAGTTTCTCTGACTGAGTCCACCCAATTTTTACTTTCTCTAGTAAGACTCTTCAACCACTGGTCTTTTCTAATAACTGCTTTTTGGTGTCAGCTTTTTCCCTAATCAGAGCTACTATTTCGGGAAGAAAGGCAAACCTGATCCTCCATTTCTCCACCCCAGGCTTAAAGCTTTGGCTGCTTACTATCTTATTCCTCCTTGACTTTTAAAAACTATGTTTTGTTCCATGATGACAGTTCATCAAGCATTTCTATGCAAGCTCAGAAGACAAATGTATCAAATAGCTTTTTATACTCATTCTAGAGGAAAGATTTCAGTAGACATGTCTCCCAAAGAAGAGGGTCTGATAAGCTTGGCTTTTAAGTAGGGTTTCTGCTAAACAACCACTAACCTTCTTCATCCAGCTTTTTATCGAACAGAGAACACATGAATTTTATCCCTAGCATGAAGACTTTTTTCCTAATTCAAATACAGTTTTAATCTTTGTGGATGCAGTGGGGACTAACTAAAGTGACCATGTCCAACCATTTCCTCAGAAGAAGCAATGTGGTCACCAAAGGGTCCAAACTTGTCCTAGTAAATAGGCAGATGTGATTGTGTGATGCCAGACACAACTTTCATTGGTACTAGAAAGCTGATGTCTTCAGGATATATGAAGTATGGACAGATGAAGGATGCCTCAGATAATGGAAGACCTTGAAACAGTAGCTTTTATTATTCAATAGTGACAGATTTTGAAGTAGAGAATTATTTTCATTTACTTTGCTGGCTTCATAGAATCATAGAATATTTTCAGTTGGAAGTGACTTTTAAAGCTCATCTAGACAAGCCCCCTGCAGTGAGCAGGGGCATCTTCAATTAGATTGGTTGCTCAGAGACCTGTCCAACTAGATCCTGAACGTTTCAGGGATGGAAACATCTACCACCTCTCTGGGCAACCTGTTCCAGTCTTTCACCACCCTTGCCTTCCTTAAAACTAGTCTGCATCTACTCTCTTAGTTTAAAGCCATTACCCCTTGTCCTATCTCAACAAGCCTTAGGGGTTTCTTCAGGAGAAGTTTATAGGATGGTTCACTGTTTTAAAAAATTCCAATTACGTTCAAATTCCATTAGTTAAGTCAGTAAGTATGCTAATTCATGGCTAGCTCTGCCTTTCTACCTTTGCAAGATTAACCTCTCTAGAAAGTGGAGAAAGAAGCCATGCAACTCTTCAGATGCTGATGATCTATTTATTTATTTATTATTTTGAGGAAGAGACTAGGATATGAGAGCCTCTGATAAACTTACAGTGCTTTAATATTTTTTCCCCCTAGCTGCACACATGCTGACCTTATGAGGTTATTAAATATTTTTTCAGGAAACTGCAATATTCTCTACAGTTGTCTTGTTCATACATATAGATAAACTGACTAGCTAATCCACTCTCCATCAGTTAAAGTGAGTGGAAGGGTTTGGGATAGAGAGAAGATTATCACTAACCCAGAAAGAGAAATTAAATAAGAGTAGGTCACTTTTGATAGAGTATCCTTTATGGGACCTTGACTGCTCAAGAGTTTTTCTACACTGAGCTGCGTTTGAAATTAAAATTTCCTAACTTTGATTGAACATGAATTATCTTCTGAACAATGGGAGGACTCAGTCCCTTGAGTGCGTTTGATTACATATATCAGGTGATGTATGCATGTGCACCAACAGTTGGAGGTCTTAGCATTATAGAACATACTAATTAGATATCTGTTTTCCTGTTGTCTTTGGCAAACAAATTGCTATCATCATGTTCACAGACTATGAAAAAACCCCAGCAAATAGAACATCTGCTCTTTGTTAAACACATGCAGAGATATTTCAACACATAGCCGTTAATCAAACTTGAGCTTTGTTTTTCACCTCTTTCACTTAGTAAAAAAATTCTTATAAATATCTACTTTTTTTTTTTTTTTTTTTTTTTTTTTTTTATAGCAGTGGTTAAAAATTTACAGGGGAATGAGGGGGAGTGTAGTTGGGGAAGAACCTGGAAACATTAAAGACTAAAAACATCAGTGTGTTATCAGCGTCGATCTCAGACTAAAGTCAAAAGCACATCACTGCATCAGATACTAAGAAAGGGAAAAATAACTGCTACAGCTGAGCCCAGGACATTTCTCTGTATATTCTCTCACTTGTACAATTCACTTTGGTCTAGTTTTCAAAATGAGTAACCAGCTATTTGAGATAAGGCAGCTAGGATTAAATGCCTCTAACACGGCACTTCTACAGGTTCATCACTGGCAGCATTATTAAGCTCATGGCTGAGGAAAGAATGATTTGCTGCCTGCAGTGGCAACTGCAAAGCTGATTTGGGAGCCTTGGCAAGGGTCATATGAGGGAAAAGCTGAAGGAACATTTCCTGTCTTAGCTCTTCTGAGTTTTGACAGAATTAGCTGAGAAGTCAAAGTTGACAATGCCTTAAATATCACAGTATGGGTCAAAAACTGCTAATTAGGTAACAATTAATTTTGAGTGACCTCTAGTGGTGCTTTTCCACAGTTTACCTTCAAATAGTTAACTGGAAGGTCTAATATCTGGAATTCAGACTCTATATTTAATACTGCTCCCCTGGCAACAGGCTGTATAGTCTGCAGCTACCTAGGGATGCCGCACCACAGGTTTGTTTTTCTAAGAAAAGTTCAGATAACTTCCTAAGAAAATAAAAATGTTCTTTATGTATGCCTTTTTGCTAAAATCATTTATTATTACACTAGGTGGAGCAACATACTGGAATCCAGTCTACGATGCAAGACTTCATCACATTAATAAGGATGAATATGCCTTTGCAGCAACAGGAATATACAAACTTTTCCAGATGCAGGCATGCTGTTATTAGCTTTAATCCAAACCAGTATGGGCAACAAAATTTTTGACAATGGTTGAATCCATCTCATAAGGTATTCCTACCTGCAGCAGCTATAGCAAAGCCAGAGTGGGACTGAAGTTACACCTGTGTGTTGCAGCTTGTAAACATGCACAGAACTCAGCTGTGTAGGTTGCAAGCTGAAGATCAGAAAAAGAGAGCTATGCATAGCAAAAAAAGTGAGGGATTTGCCCTCTTCAAATGAGACATTTAGCTCCAGCAGTTATTTGGAATTTCAGGTGATATAAAACTATTTTTTATTACACTGACATTTCAGAATGCACCATCTATCATTGGGTCAGCTCTGAGTGCTTTGTAGTGATTGTATTTTCCACATTCCCTATCTGATAGGAAGATGGGACAGTTATTAGCTAAGAGGCCATCGTGTACACACAGATCTGTATGAATATGTGTCTCTGTTTCTTTTCTTAGTTTCTGTCTCAGCACTCCCACACACCTGGGACTTCCATTGATACGTGTGCCATCCAAATACTCCAAAAACATAATGGCTACCCAGAGAAATAGCAGAGGGTCACCTGGACATGATCTCTTCTGATGAGACGTAATGCCAGCTCCCTGACTACTTATGATTGGAAAAAAAAAAAAAAAAAAAAAAAAAAAACCAAAAAATCACATGATGTGGTTTACAAATGTGCAAGAATGAGCCCCGGTGGCCACATTAAAAGGGTCAAATCTCACTCTCTAAGTGAAATGCAAATTTGTCAGCTAACAGTTATGCATCTCAAAGTGATGTTTCGAGAGGCTGCAGACGGTCTGCTCCTGTGGCCACACTTCCTCTCTGATGGGATTGCCTAGAATTGACATACTGCCCAACAACTTCCTTGCAGACAAACCTGCTCCACAAAGAAGGGATATATAGGTATTAAATCACAGGAAGGTCAAAGATGTGGTCAAGAAAATACTGTGCAACAATGGGAGCGATCTGACTTTCAGTTCCCCTACATGGCAGTATCTCATTTTAGGAGGTAAGGCTTTATGCTAAGTGTAAATTTCAGTTAAATGAGACAAATCTTATTTTTTCAAATGCTTCAGAAAACCAGTCAGGTAATAAATTTACCTTACCTTTTCCTAAGTTTTTACCTTGAGGTGAATTTTGAAGCATATCCCAACCGGAAATGTTCAGTGTTTATTACGTAAAAGTCAGAGGCAGTAAAGTGTGTAAAATCAACAAGCAAGTAATCATAGACAGTAAAGATTTACTGTCTTCACAATTACAATCCCACAACCCCATGAAAAGTCACAGTAAAATATATGAGTTAGTTCTCATGTATAGGTTTACAGACTTTAAATTTGCACCAGTACTGATGCTGGCTTCAAAATACATAAATAAATATTCAAATGCCTTTCTCAAAATGCAGCAGACCTGTACAATGACATGTGACCTGTCATTTAGATGTTAATCTTTATGAATAGTCTTGAATTATTGCGGTACATTGAAAAAATATGTTTTATATGCATTCCCTATATGCAGCAGCTTTTGATCAAGATTTTCGATCTAGTTGTAGCTGAATGACAGTTTCCTTCACTAAAAAAGATTTAAGTCCAAAGACACTGTTAGAATATATAATATAATTATTTTGCCTAATGGAAAAACATTCATTTTGATAGCAGTCTTAAATTACTGCTGCCTTAAAGGCAAATGTTTTAACATATAAAGGATTTGAAAATTGGCTGATTAGTGGTGTAAATCTTGAGCAGGGAGGGCAAGGAAATCTTCCATTTGGTCCATTATTTAGTTCATCACTGAACAACTTGCAAATATTTAACCCCTATTTATTTATTGGGGTTTTTTTCATGCATGTGTGTCCTCCTTGTCTTATGGACTAAATTTATTTGTTTCTCACTTAATTAAAATCTTTTAGCTCTTTTATTTCATGAATAACAGAGACCCGATAGTACTCTATGGCCAATGTAGTAAGTTTTACTAAATACCAAAAAATTCTATTTTTAACCTTAAGGTGAAAGTAGTTCTAGGATTAAATCTAGGTCTGTAAGGCAAAAGGTCACAGAAATTTATTTAATATACATTTACTGATTCTCAATTGTTTCTTAATAATAGTAATGTTTGGGTTTTGTATCAGTGAGAGATTGTTATTATTAACTGTCTTGGCCCCAGGGACAAAGCTGTGATCATTTCAAAACACACAGGAGAAACAAAATTTCTCCCTAGTTTTATGGCAAGATAATAGTAAGTAATTTGATCTCTTCCTCTAGAATGTTATTGCTCTGAAAAGACTTTTAAATCTATTTTAGTTACAGTCAATGGTTAACTTCGGTGTGAGACATGCACTTAATCAGTTTTGTGCTGATCTGCTCCTTATTTGCTCTCTACACCATGGTTAAATGCAGGAGCTGATGGAAACTCTTCAAATGAAATTTCAGCTTTCAGAGCAAGGGAGGGCAGCTCTGAGAGCCAGATTTGCCTTTTAATTGTTATTTGCTTGCACAGACTACAGGCAGAAACAGCTATAAGGAACTTAGGTAACAGTCTAGCTTTAAAAAAAAAAAAAAAAGGAAAAAAAACAGAAAATAAACAAGAAAGAACCATTCATATTTCCAGGCTGTAGAAAACTTCTACAAACTATGGAAATACAGAAAATACACTCATACAGCTCCTGTGGGTTAGCACAGCCTTGGCAGTGTAATGAATCTGAATTTTGGGAAACAAATAAGACCTTCTAGAAAAAATTGTGTCCAGAAGCAAAAATCCCATGGACTTTTAAAAAAATTATGTGCCATTATTGACCATAGTCCCTAGTCCACGAGGTACTGGGGAATGAGCTCTGTGAGCAGGCTGTCAGGCCTCCCTGCCTGCAAAATCTGTCCTCTGAGCATAAACAGTTAAGAATTGGGGGAGAGGGGAGGAAGGTATTGTGCTGTGCATCCCTTGAAAAAATTCTTCCTTATCAGCATAAATTAGATGTGGTTGAATAGGAGTCATATTAGAGTTTATATTAGAGCGCAATGAAAATGTGGGAATTTCCTGTGATTCTGCCCTAATCTCCTGCCACTTGGGTAATGTAGGTGAAGACGGAAATACAGCAATAGTTATAAGCTGTTGTCGCTCATAAGTGTGTTTATTTACTGTCTTTAGAGGAAGAATATAATCTGAATCTCTTGGTTTTTCTTGGGTTATGATTTAAGCTTGAAATGGCATGGCAGTCTCAGATGAAAGTATCAGATTTGCATCAGAATCCAAGATGATAGCTTTCCAGTAAATACAGTGTAGCTTTGAAATTGCCTCTTCACAAAGATTTGCACTGTCTTCTGCATCTTTTTTGTGTGGATATTTTTTTTAATTAATCACAAAATAACAATGAAAGAAGGATTAAAAAAAAATGTTCATAGATAAAAAGCCATATACGACAGACTTTCCAGGTAAATGAAAAGAGAAAAATAATTCAAAATCTTCTTATTCTTGAATAGTATTTTATGCAACTGCTGTTGAAAACACATCTATTCAAAGGAATTTTTGCTTACCAGTAAACCCACAGTTTAAAGGTTTATGCTGCAGTTGCAATGCTCAAAGTCTCAGGCTTTTCACAAGGCAGAGGGATGGCTTTTCAAGTTGTTATAAAGCCTCTGCAAAACATCACATGTCTACCACCAATTCCTGAATAGAACAATTTAAGTTGCATCTAGAAACCAGCTAGAAACTCTGAATTTTTGACACCTTTTAAATTACTGTCTTTGTTGTTATAATAATTCCATGAAAAATATTTCAGAAATCAATTTTTTGCTTGTGTATAATTCCCTGAACTGAGAAAGATGCTGCTGGATGTTGGGTAGATGAAGGAAATGCCACTAGAGAAACTACTGAGCTCAAATTAAGCCTACAAAAGGTGCCAGAATTTAAAAATCAATAGGCTTGATTGCACAATGTCCTGAGGTGGGAGGGAGAGTTTGGATGATCTCAAAGCTTGTCTCACAGCATTCCTTTCATGAATTGGGGTGCATGAAGTCCAGTAAGGGCAGGACCACTGCCTGCATTTATTTCAGAATATACAGTGAAGGGGCTTTCATTGTGTAAGGATGTGAGCTGTTGAACTTTAAAAATCAGACAAAACTTCAAGCTAGGCTGGAAAGTAGCATTGTAAGTGCCAATGGAAAAAGAAAGAGTCAACGCTGAATTTACCAAGCCAAAAATTATGCTGAAGGAAAAGTGGTAAGAACATTTACATTTGTTAAAGGTGGAATTGTACTGAACACAGGCAAAGAAACTCTGAGAAAGCATTAACAGAGGCTAGAAGAGGGGAAATGATTTTACATGTGGAGGACAGGGCGTGAGCTGCATTCAGTGTGCCCATTAAAAATCACCAAGACACAGGATTTACTTATAAAATTGGCAGAAGGAATAGAGTTTTCCAAACTGCTCTTGTCCAAAGCCTGACAGCAACATATGAATCAGAATTTTAAAAAAATACTAATTCTGACTGAACTCACGCATGCATGCCCATTCAAGTATGAAAGATTACCCTGGGGGGAGCCAGTTACCTGCAGGATTTCAAAGAAGAATGGATTGAGTCCTGCAGAGTATAAATAGTATTTTCTGATTTTTGGATGGCATATTAATACCTGGGAGCAATTCAGACAAGTATTTACAAAACCTTGAGGAAATTCTAACACATTATAAAGCTATGCTTTAAAGCAAACAAAAATAAGTATGTATGGGATTTTATGGTTTTTTTTTCATCTCCCTAAAACCCAGTTACTTGCCTAAGTTTCAGGACTAAAGGTTTTAAAAGGGAAGGCAAAAAGTATGGAGTATGCAGAAGTATCTCAGTGTTGCACAATTTCTGTTGTTTTTATCCATGTTAAACATTTCTTATGGAAGTTCCAAATTATAATTTCTAATTAGGTTGATATCTTTCCTGATAGAAGAAAAACAAAATAGATGTGGATGGAACATTAAGATAAGATTTTTTGGAGAAGGACAACAAAAACATCCAACAGCTTCAACCTATTTATTTGAAGTCATCCGGGATAACCTTAAAGTATAATTTTCTGAGGGAAAAAGGGCTGTTGCTTCATAAGATTAGTTCCCAGTCATACGTCTTTTAGTTATCAAAATCTGAAACTACATCTAAATTTTTAAGAGACTTGCAGCCTCATTTAGAAATTAATAAATTCTACTAGCATCTGTTTTATAAATACTCTTAATGCAGATAATGAGCCATTGATAAAAAAGGGGAGTGACTAATTTACATATTTTGGGTGACAGGCAGTTATTCTGGCTCAAACTTTTTATTGGTGGCTTGCTATTGTAAAATTCCTTGTAGACCATCAGAAACATGTGTCAGTCACATCCCTCCTTCCAGTCACCAGTAAATTCAGCTGGAGACAGAGAAAATATGGTTTTTCTGAAAAGACGTCTGACTTTCTGTTTTTGGAACAGCCACATCACAGGAGTCATTCAAGCTCCAGTGTTTCACAAAGCAGCATTACCTGGGCAGGGGAGGCTGTCTTCCAGGAACAACTTTCAGTAGGTAGCAGCAAGAAACTCATAAAGCTCTTTACTCGCAGGATTATGAAAGTACCATCAGGAACAGATAAAAAAAGGACAGTAAGAAGTTATCCTTGGTACCAAGCTTTGACCTGGGCACCTCAGCAATCTATAGCCTGCAGGAACAAGGGGAGGAGGTGTTTCTGCCAGTGCCTTTGGATCATACACTTTCTGCATGGTTGCCTGGACCTGCAGCAGAGTCCTCTACCTGCAGTGTTCATTATGGAAGACCTCCCTGAAAATCTCTGCAGGGCTCTCCTGGGGAACACTGGCCCCAGGGACATTTGTGTGCACTTCTGCCTCGGCCTCAGAGAGAGGCTGGGCAGAGGCTCTTTGGTTATGTCCATTAGCTCCCCAGAATCTAGAGAAATGGGGTCCTGTAAATTTTAATGTGATCTTGTGGCATATGTGTTCAGCTTAGTAACAGGGAGGAAAAGAAAACATTATTGTCCTCAGTTAATTGCTTCTTTGTGACAGAATACACTTCAAAGACACTTTAGTCTCAAGTGCTTCTTAGCAGAGAAAAACCTATATTACTGTTTTTTAACCCCACTATTTCTAGCAACACAGACAAATGAATTTCATATAATAGAATAGTCTCCATCAAGCATCTCCACAGGCAAAAGTGAAATGCAAAATTAGTTTGGGGTTTGGTTGGGGTTTTTTTGTTTTTTTTTAAAGCACTGTTTTAATGAGGTGTTTAGTTTAGCACATTTGGCTCCTTCAAATTACCTCAAGGGGATTCATATGTTAAGGAAATACACAGCTGTTGTTTGTGAAACCAGCCTAGCACAAGAAGAGCATGTTGTGCAAAGATTTAAATGCTATGTTGGAGGGGTCACTGTGCTCTTTTGTCAGCTGTCAGTTACTAATAACGAGCCTGCTACTTAATTTTAAACATTGTTATTTTTATTTTTTAGTGTCAAATATGTTCCAGATTGGTTCGGTTTGGCATTGAGTGCCTGGGTCGAGACAGGAAAGTTGCAATTAAAAGATTACCTGATTTAAAAAATTGATGAAACATTTTTGGGGTGGGGAAGATTGGCAATGAAGTTACAGGCTTCAGTGTTGGCCTGAAGAGGTTGTATTCAGCAGAGACAACGTTTGCAATGATAATTGTTTTATAAACATGCCCTGGTATGCTTCAAAAGCTTTAATTCCGAATTTCTTAAATTAGGCAGGCTTTGCTCCTGGCAAGCAATAAACTGTTTTCATTTTAGAAATGTCACTTTACATTTAAGAAAATTAATAACTGAGAAAGAAAAAAAAAAAATCCCGCTGGTAGATAAGGGTAAAGAATCTGTTTTGTTTTGTTTTTTTTTTTTTCCTTTCAATTCAAATATCCAATTAAAATCAACAGAACTCTTCGTTGAACAAAACCTTGAATTTTAAGGGCCAGAGTAACAGAATTTATATGCTAAAACAGGAATACCCAGTCTCACCATTTCATGTGAAGCAGTATTGGCCAAGTGATGTGCTGGCAGTGCTGTTCCTGGAGCTTGCCTGGCCACCACGGCTGCAGCACAGCATTGGAAAGCCCTGTGGGCAGCAGGCTGTCCAGAAGACATGGACTAAGGACTGCTGCTTCACAATCTACTCACACATAGCACATTTCAGATCATTCTGGCTTGTAGATCATTTAATCATTTCAATATTTGTGTTTGATTTCCTTCATGTGCTTTATTAGTGAAAATAAGTCCCATGATTAATCATTAACACCAGAGCAACCTCTGCTGGCTGATGGAGATGGAGTGCTTTTCTTTGCAGCAAAGCATGTTTAAGGATTCAATACATTGGCTGCTCAATCCAGGCTTTTTTTCTTTTCCCCATCAAAGGCATTAGTATGTAAGTATAAGGGATTTTATTTTTCTTAGAATTTAGGTAGAATATAGAATAGATGCAAACTGGAGCTTTACCAATTTTAAACACTCCATATTGGCACTGTATGAGAACAGTGGCTTCTGTCAAAGCAAGTGCAAATGTGGAGCAACTTTCTTGACCACAAAGCATGAATTTCATCTAGGCCTCCGTGATACTGTTCTGAAAACATAATTAAACTCATACTGAAAAATAAAGCCTTTGCCTTACTAAAGACAGGGAGATTACCAACTATTATCAAGGTATTTTTATACATCAAGTTTTCAGAAAGGCTTTAAAACCTTCTGTGATTCTATGATTTGGTTTTCCTAGAAAAGCCCTTCTAAAAAGAAAACAATCAATGTTAGGGGAAAATACAATGTTTTACTAATGTCCTTGTATTGCTATTTTACAGATGGGAAACTGAGGCACAGAGTGTCCCTGAGATTTGACTGTCCCAGGCTATTTAACCTGGAAACAACACTGGGGATCAATGCAAGCTCAGCCATTCAGAGCACAGTTAATTTTCAAGATTGAGAGACACTTTCTATCCTATGCCAACGCAACCACCTGAGAAGGATGGTAGGAATAGCACTTAATGTCACCTACAGTGTTTGCTCATTGAATGATCATCTGTCCCAAGGGAAGTGGGCTAAAATCAGCTATTTGTTGAATGCAGGCTATTGAAAACCATCCAGGCACAAGCTTTTTCTTAAGTAGATGAGCTGGATTCAAAATGATAAACTGGATTGCTAAAATTATATTCACCTTTTCCAGTTTGCAAGTCCCTCTTCTGAATGTTCATTGAACAAGGATACACGGAAAGTTGTGGGGGATTTTTGCTTTCTTTTTTATTGCTAATTCTGTATAATGGAAGTATACCAAATGCAGCATGCAGGCTAATATTTGGGCATTACAAGAACTCAGTGCAAAGATATCTGTAATATAGTGAATAAGAGGCTGTTCCCTTGCTCAGCAGGGAAATAGAATGACTGCCAATCAGGAATGAAGTCACTTTCCATTTCAGGCTCTTGTACTGAAAAAGGATAAGTTTTCCTGTGGATCTGGATTTGTCATGTATGTTCCCTAGGAAATGTTTGAGAAACCAAACATTTCTGCAGTGTGGGGAGCTTGGAAATAGATTTACACCCTATTCCCCATCATTCAGCCCTGCCACTTGTGTTCAGCTGATGAGAAATCCTCTCCTCCAAAGGACAGCTTTTGTTCCCATTGTGACTTTGCTGTCTCCTAGGATGTGATAGGCTTCCCATAGGGAGCTTGGATTGTAATGGGTCAGCAGAAACCACTAATGATTTCAGGACCTCCAAATACTTCACCTTGTTCATTTGTAGGTTCCCCAAAATATATACGTTAACAGAGATTTGAGGTTCAGGAGGGAATGAATTGATGGTGAATACTGGGGGTTCACAAATATTCCTAAAAGTAGAAGCCCCCAGCCAAGAGAGAAAGATTTCCTCTAAATAATTAAGTAGCAAAATTAGATTATTTTAATAAGTAATTAAAATTTTCTAGATATTTCTACTGTCAAAGTAGCAAAAAACAAATGGCATCTAAAGGCATAACAAATCCTGTAGAAAGCAACTTTGTCAGACCCTTCAGAAGAGAAAGTTTTAGTGATAAAGGTGCAGAGTCACCTCACTTGTGGCCATTTCACATAACAGGCCACACACAAAAACATTTTCCCATTTATGTGAACAAGCACTGACTTTCTGGGATGATTATTAGGCCCTTGTATTTAAATACTAACAGCTCACTGATGCATCACCACTGATGCCGGGTGTCATTTCTGATAAAAATCCAACTCTTTTCCTGTATCAAAATGCACTTATTGTGCAGTAATTTAATGACATAGCTCTTTCTTTTTATGAGCTCTGAAAATATCTCATTAAGAGTTTCACAAATTACCACAGTAACTTATGCTGACATGCTCATTTGTTCTCATCTCTGAATAAATCTGGTTGGCAACTTTAACAGAATAAAGCAGGGATTTCCCAGGCTGCAATTTAGCATTGAGGTTCACTCAAAACACCTTGATGTTACCTTGAGTTTGAACATTTGTTTAAGCCAAGGTGTGAGCTGCCACTTCAGACAGGCTCAGATGAGAGCTGTACATGCTGTATGGTGCTAGCGTGAGAAAACTGTGGAAATGTTTTTCCTTCTCTCTCAGAGCTACTATTTCAGCACTCTTCACCATCTGGTGAAACACTTCAGAGAAGAAAACAGTCTTGCAATGTCTAATTTTGCCATGTTTTTGGAACATTATTTTAATGACCTTTGTGTCATTTAAATATGATTACTTGTCCTCAAAGGCTTTTCCTGTTTACACTTAAATAGTATTGGAGCATAGCCAGATAGACTTTAAATTAAAAGGTACAAAATACTACATTTTTATTATAAAAGCTTAAAAGCAACGTTTACAATTAGGGGACATAGCTGGCACTTTGCATTCTGGTAGGATTTTGTTTTGATCTTATTGTAGTAGTAGATAAATAAATTTAATTAAGCAAGCATAATTACCAGTTAAATTTTACAAAATACCGAAGAAATGGAGGGCCTAATTCAAAGGGATGGTAATGGTGTAAATAATTGAGTCAAATTGTTTTGATTTTCGTGCTGCACATTGTTTCCTTCTGCCTGTAATGGTACAAGGCAAAGTATGCACAGTGCTAGAATTAGACAAATAATAGATAAATATATTCATAAACACTTTGTGGATTGTAATTAGAAATACATTGCAGCAGCTTCTACGAGTCTAGGTTTGATTTTTTTTTTTTTCTAGTTTCTGTAAATATTTTCATGAGTAAATTTTTGCTTTGAAGAATGTAGACAGAAGAGCACACCACAAAAGTGTTGTGAAACCATCTTTGCTTCTTGGCTTGGATGGCAACCAGGTCCTCAGCAGCATCCACACTGAGGTCTGTGTCCTCAGCACAGACCAGGTAAGCAGGGTCCTATGCCTGCAGTATGCTTAGTGGAGATTGTAGGGTTTACTTCGAGTCTGTGAGAAGAGTTTCCCATCTTGCATTGCTTAATGCCCTAAATAGAACTTTTCCAACCAGAAGATACAAATTACCTGACAGATACTGCCAATAAACCCACCGAAACTCAGGGCTCCAACAGTGATTTCTGCTGAAAAATGGAGCCTGGTGAATGAAATGATTGTGCAGGGTAAATACCATGCTGAATACAAGAGGAGAATATGATCACTTCAGTTCAGCGCTGGTGTACTTTTCTGCAATGAACTCATTTCGGTGCAGAGCTGTGATAACACAGGGAGGAGGCAAGCTCAGAAGATCCTTTGGGGGTCAAGGCAACGCTTTGAATGCTGGGTAATGACACTGAAAGCATTCAGAGCAAATACCACATCGGCAGCTCCTGGTCTGAAACCTGTTTGTTTAACTATCTCTCAGCTTATTTTGAGCATAGTACAAATTTATTAAAATTATTGTTTTGAAACTTCAGGAATACAGAAGGAGGTAAAACCTACTGAGTAAATCTGTCATTCAGCATGTTCTAAATGCATTCATATTTAATGAAATCATAGAGAACATTAGAATTACCTGTATTTCCTCAGGTTAGGGGGACCTTATTCTGCCATGGTGCATCCATCTAGATCCTATTAGTGTTATTAAGTCATAATGTCAGGGGCAGCTTTTGCCCACAAGGTAGCCAGCACCTGTCGATACCTCGATCATCTCATGAGCTTGGCATCCAACATTAGGCAATGTACACCCTTAACTCAAAAGCCCTGGATGAGAGTCAAAATGACACACTCCTCAGGTCTGCTAATTCACTGCATGTTCTTCCAGCAGCCTGACGGAGAGCTGCAAAAAACTGTGGTGCTTTGCTCACCTCTCAGTGCAGCGGAGCACAGCTTCTGCATAGCACTACTGGCCTCTGCTGCCGGCATGAGAGAGGAGGAGAGGAGAGAGATCGTACAGAGACTTACCACATTTCTGCTGCTCCAAAGGGCCTCCTGATCCCTGCATGTGAGCTAGAGGAAAAGCAATCTTTCATCTTTACTTTATTTTCATGCTTACAAATAAAGGTCAAGGCTCCTGTGCTGTAGTCAGCGATGTACTAGCTTTAAACAACCACCCCTAAATGTGATTGTAATTAGTTTCCTTTCAATCTTGATGTGAGCAGTGATCTTAAAATGCCAGGACTGTAGCATTGCATATGATTAACAAGCACACAGAAAGGCAGTCTATGGAAAAATATGGATAGAAATGAACAAAATGCAAATGTCGTACTGCTTTAAATTTTATTATCCTCCTAGCTCTTCATAAAATACTGTAGACATCGTTTGATTATATTTTTAGTCTAGGGAATTAATTTTTAACTAGGGAACTCATTTCTGTCTTATGATTACTCTTCTTCGCAATGGCCTGTAGGTCTGAACTAAAAAATCACAGTTTTAATTGAGCTAATGATGCCCAGAACTCAAATTAATCTCACTTATGTGTGTGTCATGCCATGCAATATGTGTGATAGCTGCAGGCAACGTGTGCATCTTTTCTTATCACTGATTTTTCCAGGAGAATGAGGGTGAAAATCCTGGCCAGGGGTAAGTCTGTGTCCTCCTATTGTCACCACCTGAGAGGCTCCTTGGAGGTGGCCGATGTCTGTGCAACTAGTGGAGGGGAAGGAAAAGCAACAAACCCAGTGATATTTCATGATCACTTCTCCAATTTCATCCCACTTCTTTCAAGGGCATGACTGTAACTCACAGAAGAGCCTAGCAGACAGGGAAGACAAGGGCTGAGTGGTATGCTTTGACATATCTGTTCACAGCATCTGATCCAGCTCCTGTCTGCACCCACAGATGGGTGGGAACCAGTTCTAGATAGGGAGCAATTCCCTTACCCAGTTGAGAAAGGACAGCAGAGCTGCTCCTCTGCTTGTAGCAGAAGAAATGGGAAGGGAAAAAAAAAAAAAATAAATTGCATGGGCACTATTTTGCTTGTGAATCTATCAGGCTGTATTTTCTACCTGAGAAAACAGAGAATTTTTTCCCCAACATCCAAGAAAATTCACTTTATCAAGATATAGGACTTCAAAGAAATTTTCACAAAAAGAAGAGAAGTAGGCAGCCATAGTAGAGACACAGAGGACTTGTTTCTGAGATAAAACAGCAAAGACTATATGGACAAGGAACTTGGTTTAACACTTTGAAGGTAGCTGTTGACAGTATTCCTTAGTTTGTCCTACCCAGGCATGCACAGGTATCTTAACCCCAACATTACCATCTGAGCCAAAACTACACACCGATACCTACCTAACTGTTACTTATTCTCTTCTCCAAGTAATTTAACTTAGATACCACTCTTTTAGAATAGCATTGTATATTCATACAGCTGAGAGAGTCTCAGAGTACGAGGTACCCAACATCTACAGAGTGCAGCTCTGCTTATTTATCTAACCCTGTACCTATCATTCCACTGCCTTGGGCTTTCACTCTCCATACCAAAATCTACTTTAAACAAAATTGTGAAATTCCAATTGCTTGTTGTCAAAAAGTTTCAGTTTTGTGATGAAAGATATGACCTTTCTTGCCAGCAAGTCTTATTTTGATTGATTAGTAAACACGAGGCAAACTGCGGGAGCATGCCAGTGTTAACTTGATACTGCCACAGGCTCTGTGAATCAAATATTTTTGTTTTATTTTGAACATCCTGTTAATGAGAAAAATATTCTAATCAAAGAAGCGTGTTTCCTTCAATTCTCTTCAGTGTAATTTACAGCTTCAGAATAGCATGATCAATTATGTCTGCTTTATTCCTAAATTAGGAAAAAAAAGCTTCAGAAAATTAATAAGCCTCTTAGCAACTGTTAAGCAACATCCAGTATTAATTATTTAATCACTTTTTTATTATTTTGCATCAGGTAAGAAAAGAATAGCACTCTGGCTGAAAGGGTTTCTTTTCATGAAACTCCTTCACGCACCAGATCAAGCTCTCAAAGTGAGCACAAGGTACAATGCCTTTGCCTAGGCAGAAAGACAGAAACCTTTCCTTAAAAGCTGCTGGAGAGGCTGGTGTGATCGAGAGTAAGAAGCTGCATTTCTTTATGCATTCTGGCACTCCAGTAGGTGGCTGGAAAAGGATCCCATCTAGACTGAGCATAAGAGGGATGTGCAAAAGCAGCAGATAAGAGCTCCTCAGTGTTTAGCAGCTTCTCAGGGTGGACATGGGCTCTTTGGATATCAACTTTTTCTGGATGCCTTTTTTTGGTTTTGTTTCATCCAGAGCAGTTACCTTTGGATAAGGATTTATTCTTGTCAGCTCTCCTTGGCTGCTGGGAGAAGCCTCCCACCCCGCTATCACATTAGGTTTTGGTGAACCCAGGGCTTCCCCCTCTCGGTGCTCCCCACTCTGCATCCCCGCAGGGGCACCAGCCCACACTCAGCTTACAAACAAGGCAGCAGAAACTGCTGATCGCTGATGCAAGATCCCAGCCCATCACCACATCTTCAGGAGACTGCCGGAGGCAAGAAGGCTCCAGAGGTTTCCTAGGAACAATGAACAACATCAACAGGAAATACAGTTACCGGCAGCTCACCGAGCAAACACTGTCAGGAGATTTACCAAGCGTTTTGGGGGCTCATGCAAAACAGTAATTTCTCAAATTTCCCATGTGCCTGAAGCCCATGAGCCCAAAGTCCATGAGCTTATGATCCATTTCCCATGAGGCTGAATTAATTCCTCAGATATAATACATTCTAACAATACTGGCTAAGATGGCACAGACAAGAATATATTAACACTTAGTGATGGTTACTTTTTAGCTCTTTTGCAGTTATACCTTTTTCCCTCAGCTCCTTTTGTGCAGGGTGCTGATACCTTCATGAACATGCAGAGAGGTCATGTGCATTTCAGCCATGAAATGGTCACACGTGTTTCTAAGGTGCATCTTCTAATCATTAACATTATTGTTATAATTTATTACTATTTTTATAAACTGCATATGGGCTGAATAGCAAATGGCTGTGTGAGAAAAATCTTGAAAATTCCTTTTGTAAAGGGTGGGAAGGCAAAGGACCTATGAATTACTGCCATAATACAGGCTTACATTTTGACATTTACAACTTTCTTTTCAGAATCCTGCAAATTGTTGGTTGTCTTCTTGTCCTTGTCTCTTGAGTCGTGTCTACACACATACCACATCAGCTCCATATTGGTGGGATACAGAAAATCACTGGACAGCTTGGTCTGTATCTCTGGTTCTATCACCAGAAAAAGGATAGTTTTCAAATCCACATGTAAATTTTTTCATCCTTCAACAGCCAGGCCTTATGCCATTGTGCTGCCTTCAGGAAATGTCACTGAAACCTGCTTTGGTGTCTAGAGCGAGTTTCTCTCATCCTAATTTTCTAACCCTAGGACAGGCTGTACCAAAATACATCGTGGCTCTGTATGTGCCCAAGACCTGGCCCATGGGTTGGAAGTCATCACCTAGGTCAAGATTGATGCTTATGAAAATTATTGTATAGGAAGGCCTGTACCACAGCTGCCTGGCTTATACCCAATTACTTGATTTAGTTACTTATCTTCACAAACAGGCACTTCTTTTCTAAACTTTTTTTAGCAGTATTACCATGAAATTGTTCCTCCAAGAGCAATAAAGAAGTCTCAATATTTTTAAGTCCATCAAAAAGAATTTTAAACACTACAAAATATAGGTGCCTTCAGGGATAAGCTTCTTGCTACCTAAAACTGTCGCTCTTTATACATAAATACAGAGTCCCAACACTCTGTGTAGTCCACAATTTCACTTTTATATTTACAGCAATTCAATTAATTATCATTTAACAGCACTTCCATGCCAAGATGTGATTAGTCCCTCATGTGAAAGTCATGAGTTACGTCCAAATAAATGACAACTAACCGGTCAAACTGCTTACAGCAGGGAAGAAAATGTTGAGGAAGAGGAAGTGAAGACAGCAGTAACCATCAACAGGATGAACCAGGTTCTTGAGAAAAAACTTTCGGATTTATATTGGATGCTGTTCCTTGCTGAGTTCACATCCATCTGTCAGCTTCATTTGGGACCAGGGTCCCTGATTCAAACTGATAGCAAGTATCTGATTCAAATAAGTGAATATTTTTGCTAAATGTTGTCTGTCACATCATGTTACTCTACTTTGGTTTCTTCACCACATGTGCTAACATGATGTGGTGTAACATAGCATGAAGCAGCGCAAATGATTTAATGTGACATGACAGAAAAATATTGCTGCAGCTTTTGGAATAAACACCTGCTTTTAGCAGTTATTTTAGCTGCTGGTAGCAGTTTCTTAAAACATATAACCTGGGTCCTGCTGAAGTGCATTGCACTTTGCTGTTTATGTATCTCTAATACTTTCTGTAGCATATACTTTGTTTTATTTTTTCCAGAAGCCATGTTCTCCTACAGGGTTGTGGGGGTTTTGTGGTTTTTCTTTTCATTAGAAGGAAAAAAAAAAATTGTCTAACAAAAGCTGGGGTAAAAGGAACTAAACTAAACCGTGAATGGAGACACATATGGAAAAAGTTCTTATTATGGAATGAAAACACCAGCTCTATTAATAGCCAAACACGTATGTACCCACAGGTTATAATAATTGTAGTAATATTGTTTAGAAGATTTGTTCTTCCTTCAAAAACTTCAGCAGAATGCTACAAGTGAAAACTGGGTAAAAATGATCTCTCCTTGGAGAAATATGGACACAGGTAAGGGAAACATTTAACTGTTGATTTTGTATTTGTAGATGTAGGTTTTATGAATGGGAACATTTTCAATAAGAAAAGCCAAGATTTGTGCGAGCTTTCCTAAAATTTTGGTTTATTTCCCTTGATCTGACTGACAGAAATATTAGCACTGGGAAATAAACCCCATGGCTTAGTTATTTAAAAAATAAAATCCTTTGTTCATATTGAATATATTTTTTTCCTTCCAAAAATCTTTCCATCTGTATATAAAAGTGTGAAAGCTAATTAAATTGGCAGCTACAGCTTTGTACTTCTCATTTGGAGGACCTTCATCTCAAGCTAGAAGAGCATCATCCTCCAGGTCCTCGTTACAGAAAAGGGGAATGAAACAAAAATGACCTTCAGCTAATCAGATCACAAAGTTAAAAATAGAGATGGATTTCAGAAAAAATAAAATACGTTTGGATTACCATGATCTCTTCAAAAGGAGTAAAACTGTTCCCATGAAGCCAGATATGTGGTTTCTGAAAGCTGGAGCTTGTAGAGGCATTTGACATGTTTGTTGTATACCTGGCACTTCTTGAACAAAAGCCTACAACTGTAACTCGGTACCTGTAAGTTTTCCACCAGCTGTCCTTCTTGCCACTTACCCAGAAAAAGATGCCACCTTGGTACACGGCATGAAGCTCTCCTGTTAAATTTCAAACAGGTATCACAGATGAGGGGCTGATGTTGCTGCCAGTGAGGAGACAAGGGCCTTCAGCACTGCAGGGAGAGGGGAAACAGGCTGACGATTGCACTAAATCTGTCCTCCCACAGGCACTGTGCTGCTGTGCCAACAGCGTGCTGGCCCTAGGGACTCCTAGGGTCCTCCTTTTGCCACAACCAGCCCCAGCAGTGCAGCAGGAGTGCAGTGCTTCTCTTCAGGGACTGCAGATTTCATAGCACGGAGCCAAATCCTGCAGTTTTTCTGAATGCAAAGCGTCTTTTGACCTTTGGTAATAATTAAACACTTGGAGGGATTTGGAAAAGCAGATTATAATTTATAATAGAAATGAGGACACCTTTTGCTTGTACTTTTACAAAGACTCCAAAGAAGTCCCTTGCTATGTGAACCTAGCAAGTTGGCAATGTATTTTAATGTATTTATTTGATTATTCATTCATTCTTTCATTCATTCATTTATTCAGTCATTCATTCAGACACTTGTTCATTCATCTCTGTCCTTTTGCAGGAAGAGAACATAAACCAGCAGTGGCATGCTTCTTCACTGTCCTGATTTAAAGTGACATCTCTGAGTTTCTATCTCTTTGGCCCTCCTCAACCCAGCATTATCCCTCATTAGTGACTGGGATTTAAAAAAAGGATTAAAAATAATGTCAGATTATAGGTAGGTAGGTAGGTAGGTAGATAGATAGATAGATAGATGTATTGGTTGCAGTGCTTTGATTAAAGTGCTGGGTTGGTGGGTTTTTTATTTAAGATCTTTCATATTCACAGTCGTCTAGATCTTACAGTTATCTTCACAAAAAAATCCCTGACTTTTTGTTAACTGGTCAAATAATTTCAATATCAGCACTGAATGGTGAGGTTCCTATTACCCTACCAGTGCCTGCCCAGTGGCTGTCGATGCAGAGGGGAGCTCCGGTGAGTCTGGGCCTCGCCTCTGTCTTTGTTGCCTCTGCAAGACCTTTTGGTATTTTCTGACCCAGATAAATATTTATTTAAAAATAGCCTTTCTGGAGGTGCCATCCCTGCTCTGGTTGCTAGCAGGTAGTGACTGTATTTGTTGTGTCTAGAAATTCTTCACCATCTCTGTGTGTCTCTGCCCAAATGTACCTTTTATCTGTCTCTGAGTATGCCTTAAACATGGGAGTATTTTCTCTGAAGAGGACTGAAATGAAGGGGAACTACTCTTTGAGTTGGGATTACTCACACTCTAATAGCTGCTGGAACAATTTTTCTCCCATATCTCTGAAATACCCTTAATTAATCTTGCAGACAACTTGCAACATAATTGTGTCCCTAAACTGTTAACCTTGAAAAATATTTGACAGTGTACTAACATCTCAGAAACTTGTTATCACAGGGAATATAATAAATCCATAAATATCCTAGTTTCTCTCCAAAGCCCCAGAATAATTCTTTGTTGTCGGTCTCTTTTTTTTCTCCTTCGTCTTCTTTTAGACCTGGTGACAGGAGACGCAGAAGGGCATGTTTAAAGAAAAAAGCAGTTTGGAAGAAAAGGTAGTTGTATATCATATATAATTAAGTATTTTTTATTAAAAGGGGATGTCCCTTGCATTTCTCACTCATTTGCATGTCTTCAGGGCACCACAGAACAGAGACGCTGGATGGCACAACCTGCCACCTGCAATCAGGTCAGAATTAGTCCCTGGTAAACAAAAAAGACAACACTGCAATTCACCACAGAGCCACAGTTGGCCTAAAGTTGCAACTACTTTTTCTAAAGTAAACAACTCCTTTTTAAAAATAATTATGGTACCATATAGGTGAAAAATGTGCCTAAAAGCTGTGTTCTCCTTGGCTGAGAAAATTAGAAATTTAAAATACATTACATCAGTGACCTTATTAAAGATATAGAAATCCTGAATAACTTTAATTAAAGTTATTAAAATTTCTTCTATTGGTTATTGCTTACAAACTCAGAAGCTCTGTATATTCAACAGTCTGGCTTCAGCTACTGTTGATAACAGAGACGGTCCTCTTCCAGGCCTGTCTGCTGTTCTTGCTATGTTGTCATTTGAAATCATCAGGAAAAAATAATCATAAGCTTAAAAAAGCTAAAGCAGACAGGCTGTTTCAGATTATTTCAGTATGTGTATTCGCTGCAACAACTGAATGCTCCTGTTAAAATCATAGTCTGATTTTCCTCCTGAAAATCAGGCTATAAACAAAAGGATTAGACAAAGACGAACCCAGAGAGAGAATGTAGATCTGGGTTAAAATGTGCACATGAAATTGTGGAAACACTTCTGTTTGAGGCCTTCTTTATTTCAAGAATAAGTATTCCTAAATGCATGTATTCTTTATGTATTTCTGTATCAAGGATAAACTATTCATCTCTAATAGAAAACAGAAAAAGAGATCATTATTTTACAATTTAATTTAGAGGAATTTGAAGGATCAAGATCAGGAGGGAAAGTCCTCACAGCTGCATTTCTTATAATTTTCCTATTAGAATATACTAATTTCCACACTGCTGCTTCCTTACTTTTGGAGTGTTTGCAGGTATTATTCTCATATTTGGATCCATCAACCCATAAAGCTTGAAAAGTGTGAGACTGTTTTTTGCTAAAGGAGCACTTTCTCACTTAGTTCAGACATGCTTTCAGATTTTGTTTGCTAATCTTCATATAAAATGGCAAAACCAGACTGCTAAAATGACATAATTACACATTTGTGAACTTATAATGTGTATTCCAAAAAAGAAACTTGATATATCATGTACTTGTAAAATGTGGCTCTCCTAGAAGTGGGTGCTTTGCAGTCTGGACCATGTTTTGCATTATAACAAATCTTCAATATAGGGAATGACTTTCCTCTGGTCAAAGAGCTGGAGCTTGGAGGGGCTGACTATGTTCAAGGTGTCTCAGGGAATGTGTGACATGGCAAGGAGATGAACCTGCATCTTCAAAGCCTGGAAACCCCCACTGCCACAGTATTCTCCTCTGTGTATAGCTTTTCCTCCCAGATGCACTTGCCTTCTCCTCAACCCCTTTTAACGCAGGTTTTCAAGCCAGCAACAGCCAAAACTTTTAAAGGGCTTAAACTTTATAACGATCCAACATGTGAAAACATTTACTGGGAAAATATCAGGGCTGCTGTGTACACACTAAGCATTTCCTTGCCCATAGTATTACATTTTGAAATGCTGGATTTTCTCTTTGAGGGAAAGATTTATTCGACTTTCCTTTTCACATACTGGAATTCTTGAAAGGAGGGGTTTTTAACTTCTCACTATTGAGTCACTAAATATACTAGATGACTGAAAACTTAAAAAAAAAAAAAGACAAAAAAAACCAACCCACGAACTTTTAAAAAGCTTCTCAAGTATTTGAATTAATATTGAGAGAACACATTTGATCTGGACATACTTCTAAGGCTGTAATCTGAACTATCACCAAATATCTGAAAGTTCACAAAAAGGGTATTTATGAAATCTTTGTAGAAAGTCAGACATTTCTATAATAAGTGCAATTGCCATTTAGTACCCTACTGTTTGATATTATCACCTGACCAGTGGTAACTGTAGTATCCAGTTGTGATATCCAGTGATCTCTTTTCCAGATACTATCACTTTTACCAAACATAAAAGCAGATGACCTGAACACATCTATTCCCCACTTGACTGCCAGTTATCTAAGCTCAGAGGTCACTACCCGTACATCCATGCCTTTGCTAGATATTTCCAAAAACATTTTTAAAGCATAAGATTTTCAACAGATTAGCACCCCAACCTGTTATTGGCTTTTTTTTTTTACATACTTAAATCAGCTATCTCTAAACAATGGCAATTTTATTATCAACACAATGCCAATTATGTCAATATATACACACCAGGAATACTTTTAGCCCAGTGATACGTTAGTCTTTGTTACCAGCTCCTTTGTTAGAGATACATATTTTTGCACAGCATTCTGTTTGTCCTATGTATGCCACAGCAGCCTATTGAAGCAGCACAGTAAAGGCTTTAGGGATTTCCCAACAATAAAGTTGAAATCTCTTCCCTGGTTAGCATTCAGCTGTGCTATAACATTTAGCAGACATTTTCCCTTCTCTCAACTTTCAATAGGCTACATTTATCAGCATGGAGTAGCAATCAACATGTATTTGCTCATGTATTTATATAAGTCAGCTGTATGCTTCCTCATTTTTTGCAATTCTTCCTTTAAAAACCCCCTTGCTTTCTTTGTCTTCAGCAAAGAATTTCTAGGCATATATTATGCATATATGGTTGTGTGTCAAAAGTACTTTTTGGTGTACAATTAATATATTGATATTATCACAGGTGTTTCATTAAGAGCTAAGTGAATTATTTATGCAACCCTTATTTCAACCCCAGATGTATTTGATATTGGCATTATAGTAATAGATAAGTTGGGGGTTTTTTTGGTTTGTTTGTTTTTTTTTTTTTTAAAGGATTATTTGCATCTCTGCATTTAAAATGTCAGCTTCCTACCAAAAGCTAAATTCCAATACTACTAGATTTTTGAGAAAGAGAAAATGATGTATTCTGCAAATCTCTGAATGTGACCTAAGACAGCTTCCCCACATGTAATTAAGCTATGAATGGACAACATGCCTTTCTGACAAATGTAAGGAATGACCATGCTTGTGCATTGAACAGAAGAACCATCATGGTCAACTTTGAGTGGCCAAAGGCATTTGACTTCACAGCCAACAGAGTTTCTATGTTTTGTCAGAAATAAATATTTCCCATTCTGTGAAAGAGATAAAAGCAGCTGGGTGAAAATGAAGGAACCTTATATTTCTGCTTGTTTTAAAAGAATGAAAGGTCCTTTAAAATTGCTGAAGGGGTTGGAAGATCAGTAATTCCAATGAAAAGACACTGGTGGGCAGAATGCTGATAAGTACTTGATGTTCAATCACACTTGAAAGACACAGGCGCTGTTGCAGATGCTCTCACATGGCCAGCACACACATGAGGACAAGAAGACACAGCAAGATCTCAAGGTGCTAGTACAACAAGGTGCTCCTTGCTGCAGTGTACCAGCAGTTGCTCTCTGCTTGCTCAGCTTCAGCTGCTCTCATCACACGTGGTTTTACTGTCACAGCTGAGGTGCTGAACAAGCAGACAAAAAATGAAGGGGGGATGATGATGACTGAGAGCGCAAGCTGCTTACAGAACAACAGCAACCCCAATCTATCTATGTCAAAGGGCCAAGAGTTCACTTCCATCATGGATGTTTACTAGTTTGCCCCTCTAAAAATGTTTTTCCAGATGCAAACATGCACTATCCTTGAGAGAAACCTTGAGAATTTAATTTTAATAAGTCCCAATTCAATTTTTTTAGTGCAGCTTTTCTCAACCAGTTGGTTGCAACTCTAAAGGGTCATGAGAGGCAACTAGAAGACACAAGCACTTAAACTCTTATTATTGCCTAAAACAAAAGTCTAAATCCTACTTTCTAATTCCACTTATACCATAATTCCCCAAGGTCACAACAGCCTTCTGAAACATATACAACTACACTACAGAATTTAGAATTATGCTCACATGGAGGGGTTTACTTCACTATAAAGGGAAGAATGTCTTAAATATGTTATACATGAAATAAAGGTCCAATTGGCTAGGAAGACTGAAAAATATTGAATTAGTCATTCAATAAATGTGCACATTATGCGTTAATTTATCTTCCTTCCTTATCTCATTGACTTGTCTCACCAAATAGTTAAATACAATGCTCCCATACTTCTATACTCCATGCTTCTATAACAAGTGACAAAATTATTTTTTAAATAATATCCAATTCAAAAAGCACTTTGGCATCTGTCTGACCCTCATTGTTTCCAATTTAATGGGCATTAACTGTCCCAACTGGGTTCCTGGAATAAAGTTCATTGATCTGTGTCAGTCAGTATCTTGAAAACTGAATGCCTGAGGTTTAAGAACCCAGTCTGCTAATATGAATTAAAATAAGCCGGGAGCCTTCACCAAACTTCAGTTCAGGCTCTGACAACTCCGACTCTGGCTAAAACTCATCCAAGTAAACCTCAAAATAAAGCTAAATTATTTGCCTGGATTAAAGAAATTATTATCATTGCTGTTGTTATCAGTATCACTATCGCTATTGCTACTGCTATTCCTATGATTACTATTGTTACTACTAATAAAATTATTAAGGAATAATGATTTCTCTCTCTTCAGTGGGATATTCCTCCTGGGGCTGTAGTTTGGGATTCCTGTTTTACAGACAAAACACCAAACGCAATGAAATAGAGATGAGCTGGTAGAAGCTGAGTAAAATGAATCAGAGTTGAATAAATTAATTCACATTTTCCTTGTTTGCTTGTACATACAGAACACATGTAGCTCAGCTGAGTTATAAGACGATAATAAAGAGTGGTCTAAAAGTACCTGAGGCAAACACTCTGAGGAGGGGAAGAATCCTTTAGGGTAGTATGTGGGGCTATGAGTAGGATGAATGTGATTAGAGGGGAAATGGAGTTGAATATTAAGAAGAAATTATTCCCAGCAGCAAGATCAGCTAAACTAAAATACTCTCCCAAAGGAAGTAATAGAAATGGTGCCATTTGACATCTGTAATGCTAGATTTGCCAAGCCATTAGAAATACAGTGTGGAGAACAATTTTACATCTGCAGAGAAGTGGCAAGAACAACCTAAAACAACCTCACTGAGTCACTGACCTTTCTAACTGCATATGCTTATTTGAAAGTAGTATGGATAAGGTCCCCAAAATACATCACTGTGTTAGCTACACATGCACACAGTAAGACACAGTGGGTACACAGATTTAATGAAACACTATAATTAAATGTAAATTATCTATTTAATTTTTTTCAGATGTGAAAAATTTCCCACAAACCAAGTGGAGTTAAAAAAAAAAAGAGTATATTTGTGCATATTTTTTCAAGAAATACCTCTCCACAGGGGCCAGTGTTTTAATTAAAACTATTTCATTCGATCCCTTGAGATCTTTCCGTACATATTTCCTATCCCAAGGCAAATATAAACTTAATGTAAAGTGATCAGGAGGAAAATTAGAATGGTTTTCCTGACCAGATTCCAATGGGACAGGCTGAGTCTGACTCCAACTGTGTCAGCTCCATGGCATTACTCAAAATTGGGCTACGAAAGAGGAGGCTTGGCACTGCAGGAGTTAAGCAGTAGCTGGGCAGTCTGGAAGAAACATCTCACACTCTGGTGAGATGTCCAGAGCCTAAGGAATAGGAGAATTGTCTGGCCTTTATTAAATCCTCAGCCTTTTAATATGATCAGTCTGTTTCCTTCATTATCTATACCTTAGTTAGCCTATCACATTGTATTTCTGTGCTAATACAAAAATCATAAGACACAACTAAAGCTTTGCAGTCTTCTTTCTCCTGCCATTGTTGACAACTTGGATAATATTTCTTAGTGGTTCTAATAATGCAAGACTTTCTCCATTTGTTTCAGATGGACCTCAATAGTGACTTCCCAAAGCAGCATTTTTCTTACTGAAGTCAGTAATTACATTTCAATTTTAACAGTAAACTTACAAGTCTTGATACTGGGCTGTGGCAAGACAAGGCGCTAAAAGGTTCAGGATGTGGCTGGTGACAGTCTCACCACCCCAACTGGCATGTTCAGAAGGCAGAAGAAAAATTCCTGCAACTCTTATTCGTGAACCATGCATCAACTTCAGTAAAAGTCTGTCTGGCTCACCAGCATGTGATGCCCCAGGGAGAGGAAAATTTAACTTGGTCATCTTCCAGGAGAGATGCCTTTCCATCTCTCCAGATAGACCAACTACAAAGGATCCCTAGTGACAAGAATAACACAGAGCTGCAGGGAAGAGCGGGTATGATTCAGCATACAGACAGACTCATCATGAGCCATCTAAAATTCAGGTAAGATTAAGGAAAACCAAAGGGAGCGGAGAAATGCACAAAAAACTATGGAGTGACAATATAAAACTTACAAAGGAGGTCCCTTCACCAGCATGAACAGCAGAAACCTTGAAGCTTTTCCTGCTCAAATCAAAACTCCCACTGTCTTCAAATGAGACCAGGGGCGATACTTCAATCCCAGTAAATTACATTACTTTTATTCATATGAACTCTCACAAACTTCGGAATGTCTGAGGACCTAGTCTGCATAGGTTTTTGTTTCTATGTATAAATAATAAATGTTATATAATGTAAATTATGTACATAACACAAACCCTTTCCAGACAAAATGAATTACTTAGATTTGGTACAAGTTTGTATCAGACTTGATGATGTCAGTGTTTGCAATGTCTTGTCCTTGCACTGGAGGATGTTCCATGGGAATAGAGCTCCTCAGCTGGTCCAAAAGGATTAAAAGAGCTGATGGATTAAAAAGAAATTTAATAAAAACAAAAAATTGAAATTGACCAGCCTACTGCCGGACTGTATACAAAGAAAAGTAAACAAACATGGATTCATTACACAACTCACTACTCAGCAGCTAATATGCAATCCCTATTCCGCGGCCACATACAGTATCTTATCAATAATTTTTGTCCAGGAAAGCCAATAAAATAAGAACGTATATTGCCAAGGTGAATTTTTAAGAGTTGCAATCTGAAATTTCCTATTAGGGATAAGGTAAGATTTATGGATGATATACTGATTTATAAATATGTTTAGACAGTAAGTATTTTTGGCTTTAGTCTGAAACTAGAAAAATTGATGTAAAGAAAGATTTTTAAAAGTTTTGCAGTACATAAAATAAATCCAACTTATACTTTCAAAGAGCTGTTTGGGTGCATAAAAGATGATGACAGAAGCAGTGGAAAAAAACTCTAAAATTTGCTTGTATCTACAATGCTCCATTATTTTCTCATTAACTTGAGTTTTAAAGGAAATCATATTAGTGTCTCCAGAGGATGAGCTATATAAACAAGAGCTACAAATTTATCTGTGCATTAAAATGAATGCTATGGTAACTGGTTTGATCGCTTTGGCTGCAATTTAGAAACCTAAAGGGTGTATTATCCTGAGATAATCTCACCCTTTAGTCCTTATATATATTATAACTCATACCTCTAATCTTGTGGGACACTTCCTAGCTAATAATATCACCTCTGCCTTTGTCTGGTTTGTCACACTGCAACTGAAATGTGCCTCTTCCAACTTCAAGTGATATTATTTAGATCATTCTGAATCATTAGTTTATGTCTGACAAATGTGTAAAGATTTATTTCTTTGGGCAGTAGCAAAAATTTTCTTAACAACATAGTGCAGCGTGCAGCACTAAGTGGAGCAGTGAACTGCGGTTCTACAAGGCGTCCAGGACTTTGTGAGGCACAGCCACGGTGGAGCCACCAACTGCAAAGCTGTGAGTCCTTAGTGGCCAGTTTTGTACCAGTGATGATAGTCCGTGCCTTGGCTATCGGTACCTCACAGACTGGATTAGCCAGTCTTCGAAAAGGAAACCTCAACAGTAGCTAAGCACCCCAACAGAGTTGCTTCTCTGGCTACATCTTGGTGTACTGTGTCTTGTTGGAGTCCTACCAAATGCACCAGGGAACAGGTGCAGCTTAGGGCTGCTTATGTCTACACTCTCCTTCCAACAATTTCAGAGCAACTGAAGTGGAGAAGGTCTTCCATCAAGCTGTAGACTTGGTTTTTGTGGTTTGGTTTTGCTTTTTTTTAAAAAAAATCCTTCTTTTGAAGTCCTATTTATAGAGATTTACTGGAATGATCGGGATGACTTTAGCTTACATCAATAATTTTCAGTTACTCACAGCAATCTCTTCCATTGACATCTGACCTGCACATGATGATAGATCCTCTGTGCACTGACTGGTAGCTGACTACGGTGGACCAGTGCTTGGACATAGCCACTGCACACTGAAAGAGCACTCAGATGAGGAGACAGGATCCAGTTCTTCCTACTGCAGGTGAGGAAGTGCCTGAAAGGTGCACATCCCATTTTTCACGAAACAACAGTCTTGGAAGCAGAAGGCGTTTTCTGTTTCCAGGCCTGAGCCTTTCAGTAGCCAAACCCCTGTTAGAAGGATCATAGAATCATAGAATGGTTAGGGTTGGAAAGGACCTTAAGATCATCTAGTTCCAACCCCACTGTCATGGACAAGGACACCTCACACTAAATCATGTCACCCAAGGCTCTGTCCAGCCTGGCCTTGAACGCTGCTAGGGGTGGATCATTTGCCACTTCTTTGGGCAACCTGTTCCAGTGCCTCACCACCCTCACAGCAAAGAACTGCTTCCTTATGTCTAACCTAAACTTCCACTGTTTAAGTTCAAACCCATTACTACTTGTCCTATCACTACAGTCCCTAATGAAGAGTCCCTCTCTGGCATCGGTGTAGGCCCCCTTCAGATACTGGAAGGATGCTATGAGGTCTCCAAGCAGCCTTCTCCAGGCTGAACATCCCTACCTTTCTCAGCCTGGCTTCACAAAGGAGGTGCTCCAGCCCCCTGATCATCCTCGTGGCCCTCCTTTGGACTTGTTCCAACAGTTCTATGTCCTTTTTGTGTTGACGACACCAGAACTGCACACAATATTCCAAATGAGGTCTCACAAGGACAGAGTAGAGGGGCAGGATCACATCTTTCAGCCTGCTGGTCATGCTCCTTTTGATGCAGCCCAGGATATGGTTGGCTTTCTGGGCTGAGAGCTCACACTGCTGGCTCATGTTCAGTTACTCATCAACCAACACGCCCAAGCCCTTCTCCGCAGAGCTGTACTGAATCACCTCTCCACCCAGCCTGTAGGTGTGCCTGCGATTGCCCCTGACCAGGTGTAGGGCCTTGCACTTCACAAGAGTCTCCAGTCTTACAAAAATTGAAGGAAATCAGCACACTGGTACATTCACTTCATGCTTTGAATTAGTCAAGAAAGTGACAGCCACCAGTTTCCCTGTTTTTTTTCACTCAACCACAGCTCTCCTCATATTCCAACACTGATTCCCTATTAGTCATTTTCCTACATAAGCTATATAAACTACAACACAGTGTCACTGGAGTGTGATTTAGAGATGGAGATTTTCTTATTAAAAGAAAATGACCTTGCTTTTCAATGTCTAAGTCAAATCGTAAGTGTTAGCAAAGACTCCTGGAAGTCCCAATCAGCTGTTGTATGGCTTTTATACTGTTCCTGGTATAAACTGCTTCTGAACATGCCTTCACCTGTCAGTTCTGTTGAAATATTCTTGAATGTCATAAACTCCTACATCTTAAAGCCAGGTGTTGAGAGAATCCCTATTATTATCACTACATTGTCAGCAACAATAAAAACAGCTAATAAGTGATGATAGGGATGTAAACGTCTGTTTCCTGTGTACAGCTTGTCATTTGCAGTCAAATCTAACACTGCTAGAGGAGCCTTTGGAAGTGGTTGCTGAAAAAATTTATGTCTTCTGGGAAATGGCTCTGTAAAAGAAGCATCCATGTTTAATTCCACCTTATCTTTTCTGACTTAAATGTGCTCATAAAATAAGTGTAGGCTGATGAACATGTATGCATGTGTATTAAGGACATTTAGTTCAAAAGGCCCATTCTAGCTTTTAGCAGGATCAGAATGGAGGCTTGGCCGCACTACTGGCTCGGGCAGTGTTACCAAAGCCTCGTTTAGAGAATGAGTCAGTAGCTTTGACTCACAATCCAGAGACAAATTAAAAAAGGAGGTACCTTGCACGCATGTTGCCACTGCCCTGAACACAGTATCACATTATTCCAGTACCTTGTTACATGAGGTTTATTTGTTCTCTATTTTGTATAGGTTATAATCAGGGACTCACTGATATCCGTCTCAGAAAATTGTTTATAGAAGTCTATTTTTGCACCTGTCATGCAAAAATAATTAAAAGTGGGCATGAAAGGGAATTGCCTGTCATGCCTGTGTGAGACATGTCCTTGTGCTTTGCCTTATCCGGGTTCCTAGGTTTAACAGGTCTGTTAAATATCTTTTGCAGGAAATCTTTTTCCTTATACATACTGTGTATATTTTGCCTCTTACAACATATTAAATAGCCCATGTAAGAAGAATACCTGAATTATTAATACTGTACCAGGAGAGACAGTGTAGGGGGAACAGAGAGAATATTACATGACGTGATAAAGCAATCAGAAGTTTCAGTTAGATGCCTGGGTAAATGGCTCTGTAAGAAACCCTGTGGCTTGTTGTTTAGCACATAACCAGTTGATCTCAGCTCCTGCTCACTGTGGCTATCTCTTCGAGTTTTTAGCTTTTGAGCACAAGTTGATACAAAAGCTTCCACAAATTATTTAAGTGGGAAGTTCGGCTACGTCTTTAAATGGGAAATATAATTCCTTGCCAGTTATAAATCCAATGGACAGGAAGATCCAGACTTTCCTGCTTCATCTTAATCTCTTTGCAGGATTAATTGGCTGGATTTTCAGCTTTTTTTTTTTCCCTGATGAATTATTCTTTTTTGCTGGGAGTGGAATCCTTTGTTTTCCACATCAGTCTGTATTTTCCCACCTCAGCTTATTTCATTAGCTTTCCTAAACGTGAATGCATTCCTGCATGTCTTGAGGGCTTTGTAACTAAATATTGCCTTCAGCTGACCACATGCAAATTACCAAGCAAGGCGCAAATTTGAGGAAAGCAATAATTTTGTCCACAATGGGAAAATGGAGACTGCAAGATGCAGATCTGCCACTTCCAAGACATATCTTTTTCTACCTTTCTAGTGTTGGGTTTTTTGTTGGTTTGTTTTTTTTTTTTTCTTTGTTGTTTTGTTGGGGTTTTTTTGTTGATGAGGGTCAGAGACCATTTTGGCCTACAGCACAGACTTTGTGCTCTGTTTTGTGTCAACTTCAGGTTACCAGTTCTTTTCCTTTGACTGAAGTCGAACATCAAACTGCAAATCACTCCTTCATCTATTACAGTGTGAGTCAGGGGAAAAAAAAACTTTACACTTTTTAGGAAATAATTGGGTAATGCTATAACAGGACCTAAGAAAATCATGATAACAGGCTGTCATAGGCTTTCAAAGCAGAAAGGTGAAAACTGTTTCACGAAAGCCTTTAAACAGTTGTATCTGCAGACTTCAGCTGAACAAATTGCACGTGGGCAGAGAGGAATAAATGAAGTACTTAGATAAATTTTTTAGTCTGTATTGTTCCTGTCCAAGCTTTACAATTTTGCACATCATTTTGAGCATTTCAAAATTTTAAGTTATTTTTATCCTCTAAGAAGTATCTTCTACATAAATAGCTGTTGCTAATGTATTATAAGCTAGGATTAGTTTAATTAGTGGCTTCACAAGAAAGTAATGACTATTTAAGCCCTGAAAATAAGCTAATTATTTTGTATCACATTGTTGTTAATGTTGTCGTCAGTTCTCTTAAGGTTGAGTGTTCAAAGAGATGGATGGCAGACAAGCTAATTAACATCTTTCTTGCAATCATGCTGCCAATTTTTTATAACATATTAAAAATCCTCTTTTATGCAACACTTCATATATATTGCTATTCAGGGTAACTGACAACCTGATTCAGTGGTTTTTTGTAAGGTTACATCACCACCAAAGTTGCTCGTACAGTTGCACAAGATACAAGTCATTTTTCCCTAGTGCTCTGCTGAAAAACCTATCAGTTTAATTATTTGCACATTTTCATGAATTCCTTCTACTTATACTACTTCATTACATTTCATTCAAAACAGTTAAATAAATCCAAATTAATAAGTAGAATCTGAGTATCTGGACTTCTAAGAGTCAAGACACCTTCAACATGTCAGCATCTGAAACCCTCCTGAAGCATCTCTTCCCAGTAGTCCTTATCTTACCATTCCACCACTGCACGCTGTCCTTGGACCTTACACCACATATCAGGAGATGGGAGTGGAAAGCCCATAAGATCCACAAGTTTCATATAATGCAATGGAATCTAAACTTACGGCAGTTTTCTGTAACATGTTTAAAAGCATATGGAATATCTAGCATTTTATTCTTATCTATGCTTTCCTTTTTTCTGGATATGATTGTTGTCTTTTCTTTAAAATCACAGTTTACTTTTAAGTTCACTGTTCTTACTTTTCTGATGTAATATTTCTTCATTGCTGCAGTCTCACACTGTCTGTACTTCCCAGTCCTTCAACATTTTTCACATGTCTACGTACACATTGCATACACATTCCAAGATCTCAACAGTGTATTTGCAGTTAATGATTCAGTTTATCCTGACACACAAATTCTTACAAAGTGATGATAAATGATTCTTGATTAGATAGATGATATCGATGAAAGAACACTGGAATTAAGCAGAAGAATTTTTGGCTCTACTTTTAAGTGGCATATTGTCTCTGGTTCATCTTAAATTTCCCATGGTGTTAGTCAATATAAAACCCTGCACCCCTGCCTTAAAAAAAAAAAAAAAAAAGAGAAGTAGAGGTACATAATACAAAAGTATAGGATTTCAATAAATATAAACATCTCTATCTCAAATGGAATAATGCAAGCATACATATTTTACTGCAAACCAAATTGCTCACAGAAACTTACTACATTATTATTAAGCATCTATGCAGATTCTGCTGCTCGTTATTGTCAAATAAAAAATTATTATGCTCCATTAGACAGCTTGTGCCTTTAAAAAATTTCCTCTGAATGTCTTAGGTGAAGGCCCCTTCAATAAGGACTGATAGGGTTTTAGTTCTGCAGCATACCCATTCTGGCATCTTGAATTTCCCACAATGTCATCTTATCTAATCATTGCTTGGTAATGCTGGCTCCATCAGAAATCTTCCATAGAAAATGAGAGTACTGACCTTTGTCTCCTACTGAAAATGCTCATAAATAATGGCATGTTGTGACACCAGTCAGTAAGGAAGCAAAGAGCGGTTCCAACTTTCTGAAAGGCAGAGGGCTATGAAGGAAGAGAAATCTGATTGTTATTTTAATTTTGTATCAGAGGCTTCCTCAGATCTAGATTGTCCCAAGCCTTTGAAGGAATATTAAGGGGGAAGTCACAGCTTTCTGGCAACAGCCAGACAACAGTTAAACTGTGGCTGGTTGGGCAGTGACAGTCCTTTTTTTATACTCCTAAGTTAAAGCTCAAAAAATGTGAGCCTCTAAATTCTCCCTGATGAAATTCATACCAGCCTGCAAAGGATCAGCTGTGGAGACAAAGCTAGTGTATGCATATGAGTGCATGTGCATACACAAGTGCGCAAACAGGCAACTCCAGACACATGCATTACACTCATGTTTTCTTCTGACATTCCTATCAACTGAAAGTCATTCCCATTTATTACTGCCATAACTGGATGTTTATTAATTTTATGTTCAATATTTTGATCATAAAACAGATCCCAGCCTTCATTTATTATATGTATAATCATCACCTTCCTCACAAACCCAGCTAGGGATCTCTCACAGACCATCTTGGCTACAGATCCTTCTCAGATGCTTCTGGTTGATGAAACAATTATTTTTTAAAAATCTCATTGACATTGTGATCTCAAGAGCATAGTATGGGCTAAATATTTGCTTATTATAATTGCACATTTCACATGCTAGAAGCAATTTCTGTATTATATTACTGGTACAATATTCTGCACTGTGAAACTCTCTAATAAGGAATCAAATTCAATCAGACTCGAGAACTATTAATGTGAATGACTACCATTACTTGATATCATCTGTAATGCAATAAACTGTGTTTGATAATAAAGCTGTTATATTAGGGATATGCATAACCTGTTTGTTATCTATCATATGAATCACAGAAATGGTGTGATCAAAATTAATTATATTTTAGGGTATATCTGAATTACAGGTAATAAAAAAAATTCACTTTAAATGTGTTTTATAGAGAAAAAAATAGATGTGATGCTGTGACCTCATTTTTTAAATAGCTTTTCTTAATAAGCTATACATGCTACCAAGAAAGTTTATTCACTGCATAGATGTCTTGCATTGCAAGCTACAGCAATGATGGCTACAGAGTATGACTTTTCAAAGAAATATTACACAATATGAAAAATATTACATCAGCTTTCAAAGCTGAAAACTTGAAAAAACTTATAAAAATAAAAGCATTTCAAAGTCAAATATTTTATATGAAGTGTTACCTATTTGAGTTTTTTTCATAAATACATAAATGCAGCTTTTCGGGACTGCCCATAATTGCTATATTACATATTCTTATTTATTCTTGGAAAACTGATTTCTGAACTTGAAAATAAATCAATTTGGGCTTTTTCAAGTAATAGGGACAGGCAGAAAATATGTTTGCATTTGATTACAGTAATTACGTATGTACATGAGTAACTTTTAGTTCTTTATTAAGCTCATTGAGAATGACTTTTTATCTTAAAGCAGAACTACACCCCAGCGGAAGGGACAAATCTAACACTCAAAAAAGGCAATCCCACAGGATGCAGATCTGATAGTGAGCTACATCCTTAGGAGATACATATATATATAAGGAATGCAGTCTGAGGTACCACCAGGTGAGTCAGGGGTAGTAAACGTAGCTGATGTTCATCCTTGAAGGGAATGTGTAGAGAGTTCACTGCAGACTTATGGAAAGGGAGGTAAAAAGAAACCAAAGGAGAAAGCAGAAACAGAGGTCAAATCCTCTGGCCCCAAAGAAGGAGTAGGTATAGCCTGGGCAGTATTCAAAGAGCACCTAAATAGAGGACGGGTAGACACTACACACAAAGCAAGAGTTACTTTAAAGGAAATCCTCTCTTATCATTAAAAAAAGTTTCATATATGCAGCTATACCAGACCTCTAAAGCAAAGCTACATGAGCTGCTGGATGGGGCCTGGGGCCCTGGGCAGGAGGTCATTTCCAGCAGCAACTTCCGGCTGCTGCCTGACCTGCCTGCCACGTTTCACCACTCCGTCCTTGCCATGTCTGTCCTTCTTCCTGCCCACACTGCAAACACTTGGAGACTGCTTGGTGTCTACAGCTCGCAAAGCTCACTTGGGGTGCTCAAATTCGACAGAAGGAGTATTTAGCTAGTAATAAGAAGTGTTATGGTTGTGTCAACCCTGCCATGGCTCAAGAAACTACAAATAATATCAGTCATATTTAGTGGTTTGTGAGTTAATACTAGTATCTTTGAAATATCCATCAGATTTAGCGAATGCTCTCTGACCTGTCTTGTGAAAGGCTCTCAGAGTACTCAGCATTTTCTCCCATTATTCCTGCACATCAAACACATGTGGCTCCTTTTAAACTGGTATTTAGACAAAAATTATTGATCTTGTTTCTTTATCAAGCTATTGTAGGCAAATTCAAAACCAGGGAAAAAAAAAAAAAAACAGTTTCTTGTTTTTATTGACATCTCACAGGAGTTTAAAAATCCAGTGAAATAGTTTTGTTGCATTATGTCCTGCCAAACTTTGTAACAATTCTGCCTTCTTCCTCTCAAATCTTTAGTTTTGCTAATTACTCTCCAGGCTGGTGCAGATAATCCTAGTGAAGATGCAAGGATTCTCTGGTCATATGCAATGTCAAGATTTCCTATTAAATCTTCAAAAAAATTATATTATCATACAACAGTTTGAATTCTGAGAATGTTACGAAGAAATTTTAAAAGCTACTGAAAATGTAACTGTTGACAACCAACACAATTAGTTCCATGCTTGCTTCTATCTCTGTTTTATACATATATATGGACTTTCAAACTCATTTATTGGCTTTACTGACATGAATAACCAAAAGCATGATTTATAATGATTTGTCATCCAGCATTAGATTTTAAAAAATGTAATTAATTTTGCATTGGCCACAGTTAATGATGGGCTTGTTAACCGTCTTGAGGTGAAGCCAAGAGCTATTAGCTATATTAAGGACCAGTTTCAAGAAAATGACTCTTTTAATAATCCCCAAAATTAGTTAGAATGTTTTTTCCCCTTTCATAAAACCGCTTTAATGTATATAGATATGATAAAATCTGTAGACAAGACAGGCTGTGAGGAAAACTGATCATGTAATTAAAATTATTGACCAATGTTTGTACCAATTAAAATTATATCAAGCTTCTTGAAGATTATTCTAAAGAAATAGCCTTGTGAAATTAGTTGCTAGCTATTGTACTTAAAAATCACCCTATCAGTTTATTGTATACCAAAGGACTGAACTAGAGTGGGTGACTATTAGGAGGAACTTTGCTGCCACTAGGCTTCTGCCAGTTGTCTCAGCTGTCTATCTTACTGAAAAAGAAATTAGGGTTTGCACTGAAAATTTAATTGAAAATAGAATTTAATTGAAAAAATCTCTTTGTCCTACTTTGAGGCCCCAGCTGGGTGGGGAAGCTGAGCATAACAGTGGTCATTGCGCTATGATCTATGGTCATATGACTATGATCATAGTCTTATACTTTAAGACTTGGAGAACTTGCAAAAAGAATAAGAAATATGTATGAATAATTAACATATAAAAAGGGCTGCAAGAAACTGAAATGCTTTTTCTAGCAAACCTCCTTTTGATTTTCAGAAAGGACTGCATTAAAAATAAAATAAGAATCTTAAAAATAAGTGTCTAAACACAGAGTGCTGTGAAATGAATAGACTTAAAACTTATTTTGAATAGGTGGGAGGAACAGGCCTGTCGAAATCACGGAGAAACACGACTACTCTGTAACTCTAAACTCTGGGTTTGAACAGGAATTTAGAAGCCTGAATTTTAGCCTCAAATTTAGCAAATCTTGACCAGAATCTACATTCAATAAAAATGTACTTAACTTATGTAAACAGCTACATGAAAATAACATTACTGTTTCATAAAAGATTTTGAACTCAATTCCATTCAAAACTGCAATAGATTTTCAATGTTTCTCTACAGCAAATACGTGAAAATGTGGGAAAGCCATTTTCCATGGCTTCAGAAGTTTTCATTAGGTTTTCTTCCATTTTTAACATCACCATGGTAAACAGTACAACCCAAAAAATATCACAAAATCAAACTGAAAGTTGATTCAAAATTTAAATATTAAAAAAAAATTATTTTTATCTTATGAGACAATTTAACCCTGTTTTTCCTATATGACATCTCAGTGAACTCAGCATGAACTTGACATAGCGCCAAGAGCTTCTGTATGTATTTCAGGAGAAATTCAGAGCAAAGCAAGCCCCAACACAACAACAGATTGCAAGAAGAGGAGAAGAGAATCATCCCCCACGGACAGACTGCATCCCCTACCATTTTAAAAGAAGATGTTTGGCCTCAAACTAACAAATCTGGACACAGGTCGTTACTGCAGCACAGTGCTCCCCAAATAAAAAGCTGTGGTTGTCCAGTGCTTGCTCTGCAGACATAGCATGGCTTTATGGTTGTCTTTAACCACCTCCGGAATTTAATAGTGTGTCAGCAATTTCATGAACACAAATCCCATCTCCTGTTCCCCACTCACTAGGACTGCTATTGTAATGGCACTGTAAACCCAAACCCAACCATGGTGCAGCTGGACTTCCCCTTAAACAAGAGTGACTCCAGCTGTGCACATGTGTAGGTGGGATGCTGTATTTCCAGCTCCGCATGGAGCCAAGGTTCTCCATGACCACTGCCAACACATCTGTGTAGGAAACACAATCAGCAGAAGACATCATCCAACCTTAAGAAATGAGAAAGTAAGTATAAGGAATCTTTAATCTAACCTAGAAATGAATTGTGGAAAATAAAGAAGATATTCAGGAATACCTGCATGCATGGTGACCTTCCCATTTATATGAAGCTCTCTCTAGGAAGATGACCTAAACAAGTACTTACAACTTAATGCAACACAGCATGTATGTGCACAGACAGCCTATTCTTGTCCAAGTTCATTCTTGAAAGGCAATATTTCATTGAGAGCAAGAACATACACTTTAAAAATATACAGAAGTGTAAGACCCTCTAAATGTCTTGCCTGAGGCAATCTGTTTCCTTTCACAGTATTGCTCATGAAACAGGTCTACAAGGACTGTTCTTAGCACTTCCCATCAGCGCTGCAGCAATGAGGGCACAGTTCTCACCCCAGATCCATGCAGAGATCCAAGAAACACTGATGGCTGGTGCAGCCCCATCACAGCCATATCTCCTGCACATCCCAGCCCCTCTGCCCTACACATGGAAGCCACCCTTACCCTGCGCAGAAGACTCCTGCCAACTGAACTGAGAGCTCTTCTCATCTTATACTACCAAATCCCACCCCAAAACTAAGGTCAGGAGCCACACGTGCGTCACTGCTGGTGTGGGGGACAGAGTTGCAGGACCCTTGCAAGTTGCAGGTCTCCTCTGTGTCTCCCCTCCACCTCTGCCTCCAGGAGGCTGCCTGCAAGGATGCACAGCTCATTCATTTGGTGGAAAGTTGCTGAACCAAATCTGTATATTCTAAAACAGGATGCTAAAATCAAACCATATACAAGGAAGGAGACAGGCCTATAGAAGTAAGCACAAAAATGTTTTTGTTTTCTTAATATAAACCCATTTAAGCCAACTTCACTTAATTAATGCTTACATTTGATACTGAAATGCCCTCCTAGGTACCTTCAAATTCTACTGAAATGATTAAATGTATTTCCTCATCTTTGCTTTGATTTTTTGACCTAATAAAATCAGTATACATGTTTGGTCAATACAGATATTTAGTCAATCCAAATAATAACACACAAAGCATATAAGTACAAAACAAACAGTTTGCTCCTTGTAGCTCTTCTAGTACATAGTTACTTTTACATAGGTGCAACTGTGCTGTTAAGGAGGACGTGTGGAAGGAGCAGAAGTTGAGGTGCAACAGTTGCCACAACCCTAGCCTGTCTCACCATCTCCGTGCTTGATACAGACTTAATAATGCTCCTTTAACCTGGGACTTTGACAGGAATAGACATATTAATAAAACTATCCAATATTAGAGCAAAGTCTTGGTGATCTGTCTAATGAAAATTATAGGCTTTTATTCCTCCCATTTGCAATAGTAGTTCTCTGTCAATCATTTGCTAACCAGTCTTTACTGAATACTATAGTGGAAAGAAAGAAATTGCAGATTTCACAGCTAAGCAGAAATAGGGGGAAACAAGTATAAATGGAGTCTCCTGGGTCTAAAGTGCATTATCATGGACCTGGGAAGAGCAATTTAGGGTACATTATCTGCAAGATCAACAGATTTTCACCCTTTACATATCCTCTCAGGCCACTCTCTCCAAATTTCCCCTAAACACTGCAACCCACAGCTCACATGATCCAGCTGGAGTTTCTTCAAGTGCAGACAAGGAAATTCCACTAATTCTGGAAAATCAGGGTTTTGGCTTCTTGAAACAGAAATTGATAAAGTTCTGGTGAAAATAAATTCCAGCTGGTTCTAATGAAGTGATGTGCTGTCCAAGAATGCTTGGGCACAAGCCATGCCTCTATGCCTATTCAGGGAACATAAGGATACTACACTAACGCTTAGGACTTACTAGATTTCATAGATGTCAGACACGAACTAGTACAATGTCCCTGGGGGCTGAAATGGAATTTTTCTATGACCTATAAATAATACAAAGGAGCTAAGATGGAGAAGACAGAGGAGAAAATGTACACTGTTAAACTCCCAACTTAATGTGCTGTATGGATATTCTGAACTAGAGGCCAAATTTACCATCCTTGACAAAATTACAGCAAAGAGATTTGAAACATGTCTCTCAATGATGGTACCATTTTGTTTGGCACCATCCCTCTCACACGAATCATTAGCTGTTCTGCCCAGAGCTCACCCTAAGGGAAGTACCACAGTGTACCACATCCAGCACTTCCCAGAACATATTAGGCAGTGAAGGATGGGAGGAAAAACCCTAGCAGCATCACTAACACTAATGTGGGAATTTGTCATGGTGACACTGATGATACTGAGAGTCCTACATTGTAATGACTGGTTTATAATAAAAATTACTTGAAATGCTGGATCAGAAAAAGGATGGTTCAGTCCATCAAATCACTGTCAGCTGCAAATTATATTGCCCATCCCTAGACAATGGGGAACATCATTGGCTTTGCCCATTGCTGGTTTTATTTTTATCTGTTCTGTTAAAGTCAGGCTCTTTCCTCACACTGGTACAAACAGAGAAAAAAGGGCTTGGTGTAGAAAGGTTCTTTTACTCCTTACACTTGCAATAAAAGGAGCAAGTGAGCCCTGAATTTCTAAAATTAGCCACATTTTTTGAGGGACCGCTTTCTGTCAATGCAACGTTACCTTCACGGAAGAAAGTAAGAACAAATGGTATTTCAACATATGAGATTCCAGGAGCCTAAGACTTGTTGTTTCACAGCCTTTCAACCACAAGTGGCCAGCACTCTGGTTTGGTCCTCAGGGTTATGTAAGAGGAGCTGGGCAGGGCTGGAAACCTCTTTTCGAATCCTGTGTTGCAGTAACTTTAAAACCTGCTATAATTTGCTGGAGACAGGATGGAAATACACACATCTAACGCCTTCCTTCCTAGGGACTGATCATCTTGATGCTGTCAGTTGCAAGTAAAAGTTGTTGTACTGTGATGTCTTGATGTTTCTACAAAATGTGATAATGTAAGATGAAGTTATGAAGTTGTGTTGGACTGAAATAAGTACCAATAGACTTCACTGAGAGCCTATGAGAAACTCAAAAGCATTACTACCCCCAAAGTGTCAGGGTATGTTACTTTTATTGCCAGGCACACCTGTGTTACAAACTTAAAGTGGAAGTAGTCGCCATCCCTGGCACAACATACAACTGTCAGACAGTCAAGACTCTCCCTCCAACTCTCCTTCATACTTGCATTCAGCTGTTTATAAGCTCCAAATATTCCTCTCTTTTCATCCTTGAATGCAAGTTTTAAGACTATGCCCTTCCTTGGGTAGCAAAGCATTCTTAACACATTTGCCTGATATTGCAGGGTACAGTCAAACTGAGGAAAAGAGAAAATCCACTGAAAAAAATAAACATAGCTGACTAAGTTGGAGGGGGAACAATGTCTGTCCTCGTAACCTGGAGAATTCACTGCTCTATGTACTTGGCTCTCCCTTTCTCTCACTCTAATTTTAGGACAATTTAAGCAGTCACCTGTGTACCTGGGAAAGCCACTACTGTGGTAAAGGCTTGTCTAAACACTGGCTTTGCACAGGGAAATAAGGGCACACACCACACCAAGGGAGAGGGTAACTGCCCTTCATGTTGCACCTGGTACAAAAGAACTGTGTCTATGAATAACTAGCTACTCACAAGATTATGATCATCAGCAAAAGCAAATAATTTAGAGTAAGGATACATTGAAGACCTCTATAAGGTGCAAGTAGCTATAAGGAAATATCAAGTATTTATCGTCCACCTATTCCTATAGGTTTGTGTTCCATTTACTCCTATAGGTTTGTGTTCCATTTACTCCTATAAGTTTGTGTTGCATTTGTACCCTTGCTTAGCTGCATATGTGCATGGATGGCAGAAATTATGTTGTGGCACTGTGTCAGCATTGCACAAACAGGAGCTGCTCTGACCTGGAGCGTGAAGCAAAGGATAACAAAAAAAGTTTGAAAAGATGCATGTAATAATGACCAAGACTTATTAAGAACTAATGAAATGTTGACATTGTTGTTATTATTATACTATTATGCTATGGCAGGTGAAAATCACAGAGAGAAGGAGGCTTGCTTTGAAGATACCTACTTGTCCCGTCTCATCCTCGGCTGGGAGGCAGTTCTGCCACCTATCTGGTGCCCCAGTTTCTTCTCTTGGAAATAGCAGAAGCAATTCTGGCATACCAAAAACCTCGTATCTGATCTCAATAAATAATGCATCCTGCACTGGGGTATCACATGTCTGAAAGCTCTGTGGCTCAGGACACCACAAAGTACACCACCTTTGCAGATGGGCAAGTTTGTTGTGATAAGGCTTTCACTTGACATTGTTTTTCGGTTATCAGTGAAAGTCCAGCAGATTAGTGTCCCCTAAAATCTTGCTAAGCTGCTTGCCCTAAAATTCATTCAGAAAACTGCATGAGACAAAACATCAATTATTACTATAAAATATATTTTTTTCTATAATTCTGTTCAATATGCACTTCTACAGTTGGGATGCGCTGTTGAGAACTTCACTCATTTTTTAAAAGTCTGCAAAGAAATTCAAAATGTGATCCTGCTCTTGACTGCAAATGAAAAGCAAAAGCAAAAGCAAAAGCCTTTTACCTTTCTTTTCATTTGAATCCATCTGGCCTCCTTCTACCCTGCCTTGCAGACATTTGCAGATATGCAAATGGTTCAAAGAAAATGTTGCTCTTTTCATCTGCATTGCACACCAGAATATTGGGCAATGCGTGTGTTTTCATAAGGTTTCAGCAGTTTTGCTGTTCTGCTGCTTTCATGTTTTAATCCAGTTTAACACTACAATATGTTTTAGTTGTATATTAAAAAAAAAGAAAAAAATTCAGTCTCTACCTGGACAATACTGATGATGTCCCTTTGACAACCTGATAACTTTAACATCTGCATGATAATTTTTAGCAGCATCTGTCAACACAAGGGGCAAAAGTAAGAGGCCTGTGATTGCAGAAAGAAGCAGTGGAAAGGATCTGAAGTCAGGAGACGTGAGGCTCTGCCACTCATGGTGGCTCCTGCTGCTCTGGGTAGATGAGATGCACCCATGGCATCTCTCCCCTGTTCTCTCCACTTGCCTAGTTATCTTACATCAGCAGCCAAAATTGGATTTTTCAAGATGCCACAGAGCAAGAAGGGACAGGAATGGAGATGGTTGGTGCCTTGTGTGTTGGGCAATTGCCTGCTTCCCTGCGCTGAATGTTAGTCCTGGTAGGACTTGTGTGCACTTCAGATCAGAAGTCACACAGATGTGTCAGTGATACAGTTTGGCAGCAAAACTGCTCTGGCAGAGAGCTACAAAGGACTTTGTCTAGCTTGTGTATTTAAGTTGGAAAATCGTTAAAAATTTGAGGAACTCTTAGTAACATTTTCATAAGGATGGTCCCAAATGGCCTCAGTAGAAATGGATTCTCCCAAAATGACAGCAACTTAAATGGTAAAATACAAGATTACACTTTAAACAGTGCAATTTAACAGCTTAATAAGACTATCTTTAAAAATTAGATAAGCAAGAAAACAAACAAAAAGATTTTGCGTCAAAAAACACATAAGTCACTGAGCATTGGGCTTCCTGGTTTGGCAGGTTGGGATACACCTTGGAAACCAATTAGGTTATTATTTAGGACCTTTATTAGGTTATTATTTGGGATCCAAATGTTGGATTTTCCTCTATGGCTTATTTAGTCAAATAATGAAAACTGCCTGTTAAAATGAGTAAACTTTGGGAGAACTATACGAAGAACTTGGTTGAAGTTATTTTGCACTGAGACCAAGCTTTAAGTATGAAGAGGAATAATCATATTATTCACTGGTAAGAAGCTTTTCTGTGTATATTTTTTTTTGTTTATATGCATCTTGTATGGAGGAAATCCTTGGCCCTCCCACAGTGTAAATTATTATTAATAATAATCCTTATGTTAGACTATTTCCACATTCACAATAACCACTGTGGGAAAGTGCAGGAGCTTGCTGGGCAGTGAAAACAGCTGCTGTAAACCTTCTTTCATTGATTTTTTTTTTTTTTTCTAAACGGTTAACAAGGTAAAACATAATTTGCCTCAAATTTTCCTGGGTCCCTGGTATGTTTAGCTTGATATATTAGCATCACCTCGGCTGCAGCCTTTGCAATGACAACGTATCACTCAGGTCTTTCACTTTATTCCTTGATATCTTTCAGCAAGGAAGGAAGGACAAATCAGACAGCATCAGCTTGAAAATACGTTCAGAATATAATAGCTTGATTGCTGTTGACCACACAGAGGACAGGTGTGACATGTATTTATGGGCCTGATTTTAAACCAATATCCGTTCATTTCATTTATGAGTCCATTGCATGTTTTATTTTGACAGTTCCACAGTAGTGCTCCTGCAGTCTTTTGGCCATAAACTGTTCACAGTGGGATGTGTAGCTTGTTATTTGTTGTGTAGGCACTGTGCACCCCACAAGCTGATGAACTATGTTTATTCACTTATTTGTGAACCAATTTATTCATTGGATTTTAAGCCTAGTTAAATCAACAGCTAAAAGGAAGCCTTCCTCACATACTTTGGAACTGCTGACTTTTTATACTATAAAAGTGGTTGGGAAATGCTGAGTATTGTTACGGATATTACATTTTAACATGGTACTGTTCTTCTTATGCTAATACCTAAGGCTTCAACCTATATTCAGCAATCCCAATTCTCAGAGCTTTTTGTAAATCTGTTTATAGTGAGATTTTTCCTAAAATTCCAGTTTCTGGAAGGTGACTACCTGAGAAGCTGACATTTCTAGCTGGAGAACCAACTGAAGATAGATGGATGGTGCAAGGAGCTAGAAAATTAATAAAAAATAAAACCCTGAAGCACAAGAACCTTGGAAAATTAAACATAGATACATAAAATCATCCAAGGATGTAGGCTTGCATGCACGTGTGTGCCTATATACACATATGTACTATATATATATATATATATATACACACACTTTCAAGATTACGATTTTAGCCAATTGCACAAGTTCAGAGCTTGGATATACCATGTTTAGTGTATGCCTTACCCATGACCTAGAAACCTTCAATTCTTTCATGTTCATTTGTGTTATTGTTTCTATTGGAATCTTGTTCCAAATTTGTTTTTTATTAAATTTTCCTACTCTGTTTAATAAGGATATATATATTTTTAGGGGTATAGCATAGGATCACAAACAATTTGTCCCTCAACACAAACAACCACAGAAATGTAGGTCTTGGAGGATGCTCAGGGGATCACTTAATCCATCTCCAGGCTATAGGAATTGCTCCCTGACATTCCTGACACAGAACCTGCCCCCCTTTCTGTCGGCTTCTTTTACTAGAGGCTCTGCAACTTGCTTAGCCAGTCTTTGCTACCCTCACTATCAGAAACATCATCCTAATATTTTATGTAAATCTTTCTAGCTACAAATTAAGACCAATTTCTTGTTCTCTATCTGATGCTATTCATAGAGAACAAAGTATTCCCTTTATTTTCCAGCATATTTTTGTATAATTCAAAAGCATTACCACATTCTTCCTACTCCTCCATTTAGAACAGTCCTAATTTACTCTTTCCTCACTGGTCTTACTTTCTAGACCTCTGATCCTCTAAATGTAACGACTGTCTGGATGCAGTGATCAATAATGGTGGTTCCCACTCTTCCTCATAAAAGAATATATATACTTTTTTATCATTTATATGCAATTTATATAAAATAGCAAAAAAGAAAAAATCAATAGAAAAAAACTATCTCAGTATTTGAAAAATGCAAAGCAGTTATTTTCCTCAGCTTTTCCCTCCTATGCGAAATTACACTAGATAAAGAAACAGGGAACTACTGCATGTAAGGGATAGCTATACTACTCAATTTTGATGCTGATTTTTATTGCCTAAGTCATGACAGCTGCCTCTTTCCCTGGCTGGTAAGAAAGATGGAGGGCAACGCTCCTCTGAAGGCCAGTTTGGAGCTGAAGGCCTAGGAAGACTTTAGCTGATTCTGTCTCTTGCCACTTAATAATTCTAGCATAATAATAATATATTAAGTGCACGTGAATGTGTTAATATATCATGCATTAGAAACCCGAGTATTACAGTATTACATGTTAGAAAAGATCCATGAGTTTAAGATCCAGCTCTCTTTTGCCATTTTTACAGACACACATTAGCCCACAACTTCCACTGCAGGTAACTCAAATTGGAGTGAGTCAGCTCATCTTGAACATCATAGGTGAGCCCATTTAGGATGAAAGATGGCATCGTATTCATAACTGGGGGCTACTATGAGACTTGTGACATCAGTAACAAAAGGAAGGGAGAGCAAGACTTGCAAGAGCAGAGAAGACATCATTCTTGTCATCTCTTTCATAGCTGTTGAACTGCTTTTTTGAAGAGATTAAAATACTATCTATCTTGTTGACTCTGAGCTGAATGGTAAAGTCTACCACTGCATCTTAACTGTCCTCAAAGAGGAACTGAAGGGAGCAGTGCTGTAAGGGAGCTTAGGAAAGAGAGGAGAGAGGGAAAAGGAGAAGTACTTAACAGTAAATGTAAAATTCTGGCAACACTGGACTGAACGGAAGTGTCACCATTGACATCACTAAAAGTAGGATCAAGATTGATCTAAAAAGCAATTTAGAATATGAGCTTTTCTTTCCAAATGAGCAGTAAGTGCCTCCCTTCACACAGAATTCAGTGCAGTAATAGTGCCTTCTATTACAATTTAAATTGATTGGCTTTATGGTGTGGTACCGGGGAATTGCCCTAGCATGATCTCGTCAGGCTCATGTTTCTAATTCTGGCAACTCTAAATCCAGATGCTCTGAAAATCCATGCTGTTGCTTACAGCGCATGCTGCAGGATAATCTCCATTTTCATGTGCCCAAACAAAATAAAGGAATCAGGACGTACATCAGATTAGCCCACAAGTTGAAAAGAAAACCATTCAAAGCTGGAAAATTGCAAAAGAAAATGTTTACATGCAGAGTGTGTACATGCAAAAATAAACCACAATGGTTATTCTGCAACAAGTGCTTCAGCTAACAGAATTCAAACACTATTTTTGTATTATCTAAGACTTTTCTTGTGAGAGGAATAAAGCACTTATCAGCTGAAGGTCTCTGCCCTGCCACTGGGGTCTTTGGGGAATGGATGGAGAGACTTAGAAAAAACAGTTCCAAGTTCATGTTCTTCCTTTGCATGGTCCATGTTCAGTCTCATTTAGGACATCACAACCTGTACTTTTGCCACCAAGTAAAAATAAATCTCTCCACTGAAAAAGCAAAACAAAAAACAATAAAGCTTAAAAAAGAGGTAGTACATTGTCATGTAGGAGGATTTGGCTGTGTGGCTGCAGAATTGCCTATGTGAAGTACAGCAAGAACTGAAGAAGCCCCTCTGATCACTGGAGCTGAGCTTGTAACTCCAAGGTTCTGGTGGGAAGATATCATCCTAAGGGAAATAATCTACCTTTGATCCACATATAAGATTCTGGCTGCTGTCAAAGGAAGTCGTGCATGCCTAACCATGGCTGTACATCATTCTAATAAGGGCCAAAGAGAAGCTCATATATAAGTGGAGTGTGAACTTTTTTGACATTGCCTGTAATAAATACCAGCAGATTTAGAAACAGCATGCAGACTTACGTGCCTGAGGTGGGAAAAAAGCTATAGCTGTGCCTGGTTTTCTAGAAGGAAATGTTTAAGGCCATTGAATCATTAGATAAAAAATTGATCCTGGAATGTCAGGAATCAGTGAGGATAACAGAACTGACAATTTTGTCTACTAAAAACTCCCTTTTATTTTGCTGCTTTTCTCTTATCTTTTTAAAAACAATCCATTAAAAAGACTGCACCCATGATTTGCAAGTATTTGCTGTTCTATCTTAACACTACCCATTAGTTCTTTTTCGCATTCTTTTCAATATTTACACATACCATCAAATACTGGGCAAAAATTTCCCAGCTGAAAAGAATCCCCTGAGTAAAAACCAATTTCACATAGCTTGCTACTGAGGGCATGGCTAAGGTTTCTGTACAGCTTCAGCGTCCTATTGAGTTTAAAGCAGTGGAGAACTTTTACATTAGAGTAGTCCATGAATTACAATTTAGTGCATTATTATTTCTTAATTTCATCTGAAAATGATGCATCAGTTATAATGAGTATAATTGCCTTGAGAAAAATTAATAGCTATTCTATAACTGATAACAAGGTGACTAAGAGTGAAAATTGTGTCCATGAATATCAGCTTGGCATAAGAAGCTGTCCAGCCCAAAGGATTCCAGCTGGAAAAGCCCAGTTTAAAATTCTTACACGTCATCCATTTCATGTGTATTCAGCAATGCTTATGCATTTCAAATAATCTGAGCTTATACTTATATGTGGTGTGTCAAATACCAGGACTGTATGGAGAAAAGGATACCAGCCTTCAGCTGAGCAATCTGTAACAGGCTGAAGGTACCTTAGGGCATCCTGCAGCTTTCCTTGACTTTGAAAGAAGAAATGATCCTTGGCCTGAGCTCCCACAGTTCAAATGTAATCCTCCAGCAGTCAATGAAACCTTTGCACTGACTTGAGGAGGACGGGACAGACCTCTGCATCAAATTTGGACCCCCCTGAAATGAATCAGAACTGTTGATACCATGACCTGTGACCAGCAGAGGTCACGGTCCCTAAAAGAGTACTGGAACAACATGACATAAATTTTAACAGATTTCTTCTCTCAACAAGAAGGACTGTGGGTGAATTCCACCTGATAATTTTGGTTTTCTTTCTATCTGATAAATGAACTAAGTAACAGACAGGGAAAATGAGAAGTTAAGCCTCTTAAACTGCTTCACTGACTGCTATGAGGAGAAGATTCTCTGATTTTCCTCTATCAACATTTTCAAAGAAAAAAAAATAAAGAGACAAAGAAAAAAATATATAAAAGAAAAGGGTGGGGTATCACATTTTTAAATATATTTATCTGAACACACCAGACAAATGAAAGTCTCATGGGGACACAAGAGGGAACACCAGGCGAGGGACAGAACTTAAAGCCCTTGCCTTGCAAGGCTCAGCTTTGAGTCCAGCCCAGGCAGACTAATGGCATTACCAAACTTCAGTGTCTTGCACCCTTTGTAGCTGTGAATATTCCTGCCCAGGGCCGGTCCTTGCATGCTGGAGAGCTAGAGCACTGTATTTTCAACAGCCCAATGCTCTGGTCTTTCCTCCTAATTCAAGGATTTCCATGTTACACCGGTGAGGCCCCTGGAGACAGGGTGCCCCTCAGGAAGCCCTCTCCTAACTGCAGACCTTCCCCTGCACCCAGGCACATGAGCATCTCTCCTCAGAACACCCATCGGCAACATTTCCAATCAAATCCATGTGGGTTCTGAATCACAGATTAATCAGCATCACAGCCCACTCGGGCCTTTCCACTCCCTTTCCCACTCTTGGGTTCCCACAAGCTCACCTGCTCCCATGAACAGGCAGCTCAAGGTGATTCCCCCTCCCTGCTGGCATGTAGTGACCTGGATATGAGTGCACAGCACAGCAGGAGCTGGCTTTGAGGGGCGTTTAGGCAGAAATGCAGCTGGAGACCAGGCACTGACTGCATCCAAAACACTCCAGTCCTCAGATCCAGAACCTCTAAACTACACCTTAGCTTTAACAAAAGAGCCAGGAAGCAGCTCCCATCTATAATAATTACAAGAGAGTTTCCCTTGCCCTTGCACTATTTATTGCTTTTGCCCTTACCATAGATTGCTTGAGACAGAAGAGACTATTAAAGATCAGAATATTTCTTTCTGGACAGGCAGGGTGAGCTTTGGAGAAAACTCCCTCTTTGTCTCAGTCATTGACACTTCTGTTTGGAAGAGACTCGACTGGTTTACGCTGCAGACTAAATGAAGCACTAAATGACTGCGTTGCAACAACTGCAGCGGGGGAAATGGTTGCCTCCAGTGGAAATATAATGCTGCGATGGTACTTTCATAAAGGTACAATAATTGTTAAAGTATCATTTTGTAGTTTGTCCCAAAAGTTATAAGTGGCTTCTTTCTCCCTTATTTTCACAAGGCTGTCAGAGGTAAAAGATACATTTCAGTAATTACAGCTGAGACTGGAAAGTGGCAGCCAGAAGGGCACCTGCCAGCCTTCTACCCAGATGACATGTATCTTTCCTAATTCCACAGTTCCAGGGCAGGGGCTTGCAAGGAAAGAGCTCGCTTGTTAATAATAATAATAATAATTATTATTAATAATAATAAGCAAGTGATGTCCTAACCTTGGTTACATCAGTCTACCATACCCTTAGCTGGAGATTCTGCCAATCACTCTCACACTGATCCTGTTCTCAGGAGGTTGTGTCGACAAAAGGATGAGAGGCAGGGAGGCTGTCAGCCGCTAGGGCTAGGGGAGATGAAGGGGAATGGCCCGCCGTGATTTCTGTCTCCTGTCTGGCAGGACAAGGGGACACAGGTCTGTCATCCCGGCCAAACCAGGGGAGAAACGCCTCCCTGGTGGGCTGCGATCTCCTCCTCTCGCTCTCAAACTGCTGTGCACATAAGGCATGCCAGCAGGAGCTGGGGGGCGACGTCCCTCCTTCTTCCCCGAGGACATCCCTCGGGGCTGCCCTGCACGGCGGGGCGACGACCCGGCCGGGAGCGGGGGGTCCCTGGGGGACCAGGAGCCCTGCAGCGCTGGCTGCTTTGCATTCCAGGGTCACACCCCACCTCCCGCCCAGATACCTTCCCTCCATCCCACCCCCAGCCCCCCCCCCGGCCAAGATACCTTCCCTCCTCCCTGCCCTAAGCCATCGGCAAAACTTGAAGACAGGAGTCTAGAAGAGGACGGGCGTTTTATTCGGGTGCATTTCGGAAAGCTGCCGGCCGGGGAAAACGGCAGCGCAAGGTCAGGGCAGGACGAGGCTGTGGCCCCCCCACCTGCTCGGCCCAGCAGCGGGGATGCAGGGGGTGTGCCATCTAAGCCCCTTTCCCCCGAAACATAGCGCAGAGGTCGTTTCTCCTAGTTGCTGCTAAAGCTGCGGTGCGAGCTTGGTTTAAGAACAAGCTGTTGTGGTTTCCTCTTGTTCCCTTCCCCCTGTTTTTAAAAAAGGGTGTCAGGTGCACGTTGCCTGCTGGTACCCCATGTTGCTCCCGCGTCAGAAAATGAATGATGCAGCAATTTAATTAGGAGGGAGCGGTGAGTCCATATTGCACCGGTGAAAGAGAGCTTCGGAGGCTGGGAAAGATGATGCATGCCCGCGGGCGAGGAGGCAGCGCCCCTGCCAGCGGAGAGCGCCGTCGGGGAGTCCTGAGGCTGAGGGTTCCCCCAGGCTCTCACCCCCGCACCTGCAGCTTTTCCCGTCAACTTTTGGCTGCCGAGCCGCTATTCCAGTTAAGTCTCCTCCCGGCCGAGCAATCTCGGGGTCCGCGGATGGAGGATAGCGGCGCGGAGCAGGGCGGTGAGTGCCGCCGGCTGCCCCAGGGGGTTATGCGGGTTCCGCAACCTCCCGGCACCGCTGTGAGTGGCGATACGCGCATCCGTGTACCGGGGGTGGGTGTGCAAGGGTGTGCGTGCCTGGGGATGCGCGCATGGGCGCGCAAGGCGCAAGGACGTGTGCGGACGGCGGAGATGCAGGATGCATCGCGGGGGCACCTCCCTGCCCTGCCCACAGACCTCCTCTCCCGTCCGGGGATGTGACCGGAGGGGGGAGAGGGCAGAGTCCGCAGCCCCCCCACCTCCCTCACCCGGACACCCCGCCGGCGCATCTCACCTGCCAACTTTCAGCCACGAGCGAACCCGCGCAAACCCCCGCTGCGCCCCCCTCCGCGGATCCACCATCCCCCGCCGGCCGCTTCCACCCGTCTCCCCGAGAAGCTCCGTTACCTGCCTCCGGCTCCCGGGGCGGGCAGATACCGGCCGGCGGCGCTGCCTTCCGCGGGCGCGGCCCTTCGCCTCCGCGCACACTCCGCCGTGGAAGGATGCGAACGGCGCCGGGTCGGTTCCCCCGAGAATTTTAGCTTCGCCTAAATTTCTAGGCGGAAATCCGTGGCGGGCAGGAGATCGCGGGCTCCTGGAGAGGCTGCGAGGCTGGAGCTGCGGCTCGGCATCGGGACGGGAGGGAAGGAGAGGGACGAGAGGAGGAGGCGCCGGGGAGCAGCGGGAGAGCCGGGCGGCCGGGCCTGGACCCCGTGGCACCTCGCCGGAACCCACTGGGCCGCCCTCCTCCTCGGCAGCTCAGCTGGCGCTTGCAGTTACAGCATCTTTGATTTCCTTCAGAGTTATGCTTTTTTAATCCCCCCTCCCCTTTTTTTTTTTTTCCCTTAAAGGGGGGAGTGTGTAAATTGTGACCCATCCCGGCGGCTTTTTCCTGTATGATTCTTCTTGCATTTTTTCCTCTACCATCTGCTCGTTTCCCACTTCCCCTCCGCCAACCAGCCCCCTCCTTCCCCCTTAAAAAAAGAAAAAAAAAAAAAAGGCAGGGGAAAAAAAAATGTAGTCAGGGCTTCCCAAATGCGCGCCCCCGACCTGATGCCAAGCGCGCCCCCTTCATTTATTCCCCTTCTTGAAGCTCATTTTCATGACGTGGAAAAGCCTGATCCAGGGCAACAACAGCACCGCACACACACACGCAGGGACACACACACGCACACGCACCCGCACCCGCGGAGGAGGCGAGCAGCCGGCGGTCCTCCGCCGCGCCCCAGCCCGCCCGCTCCGCGCTGCTGGGGCCCGGGGAAGGCGGCGGCGGCGGAGCCTGCAGCAGCCCCTCTCCTCCCTCCTCCATTGAGTGTGCCAAACAGCAGCTCTGCATCCTAAAGAAGATCATTGAGGGGCTCATTGCATTCCCAGCACGTTTCAGGCTTGCTTTTTTTTTTTTTTTTTTTTTTTTCCTTTTGCCTCAGCTTCAGCGGGAGTAGAGAGCGAAAGAGAGACACAGAGAGGGAGAGACAGAGAGAAAGCAGCAATCTTTAAACTAGAGCTTTTTTTTTTTTTTTCCCCCCTTCCACTTTTTTTTTTTTTTTTTTTTTTTTTTTTTTTTTTTGTAGCGATGTGCTAAAATCTCTCCTGCAAACCGGTAAGTACAACCTTTCTGGATCCTTTTGTTTCCGCCTAGGGTCAATGACACCCCCTCTTCCAGAAAGAAGATATAATAATCCTCTTTATTTTTTGTTATTTTTTTATTATAGCCTTTGCAGAAGAGAAAGAACTTAAGTGGCTAATATCTTGCAAAGGAGACAGAAAGACTTATACTGCAACATAGCTCTCATCCCTTTCTCTCTTCTTCCCAATTAGACACTGGTTTTAATTGCAGAGGGGTATTTCTTTTTTCATGCTTTCAACCTTCTCCTCTTTCCCACAGGGGAGGGTTTCATTTGCAAGTTGATCCTAAGGATTTATGTTCCTCTGGCATTTCTCTTCCCTTAATGTATCTTTCTGCTCTTAAGTTTGTGGACGGGGGGCAAATTTTTCTAGTTCTTGCATGAGGAAGGTAAAAAAGACCTTTTCTGTTGAAACATTAAGACTAAAAGCAACGATCGCTCTGAATAATTCTAATGGGCATTTTGGAGATTCAAGGAAGGCTGCATCACTGCCGTTATTATTATCATCCTTACCATTTCTCTGTGCCCATACATTTAAAATATCTGATGAAAGGAAGGGTGAAACCATATGTTGAAGGAGCTGCATCTCATTAGTACAGTATTATTTTCATCTGATTGGAGAAGAATGGTGGTTTTATTCAGAAATATATATAGTAGGATAATTTATCAGCTGGCAAGTGTCAAGGTATTTTTTTCTTCCACTTTCAGCTTTTTAACTGGGTCTCTTGCTTGGTCCTGGGGGCGCAGAATACCCTAATCCAAGGCAGGCTGAACGTTTCAATCCTAGGTGCCTCTTTAGCTGTCACTTCCCTTTAGATCTGCTGATCGCTTGGGCATGTGCTTTAGAAAGATTAATCATTTCTAAATGCTTTAATCAGCTAAAATGACTAATATGTGGTATGTATTTATCTGATAATATACCAGTTTCATTAATTCATCAGCGCATCTGAAAGGGGAAGATTTTCTTTTAATTCAGTGTTGTTAACCATTTACTATTTTAAAGATGATACTATGGGGATTTATGAAGGGAAATCTTTTGCCAGGGACATCAGCAAACCTTGCACATTTCTTTGAACTTACATTATGGAATATATTGAGTAGGGAGGGAGAGAGATTTGACAATTGAGATTCAATAACTTTGGGATTTTGCATGTATGAAAGATGTGGTGCGACACTGGAGAAATCTACCCACTTGTATTTCCCACACACACACAGTCGATGCGGGCTGTGATGGCTACAAAGCTAAAATTGCAAATGAGTATCAAATATGTGTAGTCTTAATCCCTGGTCCTACAGTGTAAAACATGTAAAGATGCAACATGCTCAGCTTGTGTGCTCAATGTCGATGTGTGGGTCTACATGTGCTATCCTCTTTATAGGTGGCATTTACCAAATGGGGGGGGGGGATAAGGGTAGCTGATATCGCGTGATTAAACCTTCTAATATCTCTTAAGTATAAATCAGGGCAAGGCTCACCCATCTGACAGCCTTAGAGTTGGTTGTGAACATCTGCTCAACAATTGCTGAACTTTCCAGGAGCCTAACACAAGCCTAGCAGGTAGTGGCTTAGGAAAAAGAGTGAGGCAGGACAAAAATACTGAAATCTGCATTTTTCTTCCCACTGCAGTTTTGTAAACATCAACAAATGATGAAACCTTCCACAGCAGAGACACTTCATAAAGGAAGGATGTTGTGGATAGTTCTTCTAAGCACAATTGCTCTAGCATGGACTACACCAATTCCCTTGATAGAGGACTCGGAGGAACTCGATGAGCCCTGCTTTGATCCATGTTACTGTGAAGTGAAGGAGAGCCTTTTCCATATACATTGTGACAACAAAGGATTTATAAATATTAGTCAGATAACACAGTCATGGTCAAGACCTTTTAAACTTTATTTGCAGAGAAATTCCATGAGGAAATTGTACACCAATAGTTTTCTTCACTTGAACAATGCTGTGTCTATTAACCTTGGGAACAATGCACTGCAGGACATTCAGACAGGGGCTTTTAACGGGCTCCGAGTTCTGAAGAGGTTGTATTTGCACGAAAACAAACTGGACATTTTCAGAAACGACACTTTCCTGGGTTTGGAAAGTTTGGAATATCTGCAGGCAGATTATAACGTCATTAAACGGATTGAAAGTGGGGCATTTCGAAACCTAAGTAAATTGAGGGTCCTCATCCTAAATGACAATCTTATCCCCATGCTTCCCACCAACTTATTTAAGTCTGTGTCCTTAACCCACTTGGACTTGCGTGGGAACCGGCTAAAAGTCCTTTCATACCGTGGGATGTTGGACCATATTGGCAGGACCCTGATGGAGATCCAGCTGGAGGAGAACCCATGGAACTGTACGTGCGAGATTGTGCAGCTGAAGAGCTGGCTGGAGCGCATCCCCTATACCGCCCTGGTGGGGGACATCACCTGTGAGACCCCCTTCCACTTCCATGGGAAGGACCTGCGGGAAATCAAAAGAAGTAAGCTCTGTCCCATGCTCTCTGACTCTGAGGTGGAAGCCAGCCTAGGCATCCCTCAGCTGTCATCCAGCAAGGAGAATGCATGGCCTACGAAGCCTTCCTCCATGCTGTCCTCCTTCCATTTCACCGCTTCCTCTGTTGAGTACAAAACATCCAATAAGCAGCCCAAACCCACCAAGCAGCCCAGGGTGCCCCGGCCTCCCCCGACATCCCGCAGCCTATACCCTGGGCCAAACCAGCCACCAGTGGCTGCTTACCAGACCCGGCCCCCCATCCCCATCATCTGCCCAACGGGCTGCTCTTGCAGTTTGCACATCAATGACCTGGGCCTGACAGTCAACTGCAAGGAGCGGGGGTTTCACAACATCTCCGAGCTTCTGCCCAGGCCCTTGAACGCCAAGAAGCTGTATCTGAGTGGGAATCTGATTCAGAAAATCTACCGGTCCGATTTCTGGAATTTTTCCTCCTTGGATCTCTTGCACCTGGGGAACAATCGGATCTCCTATGTGCAGGATGGGGCTTTTATCAACCTGCCAAATCTGAAGAGCCTGTACCTGAATGGCAATGACATCGAGCGGCTAACCCCGGGCATGTTCCGGGGCCTGCAGAGTTTGCATTACCTGTACTTCGAGTACAACCTGATCAGGGAAATCCAGCCGGCAGCCTTCAGCCTCATGCCCAACCTGGAGCTTCTCTTCCTCAACGACAACCTGCTCCGCACCCTGCCCACTGACACCTTCGCCGGCACTTCCCTGACTCGTCTCAACCTGCGCAACAACCACTTCTTGGCGCTGCCGGTTGCCGGGGTGCTGGAGCACCTGCACGCCATCGTCCAGATCGACCTGAAGCTCAACCCCTGGGACTGCACCTGCGAGCTGGTGCCACTGAAGCAGTGGCTGGAGGCGCTCAGCTCCGTCAGCGTGGTGGGCGAGGTGGTGTGCGACAGCCCCGAGGCCCTGGCGCACCGCGACCTGCGCTCCCTGGAACTGGCCGCGCTCTGCCCGGCTGCCCTCCGCCCCGCTGCCGCCTCGCCCCCCGCCGCCCCGACGCCCCCCGACGCCACCGGCGCCGCCGCCTATGAGCTGCCGCCGGCCGCCGCAGCTGTCCCGCTCTCCGTCCTCATCCTTAGCCTCCTCGTTCTCTTTTTCTCCGCCGTGCTGGTGGCCGCCGGGCTCTTCGCCTTCGTGCTGCGCCGCCGCCGGCGGAAGCTGCCGTTCCGCGGCCCGCGGGGGGAAGCGGCCGACCTGGGAGGTGTGCCGCTGCGCTGCCCGCGGCTTTTCGAGGAGGGCGGCGGTGGCGGCGGCGGTGGAGGCAGCTCAGGAGGTAGGGAGTGTTCCCCGGAGAAGGCGCCCCCGGCGGGCCACGTCTACGACTACATCCCGCACCCGGTGACCCAGATGTGCAACAACCCCATCTACAAGCCGCGGGAGGAGGAGGAAGCGGCGGGCGGAGGTGGCGGGGAGGCGGCAGAGCTGCTGCGGGGTGGCGGGGAGCGCTTCGCCGCCGCCGCGCAGGACCCGGGCACCAACTACCGCACCTTGCTGGAGAAGGAGCAGGAGTGGAGCCTGGCCGTCTCCAGCTCGCAGCTCAACACCATCGTTGCCGTCCACCCCCAGCACCCCGCGGGCGGCGGGCTGGCGGCGGGCGGCGGCGGGCTCGGAGCAGCGGCGGCGGGAGGAGGCGCCCCGCGGGACCGCGACCGCCCGCCGCCCCTCGCCGTGGGCTTCGTGGACTGCCTGTACGGCACCGTGCCCAAACTAAAGGAACTGCACGTCCACCCCCCTGGCATGCAATACCCGGACCTCCAGCAGGACGCCAGGCTCAAAGAAACCCTCCTCTTCGCGGCAGGCAAGGGCTTCCCAGACCACCAAACTCCCACAAGCGAATACCTCGAGTTAAGGGCCAAACTCCAAACCAAGCCGGATTACCTCGAAGTCCTGGAGAAGACCACGTACCGGTTCTGACCGCCGCCCCGCCGCCCGCCCCTGCACCGCCGCAAGCGAGTCGAGGATACAGCTGTGTGTTCTTTCCCGCCAGATGTGCGCTCCGCGGGGAAGGGCCGTTCTCAGATCATTAATCGATGAAGTGCCTTCGCAGACTTTTGCCAGCAGATGTTAATCAATCATTATTTTTTATATTGAAACTGAGACTTTGACTGTGCCATGTCTAAGGTATATTATTATTATTATTATTATTATTATTATTATTATGGGGGATCTTTGTATTGATCCTGATTAAGTAAATTCTATGTTTGTGTCTTTTGTTTTTGGTAGGGTTTTGGTTTTGTTGGTTTTTGATTGGGGTTTGTTTTGGGGTTTCTTGGGTGGGGGCGGGGCTGCTTGACGGCTTTTTTGGTTGGTTTGGTGGTTTGGGTTTCTTTGGGGGTCTTTTTTTTTTTGTTTGTTTGCTTTTCTTTTTCTTTGCAGTAAACTTCCTTTATATTTTCCCTTGGAGAGGAGGGGGAGGGAAGATGGCATTTTCTGGCTTGCTTTTTTCTAGCCCATCATGGCACAGATTCTGTATATTTATTTAAAAAAAATGCAAAGAAGCAAACGAGCGCAGTTTGCTGCATGCCTGGAAACTGCAAGAGGGAAGGGAGGGAAGGGCCTTGCTCGAATGTCTCACTCTTGTCTCTCTCCCTCCCTCTCACTCACCCCCACCCCCACCGCCATCCCGCCGCCAGCTCGGCCCCGCCGCGCAGCGCAGCGTGGGAGCGGGCCCCGGGGGCCGCGGAGGGGAACTCCGAGGGCTGGCGGGGTACCCCCGGGCCTGAGCAACCCGAAGGAGGGGAGCACGTGGCGCACACACCTCGGGGATGCTCAGTGACACTTCATCATGACACCATGGTTTTTTTTGGAGGACATCCGCACTTTCCTAATAAAAGCAACATGCAATTATACAGAAAAAGAGTAAGAAAGAAAGAAAAAAAAATCTTCTGGGCACCTGTCACTAACGGCTTTGTAGGAAGCACTTTTAATGTTTTTCTCATACACACATGAGCACGCACGCACACACGCACACAGAGGTACAATAATGTGCATATATTTATTCTGTAATTTCAAGTGAATATAAATTGTAAAGGTAATGTTTAATCATTGTACAGTGATGCGTCTGGTATAGCTTTCCTAATAAAATGTTTTGAAAAAAAAAGCATATATATATATATATATATACCTCCATGTATATATATATATAGGAATACAAAGCTTGAACTGAAACTTCAACTTCCCCCTACTGAGATTTTTCTCCCCAACCTTAACCTTGAGAGCTATTTTATTAATAACAGTTCAATGCACTGTGATGTTAACAGAGAAAAACCTTGTACAGCTTCTCTTGCCAAGATACCACCCGAGACTTTAAAATAATGATTTGCAATCCCTATTCCCACTTTCTGCAGTACTTATGGCCAGTCCCATGTCATTGAAAAATTGGCAGTAAAATTAGGACCGTGTCCTTGAGTGGCGTGTCTTGCAGGAGCACTGGTTCTTTGGCCTGCTGGTAGCAGAGGGGGCACTTTCTGGTTTGAAACACATTCGTGGTTCGAAACATTGATGTTTCTCGGGTCACAGTCCGTGCCCACCTTACCTGTTGGATGGGGCTGAAGCGGGACGCTAAAGTGCAGTTTAATTTTGGGAAAGAATGAAGCAATCGGGAAAAGGGTCCCACCGGCTTCAGTCACCTGGCCCAGCTCCCCGCGGCCGTTTGCTCCCCTCTGAAACCGTAGCGAGACCGAAGATGATTGGATTTCCCAGTCAGGGAAAGTCACGATTGGTATCTTGGCCACGTTGAGATCCTGGCCCCGGGCCGGGCTGGCGGCGGAGAGCTGCTCCCCGCAGCCGCCAGGTGGCGCCACAGCTCCAGCTCTGGCGGCCGCGCGGCAGATGTCCTATTGGTCCAGGCACGGCTCCTGGTTCCCAGCCCAGACCCGGACTCGCTGCTGGTCCACGCCCACCCAGCCGAATGTACCCCTCGGGGCTCCTTATAGCGGGGCATGCGAGGCCGGGAAGGGGAGAGCAGTTAGGCTGGCGTCGGAGTCGCCAAGGCGCCACTCTAAAGACATTCAAATACAGATTTTTATACAGAAATATGTATCTATAAATATAATCTGTCTTAACGGAACAGTGGTAACGATCATTTATCCAGGTGAATTGCGCTTATTTTTTCCCCAGTACGTTCAAAAGGTGTTGCTCCCCAGGGCTTTTGCTCTGGCTGCTGCTGGGGACTGAGGCTCTGCTTTCTTTATGGAGGGGGCAGAGGCTGCTGTAACGCACAGCGTAGTGTCACCTCACCCCAGCTGTCCTCCCTCTTCTTGGAAACAACTTGATTTCCCCCAGCACAATGCGTTTTAAAGGAAATCAACCCATGCAAACTTATTTTCACCCCAAGTGTCTCTATCTATAGCTTCAGCAAGTATGCTTACTGTTGACTGTTTTCTTTATCAGTCTGTCTTGGAGAAGCATGTGGGTGCAACAAAAGTGATTTCCTGAGCCTTGCTGGTAGCTGTTGTACTTTGAGAGGGAGGGACAGCACCAAAAGTCTGAAAATCTAGCTCCATAATATTAGTAAAAATATTATGCTTTTGAATTTCCCATATTCCACTGTTGTGCTAACAGTGGTTTGTTACATTGCCTTCAGCTCTAATCCTTTGGAGTTCGGTCATTTGGTTTTTTGTTGTTTTTTTCTTCTTTTTTTTTAGTGGATAATAGGTGAGTATGCACATGTTGAAAGTAATAAACCTCAAAGTGCAGAGGCCAGATCCTTCTCAAGATAAGCAGAATTACATTGATAAGACTACATGCAAGTAATGTGTGGAGCTATATAAATCAGGTTAAAGTACAACCCCTAGTGAGAGTGGTGCTGTATACATCTGGCAATGTCATCCAACCTCCCAGTGTTCATACTTGTATCCAAATATAGTAAAGCCAGTTGCAAATAATGTTTATATTTTAGTTAAAATGCAGAAAGGAAAGAGAATTTCAAGATATAAGTAGTAGTCTCACCTGTGAATGGTGAGGAAATCTATTTATTCAGTGGAAATAAATTTGTTGTATGAGAATGGAATTTTGTATTAAAAGAGATAATTTTTGGCTTATGTTGAGTTCTTTTTCTTTCCTTGTTTAGGAAACTTCCTTTTCCTTGTGTACTGAAATCATTCGGGGATAATGCGTTCTGGAAGAGTTGATGATACTTAATTGTGATATCTAATGTGTGTTATTATGACTTCTATTTTGCTATTTCATTATATTGAGCTGAGGGTGAGTGGGTAATAGCATTACTTTCCACTGCAGAAAACAAAAGTGGATCAATCCATCATCTCTGATTTGTGATGTGTGTCCCTTCACCTGCTTCAACCCTAGTTACTCCTAATTAAGAGGGAGTATTAATGATAATTACATGGTTATCAACATTATTACTGGTAGCATTAATGATATTGGGAAGGAATCAAATAAAGTCAAATGATCTGCATTTATATTAGAGCTGTTTGATGGGATACTGTTTTAAATAAATAAATAATTTTTTAGCTTATTTCATTTCTGCACAGCAGCATCAGCTTCAGCGGTTCGGCTTGTGGCGATGCTCAGAACATAGTAGTAAATCTTTCATTATGTGCCTGTTTTATTCACTCATTGACTATACTGAAATTCTTCCTACAGGTGGGAAAGAAAAAAGGCCAGGTAAGTCCCAGTCGTAGAAAGGATAATAACGGTGCTCAATTATCAGTGCTCTTATGTATTTCCTGCATATTGTCATTGATGTCACCATCATGTTCTACCTGGGTTAAAAGATTTGATTGAGATTTGGAAATTGCTACATGGATCTCTTGACTCTATAAATAGTGAGAGAAAGATGCTGAATTTTATGCTGTGAATAATTATCTGACTTCTGGAAAGTGATCCATCTCTGAATGTCTGTCACAGCAAGCCAGGACCTATACTACTCTAGTCAGGAGAATAATGCAGACAGGTCATTTATTACGAGATTCAGTGGACATGAGTTAAGCTGTGGTAGCTCAAGATTTTGTCAGAGAGCTTTCCAGGCAAAATCGCTTCTGAGCATGTCACTGTAGCTGATTTCATTTTAAGCTAGACACATGCAGCTATGTTTGACTTGTGTTCTCTGCTGTACAATTTTACAGCAACAGGACCTACAGGTGACTAGAAAATCTGCAGTGTTCGATGTTTCTGAATCACTAATGTGGGCAAGCAGTAATTCATGAGTGTTATGCTACTTCTACTTTGTTCAGGTGCCTACTTCACACAAACTGGTCACGTGAATAAGACATGATGAATCAGCTTTAGGTGTAACAGAAGCGTTCACGTGAAAAAAGTGTGTAGAATTTGGCTTTAAGTTTGGAAGTTCATTGCTTAACTACATTACTCATCCAAAGAGTATGACCTCTGGCAATGCTCCAGCCACTGAGGTGCGAATTCATTCCAGAGTTGCGCTTCATCCAGAGGCATTTGCTTTTACAGCATGGATTTATGTACACTCAGAACTCAGACAGCTGCACACTGCATATTCCTATTTTATGAGTTTTTCAACGCCGAAATCTGACTTCCTCAAAGCTGAGTTTCACAGTGAGTTTATGTATAGGGTTTACAGTACCACGCAGTTGTTTCCATGGGAGAAATTGGAGTAAATTCACCCAACTTCTTCATATTAACAGCTCTTCATACAAAAAGTATACTATTTTTCAGTTCTTTGTGATGCTAATATGAGTGGAAATACATCTTTTTTTCCCAAGTCTTGGAAAAATTCTGGTTTGTTTGGGCAAGTGTAGCTTTGCCCCAGTTTGAAACCTGTTCAAGCAAGTGGAAGAAGTGGAAAGTGTTTGGAACAACCCTTGTGTAGATATGGACTGGAGGCCTAATTTATGCTCCCTTGAAGCCAATGACGAAATGCTACATTACTGTTCAGTTTTAGTCAACAGGCTTGAATGAAGAGCAAAGTCTGATCTCTGAAAATTGCAGCATGTATTTAGGTATTTTTTGAGACAAGTACTCCACATTACTTTTTCAGAATAAAATAGGTAACAGTATAGAGAAAGTGTTTTTCCTATCAATTCAGTAATTTTTCTGATTGACCTCATTCGCAAATTAACCAGGCATTCTTTAGCGCTTTTTTATTTTAAAATAAGAGCGTTTGCGCAATGACAAGTATGAGTGCATCTCAGCAGATTCAAGCAATGTGGAAATTGCTACCAGAGTGGTACCTAATATATAGGTAACCAATTAGCCAACAAGATTATTAATGTAACAATTGCAAATTATTTGGAAATGCTTTATTAGTATTATCTTTTTCTTCAAAAACAAGAATATTAAGACACTGACAACTGTGGGGTTTTGTTGTTTTGGTCTGGGTTTTTTTCAATTTCTTTTGCTTAATGCTTATAGTTTCCTACTTTCAAAATCGTTAACTTCTTTTATCATTTCTGTTGAGTTTGTTGGAACAGTTAGGGAGGTTGCTGATAAAAGCATTACATGTAGGCCATCTTTTTCTTTGTGAAAGTATTTGGTAACATTCCCCTGTGCAGACATTTTCTCTGTTAAATTGATTGATATTGTGGTGGTTTTCAGAACAGTGTCAGATAGTTCATTTTTGTGGAAAAATGACAGGAAAAGGCTCGAAGGAATGGAGCTACTGGCATTGCTATAGGAATTCCCTGTCCCATGGTCTTAGTCTCTGTAGAGTGGATGTTACATCAGTCTTTATATTTTTTAACATTAAAGATGTCTATCTTAAGGGGGGGATTATTTTTAGACATTTTGAAGATGTGTGTATATGCAATACTAAGATGTTGGGTGCCTTAAAAAGAATAGTTAATAAGAATAGATAAGAATAGAGGGCATAGCACAATACCCTTACAAATACAAAATATTAGTAACTCAGTTGTATGTCATATACTGAATCTTTAATGTCCATTAAGTTTTTCTAACATCTTTATTTTTCTACTGGAATTTTCTAAATCTCTCAAGAATATCCTGTATATTCCATGAATTCTGAAGAAATATTTTAGGTTAAACATGGGTCAAATGGAATTCAAATAAATACCACTAAATGTGGAGGAGTATTCCTGTCCATGGCATGTAGCGTGGCAATTTGGCATGTGGTTGAAGCACTGTGCCAGGAAGAGAGGTTCTCTGCAGCGATGAGATTTTGCAGTAGGGCTTGAATAATTTTAAGCAGGAGTTCCTGAATTGTGATAAATTGCTATTGGGCTAGCATAGATTTGAGGCGTGCTGCTGCTTCTGCCTTGCAATCCCTTCCATTGATGGTGGGACCTGGCATCGTTGCACATGAGGGTTCCTGTAACAGTAATTCTGAAACAAAAACAAACAAAAAAAAAAGAAGAAAGGTGTAGGAGTCTATCCTGCAGGGATCATCGCACCTGAAGATAAAGGCTTTCCTGAAATCTTAAAGTGTCATCTGTACACTGATTATAGGAAAATGCTTGGTTGTTGTTTTTTTTCTTGCTTTCGTCAGATTTACTTTGCTTTTCTGGAGAGACAGTAGTTGGTTTGCATTTAGAGAACTGTGGAAATGTATTTGTTAATATTCTTACACGCCATACTTTTTTATAGCAAAGTCAGTCTGTCACAACAGTAACTGTCCTAAACTGAGATGAGTTTTCTAGAAAGCTACATAAACCTTTGATTTTCTACTTGGTCTCTATATTATTATATGGGCATATATATATAATGTTCATTATCTGAATAATCTTTGAACCAAAGTCTGTCACTGAACTTTGGAGGCTTTGGCTTTGCAAATCAGGTGTAATTAATGTTTTGTTCTGTTTTGCTCCGTGATTATTTGGTTTGATTTTATTCAGAGTATGACCAGAGGAAAGAAGACAATGCAGTGTGAAGATTCTCATCAAATCATAATTTTTATTAGGACTTTGAAATTTAATTCTTTCTTTTCTTTTCTTTAGAGAATAAAGGAGCTATGCTCAAAAGAGTGTAGGAGTTGCAACTCAGGCTTAGAGTTGAAATGTGTTCCCTCTGCTGTGTCCTCTAATTTCTGAGAGTGCCCAGGACAGTCTTACTCAAAGGAAGATATAAGCAATTCCCATTAGTGAGATTACAGGGTTCGATGCAGCCAGCTGATCTGCTCCACCATTAGCTCTCACCCAGAGCAATCAGGTAGCCAGGCTACTGCACCACCAGAGGTGCTGGCTCTGTTTGCACAGGGAGCAGGGGAGAGCTGAGCACTTAGAAAGATCATGTAGTGTGTTAGTAAAAAATGAACTTTAAAAAAACTGGACATTTGTAGTGGATGCTGGCCATTTAAAAGTTTGCCTCTGTGTCTTTTAGAAAACTCATTGAGAGTTTCTCTGGTGCAGTTAAACTGCCATGCAAAGGCATAGCTGATGAGTCTTCATCAAAGCACTGCTGAAAAAATTATATAGCTAACACATTCTTAATTAGAGAACATAATTTCTTGTGGCATCACTTCTGTTATGTTTTCTTGCAGTGACCCAAAAACCTGGCTGCTTTGGAAAGTGGATAGTATTGGCAAGCAAAGAAATATGGCAAGTAGGGATATTTTTTAGATCCAGTTTATGTTAGTGGGTTTTTTTCAAAGAAAGAGGAAGTTGTTTGCTCCTTGTTCTGCAGCCCTTTCTGCGAATCAGTAAAGACACTGATTTAAGGCAAAGAGTCAGTCATTGTTCAATCTGTGACTGTTTTTCCCCTTTGGTTTTAAACTAACAAAGTAAGGAATGTGGAAGTATCTAATTTAGATATATGTAAATATATATATATAGTCCTGCTGTGAGCAATGAGGGGCCATGATACTACAGCCAGCGATGCTGATGGAAGGATTGGTGTTGGCATCACTGGGAGATCATAGAATCATAGAATAGACGGGAAATAAGATGACCCACAAAGGTGGGTTAAGTTGTGACAAGTGGGAACTGTGCCAAGGCTAATGATGTGAATGGCGCCTGAAAGTGAGGTGTCTTGCTGGGTTAGGGACAGTCAGTAAGAACTCGCAATTCTTGTCGAAGCCCCTCTTTTTTAGAGCAGCTAATCAAATATCTCACACTGTCCTCTTTTCCCTGCGTTTGGCCGAAGCTCTCAACCAACCTCCAGATTGTTGTCATTCTCAGCCTTGCTTTTACCTATCTGCATGCACAGTTACTCATTTGGCTGACAAGTTGCAACAGCTTGGTTTGCACATTGACCATGTGCATGAAATGGAGACCAATTGAAAATATGGTTATCTTTGTTGGGTTTTTCTATAGAGTGGTGTTTTGCACCTCAAGACTTCATTCTTTAAGATGTATTGACTGGGTTGCCTACTTGTAACTCAGCTTTGTAAGCAGCCTCCCGAGCTTAGCCGTGGTGGTATTACATGCCTTGTGTTTTGCCAGCCCCTACAAGCCAGCCAGAGTCTGTTAAAGCCTTCAGAGCACAAAACACTGATAAGATGGATCTCTAACAGGTATGCATCAGGGATAAGTGGAGATATTCCATTTGCAACAACCTAAAATGAGTTGCGGTTAACTCAAAACAGTAGTAATTGATTTCTGTGTTGTTACTTCTACTGGAACAAGGCAGCTAATATATGTGGTGGAAATGCTGATACTAAGAATGTACAGTATATACATATATACTGTGTGCATATGTATGTGTGTATACACGCACATGCTAGAATGTTGAAGTGTAGAAGTCAATTTTTTGAAAGTTTGGGGAAATTTAGGAACATGGCTTGCTTTGGACTATTATTAAAAATATGGACATTTTGGTTAGGAAGCTAAAAGTAGACACATTAAGACCTACATTCTCAATGTAGGTCAGTGGAGGCACTTCTCAGACATATCAGCATTTTGGACACTTAATTTTAGCTGTGTGTTGCATCTCCTAGAATAGGTTAGAGGCAATGCAGGAGAAATTACTGCATCGCAAGTCATTCAGAAAGGTTGCCAAGTTCCTCAGGAACCAGAATGGCAGAATAATGAGTATTATATTTAGTTCGGGATGAGAAAGCAACAGTGGGGAGTTCACCAGAGGCAACTCAAATCATCTTGGCTCCATGGGGGAGGGAGAATTTATAACTATAGCTAGCTAAAAAGAAGCAAGCTGTGTGTGCATTTGTGTGTATATATATATTTATAAATATGTATATACAAATCTGTGTATGTGTATATAACACTGTGTATATATGTATGTATGTATATGCCTATAATGTATAATATGTGTATTTATAAATATGTATACATTTATATAAATTTATATTTCTCTATATAAATAGTCATGCAACTATGGGAAATCACATTTCAACGGTGTGCCCTTTTTTAAAAAAACCTGCAGAAAGCTGCTTTCATTAATATCATGTGGGTACAAATGTCATAAGTTATCTTTTCTATGTAGCAAGGAGCATTGCTTAGTGGTTGAATACAAGGCTGGAAGGTATTTACTATTCCAAAGGACTCCAAGTAAGTCATTAGCTGCTCCACAGCTGTTCTATATCTGTGAAATAAAGTGGTGGCCAAAGTTACTGAGGGCTGGTTTCAAAAGCCAAGGAAGGGTTATGTTGACTGATAGTACTTTGGAGATCTCGCAGAGTTTTGATGGTGAAATAGCCACAGTAGTAATTATTCTGGTTGCTGTTAATGTCCCAGCTAATGCAAATGGCTTCTGAACAGAGGAAAAAAGAAAACACAAACCAACATTATTTCCTGCTCTAAAGTAAGTTATCTTAAGTCAGATTACTTTGACTTGGTGATGTATGGATTTCCATTTAGGGTTAGGATGTTAGGCTGTAAATCAAGAATCGTAGTTCAGTGAATGCTTAGTTCAGGATTTATCTTTTATGTTATAATTGATTTCAAATAATTTAACTTCATCATCAGAAAAAGCTATACCTTAATTCGTGGTAAGCTTAAAGGTTTTCTCAGCTGGAAATCCATTCATATCAGGGTGAATTTTGCACTTGACTTCAGTGGGGTTGAATCAGATCAGAGTGTTTCATTAAGCGCTGACATTAAAACAATCTTGTAGTTGTGCAACTATTAAATAAAATTGTAATTTTGTAATAAAAGTGAGCCTAAAAATAACCTACTAGTTATGTATTCTATGATTATAGCATCTTTCCATTGGCAAGATCTTTGTGCAGTTGCTGGGATTTGGCGAGGGGTTTGATTTTGTGCTGCTGATCATTACTCTAGAGTTTTAACCCTTATTTGAGCTGGAGCTGCTCAGCCCCTGCAATAACACACCATAATATGCTTCAGTTCAGTCTCTGTCAGCCTCCCCTAAGCCGCCTGCCCTGAGTGATTGTTGATGGCTGAATTGCCACGTGTGTTGTGCTGGAATAAATGTAGGTCACAGTAATGTGGATTTGTCATGATGATTTTGGCTCCCATGCAGCAGGGCTCATGTCCCACCCTGACCACGTGCAGGGACAGGCACAACATGCTTGGGGCTGGTGGAGCATCTTTCTGCCTCCAACACTGAACAGGCCTACACTTTCATGGTTATTTGAGCAGTGTGGATCTGTCATGCTGCCAATCTGCCATCATTTGCAAGCTGTAATGTGATTAGAAAAGAGGGAGAAAGAAAGGATTATTTCTTCCTAAGTCCTTTGCTTCCATTAAGGCATAAGACAAATGAACATGAAATAATCATGGAAATCAAACCAAATGCACAGTGGCGTAAAACATATGATACTGAGTGAAATATTTCTTATAAGCTTCTTGATTATGCTTTGCCTTATTATTTCATCTGGAAGAAATAAACACCTTATGGAAAAGTGCTTCCCAATCTCTTTTGCATAAGTGTTACAGTGAAACTTGCTGTGATATATAGCTGCCTGCTCAAGAAAATAGGTCATTTCCACACAAATGTCATTTTTTTATGCACCAAATATGCTGAATTCATCTTCTGTTTTCTAGTTAAAGCTATCCTTTTGCTGGTTTTGTGATTTCAGCATATTTGCCTGAGTGAAGACAACCGGAAGGGGAGCAAAAAACCAATTATTATTTTTTAATTAACTCATGCAGACCTAATGTCAAGCTAACCCCTTGAATGCAGTGTCCCTGGGGCACGCACAGGAATATCATCCTCAAATGGCTAATTTTTAGGGTTTTTTTCAGCAAGCAGCATTGGAATTTGAGCCCGTTGTATCACAGAGCTCAGCAGGATGCTGCTTTGCTGAGCATCTGTAGACTTTGGGAAATAAGTTTTTTCTGATATCACTTATTAAAGAAGATGCCTAGATGTCCATATCCTCAGGGAAGCAGCCATTCATGCAAGAAGTCTGCAAACTGAAGCCAGTAAAGGACTGATGAAGTTTGCAAATCTCCTCATGCTCTGTAGCAATCTCTTCCTTGCAGGATGAATTTAATCTATAATGAAACTGGGCTATTTTCACTATTGTTCTAAAGAAATAATAAACCACCCTGCCTTCCGTATAGTTGAATTTTGCCATGCCAATTTATATTTAGGAAAGGAGAAGTGTGGTTTGAGGATCAGACATACAAAATCATGGTGTTGCTATAGATAGACATCCAAATAAATTACGCAACCTAAGGCATCACTGGTGTAAATCATTGCAGCTCCATTGCTCTCAACACAGCAATACTGCTGAGGTGATTCAGAGATGTTTGGTATCTGCTGGTGTAGCCATTTCTCTGGAGGGCTTTCCCTGCATCCATTAGTATTTTGTTAAGCTTGAAAATGAAGGTGAATAAGCCCAGCTTCTCAGCTAGTGTGAGCTGGCATCAACCTAGCAAAGTACTTGGGCTATTCAGTGCTGGTGAGAAGCTTGACCTTGTACATGGCAATTTTCTTCCTTTTCACCCAGGTGGTTATTTCTTTCCTGTGGGAATGCAAAAAGCTGGAACTATTGCCATGTGATGTTCATTGGCAGTGCCTGTATTGCCTGGCCTGCAAGGGCTCCACAGGTTCCTATCCAACTTCTGCACAAATTTCTTTGCCCACCTAAAAGCTGCTCCTGTCCTTGTGTGTTCAGAAGGAAAAAAAAAAAAAATCAACCTCAAAAAAAGCCCAAGGAAACCAGGCAAACAAATTCCCTTAGAAATTCCCTTTACCTAATCCTGCTTAAACCAATCCTTAAAGTAATTGTTAAGTGTAAAAGAACAGCGGCACTCTACTAGAATACACTATGAATTTACAGGAATTAGGCTTGTAGAATTCATGTGAAAACAAGATGTCTCAAAGGCCAGTTCTAGAGAATAATTATCTGTTGCAAAGCACTTAGTGATTGAGCTGAGTACTGGTGTTAACAAAAAAAGAACCAAGAAAAAAAGATGGCATAGTATTAGATGTGGCTTTTTGGATGCAGTGGCTGAGCTCAGAAGCTGCAGTTGTGATGGTTATAAAATAAGGCAATGAGCAGAGACTGCAGCGTCAGGGAAGCCATGGCAGTCTTATGGCAGGGACAGAGCACAAAGATACTCTCATTAGGAGTATTGCTGGCATTTCGGTGGGAACATAAGTTTATTCTTCTGTGGTGTCCCTTGGGCATGAGTTGCATCCTTGCTGTTCAGCCTTTCCCCAAATTTCACACCCCCTGTTCATAGGATCATGTTTATAGAACGTGTATAATCCTGGTGAGCAGCAGCCTTTGGTTCGAAACACCATCCTGAATCAGCAGAGCTCAACCTGGAGACAGCAGGTATAGATTATGGATAAGCAGCTGATAAGTGCTTTCCTGAATGGGGACCTGAAATCTCACTCTTTTATTGCTAGTGATGTGGTAAACTCCTATAAAAGAATACTCTATAAAAATAAAATAAAAAAGGATATATTTTTCATAATAATAATAAAGTTCTATATAATACATTTTATTAACAAATAAGCAGGTACTGACCACCAAGGTCTTGTCTGGAATATGATACAACCACCAATTTTTCCTCTGACACTTTATTTTTCCTCCACTTCCTTCTGTAAATCATTTTGGTACAGACTCATCCTACTTTAATGTGATGCTATTTGTTCCCAAAGTAGTATGTAGGAAAGGAAGGTGATTTTAAGAGGTTTGTATCTTAAGCAGAGCAAAATATTCCTGGGAAGAGGTTTATCCAACCCATTAATCTTACCTGGAGCACTGGGTGATTGTGTTGTATCTAAACATTTAAAATAAATTAGATCTTTAAAATTAATTAGAATTCAACTGGAACTAAGCTTCTGTTCCCTGTTTCCTATGTGCATGGGGAAGACAGCAAGAATTTCCAATCTCATAAAAATATTATTAGTATAATGTGTTATTAGATATCCAGATACACTATTTAATGGAACATTGCATATATATAAAATGGGAAAACTATGTTACTAGCATTTCATTCTGTAGTGAAGGGATTTTCAGAATTATGTAAAAATTGAACAAAAATTAATTTATGATTGTCAAAATATTTATAAACTTATCAAAATACTGGGTTATAGTAATAAATCACTGACAATTCTGGATATTCAGATGAGGCTTTAATGGAAAAGGATTAAGTTCTGTGCAGTTAAAATAGTGATTTAGCTGCTGAAGTTTTTTCATCTTCAAAAATTTTCCACTGAAAAAATGTCTAATTTTAATTGGAAAACAAAATCCTTAAACTGATTTTTTTATGATTACTTAGTACATGAAAAAAAAGTGACTCATTGAATGTTGCTGTAAACCAACTGGGAGCAAAGTACAGGTTCTTAAAGACTATTCCCTCTTCTATGTAATAATAATAATAATAATAATAATAATAATAATAATAATAATAATAATAATGATGTAGGGTTTGCTATCTGCTCCAGAGCCCTCACAGTAGCCTGGATATGCACACAGAAGAGCAATAAGAGAAGATAGCAGTTTATTGTGTTTGAGAGAGAGGATACATCTACAGTCCTCAAGCAAGCTTTTCAGGGGAGGCTGTCAATTATTCTTTGCATCAATAACAATTTGAGTTTAGGAGAAATAATATTTGATTTGAGAAGTGGATTACTAAAGTGGATTAAATACAGGCTCAAGAAGGGCAGGAAAAGAGAAACGGCTACAAGACAGAGAAGTTCTGAAAAAAGGTATGAATCCATATCTAGTAATTTTGAGTTGGCTTTTTGGTTTTGTTTTCTTTTTTTTTTTTTTTTTTTTTTGTAATTCAGAAGAGATGTAGTGTACCTTCAGTAATGAACTTGGCTGATGGACTCATTCTGAAGGATGACAGAGAAAATAAAAAATATATTCAAAGTGATGTGCATAGATTGTATTTGATGCTTCTAGGTTATTATCACATGCTTTGCAAAGAAGGCTAAAGTAATAGGCTGACAATATAAAACTAAGATCAGAAGCCAAGATTTTTAAGTATAGTTTTTTTTGATTGGTAATTTGGTACACATTTCTGTTTATCCGTCTCCTGAAGATCTTGTGAAATATGACATATCATCACAAGTCATTACAGTCAGTTTTGAAAACTGTGATTGGAAGTTACATCTAATTTGATCACATATTATGGCTGACATATGGCTGACTGGGGTTGGGTGTATTAAGGAGAGAAGTTACTTGTGGAAAGTCGTATTCCTTCGCTGGTGGATACTGTTACCAGAATAACAAGTGTAGGCAATATCAAAAGTTGGTGGAATGTTTCTTCTATAATTACATTAAAAATGATAGACAAGTCCTTGCTATTGAGCTGATCAAGTAAGCAAGGAGGTTGCAAATGTGACCTCCTAGCCCTTGATGCTGATTTTCTGTGTGGATTTAGATAAATCCCTTAATATTGCATTTGTAGTTTACCTCTCTGTAGAATGCTTATCTCTGTACCATGGAGGCATGGGGAAAATATACAGTGCTGCTGTCTGTGTTGAGAAATCATAGAATCATAGAACAGTTAGGGTTGGAAAGGATCATTTAGTTCCAACACCCCTGCCATGGGCAGGGACACCTCCCACTAAACCATGCCACCCAAGGCTATGTCCAGCCCAGCCTTGAATAGACTGAGATAGATATTTGCAAGGAAATACCAAAATACAGAAACTCTAGACTTGTTGTGCACTTGCTCAAAGGTTAGTGCGGGGGAAGATCTGGACAATACTTTATAAAGTACTGATAAATATTGTAAGCAGCACTGGAGAAGTAACATACAGGTATTTTCACTTTCAGCTGACCTTTTAAACATATCTTGTGTGGCATGGGAATTGAATAGTACCATTGTTGGGCACTGGCACAGCTCTATAAAGAGGAGATTCCCAATGAACCTCATGAAATACCAAAAACTGCAGTCCTTGAGTTTTTGTACATTGTATAGAAATACAACGTATTTCTGAAATTAAAAAGTAACATTTTAGTTCTGGTTTAAGTGTTAAAATTGATTCCTGTGGTTTTTACAGTTCAGAACTCTTTGCTATGCTAGATGCCTTACAGAGAGAGTGTATTTCATCGTTCAGTGGATGGTATCCCACATACCTCAGTACACAAATGCAGACTACAAGACCAGGCTCTTGCTTAGTGCTCCTGTTTGGGTTTAAGGAGGCAGTTAGAGAGAATGCTGAGAGCAGTCTCTGAGTCTGGTGAAAAATTACCCTGAATGGAGGCACTGTGTTCATATTTACCAATGATGAGGTATGTCCACATTTTCATTGGATATATTGGCTTGGATTATTTTGATCTGCCCTGAGTAGCTTTAATGGAGTGAAGATCAGATATTATACAGAGCTCTTAGAATTTATAATAAAACTATTTTATGGTAGCGTTTTACTTTAAGTGTCTTTTTCGCAACAGGAAGAAGTTGGGAGTTTGCAAAGAACCCTGGTTCCCAGTCCTTGATGTTGCTCCTTATCAGTGCACCTCATCACCAGTAGTCTCAGCATCCTCAGTATAAGTAATTTTAGCCCATTGCATGTTTATTATGATACCGCATATTTCATGCTAAATGTTATTTGCTGCAACTATACTATGCTGATATTTTGAACTGTCCTTTGCATGCTTTCTGTCAAATACAGATACAGATCGCATTTATGACTCAAAACATATGCAATGTAGGTTCATAAATTACATAAGAAACAACACATAATAATGAGAGATGTGTCATCTTTAGTTTTTTATTTTAGATGCAGCTGTGTGGCATGGAAAATTTATTTACTATCCTAGCTACTGGCTTTCTTGTAGTCAATAGCTCATCACTTTGCTTTAAGTCTGCAAGTAAAAATAAAGATGTTTCGCAAGAAGGAAAACAGTAAGACTTGGCTTGGCCCAAGGTGGTGTGGGATATGTGAATGAGATCTATGTCTTAGCCTAAATCAGCCACTTGGAAAAATCCTGTGGCTTTTGCATATCTCACTTTCCTCATCTCTAGGATGCTGTTAATACATTTTTTAAAGCACAGCTCAGTGTATGGAAAGCAGAACATAAAAGCTGGGAAGTAGTCACATCTGCTCCAAAGAGGACACACTAGTCCCTACAACCAGATACAGAAATACTGTGGTCCAAAGAACAGAAGTGCAGAAATGGGGAGCAGGGAAGGAGAAACTCAAGTGGGGACCAGTGACACTGTGGCCACAGTGGCTCTGCAGAGATGCTGGGAAATGCACATCGATAAAAATGGTGAGAGAGAGGATGGGGGTTTCTGTTCAAAACAGTGTGCTGCCAGCTGGAGTGTAAAGAAATTAGAAAGGAAAGAATGTTTTGTATCTGATTAATAACCTCACCTTGTCTTTAGGAGTTTAAAATAATGTCTGCATTTTGTTCCAGTGCAGTAGTCAGAGATGAAAAATCCCTGTTCTTCAGCCTAAAAGTAAATCAATGTGAAAATTATTTCCTCCCACCTTGGGTGAAATTTGTATTTGGGCCAACGTTTCTGCAGCAGCTTTCCTACCTTTGAAATACCTTGTGAGATGTATCTGTTCAGTAACTGTATGTTCTCTAGGTGCCAAAGAGAAGGACAAGCATGGGCACCTGCAGCACCAGGGAATGGGGGAGCGTGGCTGGCAGGAGGCAGTAGCACTGCACATACACATCTGCACTGTAGCCTGAAGGTGCTGTCACTTATTATCTTTATTCCAGTACTATAGAAACTGCATGTACATTTTAGCCCAACTGAGCAGATTACATCCCTCTAAGTCAAAGCAAATACATGTCTGCAGGAAATACTGATAAAACTGCATGCAACAAGCATGTTTCGAGGCTAAGCTTATTCCTTAGTTACTGTGAATGTCAGTTTGCATCATTGGTGAACAGTGAATGAAAGTAGTCTTGAAGGTATTATGGATAATCATGTTTTATTTTAAATATTTCGTACAAGCAAATTTGAGCAGAAGATTGCAGAGCAGTCATTAAAAAGAGAAAAAAAGATGTGATGCATCTCCTCTTTTTCTGTTTGTTTGAGAAACTATAACCACTTAACAATAGAGTCACAAGCAGAAAGACTTTCTTCAGATTGGTGCTTTTCTAGGACATGGTTCCTCACATGATTTCGTATGGGCACATCCCTGTGGACACACAAAGCTCCAGCAAAGCGTGGTCTGACTACTGCATAGCATTTCATAGAAACAGGATGTAAGAAGAATCCTTTCAATGAAATAAGTTTGTTTACAGCTAGTAAAGCAGTTTGCAACATTCAGAAAAATCACTAAAATGATTTTCTTGTGGACTCTCTTGCCATTTTATCATATTGCGCCAGATTGTGCATGTTACTGATGAAAAGTAAAAACTCACAGAAGTTATGTAGGCAAAAAATGCTCAAAATTACTAGCTGTGTTTTAAAAACTCACAATCCTAAAGGTCAGATTTCTGGGGTTTTTTTTGGTCTCCTTTGTAATAGTGCTTAATATTATTCAATAGAATTTCCTATCTACAGGGTTGGAAAACCTTAGTAGATGATATGGATTTGTGTGTGATCAGAATATCCAATGAAGGTAACTGAGCAGTGAGAGCAACTAAAAGACTGATGCTGTATTGATCATGAAGGTTATATTTCAGTGACTAGAATAAAGAATATACTGTAATTCAAAGCATGTATTCAACATAAAAATGCATAAGCATATACAAAATAGAAACAAACCCCAAAAATCTTCAGCTTGTGCAAAGTTTACAACTTTATTTATTTTATATCTGAGTTTATAGTAATAATTTGAGATAACTTGATTGGCTGAAAATCCAGACTATTAAAGCTTTCAAGAGAATAAACCTACACAGTACTTTTGGAGCATTTGGATACTCTAAATAACTATGTACAAGTTGTGGATGTCACAATTTCTTGCATTATTAATAAAAGTAGTAGCTTTGCATCTTCCCAGTTCTAATTATTTCTCTAAATATCTCCAGGAACTAAAAGCATAAAATAGCAAGCATTTAAAAATAATGGGTACGCATCTTTTGGGGAATATGCCTATAAAATGAGTCATGCTTATGTTTACAGTTTTATATTGATTTTCAAATCATAAAATAAGTACATTACAAAACGGGCAAATCAAGGCTGCTACTGTGAGGTCATGATTAAGAGTCAGTAGTATCTTGCTACATAAGAAACAGTAGTATCAGTGGGTAGCTCTTGTTTATTGATGGACTTTTGACACTAAACTGAAAAGATATATAAAAACACATGATATTTCAGGAAAAGAAAGCACACAAACCTAGGCTATTTCAGCAGCACTGAAACAGTTTTTGATCAAATGAAAATTTTAGTCACCTCTGAAAGAGCACTAACTTTTATGTGGGGTATGTATTAAAAAACCCCTAACAATTGTAGTTATATATACATAAGTACATATCAAACATACATATTGTGATCATTTTGCAGATGTCCTCAGGACCTATATTTCATGAAGGGCCCTGACTGGGCTTTTTGTCTAACTAAGTAAAATATTATATTGTACTGATTAAGTCCTGTGCTACTATCTTCAGTACCACACTGTGAACTCTACTTTCCTTGAAGTGCTGTATTCATGGTAATTTCATTATTGGTTAAATATCATAATAGGAAAGCAAACCAAACTTCTTGTTTTTTAAAGACAGACATCTTTTCCATCTCATTAAATATTTCCCTACATTGGCTCACATATTTTATAATATAATCATAATACAGTCAGTATAAAATTGATAACAGTTATTCAATTTTAATTTACAGAGATGTAGCAGGCTGTCTTCACTGAAACACCACCATGATGAGCCGAATTACTTTGATTCTGCTTTTCAAAAGATGTGACTTTGATGCAAAGCACTGAACTTTCAGGCGAAAATTTCCAACATACAGTCTTGGTTTTTAAACATGTATTTGTTACACTGAATGTTCACTACAATTACACCCTTGTATTGTTGTTTAACATTTTTCCTTGGAAATAAACATATGTTCAACTATGTTCAACCATAAATAGATATGAGTTAGAAGGAAGTCTAATCCCCTACTTGAAAATTATACTGAAGAAGCCGTATGCTTTATCTTCTATTAATAATGTCTTTCTTAAGATAGCATCAGCATATAGAAAATCCTGAACCTTTTCTCCACTGTGTTTTTTACCACTTTTATCACTGGTAGAACTAATTGCACATCTCAGGTTTTCAGTGGAGTCCACCTCTACGTCTCCTGGTCATTCCTTTTTTTTGATGGAGCTTTATATATTTTCCTGAGTATGTGAGGTTAAGGCTTGCTTTATTGTGAACTGAAGGTTTCTTCTTTTTCCTTTTTAATCAGAAAGTGCAATATATGTTTGAAGAGGAAGCAGGAAACTAATCTTTTTTGCACTAACAGTATTTTTTTACTACTACTAGGTCCAAATATATGCATATTATATTAATTAATTTATCCATTCTGGAATGGGCAAACATCCCTAATAGATGATAGTAATTAACAAAAGTAACAAAACATATCTCCAGCAATGTTGTCAACTAAACTGTGTAATCTTTTCTGAACAGCAAAAGTATATGCCTGAAAGATGGAAACTAGCTCATCAGTTTCAGCAATAGCTGGCCAATCAGTAACTTATTAAATCAACATAAATGACCCTAAAATCTTAGGTAATAGAGTGTGGTTATCTGTTTAGATCTGATGGTTTTCCTTATTTTCAAGTGTGTAGCGTTCTGTAGAATTACAGAGAAGTACACTTGATGTTCCTCCAATTCTCTAAGCAAAGCTTAGCCGCTCATCTTACTCCAAACAGTAACTCCTTCTGGGGAAGAAACAGGATCATGTTGCAAACCACATGCATAAGCAGTCAGGGTGAGGAAACCCCTCCTTCTCCAACAATTGCTACAATGCTGCAAGACCTTCTGGTAGATCCAGGAGATGTAGCTCTTACACATTGTGACAACAGCCATCCTTGAGGAAGTTCTGCCAGCTCTCAGATAGGACAAACAATATTCCTCAACAGCCATTCCTCATCAAGGAGCAGGGACCTGATTTAAATACATTAGAGTTAACAGTGGAAAGGCAGGTACAGATCTCGGTGCTAACAGTCCTGTCCCACCCTATGTGGATGACCATGACTGCCTAGGTCAGGCTACATCAACTTTGAGAGCAAGGTGAAAGAATAATTTCAAGTATCTGCAAGACTTATTTACAGTATTATTTAAACAAGTCTGAGCTTTCATGCGTGCTGCATGTCTTTGAGATCGACCAGCATCAAAGCTTTGGGCCTGGAAACTCTGAGTTGTTCCGTTGCTGCTGCCAAGGAAGAATGATAAGAAAAAACACATTAAGTTTATTTCTCCAGAGCTTGAACTCATTGACAAGAACAACCTAAACAAAACGTCTGTGGCCACAGAGTTCTGGATTAAGTGTCTATAAAAGACCAAACCCCACCAAGAGATTATCACTGTAAAAGCTGAAACTATGAGCTGGGCCAAGGGAAACACCCACGTAAAAGACAAGCAACTAAGATGGGGGTTGCTGAGGAAAAGGTTTGCTATTGTCTCCTGAATGTCATATGAGAAAAAGCAAGAGGTAGTTTTGTTCCATAATCCCAGTGATTCTCCACCTCAACAGCTGGTACATGCAAGGTAAATTCAAGTAATGTGTATGGAAAGGCATGCTCTCCTCTCTGACAGTGCATTTAACCAGCTTTTACTTTCACTCTTGGAGTAGGATTTATTTTAGAAAAATAAAAAGTGTCTGTGTCAGTCTTCAGATAGGAAAAAATTACATGTTAAGAACCAGCAGTTCATTGTCAAATGAACTTCAATTTCAGTTCAAAATAATTTGCAATTATATAATGCTTTCCACTTTCAGAGCAATTTCCATGTTAATTAGGATTTTAGAACCTTTTTGGAGTTTAAATTTAGTTTAGCATTGGTCAAAAATTTGTTCTGATTCTTTCTCTATGTGACTAGAGCAGTGGCCTTGGAGAAATTTCTCCTGCCCAAGTGGCATGGTCATTTGGCACTAACTGGTGCCTTTTGGTAGTGATTGCACAGGCTGAAGGCAGAAACAGCACCTACGCTTTCATTTTCAAACCAGCCTTCTCAAGGTTCAGGCATCTGTTGCCTGTGCTGTGCTTTCAATCATGTGCAGATGCTAAATCTCAGCCGGCTACACTACTGCAAAATAGCAATAATGAACTTGGTTTTCCTTTGTTTTTTTCACTAGTTTCAAGACGAACAATTGAGTATTTAAATGTTTTAAAATGTTATCATTTCTGTTTGAATTGATGTGCAGTTCCCCACCAGCAGCCGCAGCATTTTGGGAGGGGTGTTGGCATGACAGGCTACAAGTACTTGTTCTCCAAGTCCCACGCACGTGACTTCAGCTGAGCAAGCCACTAGTACATACAATGTGCTGATTTCACCTCACCCTGAGGAAGCCAATTTTTCACTTGCTCCTTTTGCTGTGGAAGGAAGAAAGGGACAAGAAACCAGGAACTAAACAAAAAGAAAAGATCCATCAATGTCACCAGTTCTAGGCTGGGTCACTCAACTCCAGAGCAAGAGCCATGCCTGCAGGTGTGATACTACAAAGTGTGTCTGCTCCCTGGGTGTGTGAAAAGCAGCTTTCTGAAAGCTCTTAGACAGCTGAAAGCCCCAGTATGAACAGTGACAGCTGAAGGTACAAGAAATGTCTGAATCCTTACCAGGAGCAAATAACAAATCTAAGACAAGGCTAAGCCCTCTTTGTGCAAGAGGTAGGGACAATGACAGGCAGAAGGTTAGTGATATGTCTCATTTAGTCTAGCCTCACACCAGAACGTTTCTGACACTGGGTTGTTTCTGTAGAGACTAAGCTACAGCAGTAAGCCGTTGGCTGCAGGAGGGAGTGACAGTAGCTCTGAAAATCAAGAAGCCTCATGCAATATTAGGAGCTCTAAGTATGAGCAAAGGCATCACGGACTGGTGGCTGCATAGGTGACAAGAACTGCTTACCTTATCATCTTTCCAGGAAATGAGGATATATAAGCACAGGTCATCAGAGTACTAAGGAATAATCTCATCTGTGATTATATTACCAGTCTCTGAGGGCTGCAGCTTCTGGTTCCTGATTTGCAATCCTGACTGAAACAAGTGAAAAAACAAGTAAGGAATCACAAGTGAATGGAATAATTTTTCCTTCTAATAGTTCTTTCAAACATCAACTCGGTAAATACCTAACTCAGATGAAATATTGAATATTTCCTTGTCCTTTCTCCTATTTCTTGTTTAAGAAATACACTTTAGAGGTGAAAGATACCTAGTATAATTGATTTTCTTTTTTTTTTTTAATTTTTCTTTCACAATCTGTACAGCATGGGTCTTTTTTTTTTGTCCTCATTGCTTGCTTCATTTTATTTCATGTCTACCCATATCCCTTAAGGGTTTGGAAAGCATCTCTAAATCTTTCTAACAATTGTCTCTGATAGAAAAACATGCAGATGTGCTTAACGCTCTATAGGTGCTGGATATGTATCTGTCTCTTCTTGGGTGTGCAAAGCTGGTGTAACTGGTTATATGATTCCCTGAGACCACAAGCTTGGCTTGACAACAACCAAACTTCCCAGACCTTGTGTCTAGGCTTCTGGTCTGTAGAAGCTGCAGGCCACCAGCAAACTGAAACACACCTGATTCCCAACCAATCAGATGGCACAGTTTGCCTGGCCAGCCAATCAGCATGCACATAAACACCCACCAACAGAGCATGCTCCATATTGTCTCTTCACCAGTGGATGGCTAGGCATGAGGTCCTTGAGCTCCAGCTCCTACTGAGATATGAAGGTACTGAAAGGGAAGGCACTGAGGTGCTCTGCAAGTTCACATGGGCCATTTAAACCCGACGTGTCTTTTGCTGCTGTATGTTGATACAGCTTTGGGTTTGCTAGTTCTCTACCTGTGGCACACTGTAGCTTTTCAAGGTCTTAAATTAGAAGATTTTTGCTGATGTTTGGAATACATCTGCATGAATACTTTTTAATTATTACTCATGTGCTGCATTTTTGGGGAAGAGCATCCAATGAACTATGTTGTTCTTACTAGTAACCTGTTTCCACTACTGGGTGATAGAAATGCATGATCAAGTCTTCCTGTCGTGATTCTGGCTGAGTTGGCTAACAACGCCCACCTTTCTATACGGAGGCAACTGCAGCAACTAAGATTGTTGTGGCAGCCATGAAGTTATAAGCTGTTCCAGAATGACCTTCACTGTGATGTGAAGGGTACTAATAGTGCTAGTGATTTCAGTGCTGTCCCCCAGGTAATACATAAAGACTGCTGTTGTATGGGAAAGACCTCTGGCACTCCAGGAACTTATTTTAACAAAAGAAAACAAACACTGCCAAAAGCCAGATGTGTTCACTCCGAGGTTATCACCAGGAAAGTACAGATTAAGTAACTCTGCGTCTTTGCTCTCAACAGAAGCATTCAGAGCAGCCCTGCAAAGAAGGACTTGGGGGTGTTGGTTGATGAGAAAATGAACATGAGCTGGCAGTGTGCACTCGCAGCCCAGAAAGCCAACCGTATCCTGGGCTGCATCAAAAGGAACGTGACCAGCAGGTTGTGGGAGGTGATCCTCCCCCCTCTACTCTACTCTTGTGAGACCTCACTTGGAGTATTGTGTGCAGTTCTGGTGTCCTCAACATAAAAAGGACACAGAACTATTGGAACAAGTCCAAAGGAAGGGATCCAAAGCCATGAGGATGATCAGGGGACTGGAGCACCTCCCGTATGAAGATAGGCTGAGAAAGTTGGGGCTGTTCAGCCTGGAGAAGAGAAGGCTGTGTGGAGACCTCATAGCAGCCTTCCAATATCTGAAGGGGGCCTATAGGGATGCTGGGGAGAGACTCTTCATTAGGCACTGTAGAGGACAAGGGGTAATGGGTTCAAACATAAGCAGGAGAAGTTTAGATTGGATATGAGGAAGAAATTCTTTCCTGTAAGGGTGGTGAGGCACTGGAATGGGTTGCCCAGAGAAGATGTGAATGCTCCATCGCTGGCAGTGTTCAAGGCTGGACTGGACATAGCCTTGGGTGGCATGGTTTAGTGGGATGTGTCCCTGCCCCTGGTGGCAGGGGGGTTGGAAGTAGATGATCTTAAGGTCCTTTCCAACTCTAACTATTCTATGATTCTATGATTCTCTTAGCCCATTATGTTAATTGATTTCAAATTCAAAGGTTAAGGGAAATGTGGGAAAACTTAACCACTTTTAAATATTTGTGATCCATATCAGAATTAAAATTCTCATTAAAGAATGGGAAAGTTGCGCAGTAATTCACTCCTATTTGGCTATATTGTGGATTTTTCTCATTTTCTCATTTTTCTCATTTCTACGCTGTGTTTTCAGTAGAGGTACCAAAACTCTACCCTATATAGTAGGCCTCTATTTAGTATGACAGTATGCCTTGTCCTCTGGTTTTGTTCCATGTAATTAGGATTTCCCTTCAATCCTACTTATTTCACTATAACATCTCACCTTGTATTTTCTTCATGCAATCTGCTTAACATATGTACCTGAATCTGACATTTTGGTTCTGGGGATTTTAAGTTTACAGCTTGTGATTTAACAGACTGCAATCTTTCTCTGACACACACTAATGACCAGTTATGTTTTACTCAAGATGCTGCATTCAATGAATAAAGACAGGAAGCTTTGAAGTCTTTTGCATTTGGCTTCTTGGTGCGCTGCTACTAGGTAAAGACAGAAAATTGTTGATGTATTTCTGTGTTGTCACATCTATAGCCAGAACCAACGGCTCTAGTTTCTATACCAAGTGGTTTCTTAAAAATCACATGAACTGAATAAAACAGCCTATGTTTTTTTTGTCACAGGAGTTTAATTTTAAAATATTGCAACTTTTTTTCTTCTATCGTGGACTTGGAAAAATGACTTGAAGAGAAGAATATGTTGAGTGTGGATTTTTTTTTTTTTTTCCCCATGCAAAACCAGTGCAATTTCTTTTTCTGAACAATACATGAAGCCTAATGAAGGGGTTTTTCGGGGGTTTTTTTTTGTTTGTTTGTTTTACCCCTCAAGTGAGGACTGAAATATTTGTAGTGAACCAAGATAGAATCTCATTTTTATACAGCTGTTTCTACTGAGCTCTTACCCCCACCCCAGCCTCCCTCCCTGAAAATATCACCTAGTTAGAAGTGTCAACATGCCCTTTGTCCTCCTTTTAATAATAATGAGGAGACCAAGTAACTGATACTATGGATCCAATCCATAAAAATAAAAGTAGCAGATCAGAAAGTAAGGAAATGGCAGACAAATGCAGAAAAGGTACCTGTACAGTGAAGCACATTTAAATAGTGCCATTGGGCAAATATACTGATGACACCTTTTCTTTCAAAAGTCAGTTGATTTTGCACTGCATGTGCAAAACCTGCAGCTTAATGAGAGGTTAAAAAGAAAATAGAGGAGGGTTTTTTTTGTTTATTTTTCTTTTTCTTTATCTTTCTTTTTCTTTATCTTTTTCTTTTTTTCTGTTTTCTTTCTTTTTCTTTTTTTTTTCTTTATCTTTTTTTCTTTTTCTTTTTTCTTTTTCTTTTTCTTTTTCTTTTCCTTTTCCTTTTCCTTTTCCTTTTCCTTTTCCTTTTTTCCTTTTCCTTTTCCTTTTTTTCTTTTCTTTTTCTTTTTCTTTTTCTTTCTTTTTCTTTCTCTTTTTCTTTTTTTTCCTTCTTCCCTTTTCCTTTTTTTTCTCTTTCCTTTTTTTTTTTTTTTCTTTTTTTTCTTTTTTCTGTTTTTGTTTTTCTATTTTCTTTTTTCTCTTTTTCCTTTTTTCTTTTTCCTTTTTTCTTTTTCCTTTTTCTTTCTTTTTTCCTTTTCTTTCTTTTTTCCTTTTCTTTCTTTTTTCCTTTTCTTTCTTTTTTCCTTTTCTTTCTTTTTTCCTTTTCTTTCTTTTTTCCTTTTCTTTCTTTTTTCCTTTTCTTTCTTTTTTCTTTTTTCTTTTTTCTTTTTTCTTTTTTCTTTTTTCTTTTTTCTTTTTTCTTTTTTCTTTTTTCTTTTTTTTCTTTTTTCTTTTTTCTTTTTTTTTTCTTTTTTTTCTTTTTTCTTTTTTCTTTTTTCTTTTTTCTTTTTTCTTTTTTCTTTTTTCTTTTTTCTTTTTTCTTTTTTTTCTCTTTTTTCTTTTTTCTTTTTCCTTTTTTCTTTCTTTTTCCTTTTTTCTTTTTCCTTTTTTCTTTTTTCTTTTTCCTTTTTTCTTTTTTCTTTTTCCTTTTTTCTTTTTCCTTTTTCTTTCTTTTTTCCTTTTCTTTCTTTTTTCTTTTTTCTTTTTTCTTTTTTCTTTTTTCTTTTTTCTTTTTTCTTTTTTCTTTCTTCTTTCTTCTTTTTTCTTTCTTCTTTCGTCTTTCGTCTTTCGTCTTCTTTCTTCTTTCTTCTTTCTTCTTTCTTCTTTCTTCTTCTTTCTTCTTTTTTCTCTTTTTTCTCTTTTTTCTCTCTTTTTTCTCTCTTTTTTTCTCTCTTTTTTCTCTTTTTTTCTCTTTTTTCTCTTTTTTTCTCTTTTTTCTTCTCTTTTTTCTTCTCTTTTTTCTTCTCTTTTTTCTTCTCTTTTTTCTCTCTTTTTTCTCTCTTTTTTCTCTCTTTTTTCTCTCTTTTTTCTCTCTTTTTTCTCTTTTTTCTCTTTTTTCTTTTTTCTCTTTTTTTTCTCTTTTCTCTTTTTTCTCTTTTTTTTCTCTTTTTTCCCTTTTTTTCTCTTTTTTTTTCTTTTTTTTTCTTCTCTTTTTTCTCTTTTTCTCTTTTTTCTTTTTTCTTTTTCTTCCCAGACACCACCTTCAGAGCAACTACAATGTTGATGCTATGTAAGAGTCTTCATTCCCATAAATGTGTGCTTTGAATCTCCTTTATGTTTTTTGTATTAAAGTTGGGAATAGAAATATCTGAGGACTTCTGCTCAAGCCTTCGTTCAAGGGTTAGGTCTCACTGGCTCAATATCAGTTTCAATGTAAATTGAATAAATGAAATTTTGATCAATATTTGGTTTTGATAAAGCTATAAATAGACTAACTTGAATGGCAATTTACGAATTTTAGTTTATTTTGATTATTTTGTTATTTTTTTAACCGTTGTAACCTGGAGGGCTTCTAGGATATTTTGGAAATTCTGCTGAAAACAGATAGCAGTTCAGTATAAAAAATGAAAATGTAGTCATACATTTCCTGATATATAGACCTTGAGCAATTCAGGCAACATTCTAGGATTTTATTACAGAAATACATCTCTTCAGATATTAGCATAATATTTCACTGGGAACACTGTGGTATCTAGCATAAAACCAGTTGAAACAAAGGGTATTGTAATGTCCTCTACTTGATAAAGGGATCTTGGTTCATATTTCAAGAGTAATTTATCCGATGGCAGCAAGAGTGTCTCCACAACAAGATTACAATGGTAGAAAAGCTATTTCTTCTTTGGAGCAAAGTCTTCCATGATTGTGAGTGAGGCATTGTAAAATCTGAAGAGTTAATAAAAGATTGAACCACGTTCTTAAGGAAATATTGATAAAGAAGCAGTATTAACTGTAAGAATAACTAAATTCCCACCGAGCTGCTGCTGTTGCTTTGGAAATTTAAGGGGTATTTCTTACAGTGCTTCTTGTATGCTGGTCACTATGAAGGTCATTGCCAACTCATGGCATAGCCCATAGCTTTTGTGTTCACCCATGGATGTTGCAGACGCTCATTTCTTCTGTTGGCAGCATAGCAACCCTGGGTCCTTTTGGGAGATGCCTAAGCACCTATCATAAAGCTTAACCTGCTCTCAGGTAAAAAAATTTATCAGTATGCTCCATGGCCACCTCTACATCCTGTAGAGACACCAATTTTAAACTACAAAAATTATGGCATCAAGGTTTTTTTCCTAAGTTTGACATGTTCCTTGCTCCTGTCTTTCCATTCTCTCACTATGTTTTCCCCACCTTTTTCTCTTTCAAGAGCCATTGTCTACAGCTGATCCTGTGGGACACACAAGTGTCCAATTCTCCACAGACCATGACTCTGTTCAGATCCTCCTGTGTGTCATGGAGTCGCTCAAGTTGCAAAATCATTTAGTTACAGGCTGGACTGGGAACTTTCCTCTCCCAGCAGCCATCAAAGAGGGGAGTATTGCCTGGTCCTAGTAGCTTTCTACCCCAGGCTGTTGCACTAGGGTATTTTCACCCCTGTTTAAGTTTATTAAGTTTTATTAAGTTTATTAATATTATATTAAGTAATGGCAAGAGCTGGAGTCAAGGACTTTGTGGTGATGTTTAAATGAGAGGAGACTGAATGAGAGAGCATCTGCGAATGGAAATGAGGTGCTCACAAGGTAATATACCTGTGCTTTGAGATTTGTCATGTGGAGAACTTAACTTAAGGACAAGGTAAAAATAAACCAATGTATATTACTGGGATAGAGCAATAGAAAAAATTATGGTGCTGAGCCTTGCAGTGACAGTGGTATTAAGGAACCCCAAATGAGCTGCAAGATGCATTCTGGTTAATGAATGACGATGTTAATACCTCAAGGTATAGATGGAAGGGGTCTTCCTCAAACATGTGAAAAGTGTACCTAGTGATTTTTTGGAGCTGTTTCTAACAGTTTCAGCTACTGTAACATGACTGGGTTTCTGTGGTGTTTGCTGTAGCCATGATGTGACCAGAACATCATGAAATAAACACTATTGACAGAGAATGGCAGACTAGCAAATGCTCTGCACCATGTACCCTTGTATTGTTTGCAGTTTCTGCTCTGCCCAGTAAGAATCAGTCGCTGGTCTATTTTCTCAGAAGATGCCACTTCAGTCTCTTGCTGCAAACGTCTTGCAATGTTAACCCATGGCAAACACGTGTATCTGTTTTGACATGCTGGTGCAATGCACATGTATTCCCGTACTTTCTTGCTTTAACTAAAAAGAACAAATTTCTCTATATTTATGGCTATTTAATAAGATTAAATGTTCCTAACAAATATTAAATGAATTACAGCTGCCTGTGTATATTGATCTAGATGCTGGAGGTTAATTTTAATTAGCTTTATTGCTGGTGCACTGTTCAATGAGGTATTGTTCCTCACATGGGGCTGAGCAGCTAGCTCTGCAGCCAGCATGAGCACCTTAGTGCAGCATGCCTTGCTCCACTGTGTCTCACAGAAAAAAAACAATACTGTGAAAAAGACGACTTTTAGACAGCATTTTAAGACATCAATTCCATCAGCATACACTCCCTCATTGCAGTTGTGATTTCAGCAGCAACCAGTGTAATTTTGATGACAGTTTCTTCTGCCTTCACTGAGCTGCAGCCCCTGTGAAATCCCATAGGAACACATGATACATTCCTTTACTTTACAGATAAGTAACTTACCATATTGGCTATTACCTATTAGCCCTCCCAAGTGTCACAAGCATGGTATCAGAGCTCATCAGAGGTTTTTGTCAAGTATGATTATAACAAATCTATACCATCTTTCAGAAAACAAGATATAGTTTGGGTTTGTTCTGAAGAAGGAAAAAAACTTGGAGGAAAAAAAAAAACCCAACAAAACAAAAACGGGGGGAAGAGGATTTTGTTAGTTTTCTGTTTCAGGAATATCAGTAACATGTAAGAAACTTCATAATTATTCTCAGGAGAAAATTGTTCTTTATGTGTAAAGTGTTCTGCAGGCAACAAAATACATTTCTGTGATTGTCCACTGGTGTATTAAATAGCAGTAATCTACGTTGTGTGAATTATCCTGAATGAGAGACTTATTGCACGTAGTCCTTAAGGAATATTTTATTTAATCACCAGGGTTAGGAGACATGGTTTAAAACCTGAATCATTTATAAATTTTGTTAATTTAGTAAAGTAGTAATGTAATTTTTGGAGTTTTCCAAGCTATTATTTGTGTTTTCCTTTTACCAATGGTGTTCTTCTGGGCCTAGGTGGGCAAGAGGAAGTTCAGTGGACTGGAAATCACCCTGATTGCCCTCTTCTGCCTGGTGGTGATCGTAGCCTGTGTCCTCATTGGGCTTTTAGCATCAGGACAATCTGGAGTCAAAAGAACAGGTAAGTGTTTCCCATTGCTGCTGTAGGACCAGAGCAAAACTCCTAAGTAAGAGGTGCTCAACTCTGCTTCTTGAGAACATTGTAAAAGCCACAGAGCTTCAGGAACTATGGTTGGCATCACTTCCATCACTGTTGGATTCAGACTTTTCAATCATAGAATCATAGAATGGTTTGGTTTGGAGGAATTATAGTTCCAACCCCCTTGCCATAGGCAGCGACACCTGCCACTAGATCAGGTTGCTCAAAGCCCCATCCAGCCTGGCCTTGAGTGTTTCCCAGGATGGGGCATCCACAACTTTTCTGGGCAACCTGTTCCAGTGTCTCTCTATGCTCACAGGAAAAAATTTCTTCCTGATGGTGGATATAAATTTATGCTTTAGCAGTTTAAAACTATTCCCCCTTGTACTTTCCCTAATGTATGTCCCTGTAAAAAATCCCTCTCCAGATTTCTTATGGGCTTCTTTAGGTTCTGGAAGCTGCTCTAAGGTTTTCCCAGAGACTTGTCTTCTCCAGGCTGAACAACCCCAGCTCTCTCAGCCTGTCTCCATAGGTGCGATGCTCCAACCATCTGAGCATCTTCATGGTCCTTCTCTGGACTAGCTGCAACAGCTTGGCATACTTCTTAGGTTGGTGGACTCAGAGCTGGGCGCAGTACTCCAGGTGGGATTTTACGAGAGCACAGTAGAGTGGGAGAATCGCCTCCCTTGAGAATCTGGAGATTCAAATGAAGAGAAAGGAAAAAGAAAACAAAATCCACAACAACTTCTCTGCTGTCCTTTCCAAAATCAATGTTTTTATGCTCTCAATGTTCCTGTTATATTTTTACTCTCAACCAAAGTGAAGCATGGTTATTCCTTCTAGCAGATAATGTTACCTGTGGTAAATGCAAGACATAAATCACATACCTAGAAATTTATGATCATAAAAAACCTTTTGCCCCATCCCCCAAAAAGACTGATTTTTAGTCTGTTTATTTTATATGTCTTCAAAATGGTTTAAGATAAAAAACACAATAGTGGGAAAAAAAACTCCAAACTCTCAGGAAAACTATGTGGGAGCATACAAACTGTGTGGAAAAAAACCCCTACAACCATGAAACCCTGTATTGATATATTAGAAAAGAAAGTGTATGCCATCTTACAGGAGTGTGATATAAAGCGCCCTGATTTACATGCAGTTCCATTATGTATTAATAATTCCACTTAAACACCAGGTTTGAAGCAAATAGCTTGGGGGTGGAAATAAAAATAATTGCTAATACACAACAAACAATTTTGTGTTTTAGTAAAACTGCTCATACAGACCAATATGTGCATATTTTCTGCCTGCTTTTGTCACAAGATGAGGAGGAGTCTGCCTGAGAAAAAAGTACAAGTATGCATGCAGCAGACAAAGCAAACAGGTGACTCAATGTATTTGAGTGCATCTCAGACTAAAACAAGATTTCTGCATTTTGTAGTTCTCATTCCAAATATCTACAATGTTCCAAAATACACGTAAAGTAATTTTCAATGGTTGGAGGAACTGAAAATCACCATTGGGTCCCCTTTTGTCAGCTGAAGTTCTCAAGAGGTCACCTTAAATCAGGTCTGATGAGCCTGAAATATAATGAAGCATCTAATAGGAGCTTTAAGGTATTTTTACCTGGGCTCTAATTCAAGCTGCAGTGGAAGAACAGTGTTTCAGGGCAAGGACCATATGTGAGAGCAACAATGTAGTGCCATTTAAGAAAAAGTAAAGTCTTTTCAATTTTAATTTTCATGTATTTTCACAAGAATAAGCATATTGAGCTACAAGACTGGCAATAACCTAAGTCAGCACTATATATTAACACTGGAAAGTGTTTGAATTAGCTTTTAAAGGCCTAACAGTTCTGTTGTTTAAATATGTGCAGATCACTGACCCTAGAACACAAAGATTTGAAGTCCCTCATGAACATGTGGGATCTTTCACTGGATCTACAGCCTCCAATTTAAACTATAAAGTGGATGTGAAGCAGAACCCCTTTACATCGTGGTGACTAGAGTGAGCAACGGTAGAGTGCTGTAAGTAACATTGGTGCTTTTTTTGGATAATACAGTTTTCTCTGAAAGCCCATGTTACCGCACAAGCAATGTATGCCCAAGGTGTGAGGTGCCCTTTTGTACAAGTAGTGTACTTCTCTTTGTTTGACTGATGGATGCTCTGCAAGGAGCAAAACAAAATCTGCAATACGGAGAGCTCTACCTGAAAGATTTAGGTCTGTCTCTTTGTTCACTTTCCCCCAGTACTAGGGAAATCTTTACAGCTACTTTGTGCCATCATTACAGGGATATTTGTTATGCCAAGGACTCCTTGCCAGTGCTTCAAACCTCATGGGAACATTCTTCATTGCTTCTTTAATCTTATTTGTCACAGTAATGCTGAAGCCCTGAATCACCAAAACCAGGTTGCCTGTTAGGCTTAGGATCGTAGAATCATAGAATGGTTAGGGTTAGAAAGGACCTCAAGATCATTTAGTTCCAACCTCTCTGCCATGGACAGCAACACCTAAAGCTAGACCATGTCACCCAAGGCTCTGTCCATCCTGGTCTTGAACACTGATAAGGATGGAGCATTTACCGCTTCTCTGGTCATCCTGTTCCAGTGCCTCACCACCCTCACAGAAAAGAACTTCTTCCTTATATTTAACCTTAACTTCTCCTGTCTAAGTTTGAACCCATCACCAAGAACAGCTGGTGCAAGCCCTGGTGATGTGACATTCCAAGTAAAGTATTTGATAGATTTGTACACTGACTGCTTTCTTCTCATGTAGGTTCTAAAATGGAATAAATAAAGTAAAACAAACCTACAAACCCAATGGCATAGCTTCAAGACCTGTTAGAAGGGGCAAGTGTCAGGATGAACGTGCTTATTAAATCAGTCCTAGAATGATTACCTGTCAGAGTTATAGGCCAGTTGGATTATCAATGCTTCAAGTTTAATTAATTAGCGATTACTTCTGTGCTCTTGTTAGTATTGTTTTCATGATTAGAAACCTCTCTAATGATTGATTTGCAATTATAGAGAGCACAAAAGATGGACTTGGTATTCAGCAGTGCGTGACTGATTAAACAGGTATATTGAGGGAGAATAAGAAACCTAGTTCAATAGAACCAAGTTGAAATACTGCTCTGGAGGACTGTCTACACTTTCTGTAGGTTTTTGTTTAATTTGATGAAAGTGGATGCAATTTTGTCTCTAAAGAAGAAAATTACAATGATGCTTGGCTCTGAGTTTGAGCATCTGAAAGACAGCTGCTGTTAACATGGGATAAGGGCAGCCCCTCAGAAATAAATCCATGATAGACTTGTTTACACAAGATGAGGGCATTCCCTCAACTCTTAAACAACCAAACAAAAGGGAGACTTCTCATTAGAAGAGTGGCGATCAATGCGTTATTACAGTTCCACTATGTTTTTCACAAAAGACTTTTCAGACACTGCATGTTATTACTAAAAGCTAGATGGTATTGATGAATGTTCCCTGATTTCTTATTTTTACGTTGATGTGCACCTGAAAACCAGTTGATAAACATTAAAGTATGAGAGTCTTCAGTTTCTACTGATGAAGAAAATGAATGCTAACATGTACTAATGCATTGCTGTGCATAGCATTCAGTACAGATGAGCATGCTTCTTTAATTAACATCCTTCTAACTCAGCAAATGATGGAAAAGTTCCTCTTAACAGCTGCCCTTTTACAAGATAAACTATGCCTGTCAGCAGTTATTTGTTTCTGTAGTCTGTGTGGCTCTCTTTCCAAAGTGATTTCCAGTGTACGCATTTTTCAATAATTCTAAGACTCTTACATCTGCATGGAGACCCTCTTAGACTTCACTCCAAGTTCTCTTAACAGTTCGCACACAAGTTTGTGGTGCTGCTCTTTCAGTTCCTTGCTACATTGATTTGTTAACAGAGATATACTGAGCACATATGAGTTAATATCAGGTGAGGTGCTGAATTAAACGATGATACTCATTGTCTGCTTCTTGCTTTTTCTGACTTTGTATTCAGAAAATATATAGAGAAAAGATTTTTCTGTACTTTTGGAATACAAACAATCAAATACTGCTATATTTATGAATATCTTTTGCTTGGACTATGGAAATTGCTAAAGCGTCTAAGCACTCACTTGAGCTAATGCTCTGCATAAAAACATGTAAAACCTTACATGTCTAGTACATAATCAACACATTATGGACATTTTAGAGAAATAAATCAATGTCAAGCTTGAATGAAAGAATAATCGTTAACATGACTATTTTTCAGTTGTTTTTATTGGAGTTCCTAAGGTAAAGTAATTTATATATAACTAACTGATGAGCTTCAAATAAACACCATTCATCACTATTACCTCAGCTTTATAAAGGAGCAATACATTTGCTTTACTTTGAGATAGCACTTCAGTGTTTTGTGGAAATAGGATATATACTAATAGAAACTAGGGGGAGAGACTGCATGTAATTAATTAATAATTTGTAATTTGTACCTCTTACCTTGAGAAACCTTCTAGGAGAGTTTTTTCTGAGAAGACATTGCAGTGTTTGCTTTTATGTATGGCAAGTTAAGCACTGTCTGAGTGAGCTCACCGGGGACGACAATATCAGTGTTGGACATTGGTATGAGCTGAATTGTTAAAATTAATTAGGCATCTAATGATACAGGTAGATATTTCTGAATGTGAGCCATGGAAACATCTATGTCCTTAAGCTGTCTCTCCTGTATTTGTGGCACCTATGTGTTCTCCCCCATTAGCTAGCAAGGAGGCGCTGCACAGAAGAAGGTCCTAGCTAAGCACAGCTGTAGGACACACATAAAAAACTGCTGCTCCTCAGCTGTCTCCTTTGGCAACATGATTGTTTCCAGCTCTGCTGGTTCAGGCACTCAGGGGCCCAACAGGACCTTGCTTCTTGTCTGAATCCAACTGTTATGACAACTGTAATTCTATATTAGCAGCCCTCTGTGACACTGAAATAAATATATATGTACACACACCCATCCCTTCTATTTCTCATGTCTTCTGAATTTTCTACCTTTTCTGTGGTTTGTTAGATTTTTTATTTATTTTCTTTGCAAATTTGATTGCTGTGGAGGAATTTGACAGCAGAAACTAATTATGCACTGTCAAGATGAAATTACTGAAGAAAGTGATGCAGAGTATGATTTGCCCTGGTGAAACATCATGAAGCTCATTTTTATTTTCAGGAGCAATATGTATATTAGCTCACATTTCTCTCACTATAAACAATCACTATTGTAGAAATCAGCACATTTATTTTTTATGCCTACTAAATATTCCTCTTATAAGCTACCTCTTCTTAATAATTAGTACGTTGAGGTTTGAAGATAGTTGTTATCTGAACAGCTCTATTGAGTGTAGGCTCATTAAGTTAAACTAACAGTGAACAGAATCGTTAGGCTAATTTCAAGTCGCTCAAGTTCTGTTTCTCATTAAATTGTTCTGAGTTCTCTTTTGCAGGGGAAACAACTATTACAATAGTTGTTAAAATTTCTAGGGTTTTTGTTGCTAATAATAGCAGAAAAACAACATTAGAAAAGAAATGAAAAAAAGCAAGGCGCTCTTATTTCCATAGATTAGACATAAAAGCGATTACCTTGCAAGATTAAGAGAGATATAGATTAGATGTAAAATCTAATCTATGGTGAAAGGTGATGAAAACACTCTTCAAGTTCTACTGTTTGCTTGATGTGCCTAGATATTACCCAGAAATAGTACTGTTATATGCAGATTTGCCTGAAGATCCATCACATCTGCTTGCTTGAGTTACCGATATATTTGGGGAAGTGTTTGTTTTAATGGAAAATGTTCTCATGAAGGAGAAGAATGCCAGTAAGAAAAAAAACAGATCTGTAGGAAGGTGTCAGGATTTTTATTTTTATTGTTGGCTAAGAGAAACTTCTCTGTTGAGAAGTTTCAAGTTCTACCTGTGATACATTTTTAAATACCCCAGAACAGATACCGTTATTAGATTTTAATCATCTTACTTTCCCTTTTTATCCTTTAAGTCAGTAGAGAATTTATATGGAGTTCAAACTTTCTTCCTGTGTTTGGAAGACAACACTGGAGCCTCCTTTGGTGTTTTCCTAATGAATAGCAATGCCTTGGGTAAGAAATCTTTCTCTGTAGATCTCAACATTACAGTTAAATGTCTTTTAAAATGATCTGTAGGACTGGGATCAAAATTGAGTTGTTGTAACTGTTCTTTTTTTTAAAGATACTTCATTGAACATTTTAAAGAAAGTTATCTGCACGTATCTGATGACAGTCATTACTGTAAGCAGTAGTATTACACATGCACATTGCTTGTATTGTGTATCTCACAGATAACTTGAAGATTACGACTGAAACCTGAGGGTTAGAAAGCCCTCTGATGCCTGTGCAATAGACCAAATTCCTTTCCATGATTTAAATTTGTCTGAATTTTTAACTTTTTTCCCAATGTATGCATATTAGCACCAAACAAGAAGGTAAAGGTTTGGGAGAAATAGATTTACGGTCAGTGTTAGCTAACAGTCAGTTTAACACAGTTGAATTCGAAAGAAGGTAGATATAAATGTATTGAATGACTCTGTCATTAAAGATGGGCAGGGGAGAACATGCAGTTCAAAGCACAGTGAACCCATAGAAGCAGGTCCTGGGGTCACAGAACTGAAAAGGCAAACATGTTACAGCTATGCACCATTGAATTTCTGTCTCTGAAATAGCACTTTTCACATTTGGCAGGCTGTTCTCTGCATGATGAAAAAAATAGTAATAATAATATGATATTCGTTTTCAGCATCAGGATCCAGCTGTGTTTGGACCTGATTCAGTCTTTGTGAAAACCTCCAAGTATTCCTTTCCTTTTCTTCAACATTCACTACACTTTCCTGCCCTACCTGTATGCACTTTTTATAAAGCTCATACTCAAGGAGACACGGTTGTACGACCACTTGTGCAGGAGTAAGTTTACTCATTTGTAGCCTTTGTGATATTCTTATTGGGAATAAGAAAATCAAACACACTTTATGTTGATTGGGACTTAGCGAAGACTGATGTAGCCTGTGAAAATGAACCCTGGAATATATATAGACAACTTAGTTCATGAAATACCATTTTGGAGTAATCAGAAACTATCTGTAATTTCTCCATCTATGCATATGCTATTATCAGTCACTCTTACAAGTTACTATGACAGCTAATTGTCAGCTAATCAAATTATTCTCCACCATCATATATATATATTTACATGTTTGTGTGTGTATATACACACATATTAGAATATATGTTTCCTTGCCTTGAAACTCTTGAATAAGCTATGTCAAGGACACACACACACCTACACTTTCACACGTGTAAAGAATACCAACTAAACTAGTAAGATTTCTTTTTAAAAAGCAATTTTGATATGCCACTGTAAAATCACGATTCTAGACATGATGGTACGGTTCCTAAAAAACAGTTACTGCTATGACCTTTCCACTTGCCCAGGTTCTACTGTGATGAACAGACTGTAAGCAGTTCCTGTGGGGTCCTGAGCTGCTTATTTCCCCTGTACTTGACTCGGTAGGTTTGGCTGCTTTGGTATATCTCTCCTAACCACTTCACAGGGCTCAGGGATATGTTGAGGCAGCAGTTCCAGCTCTTTTCTCTGGCAGACGACTGCAGCATAAAATCTCAGAGTTACACTATTCCTGCAATTCCTTTATTTCTGTGATTAAAAACCACCTTCAACTTCTGAACCTTTGTTGTTTTTTCTTGTGACAATTCTGTTATTCAGCTTAATGGTTATAGCTCCTCTACTGTATATGCCTTTCCTGCTGAAATCACACTCCCCCTGCTTTTTAATGCTGAACAAGCTGAACCACAAAAGTAGGCTCCAAGGACCCCAGGAAATTTGCCCTGGTCCTGCTCTAGTCTGAGCTCTTTGTCTTGACCAGACCTGTAAAGTCTTTTGGCAAAGTGACTGCAGAGGGCTTGTTCAAAAGCGTTAACACAGCTCTATCCCCAATGCAAACACGGTTTTTGCAAAAATCTTAGTGAAAAAAGAATGGACTGATATGTCCTTGCCAGCAGACAAACTGGGACTCCATTTGAGAGGAGGTTATATCTACCCTATTCAGTAACCAACTAACAGAAGAGTTGCAATGTCTGCCTTTAAACTGAGTGATTTTATCTTTTGTTTTCTTTTTTTTTTTTTTTCCGAAGAGTGGGCTTGGGACATTAAGATTTTCAGCCTGTAGATGGATTCCTAGCAAGCTTAAGTTTTCCTTTTTCCGTTTTTTTGCCCCTCTTCATTTATTACTTCCACTGAGAGAGCCCACAGCACAGTTTTATCACTGCTGAAGTGAAAAATCTTGCCCTTTTCTGCTATAAAATCCATTTCCTATTTTCCTGTCCTCCATGGAGTTAAAATCATCTGGTCTGATATTCTGACTCACCTCGACTTTGTTTTATCCATGAATTTCAATCAGAATCAGCTTTTCATGATGATTTTCAGCCTGTCCGAGGTGCAACAAGGAAACAGATTGTGGCTTATTCTGTGCCAGAATCTTGCAACTTGTGACTATTAATGCAGGTAACACATATGCCATGGAGAAAACCAAAACATTTATTAAACACATAAAATGAAAGTAAGGATCTGAAAGGTGCTAGCTCAAAAAAGGGGGAAACAAAGAAGACGCAGAGTTACTTGTGGGTATGATATGAGCTACTGGATTTGAAGCGTTGTGACTTTGGGTTGCACTCAATGAGCTGCTCCATTGTAAAGTGTTGATTCAGTGGCCTCCCAGCACCTTTGCTGAAATTGTGCTTAGATTGCTCTCTTCCTTTCTGGTTATAATTTCTTTTTCATCTTTCAGGGTGTGGTTTCAATTCAAGCATATATTCCTGATGCAGTGTGGTATGAGTATGATACAGTAAGTAAATGCAGAGGAAACTGTGGGGAGTCTTTTGTAAATGGTGATGTGATGAATGAGATTTTCAGCCCTGCTTTGGTGAGAGACGCCTAAAGTAAACCCTGCAGGAATGAAATGGTGAGATAAGGGAAGAAAAGTAGTGGGTTAAGTGCATGAATCAATACCTTTATGTGCCCATAGGAAAGTAGATATTTACGTAATTTGAGCCTTTTCTAAAGGAAGCATTATGATAAAACGCAGGGCATAAGAAAATGTTCACAGCAGAGAGTAATGCAACGTACGCGTTCTCTTTTAATTCCCTGCCAATAAGGGAGCAAAAACCTCAGTGAGAAAAGAATGGACTGATATGTTCCTGCCAGCAGACAAACTGGGACTCCATTTGTGAGGAGGCTATATCTACCCTACTCAACAACCAGCTAACACAACAGTTGCAAGGTATGCCTTAAAATTGAGTGGTTTTATGGTTTTTTTTCCAAGACTGGCCTTGGGACTTTCAGGTTACAACCGAGTAGCAGCCCATTGTATTTAGTATTTTCACCTTGAAATATGGGGGTAACCGTGAGCCGCACTTCACTTCCACAACTTATTTACGTTACAGGTGCAGTGATTAATTCCAGGTCTATTTGCATAGCATTTTGTAAACTTACTATGTGTTTTAAGAAATTGACATAAAAATGAAAGGCAACCAAGGGCTAATCTAAAGGTAATTCTCAAAGTATTGCAGCCCTGTTGAGTGTCACATTCTTAATATGAACATAAAGGATGCATTCAGACTGGTTTGATATTTGTTACAGATGTAAGACAGAAAATCTCTCTTTCAACAGCCGCAAGAGTCCAATGGGACTTACAATTGCCCTGGATGACAATAATGCTGCTTCTGGGAACTTGTTCTGGGATGATGGAGAATCTACAGGTGAGCAGTTAACAATTGTGAAATAAGTATTATTAGGAAAACATTAATGCGCACAAGTTGCAATCATTCTGCTGATTTTTAATGGATCAAGAATAAGACATTGTGAACATTGAAGCATCTTATTAATACTTGAGCATTATTTTTTCACCACTTTTAATAAGTGTCCTGGATTCAGCAGTAGCAGCCATTTTTTTCCTTCTTAGTAGCTGGTGCAGTGCTATGTTTTTGACTTTTGGCTGGGCAACAGCGCTGATAACACCGATGTTTTCGGTTGCTGCTCAGTAATGTTTATTCTGATGAAGGACTTTCTGATTCTCATGCCCTGCCAGGGAGGAGGGAAAGCCGGAAGGAAGCAGAGACAGGACACCTGACCCAAACTAACCAAAGAGGTATTCCATACCACAGCACGTCATGCCCACTATATAAACTGGGGGCCGGGGCCCGGAAGGTTTAGATCACTGCTCTGTCAGGCTGGGTATCGGTCAGTGGGTGGTAAGAGGTTGTATTCTCTTCCCTTGTTACTTCCCTTACCATTCTTATTATTTTGGTAGCAGCAGTGGTTTGTGTTATACCTTAATTACTAGACTGTTCTTATCTCAACCCGTGGGAGTCACATTCTTTCAATTCTCCTCCCCATACCTCCAGCAGTTGGGAGGAGGAAAGGGGGGTGGGGAGTGAGCAAATGGCTGCGTGGTACTGAGTTACCAGCTGGGCTTAAACCACAACAATAGGGAAGATGTAATGATTATTAGTTTAGTTTTCGCTTGTTTAGGTTTCACTATGGCCTTAAATACGTAAATGTTCGCTACATTTGCATGCTGACTGTTAAACCATGCTGTCGAGCCATATTGTGGCATACATAGAGATTGGTTTCAATGGGTATAAGAATGAAAATAATTAGTGTTTGATGCTAAGAATCGGTAGATTAAAAACTAGCACTAGTTTTTAATCCCATTCTGGTATTATTTAAATTGCTTATGAAAAGAGTATAAATTTTGTTACCTCCAAAGTATGGTGCTGGAGCCACCTTTTTTTATGCCACGTGTTTTCCAAAGCATAGTGGTGTATAACCGTGTGAGTAAGCTTGTATGGGATATATTTGTCATGTTACAAACCTCTCCTTTAGTAAAGATGCCAGAGAACTTGTTTCCTCCTTGGACTCTAAATATGCAAAGCCTATCAACATCATTTCTTGTGATCATAGACTCATAGAATGGTTTGAACTGGGAGGAACCTTAAGGATCTTCTAGTTCCAACTACCTTCCATGGGCAGGAGCACCTACTAGACCAGGATCACAGAATCTCAGAATCATTCCTGAGAGCCACATCCATCCTGGTCTTAAACACTTCAGCAGCCACAGCCTCTTGGGCCAATCCATCACAGTTTTTCGCCACCCTCATAGTGAAAAATTTCTTCCTAATATTTTAATCTACCCTCTTCTAGTTTGAAGTCATTGTCCTTTGTCCTATCATTTATAAAAAGTCCCCCTCCAGGTTTCTTGTTGGCCCCTTTATGTACTGGAAGGCTGCTCTAAGGTCTCCCTGGAGACTTTTCTTCTCCAGGCTGAACACCACCAACTCTCTCAGCATGTCTTTCTAGGATAGGTGCTCCAGCCCTCAGATCATCCTTGTGGCCCTCCTAAGAACTTGCTCCAACAAGTCCATGTCCTTATTATACTGGGGGTCCTAGAGCTAAATGTAACACAGCAGAGCAGAGAGGGAGAATCACCACCCTCAACTTGCTGGTCATATTCCTTTCAATGCAGTTCAGTATACAGTTGGCTTTCTGGAGTGCAAGAGCACGCTGCCGGCTCATGTTGAGCTTCCTGCCAACCAGCACCCCAAAGTCTGTCTCCTTAGGGCTACTTTCAATCAAGTCTCCACCCAGCCTGTATTTGTACTTGGGATTGTCCCAGCCCAGGTGCGGGGCCTTGCACTTGGCTTTATTGAAATTCATGAGGTTTGCACAGGCCCACCTCTCAGGCTTGTTAAAGATGTTAAAAAGTGCAGGTCTCAACTGACCCCTGAGGAACACCACTTGTCAGTGGTCCACCTGGACATCAAACTATCGACTGCAACTCTGAGTGTGATCCTCCAGACAATTCCTTATCCACCAAGTGGCCCATCTGACAAATCCATGTCTCTTCTCTTTAGAGACAAGAATGCCATGTGGAACAGTGTCAAATGCTTTATACTAGTCCAAGTAGGTGAGACATCAGTGGCTCTTCCTTATCCACCAGCGCTGTCACCCCACACAGAAGGCCACCAAATTTATCATTTCACAATTTTGCCATGTTGGCTGTCATCAATCACCTCCTTATTTTCCACGTAACTCAGCATAGTTTCCAGGAGGATCTGCTCCATGATCTTGCTGGGCACCAGGGTGAGACTGAGCAGCCTGGAGTCCCCTGGGTTTTCCTTTTTCCCCTTTCTAAAAGTCGGGGATACATTTCCTCTCTTCCAGTCAACAAGAACTTAACCGGATTGCCATGACTGCTCAACTGTGATGGATAGTGGCTTGAACACTTCATCTGTTAGTTCCCACAGGACCTGCTGATACATCTCATCAGGTCATAGAATCATAGAATCATAGAATAGTTAGGGTTGGAAAGGACCTGGAGATCATCTACTTCCAACCACCCTGCCACCAGGGGCAGGGACACCTCCCACTAAACCATGTCACCCAAGGCTATGTACAGTCTGGCCTTGAACACCACCAGGGATGGAGCATTCACAGCTTCCCTGGGTAACCCATTCCAGTGAATCACCACCCTTACAGGAAAGAATTTCTTCATCATATCCGGTCTAAACTTCCCCTGTTTAAGTTTGAACCCATTAGCCCTTGTCCTCTCACTATAGTCCCTCATGAAGAGTCCCTCCCTAGCATCCCTATAGGCCCCCTTCAGATACTGGAAGGATGCTATGAGGTCTCCACGCAGCCTTCTCTCCTCCAGCCTGAACAGCCCCAACTTTCTCAGCCTATCTTCATGCAGGAGGTGCTCCAGTCACCTGATCATCCTCGTGGCTTTGGATCCCCTCCTTTGGACTTGTTCCAACAGTTCCATGTCCTTTTTATGTTGAGGACACCAGAACTGCACACAGTACTCCAAGTGAGGTCTCACAAGAGCAGAGCAGAGGGTCAGGATCACCTCCCTCGACCTGCTGGTCACACTCCTTTTGATGCAGCCCAGGATACGGTTGGCTTTCTGGGCTGCAAGCGCACACTGCCGGCTCATGTTTATTTTCTCATCAACCAACACCCCAAGTCCTTCTCTGCAGGACTGCTCTGTATCTCTTCTCTGCCCGACCTGTAGCTGTGCCTGGGATTGCTCCCACCCAGGTGTAGGACCTTGCGCTTAACATGGTTAAACTTCATCAGGTTGGCATCAGCCCAGCTCATAGGCGTGTCAAAGTCCCTCTAGATGGCATTCCTTCCCTCCAACGTATTAACCAAAACACACAGCTTGGTGTCATCAACAAACTTGCTGAGGGCGCATTCAATCCCACTGTCCCTGTCACCGACAAAGATGTTGAACAAGACCGATCTCAACACCAATCCCTGAAGGACACCACTTGTTACTGGTCTCCAATTGAGGCTCCAAACTGAGCCATTAACCACAACTCTTTGCGTGCAGCCATCCATCCAGTTCTTTACCCACCGAGTGGTCCACCTATCAAATTGATGTCTCTCCAACTTAGAGACAAGGATGTCATGTGAGACAGTGTCAAACGCTTTGCACAAGTCCAGGTAAATGACATCAACTGCTCTACCCCTGTCCATCAGTTCCGTAGCTCCATCATAGAAGGCCACCAAATTGGACACGCAGGATTTCCCCTTAGTGAAGCCATGCTGGCTGTCACTAACCACCTTGCTTTTTTTCATGTGCCTTAGCATGCCTTCCAGGAGAATCTGCTCCAAGATTTTGCCAGGCACAGAGGTGAGACTGACTGGTCTGTAGTTCCCTGGTTCATCCATTTTCCCCTTCTTGAAAATGGGGTTATATTTCCCTTTTTCCAGTCGTCGGGAATGTCACCTGACTGCCATGATTTTTCAAATATGATGGCCAGCGGCTTAGCAACTTCATTTGTCAGTTCCTTCAGGACCCACAGATGGATTTCATCAGGTCCTCTGGACTTGTATGCGTTCAGGTTCTTAAGATGGTCTCGAACCACATCCTCTCCTACAGTGGGCCCAAGGTCTTCATTCTCACAGTCCCTGTGTCTGCCTTCCAAGACTTGGGTGGTGTGGTCAGAGCATTTGCCAGTGAAGACTGAGGCAAAGTAGTCATTAAGAACCTCAGCCTTTTCGAAATGCAGGGTAGCCAGTTCTCCCGATAGCTTCTGGAGAGGGCCCACATTGTCCCTAGTCTGCTTTTTATTTGCAATGTACCTATAGAATCCCTTCCTGTCATCCTTAACATCCCTAGCCAAGTTGAATTCTAAGTGGGCCTTAGCTTTCCTAACCTGATCCCTAGCTTCCCGGACAACATCCCTGTATTCTTCCCAGGCCACCTGCCCTTGCTTCCACCTTTTATCAGCCTCTTTTTTCCTTCAAATTTTCCTCAGCAGGTCCTTATCCATCCAAGGTGGTCTCCTGGCCCTCCTACAGCACTTCTTTCTAGTAGGGATGTATCGCTCCTGAGCTTGCAGCAGGTGATCCTTGAATATCAACCAAGAGTCTTGGGCCCCCCTGCCCTCTAGGGCTATATCCCTTGGAACCCCATGGTCTTGTGCACTTTCAGGTTCCTGAGATGGTTATGAACCTGATGTCATCCTCCAGTGGGTGGTTCTTCATTCTTCCATTCTCTGCCTTTGGCTTCTGCAACCTGAGCTGTGTGGCTGGAGCAATCTCTGATGAAGACCAAGGCTAAAAAATCATTGAATACCTCAGCCTTCCCCATATTCTGAGTAACTGTGTCTCCTGTTTCCTTCTGGAGAGGGCCCACATTTTCCCTAGTCATCCCTTTATCATTGACTGTACCTACAGAAGCTTTTTTTGTTGCCCTTGATATGCCTGGTCAGATTTAATTCTGTGAGGACTTCAACTCTCTTAACCTGATCCATGACTGCCCTATCTCTCTAGATTCCTCCCAGGCTATCTGAACTTGCTTCCACCCTCTGTAGGCTTCCTTCTTGTGCTGGAGTCTGTCCAGGAGCTCCTTGTTCATCCACATACACCTCCTGGTGTTTTTTGCCTGACTTCCATTTTGTTGGTATGCATCATTCATTAGCTTGGAGATGATCCTTGAATATTACCCATCTTTTCTCAGCCTCTCTTCCCTCCAGGGTTTTATCCCATGTTACTCTACCAAGCAGATCCCGGAGGAGGCTAAAGTCTGCCCTCCAGAATTCCAGGGTACTGAGCTTGCTGTGCACCCTCCTTGTTGCCTTAAGGATCTTAAACTCCTCTATTTGATATCTGTGCAGTCAAGGCTGCCCTTGAGCTTTGCATTCCCCACCTGCCCCTCCCTGTTGGTGAGAACAAGGTCCAGCATTGCACCTCTCTGCATTGGCTCCTCTATCACTTGGAGAATGCAGTTATCACGTTGAACTGGTGATGACAGCACTTACCTCACCATTCATTTTTTTCTCTCAAACAATTTACAACACACATTCCTTTTTCCTTACTCTAAGATTAGGGTCATTACTTAATTCAACTGAAGTTAAAATTAAAACCAAACAAACAACACAAGGCTTTAATAGGAGGCTAAATTTATTCGTGGAATACATGCATGTGTAAGGAGAGCAGAGGTAATTCTCAAGCAATGGAATAAAGCATTTCCATTATATATCTGTAGACATATACTTCATTTTAATCTTGAGATGAAGGAAATTTTGGAAAATGAAGTGTCTAACCCTAACCACTTTAGGCTGCTTTTGCAACCTTTGTCTTCTATTAAACACTTCTTAGAAAAGTCAGCAAACAGTTCAAAGGGTCCATCTGAAATGATTTTTTGAAGAAGTTTACAAAATGCTCAGGCTTTTATAAAACAATTGAAGGACTTATGTTTCACAGAATTGATTGTTTTATTCGCAACAAACCATAGCATTCAAAGCTAAGGACTTTGGTTTATAGTGCATGCCACTTCATGGTGTTGCATTTCAAGTAGACCCAATCTCTTCTGATTCATGTGTCAATGCTGTATCCCTAGATTGCTGTCAGTGGCAAAAGTGCCAGAGTTTCCTTTAGATACATTGAAAAAAATTGCAGTATGAAACTAGGAAATTGGCAACAATATGAATGTACAGATAAAAATGAAGTTGGTGTCATATTACCATTGAGGCAAAAATAACTAACGTTTATATTTTTGCTAATGCAAATAATGACACACAATATTATGTGTGTTTAATTTATAATCCTGAAAATTAGTTAGAGGTCCTGTAGGCAGTAATTCATGGAGGTATTTTATACACCAGGTGTCTGCCTATGCATGAGTGTTTTTGGCAGAGATATTAAGATGTTCAGGAGATGACAGAGATTGTCCCATACGAATTAACCTCACCGCTGTAAATCCACAGCAGTATCTGAATTTGTACATTCTTACTTCAGATACAAGTAACAGAAGACTAACATCTTCTGATACAACTAGCCACCTTCTTCTAGACACATAAGTAGCCCAGTTTCTCTGGCTTATTCTCCATTTGCTAAAAGCTACCTTTATCCTTTGTCACAATATGTTTGTTTCACTTGTGCAAGGCCCAGGGCTCCATCTCAGCTTCCACGAAAGCAGGCAGGTCTTGGCATTCAAAACTGCATTCCCATTTCCTAATTGCACAGCTACCTTGTTCTCTACAGTATGCACTCAACCTGCGAATCTCTCATTTGTTATTTTCACTTTACCAGTCATATCACCCAGAAAAATACTCAAGCCTCTATTTCTTTTTTTTTTTTTTTTTTTAATTTTGTGGAAGTTTGGGATGCTTTTAAGAAATAGAGCTGTGATTTGGCTGGTTATTGCTGCCATAAATATTGAAGGGCTTGGGTGGCTGCTATAGGTATGGGTGACAGCTCTATGTACTCCTTTGTCAAGGCCTAAAATAACAAAGCTATTATTGTACTCACTTCTCTTAAGAAACAAAGCAATAAAACATCTTATGAGTTTATTTCCTGACCAAAATTTACAGGTTACACTCTCTTCAGGGAAACTGTTTACAATTTGTTTGCAATGACAGTATTTTACCTTACATACATGGTGGAAAAAATGCCAGATTGACTCAACATTTGGATTTCTTTTTCCTGGGTGTGCATTATTTCCTCTCTTATGGTTCTGTGGTAGAGCTTATTACTATTACTATTGCCATTTTTGCATGAAAAGCACTATTTAGTGTATTTTAAAGGATTAGCTTCAAGCCATTCATCTACATCTAAGATAAGGTAAGAAGGTGCAACAGTAAAATAAAAAAAACCCAGTACATTTCAGAAAAGCTGGTTTCAATTAATTTTTGGGAAATATGGAAAATAAGACATCCTGGCAGACTGACCTGAGCAAAAAAGTAAAAGTGACATTTCCATTTCTCAAAGAAAAATTAGTAAATATTTGAGATACTCAGGACAGTTTATGAATGCAGTAATGATAATAATTAGAAATATATTGGTCTCTAGTAATGGCACAGTCCTGGTTCAATGCTGTTCCTTTCCACACTGCAAGTGTAAACTCCTTTCTTTACCTTTTAGGTACAATTGGCAGGAAAGCCTACATTTACTATGAGTTCACAGTTTTCAATGTAAGTATTTTATTTTAAAAGATCTTACAATAATTTTCAGTGTTAGCAGTAGGACCTTCAAGGACTGTTCTTTTCTCCTTGTTCTCCTGTAAGATTTACTAAGAAGCAAAATATCTGGCAAAATCAAAGAGAAGTCATGTTCAAAACACTGTCATTTTAACTGGGATTAAAATCTGCTGGTTTTAATTTTCCTAGTTAACATAAAAACCTACAGAAATTCTATTTAATAATGATAAACTCAGCAGCAACATTTATGGAACGAGAGGAATATAAAGCATCAGTGGTAGTTAAAACAGAGTCCAGAAGGTGGTGAATGTAATCTTTGTGATTCTCAAAATACTGAAAAAAAATCTTTGAATATGGTAAAAATATAGCTGAATGTTTCCAAAGAGGGAGGGAGATGTACGCCTTGTCTGTACCCTCAGAATCTACTTCAAGGCTGTGTTTTAGGGTTTTGATTTTTTTTTTAAACTGAACTGTCCTTGGCAGGGTTAATTTATGGCAGAGTGAAGTCCAACTAGTGTTTCTATTCAATATTGACCCTAGATACCATATGACAAGGACTCCAAGTGATACTATAGCATATTTTTAGTATAATAATAGCAATAATTTCTGCTAAAGGTATTCTTTCCTTTGCCATGGTGAAACACCAGGGCAGCGACTGAGAAAGAATGCATGAGAACATGGGAGTGAAGCACATGCATTAGTGCTTTTTTTTAATCATATAATCCTTGGTAGACAGGAAACCTCAGTTACTGTTGGAGTTTGAGACTCTTGCAGCAAAATCATTAGTTGGCTGCCATGATGTTGAATTAAAAATTAACATAAACTTCCATGTGAAGAGTAATAAGGAAGTTACACACTGGCACATGTGCCAGCCACGGTACAGATCCATTGTTTGGACTTTTAATATAATAAGGAACGGAATTGACTTGGAATTGGTATTTTTATATCAGGAAAAGTGAATATGAACCTTCACTTGTTAGAACCCCGAAGATCACAATAGAGTAGAAGTTAACTGCCTGAAGCAGACACCTGCCAGCCTTTTTTTATGTCTGAAACAAGCAAAAAAAAGGAATCTGGAACACAACTATGTGATATCTTTTTCGTAATTTTGGTCATCTGGATTTGACTGTCCATGTGAAGACAACTCCAGGCCTGTTATGATGTGAATGTATTTTGAGCACTTGCTCAGTTTGAAAGGTGCTTTGATTTTTGGTGAAAACAGATGATTAAATATTCATTAACAATAAGAATATGTGGAGAAGGCATAGTTCCATGTGAACAACTAGGCAGAATTGATGATAAATATCCAGAGGTGGAAGGCTAATTCATTAACATATACTAGCTTATCTAACCTCAGCGTACTTAGATTGAATGTTTGCATTCAACTGTAGCAGGAAACTGAAAGTCATCTTAAACTTGCTGTCAGGAGATCTTCAATAAATAGGTTGCAATTCTCAGTGGCTATTTTAAGGCTAACTTGTATGAATAAAGCAAATGAAAAGTTCTCATCTAATGTTTCCTGAATATCCAATGGGTTTTGTATAAATGCCTGTATTATCCTCCAATTAGCATATATCTATAGAATAGCATTTTAAAAATATTAGAAATATTTAGTGTCATTAGCTTGGCTATATTTAAGTACTTCTCAGCTAGTATTTATTCATGGTTTATTAAAGCGCTCCTGTTAGCATGTTACAAAGAAATAAAAGATACTAGAAAACTTACAGTTTGTCTTGGAAAAATAATTATAGCACATTAGTCTAGTTCAATTACTCTGGTAATTAAAGTGACTTGTGTATTTTTCCTGTAACTATAGTGTCACTAAAGTTGCAAATCCAGTAGAAAAATAAATAAATAGTGCATTATTGAAGCAGCTGTTTAGATAATTATTGTGGAGCTAGCATTGAAAGCCATGTGATTTAATCACTGAAGTTTTCTGACTAGTATTGTGGTTTAGTACTTTGCTGTAATGATTCACAGTGGGTGCATGACTGCAAAGGAGTTGTTCTTAGAAAGTGAAGCAGTAATGCATCCATGCTGGTCACACAGCATAGACCAACAGCATATGTTACAGAAAAAGATATTCATATCCTCAGCTGAGAAACCAGGAACCACAAATTCCCCTTAAGCTTACTTGGTTGCCTCTGCAGGTACTTTGTGGCAATGGCCAAGGCTTTATTTGAGAAAATTAAATATTATTTTTAAGCATTTGAGCAATGGCATTACTTGGTGAAAATATATTACCTGTGTAACCATTAGCATACCAAAGTGGAGAAAATTGAAGGTATTATTTTTCCTTTCAGGTTTGATGGAGTTCAGTCTCTTTGGAATATCTTATGTAAGCTAATGAGTTATTACCTTACATTTAATTATCTTGATGCTGTACATAATTTTATTGTATCCCAATTGGGTCATTTTGAAACTTTCAGACAGGAGCCGATATATGTGGCTTCTTCAGAGACTCGGAGTATGAGCTGTGTATTCGCTGGATGGAACTAGGTGCATTTTACCCATATTCAAGAAATCACAATCAGAAAGGAACAAGGGTGAGTCACAAGTTTTTAACAGTTGTTAACTGCTGGGCCTTTGCAACACAATGTAGAGACCAGCCAGAACATCGTACAAGCTCACCTGGTTCAAAAAATTACATTCCAAGCAAAATGAACATGAAAAGTTTTTTGGCTCTTTATCAAATAAAAATTGTCTTTATTTGTATGCTAGCTTGCCTATAAGGCTCCCCCTCACCTAGGAGGCTTTATGCTGCTCTGGGATTTGGACCGCTTGCAGGAAGCATATTCTAAGTTTGCTTTGACTGAATCCACCTCCTGTGTATTTTTCCCTGTGTATCATTTTTATTTAAACGCACTACACCGGCAAGACGAAAATGAGAGAGCTTTGGTGGCAAATGCACTTAAAGGAGCAAAGCTGACCTTAGTGCTCTCAGCCCTAATTGACCGTAATTATACACCAAATGAGAAAATGGAACAGTGTAATAAGATTTTGGAGTAAGACTCGGCAATTTCTGTACTCTGCACATTTGCCACCATCAGATATTGTATTTCTTTTAAGAGTAAAGGGAAATAATTGCCTAAGTGTCGGTCTGTGCTGGCTAAGGACTATATTGTAGAAAGCTGTAAAACAAGATAACTGGAAAAAAAAAATAGAAACAGCACTTCTGTTCCAGTTAAAGCTCCAGGTCTAGCAGAGTAGAGCTATTTATATAGCATATATCTGATGGATTAAAGTCTCCTTTTCAGAAACTGTGTGCTTTATCTTGCAGCGGCATACCTTTCGATAGGTCTTTTAAAGTCTTTAAAAAAAATGCAGATTCAGGGTTATCATGTTGCTTCCAGTCTTGCCCAATTTGCCAAGGTATTGTTCAATACATTTAATAGAGACTGGAAGTGCTCCCTGACATCAGCCATTAGTGCTTCACTCTCTGCTTTCAAGTCCTGAGTGCTGCCCTGCAGAAAAGAGGGATAATAAATTACGTACACCAGGATGTGTCATGCCTTTGGGACGCTTTGCATTAAACAGTTTTTATAGTAGTTCCCACAGGTTTTTCTCACTTTTCCTCTTCCCAGTTCCCCTCTTAGGGCTGACAGAGGTACCTGCTGGTTTTAGTGTCACTTACTTCTTAATTGAATCATAAATAAATGAAGGTGCTCTAATTTGGCAAAGAAATTTCCTTGTCTTTCTCTTGCTATCTTGATTTTAACGCATATTTGGCAGTTTCTATTAGGTTATAAGAGGTCTGCAGACACATAAATGAAAAGAGATGCCAACTGTGAAGTCTTTTGTAAATATTAACATATTCGTTAACCTGTTTTTTGGCTTTTTGCTTTTGGTTGGGTTTTTTAGATTTTCTGAACAAAAAGTCAAGCTGGACTAATAAAGACTTTTCTCTTTCAGAGGCAACATCTTCTTTCCTGTAAGTCAACATCTGGAGAGATTTCCAAGAATATGCTGAATATAAGATGCATCCTGTTAACCCATCTCTACCTATTAATGCGTGGCACCCATGCCTATCCATGGCAGCACCATGATCTGTGCTATGCTCCATGAGTAAGTGGGACTCCTTTGATCTTCTTAGCAGGAAATTCCACTCAAACTTCTGCAGTTACGACACTCTTAAGATTTTTTCCTTAGTTACAGCAACTTTCCTTTCAATAAAATAGAGCAAGATTAAGAATATGAGATCTCAGGCTCATCTCATTTGGACAGTACTCTTAAAACTATTAAGTAGTTATTCCTGCAGTAAGAGGATTTACAGTCCTAATTAATATGTCTAGGAAAACGTGATAATTTCATTCCAAGAAAAAAATGCTGTAGTGTGAAAGCAATTTAGTAGAAGGCTATTTTGTCATAAACAGGATAAAGACACTGGCTTTTGGGGTAATTAAAAATTTAACCAGCTTTTTATGAATGTATCCAAAGAAGATATAGCCTTTTTGGCAAAAGCCTGCTAATACAACTTTTTACAGGTAAGACTGACTGAAATTTAAAATTCAGTTTTGCACAAACACAAATAGATAAAATACTATCCATCCTCAGAGAAGATACAGGTATGACGGCACTGGAGCTTTATGGTTGGCTTCTCTTTCCTCCAAATGGCCTCCTTTAAATTTCATAGGATTGATTTAGGAAGATGACTTTGGGAGATAAATTGAGTGACATGTAATATTTTCCGAAAACATTCTAACATTCAAGAAATATGAAATGTGATTGATTACCTGAGGAAACTGAGAAAAAAATACTATGTTTTCTATAGCCGAAAAAACCCCATGGGACTCACTGTCGCTTTGAATGACAATCTGATTGCAGAAGGACAGCTTTATTGGGATGATGGGGTTCGCATTGGCATGCATGATGCTTTTTGCCTTCATAAAATCCTTTTTGCTATGACAATGGGTGGTCAAGCGCTAAAACAGGTTCTCCAGAGAGACTATGGAGCCTCCACCCTGGAGATATTGAAAGCACAGACTAAGACAGATAAAACAAACCCACTGATATGAACTGGGGAGAGATGAAACAAATTACATCAGTCCCTGAAACCCAAATAATGCTCAGTTGCTGACATATGAGCTTTTTTTGTCTGTGGTTTTCAACAATAACCCAGTTGTCAAAGTGGAAACTCCAAGCTGTAAGAACCTGCATCTCTTAGCTTTTGCCTGGGGAAAGAAGTGCTGGTGGTTACTTTTGCCTTAGGAGTCCTCAGTGCTGCATGGGGTACTGCGGGAAGAGCATTGAGAAGCTGGAAATGATGGACTCTGACCAAAGCAATCACGTTTCTGGAGGACATATTTGAACATGCCTTCAAGAAGCAAAACTGAAATTAAACCTTCAGAGTAACATTACAGACAGTTATTTTTCCTGATTTAAACTGCATAATGCTATGATTTATAGAATTAATATGCTGTATGAAGTAAATTGTGCCCAGGATGGAAGGCAACACAGGTAGCAAGCATTTGTGCTCAAACCAAGGGGACCTATAACTGTAGTTTATGTAGAAAACTTTAACTAATTTTGTCAACATTATTGAATTTAAATTGTCTTCAGATAAGAGATATTTAAAAGTCATTTATCTTTTCCATCCAGTGTGTTACCCTTTTAATAACAATAAGCTATCACCCAAGATTACTGCAAGTAATGGCAGAAAATGATGTTATTTTGCATAATGATGTGTAGGGAAGTTTGCAGGATGTTGTTAGTGTATTTTTTGGTGCTTCACTTATACCACTCCCTGTTAGCACCGGATTTCAGAAACCATGGCTAGGTTCATGGAAATCTGATGATAAATGAAATTAGCATAGATTACAAGGTGCCTCTCACCAGGATGCCTGTGATCTAGTTTTGGTAAGGCAGAAAGGCAAGAACCTACAGTGCTCATGATTATCAGCATTACTTTCAGTGCATTTTGTGCTTAATAATAGGATTGGTAAAAGTTGTGACAGCAATTTCTTGCATGGCCATGTGTCATTTGACCATGAATAGAGCTGGATGGGGGAAATTACTTCCATGCCTTCTTCAATGAGAAACATTCTTTCTCTTTTTGGTCTCCGCACCCTGGATCTCCCTAATGCTGTTTGTTTGCTTTTTGTATCTTACCTCTAAAATGTTATTATTTTGTTCTTGTTTAATTAGCACATTGTCCTGTGAAAGTATTTTATGTCTAAAAACATCTTCTGGAGATACAGAAGTATTTTTTATGTATGGTTAGACATATTTGTTTGAAGTATATGGACACAATTCTTGAACTGAAATTTTGATTATCTCACTTCTTCTGAAGTTATCAGCATTGGTTTATGTCTGCATGGTTTATGCCTATGCCTTACCCCCTCCCACATCTCACCTAGACAATAAATTTAATCACTCCTAAAAGCAGCTGAAATTAATATGTAAACCAGTATTGCCTTTCAAAGTGTCTCTTCTGTGGAGCATCCTTCAAATATGATTAGCAATTTCAGTCAGGTGTTCAGTCTTGTCAGTCTTCTGACGGAGGTCTGCCTAACCTCCTTTTTGCTGGGATCTTACTACTCTTCCTTTGAAATTCAGTATTCTGTTAAGTCTTAGTTCTTTCTCTTTCATGGAAAGCTGAAATTATGTATGTTTAGTACATCACCAAAAAGATGTGTTAAAAATGTAAAAAAAGAATGGAAGTGTTTTATTCTGCTGTTGAATTTGGATGGAAAAACTTGGAATTATATACACAATTGAATTACATGTTTTGCTGCCTGCCCCTTTCCCTCCCCTGCCCTTCCTTGCCCTGCCTTCTCCTCCTCTCTGTTGTTTTTATTATCTCTGTCTCTCCACCTGAACACTTGTAACTACCAACACTCATCTTATTTTCAATGATCCTGAGATGCTTTCTTGTGGGTGAATAATTTCTATGTCAATAGTATCACACCAGTTTTGGCATTCTACTCATTATTTTGCTGCTGAGGTTGCTTTCTATTCCCTTTATATATGTGTCACCAGCTGAACTTCTAATTCATACAGAACAATCTTGCACTTAACAAAGTCCTTGTTTAATATTAATTTGGATTTAAGTCTGTAAAACATATCCCCCCATCACTACTGACCTTCTAGTCTTTTGTATTTGAGAGTCTAGACATGAGTTGGTGTTTACAGCAGTGAGACTGCAATGATTTCAGTAGTATTTATTGGACTGGAATAAAAGGCAAGGTGGCAGCAGTGGAGGAACACCCCGGTAGGAAATCTGGGGAGAAAACAAAGTCAGACTGAGGTGTAGCACCATATGTAGGTCCTGGTAGCATGGTTCCTGGGAAGAAAAGTCAGTAAGTAAAGCAGGCTGTTATTTTTTTCTACTAAAGTGGAAGATTTCCCTAGATTCCACTGGAGGATACAGTGATCTTTACAACCATAACTCTGTAACTAGTACCTTTGGAAAAATTTTAGGAATTTCTGGATTTCATGGATTTTAAAATTTAAAAAAAAATAATAATTATAGCATATATTTGGAGAGCTTGTATTTTTTTCCTACCATTATTTGTTAATAAACTGTCGTTGATAAGCTAAGTACACTTTTATATGCCTTTGTGCAAACTGACTTTTTTTTTTTATGTGATGTATGTTTTTAGTAATCTACATCTTATTTAACAGGCAGAAACATCTTCAATGGATATGATCATTCCTTTAAAAGCATATCTTACAGAATTCAGAATTAGCACAATTACTTCAAGTAGTACTTTCTTTTGGGAGTAGTCTTTCTGTTCTTAGAATAGTTCCATTTGGAGAAACCTGCTCTCCTTTGGCTTGTGTCTGACAATGGCAATTCAAGGAGTGTCCAATGTTACAGCCAGGTTTTTTATTTGAGATAAATATTACTGGAATACAGCTTCGGGATAATAGCACTCTACAGAACTTGAGCTGTGTGGAGAAGTACTAAAAGTGACCCCATGTATTCTGAAGCTTACATTTTTCCTTCATACATAAAAAGACAATGAAAAAAAATTACAGAAGACTTGTTTCTTCCTACAATACACATATGTATGACACCATACCTATTTTAAAATTCTATACCTATTTTAAAAGACCACCTTACCTTTTCATCCTTCCTACGACACAGCAATGCCATTAACTACTAGATATGACAAAATAAAAACACATTAGCATTAGCAGATCTTCTTGGTAATGCTTCAGAGAGAAAAATGTCATACTGAATTTCTTATTTGGAAAATCTTTCTGGTAAAATCAGCAACTTAGGGGCCCTTTGTAACAGAAAATAGGATTGCAATGAGAGTTACAAAAAAGCCTTCTCAGGCTAAAATTAGGTAAAGATACTCCTTTGTGAAAAGATGTCAAGTACTTAATCCATTAGCATTCACAATTCCTTCATGATAAATTAGAACTGTTATGTGAAATTTTATATTACTATAGTAATGACTTAATCTGCTTTAATTTCCCAATTAATTTATTCATTTTTAAATTAATTTGTGTTAATTATATGCGTTCACAAAAGTATATTATCAACCAAAATTAAATTCATTATTCAACTCTAGTAAACTTTACAGACAGTACAAGGTCATTCTGGCAATCAATCTTTTCCTTCCTTGGAGCGAAGATTTTTCTAGAGTGCGTGACGCATTGTTAAATCTGTGGAGTTAGTAAAAGATTGCTTCATTATCAATGCTTCCTTAATAACAGAATTCAATATTAACTGTAAGGATAACTAATTACAAAGGCTGTGCACAGAAGCTGCTAATGATTTATAATTATATTATTTAAGAAGTATTTCTTCAGGTGATTCTTGTATGCCGGTCACTATGAAAGTAACTGCCAATTTATCTTTGTTCTAGCATAACCAGTAGTTTTCTTTTTCGGCCAAGAATATTACAGACACTCAGTTCTTCTGCTGGCAGCGTAGAAACCTTGGGTCCTTATGGGAGCTGCCTAAGCACCTATCACAAAACTTAACCTGCTCCCAGGTAAAAAATTTATCAGTATATTCTATGGCCACTTTTGCATCCTGTAGTGACACCAATTTTAGACTACAAAAATTATGGTATCAGTTGGATTTTTTTTTCAGTTCTGCAAGTTCCCTGCTCCTGTCTTTCCCTTCTCTCACTGTGTTTTCCCCACCTTTTTCTCTTTCAAGAGCCATTGTCTACAGCTGATCCTGTGGGACACACAAGTGTCCAATTCTCCACAGACCATGACTCTGTTCAGATCCTCCTGTGTGTCATGGAGTCACTCAAGTTGCAAAATCATTTAGTTACAGGCTGGACTGGGAACTTTCCTCTCCCAGCAGCCATCAAAGAGGGGAGTATTGCCTGGTCCTAGTAGCTTTCTACCCCAGGCTGATGCACTAAGGTATTTTCACCCCTCTTTGATTATATTAAGTGATGGCAAGAGCTGAAGTCAAGGACTTTGTGGTGATGTTTAAATGAGAGGAGACTGAATGAGAGAGCATCTGCGAATGGAAATGAGGTGCTCACAAGGTAATATACCTGTGCTTTGAGATTTGTCGTGTGAAGAGCGTAACTTAAGGACAAAGTAAAAAAAAAAAAACACCAATGTATATTACTGGGATAGAGCAATAGAAAAAATTGTGGTGCTGAGCCTTGCAGTGACAGTGGTATTAAGGAATCCCAAATGAGCTGCAAGATGCATTCTGACTAATGAATGACGATGTTAATACCTCAAGGTATAGATGGAAGGGGTCTTCCTCAAACGTGAAAAGTGTACCTGGTGATTTTTTGGAGCTGTTTCTAACAGTTTCAGCTACTGTAACATGACTGGGTTTCTGTGGTGTTTGCTGTAGCCATGATGTGACCAGAACATCATGAAATAAACACTATTGACAGAGAATGGCAGACTAGTAAATGCTCTGCATCATGTACCCTTATATTGTTTGCAGTTTCTGCCTCCGAACTCACTTAGGACTCAAGGAAAGACAAGCGTACTTATGGAGCTTGCAGAGGAAGATCCAGTGGGTTTAAAGAAGAGGATCATATTTTCTAATCCAGACATCTGGAAGAAGAAAAAATGAGTAGTCACCTACTGTACACACAAGGTCTTCTGTGAGTAGAAAGCAATTCATTTGAGCAAAGTCAGTTAATGCATGCATATTTGCGGAAGAGTTGGGGTTTCTCTACACTGTGTGTAAATATAGCTCTCTCTGCATCATCAGTTGCATGAGGTGGGATGCACGGTGCCTACATAACAGTACTTTCAGCCTTGCTAGCCCCTAAAGCTTTTTTCAAATTCTGGCACTATGTGCTCTTTTCATTCAGACTACCACTCTAGATTACACGTAACTGTAATAATATTAGTTGTTTTGGGTTGTTTTGGGTTTGTTTTTTTGTTTTATTTTTTCTTTGTTTTGTTTTGCTTTTTTAAGGGGGGAAAAAAACGAACCCTCCCCCCCCCCAAAAAAAAACACACAAAAAAAAAAAACCATCCAAAACACAAAGAAACAAACTTACAGCTGTTGTGTTTTGAGAAAAAACCTTGAAACTAGTATCATCAGAATATTTAAGAATTTGTGAGAAATATCCGTGTAACACAGAAGCATCTAGAGGGGAACATTGAACTTTTCAGGATTTTAATTCTTCATAATAGCGATACAAACATTGCCACTATGTGTATGGCTGCAGTTTAAGAAATCACTGTGTAGCAATGTGGAGGGGACTATGGTAAATGGAGGTCATTTGTCTTTGAACTTTGACGTTTCCCACATCCTGTATGTTGTAAGTATGAGCTGATCCATACTGCCTGCATGAGCCCTAATGTCACTTACACAGACTAGTCTACCTGCTGAGTGGTCACTAGGTTGCCATATAAAAACAGAGACATAAGAAAACTAGGTTCTTGCCACTGATGTTATTACATCTTTTAGTTATTATTCCAAATATGTGACTATTAAATGTCACCTTTTCTTTACAAAGCTCCTAAGCTTTTAATATTTTTGTTTTCTTACAATGAACATCTATTATTTTTATTGGAAAAATATGCAAAGCTGAATAATATCCTGCAATAAAATGTGTAAAAGCTGGCAAGGAATCAGTATGTAATAATGGTTTCTTTGCTTTGTTTCCTGCTCAGTAGCAGTAAGAATCACAGGCATTGGCTGGACAACCACCTGCAGCAATGACAAGGAAAGTCATAAAAACAGTCAGCAGAAAAGCTTTGACAAAAAATGCAAAGAGTCAAAACAGTGATTTCATTAAGCAGATACTTTCAGAATTATCTCTTCCTCACTCCAAAAGCTAGGAGACAATCTGTAATTTTAGATTTTGTTCAATAACAATATGGTAAAAAAAAATAGCAAGAGGTTACAAATTTTGGATAATAATGTTAGGACTTAATAAGGTGTGTTTTAAGTGCTCTATACTAACTGGAGTTTTTATTGGTTTTAGGTTATTGTCAGTATTGCAGTCCCTATTTCACCTTAAAATACTTGTTTGTTGTTTCTTTTTCATTTAATGAAGTGAAGATATTAACCTTTATTTAAAAAAAAAAAAAAAAAAAAAACCAAAAAAAAACCCACAATTTTTCTGGTCTTCCTGGTTGTAAAAAAAGAGTAAATGTGTGCATGCAACTTCACAACTTCACAAGATAAAAAAGTCAGAGAAAGTGGAGAGAGTCCTCTTTTTTATTTGGTTGGTTGGTTGGTTGGCATTTTTGGTTATTGTTTGGGGTTTTTTTGGGGGATTTATTTTATTTTAACCTATCCTATCCTATCCTATCCTATCCTATCCTATCCTATCCTATCCTATCCTACCCTATCTTATCCTATCCTATCCTATCCTATCCTATCCTTCTTTTTTTGTAGGGAGTAATGTTTTAAATAGCATTAGAAAATATATCAAATGCTATTTTGGATCTGCCTGGTGTATGACTCAAGAATCTTTGGAGTTGACAGACTCTTTTTCTTTCTAGTGGTCTGTGCATATGTGTCTTCAGACTGGAACAAGTAGGTAGCTGTATGAGTATTTGTTTTATATTAGTGTGCATTTTGACAGCCTGAATACAGACTGGGGTGATTTGGGGTCTTAAATCCAAGAGTCTCTTTTGCCTATTGTTAAATTATCAGACTGTATGTGCTTTAGTTAAGCACATACATATGTGAATTTATCAATTTTTAGCAGGCAAAAAAGAAAACAATGTGACTTGGGAGGTTTAAAAGACTGTTTTTCCCTCTTTGCAAGGAATCAAAGGATGGGGGAGGACTCTCTTTTTAAAGAGGGTTAATACCTGAGATATGCAAGGTTTTTTCCTGAAGCCAGTTCTTAAATTTTTCACCAATTAGATTTCGTATGACATAATGCACTTTTTGTATACAAAGCAATAAACTGTAGCTTGAATGTTAACCTTGACATGTTTGTGTTCAGAAAATGTGTCTGAGATCTCTAGATCTGCTGCTAGAAGTGAAAATTCCTTTTTGCAGATAGGAAGAAATAAAAACAAAAAAAATCATAAAGCTGAAGAACTTGAGAAAACAAAGACTTGGGAGTAAAACCTAACAGCCGCTCCCAGCTATAAGACTCCAGAACAAGCACCCACAATAGGCTTGGTCTGTTGGTTTATGACATGCCTTGTGAACAATTGAGATTGAACACTTTGTTAAGTTCCACCTTTCAATAGTGCCTTCATTTTCTGAAAAGTCAGTATTCCTTGAAAAAGCATCTGAGCTCTGTTGAAGTAGTTTTGCTAGCTTTCTCAGATTGTGAATTCAGATATTTGAGGAGGAATAAGTACTAATGAACTAAACTTTCTGGTTTCTGGGTTTTTTTCAGCTTTTTTATTTTTTTCATATTGAGAATACCTTTCCATATTCTGCACATTGTCTGAAACAAAGCAGGAAGATAAGGCTGCTGCTAGAGACTGTTTGACTCCTAAGGAGGTCAAGATGAAGGAGGGGATCCACAAAGATGTTTAAGGGGTGTGGCACAGAGGCACCTGCTGGGCCTTACAGCCCTGCAAACACCCTCAGTAAACTTCAGTGGGAATGCGGTGCAGGAACCCAAAGCTGCTTCAAGGGCATGGACACTGTTATCCTCTTTGGAGCATGCTTGAGATGGCAGAGCAGAGCTGTGAGGATATAGCCGAGAGTTACTGGTGGTATACTTTTGAACTCTATGTACTATTGGAGCTAGCACTTAGCTGGAAGCAAATATTAATTCTCGTTTCCTCCCTTTGTTTGTAGGCAGTGAAGTCTATCTTAAAGTTAACATTGTCAGCTACAAATGGCAGGTTCGTATCATTTGAATGTGGAAAATTTTATATTTTTTAGTATCCCTAATGACATCGCATTACAGCTTAAAAAAAAAAGTACACAATTGATTTTAATGAAATAACAGTGTCAAGCACATTTTTGTATTTCCACATCTTGATGCGATGCAATACAATACAAACAATAGTTTTTTTCAAGCAGTCTTGTAATTCCTTTCTCAGGTGAAAAGGTAGGCAAAAATTTGCAAGGCATAAGATTTTGCTCTACTAAGACCTTCTCTTTACTACCTTGAAGAACAACAGTTATTAATTTACAGACACGATCAAGTGATTTATATTTGTGACTATGGTTCAAACTGTCATGATGCTTGCTCCTTCTACATTAGGCACCTTCTCCATTTCTGCTTTTTGTGTTCACTAACTAAAACAAATAATGAGAGGGTTTGGGTTTTTTTGGAATCCTTGTTATAACATTTCTGTTCTTATTTGAGATCTTAACTGAATCATCACAAGCACCGGAGAAATATGTACTGCACTAACTACAGTAAGACTTCCAGCAATGACTGCTATATTTTAGAAATTCACAAGTCATTTCCTCATTTACACTAAAAACTGAAAAATTTTGCCCCTTTCTGTACAGTGCATGTTCAGTGGAATTCTTATCTTTGTAATCACTATCATGGCTTGTACTGGTCTCTAACTTGATCTAATAAAAAATTAGTAAATAACACTGGTATTCAATTTTAGACTATCTTCATTACCTCTGCCATACTTTGTTGGCTCAGAAGTGTTATTTGAATGAGGATCAAAGCCTGTGGTTTAGACAGTGAAACCTATTTATCTACAAAAGGATAGTTTATACAATGTCTAATTACATTTCTTCTAGAATAACTACACATACTTTGAAAATGAACTTCAAACATGTTCTATTTTTCCATGACAATGAAATTATTCAATTGATGTTATTTCTATATCTGGTTAGTAAACAAAATTAAAATCTTTTGGATGTCAATTGCTAGAAAATGAAAACTGCTTTTGTCTGAGACCAAGCTCACAGTATCTGATCTTGATTGTGAGGTGCTTTGGGAAAATGAGACAACTTTGAATGAATTCAAATTCATTCTGTGCAGAGTCAGGTGAAAAAATGTTTGCAATGAATTTGTGAGTCTTCCCAGTTCTTCGTCTTGCTTGGTCAGATTCACATTAATCTCACTTTGGTGGCTGAAGGAGACTCCAGGGCAGGTACATATTTTTTATTCTTCTTTTTTTCATGAGGATTTTTCTTCCTCACTTTCTCCTTCAAATTTATTCATGGTTGTTTTTTCTTGCTAAGCATAGGAATCTTCTGTGTCATCCTCAGCAGTGTATAGTATGTTTCAATGCTGAACAATAGCATGACTTCATGCTCAGATTTGGAACTGCTATAAATATTTCCCAGGTAGCTCTGGTAAGGCTTCTGTCTAGAAGTTTTGATAAAAAAGGTGCCTCAAACTGGTGTTCAAAGCTCTATTCTGAACAGTGGTTATTGAAGATTAAAAAAGGAAAAAGATGCTTATAGTGTGGCAAGCATTTACTTTGTTATAGCCATTTATAAGCTTTCTGAAGTTGTTTTCTTTGCAGTCCATCCCCTTAGAAAGCTCACAGGTGCAGGAAAGCCCCGGAGAGGGTTGATGCAGCAAATTAAACTGTTCTGTGAACCACATTATTTATTCCAGATGCTCACTGCAGTCTTGGAGAATACTAAAGAAGTGGTTAAGATGTGTGCTGAGACGCCCTCGTGTTGAATTCCACCAAACTCATCACACCTTATGATGTTTGTTTGGACTTTATTCAGGTTCCATTTACTCATGGGATAAAGAAAATGAGGTAAAAATGAAAAATAAAGGGGAAGAGGTATCGACCTACAGTTTCCTTTGCTCCTGTTTAGCAAGTGCCAGGACAGTTTAATAATTCAGTGCTGATTAAGCCTGAGAGAACATGCAATGACTTCAGCTAAAAGCTTAGGATACTCCCTTCAAGTTAAGGAGTCCTAGTCTCCAAACTCTGTTTCAGCACTGTGTATTTTATTTACTGTTTATGTAAAATCGAGAAATAACCCTGAAAGCACACAGTTTTTCTCCAGATGAGTGTAAGAATAGGAAAAGTGTAGTTATAGTTTCTCTTAGCTCTAAGAGCTGGGATTGTTCTGATAGAGTTTCTAAAACCTCATCTTTTCCTTTATGATGAGGAGCTGTGCTTCTATTCTATAAAGGTTTGGGGGTTTTTATTAGTTGGACATTGAACAAATCTTCTGTCATTTCACTGTAAACCAGGAAGGTTTTGGTGGCAGAAGTAACATCCATGCAATCTACTTGTTATTTGATGACAGAATTTTATCAAAGGGTTCCCAGGAGCCCTCTAAAAGCTGTGCTGAATTTGGACTGTTCTTCTGCTTGCATGCATCTGCCTCTAAAACTAAAAACATTAGTTTCAAAACATGTACTGAATTTTTTGGGAACAAATTCATCACCAGTATAAACTGACTTATGGCAGCAGAGTTACAACAGGAACATATTTGGTCTCCCACCAGCAACCTGTTCAAGTCATATCACATCGAAATTGAGACTTTCACCAAAATGTTGATTTGACCCAATTATTTAACTTTTGCCCAAATACAATATTTGTTTTGTCTCAGGAAAAGTAAGTTATTACTCAGTATATGTAGAATCTGTAATGTTCATATATATGAAGACATAGAATCATAGAACAGTTAGTGCTGGAAAGGAACTTAAAATCATCAAGTTCAAACCCTCCTGCCATGGGCAGGGACACCTCACACTAAACCATGTCATTCAAGGCTCTATCCAACCTGGCCTTGAACACCGCCAAGGATGGAGCATTCACAACTTCCCCGGGCAACCCATTCCAGTGTCTCACCACCCACACTGTAAAGAACTTCCTCCTTATATCCAACCTAAACTTCTCCTGTTTAATTTTTAACCTGTTACCCCTTGTCCTATCACTACAGTCCCTAATCAAGAGTCCCTCCCCAGCACCCTTATAGCCCCCCTTCAGATACTGGAAGGCTGCTATGAGGTCTCCATGCAGCCTTCTCTTCTCCAGGCTGATCAGCCCCAACTTTCTCAGCCTATCTTCATGCAAGAGGTGCTCCAGTCACCTGATTATCCCTGTGACCCTCCTCTGGACTTGTTGCAACAGTTCCATGTCCTTTTTATGTTGAGAACACCAGAACTGGACAAAATTCTCCAAGTGAGGTCTCACAAGAGCAGAGTAGAAGGGCAGGATCACCCCCTTTGACCTGCTGGTCAAACTTCTTTTGATGCAACCCAGGATATGGTTGGCTTTCTGGGCTGCAAGCGCACACTGAAGCCAGCTCATGTTTATGTTATCATGGGCGAACACCCCCAAGTCCTTCTCTGCAGGACTGCTCTGAATCTCTTCTCTGCCCAACCTGTGGCTGTGCCTGGGATTGCTCCCACCCAGGTGGAGGACCTTGCACTTGGCATGGTTAAACTTCATCAGGTTGGCATCAGCCCACCTCACAAGCATGTCAAGGTCCCTCTGGATGGCATTCCTTCCCTCCAGCATATCAACTGAACCACACAGCTTGGTGTCATCAGCAAACTTGCTGCGGGTGCACTCAATCCCACTGTCCATGTCACCAACAAAGATGCTGAACACAACCGATCTCAACACCCATCCCTGAGGGACACCACTCATTACTGGTCTCCAATTGGTCACTGAGCCATTAACCACAACTCTTTGCGTGCAGCCATCCATCCAGTTCTTTACCCACCGAGTGGTCCACCTATCAAATTGAGGTCTCTCCAATTTGGAGACAAGGTTGTTGTGTGCAACAGTGTTGAACGCTTTGCACAAGTCCAGGTAGATGACATCAACTGCTCTACCCCTGTCCATCAGTTCCATAGTCCCATCATAGAAGGCCACCAAATTGGTCAGGCAGGATTTCCCCTTAGTGAAGCCATGCTGGCTGTCACCAAGCACCTTGTTGTTTTTCATGTTTTTCATTAGCATGCCTTCCAGGAGAATCTGCTCCAAGATATTGCCAGGCACAGAGGTGAGATCAACTGGTCTGTAATTCCGCAGGTTATCCATGTATTTAGATACAAAGTGTAGTACAACTGTGCCTGTACTTCTAAGGAAGGAGTTGTGCCTAGCCTCCCTGTCCCCATACCTGTGAAACGAGCCTGAGTGCAGTGGAGTCATGGGGTGCTTCTATCAAAGCCAGTGACTGGGGACCAGTACCACAGGTCACAGACCACAAGGCATTTGTTCATCAGGGCATAGCAGCCAGAAACTTCAGGAGTTGTAAGGTTCTCTCAGGAGTAAAAAGCCAGTGACTCCGTGGAGAAACTGTATCCTCTTCTGTTTTCTAGGTAAGAATCTCTCTACATCACTAATCAAATAATTCACTTAATGTGACCTCACAGTGACATGTATGCTTTGCTGTGGACCTGCAATATTCTGTTAACACCAGGGTAATGCAAACTGGTTCAGAGTTGAACTATGTAAATTGCTAAAGCAGAATCTTCTCATAGCTCTCACTGAAGCTCTCCCCTCTTTGCCTGGTTTTGTCTCATGTTATGTCTTGGAAATACCACTATCCTGCTTTCTTTGCCTGGTTTTGTCTCATGTTGCGTCTTGGAAAGACCACTATCCTTCTTTCTTTGCCTGGTTTTGTCTTATGTTGTGTCTTGGAAAGACCACTCTCCTGTTTTCACACAGTGCCTTTCACCTAAAGACTTTAGGAGTATTCACAAAACTATTTTCATCTTCATTACCCATATGAAAAATCATGAAGCAAGCAGATGATATGTGCATGATGTGGAGGTGACAGTTAGCTAATGAGTAGCTGACCTGGGAGTGGAGTGTAGACCTATGGTTCTTTGCGCTGAACAGTCATTTGAGCTTCAGTACACAGAAAGGTGATAAGGGCTGGTATCAACTTGTTCTCCTGAAGGAATGAGGGCTGAATCTTGCATTTCAGAGAAGGATGAGAAGAAATTTGGCAGTTGCTTTGTCATGTGAAGAACATAAATCAAAACAGTTTCTTTTTCCCGGGCTTGAGAGATGAGTCTTTGCACACAGGCTTCCTCATAGCTGCCTCTAAAAACTGCTCAGCCTTCTTCCTTTCTTGAATATGATCATAGCTGCACTGAAATGCTCCCAGTTTGCTGAACTGTGATTGCAGAGTGGATTCAGATATGCAAACATCTCATGGGGGAAGTATAGGAGTCTGCTCCCATTGCATCTGTGATGGATGTCCTTCCATGACAGCTAATAATCATATTCCTGTCTGAATTGGCAAGCAGCTTCTTGCAGGAATAAAAGGCTCTAAACTGTAACTTAAATATTTGATACTAAAACAATGAAAAACAGTGAAACCATAGAAAAAGTGTAAACTATTTCTTTTTTCTAACATGGTCACTTAGCTGAAAACTCAATTACTAGCACAACTGTCTGTACGAATACAACCAAGGACCTAACTATTACCAGCTATCAATTTTTTCAAGTTGTGACTTAATTAAAAATTGGCCTGTTAAAATCTAAGAGATAAATGTCATTTTTAACAGTAGCTAATTTCCTAGCTTGTTTTTTACCCTATTCTCTACACTCTAGCTTATCCTCTTGGGCTTGTAGCAATTCTGCTTACTAGCTGTCAGAAACGAATCAGCTCTTAATTCCTGGAAACCAAAGCAGGACACAGCAGAGACCATGTTGTTCTCTGGTTCTTGTTTTAATAGAGTTTTTGGCTGTCTTTATGACCTCTCAGTGCCCCTGGCTGAAGAGCCTTCCCCACTCCTCCCTCATGGAGTTCAATATCTCATCTTGACCTGAAAGCCCTGTTGTTGTTATCCTTTGTAGACTGATGAAAATATACTCAGATGGGAAACCTGCTGGTTAACCTTCTTTTGAGACCTTTTTGTTCAGTGTTTTTATGTTCTGATGTTGCATTGAAAACATTCACTTGTTGACTGATAATGTAAGTTTGTAGCACAGTGAATTGAGGAAAGCACTTAAGCAAATGGTTATATTGATGGCAGGGTGATTGTGGACATGTTTAAATGAAACACATGGCCATATGCTTTGATGTACTGAGTACTTTCCTGGAACAGTTAAATGAAGATATAAACCTTGGAAAAGAGATATATACCAAATAAAAACCCCAGGCCTCCCAAACCATTGATATCTTCATAATTCATGTGAAGCCATTATTTTTAATATGCACTCATAAAGTGACATATTTAGCCAAATTGAGAGGGAAGTTAGAATTGCATTTCCAGAGCTTATTTGCACACATGTAAATACATATGATTTTACAATGAAATGGAAAGGGTGAGATAACTAAATAATAGGCTGCATTTTGAAACTAGAGTTATTGAAAGTGGTGACATTGAGCTATGTTAAGATGGATGGTGAGAGGAAAACCCCAGTGCTCTATATGTATGATTGATTTTGTCTGTTTTAAATGCTGATGAAGGAAAAGAGGATGATTCCCTTTGGGTTCAAGAGGATGCACCTCATTCTTGCACTTCACATTTGCAGATGAGATATTGAGGAAGTTGAATAATTTTGTGAACAGTTGAAAAAATACAAATGACACTTCTCAGTCATTTCTACATTACTGAAAAAAAAACCAACTTGTAAACATTTAATAGTATGAATTGGAAGCTTTTCTTTCAAAAATAAATATTTAATGTTAAGATTCTGTCTATCTGTTTTGAGAAAAAGACAAAACCCAGTTATTTATAAAGGTTTCATGTTAAGATTATGATTGAAATCTCTTCCTTATAATCTCTTACATCTTTTTCTTTTGCTATTGACTTTTATTGTTAGTATCACATGAAATCTATTTATATTAAACATACAATCATGAAGTCACAGATGGTTTGGTTGGAAGGTACCTTAAAGATCATCTGGTTCCAATTCCCCCGCAATGGACAGGGAAACCTTCCACTAGACCAGGTTGCGCCAAGCCTTGTCCAACCTGTCCTTGAATACTTCCAGGGATAAGGCAGCCACCGCTTCTCTGGGCACCCTGTTCCAATGTCTCACCACCCTCACAGTGAAGCATATTAGTATTTTATATTGAAATTAATACTTCATAATTAATTCCTTAAATATTTTAAAGGTCATAAAATGGATTCTGTCTTACAACTATTTTAATAGCTCTTTTCCTCATTCGGGAACCCTTAAAGATGTCTTGTGGTGCTTAAAGCAGAAATTTTAGACAAAGAATGTGAAGGTTCGATGAAGGTTCTAGTCACAAAGATATGGAGAAGGAAGAGAATAAAACCTGTTTAGTCTTGCAAAATGCATAAGATCATTAGCATTTTATGCCTGCTTTTCTCTCATGTGTGATTGAACCAAAGTATTATTAATCAACCAGCCATTCCTTGGCTGCAATAATCACGGTAACTATGTTTAGTCCAAAGAGTTTCTGCAATCTGCCTGTAATTATGCATGTACGTGCCATTGGTAGATTGGTTAGCAAACAATGCAATGAACTGATAACAGCAAAGGATAAAGCATCGGTTTTGATGTTGAGCTTTACATATCAAGAGCAGCAGATGAAGAAACTAGAGGCACTTTAAGGTATGTATGTCATTCATTTTACTGCATCCAAATTTCCGGACACCTTTTCCTCACTTTTGAGTGCACATCATGCAGCAGAACTTACATTTATAAATTATAAAACCTTATTTCAAAAGTCTTAGGTCTTGAAGAAGACCATGAGTAGGTAAGAAGTGAAACACAATGTTATAGTTGGGGGAGGGGGAAACTTTATGCAAGAACCCTAATTTTTAGAAAAAATTTTTTTTTTTAATTTTATTCTATGTAAATTGGGGTATTTAAGTTAACATATAGCCAAGCAATGTTAAAGGGAACTCAGGAGTGGAACTGCTGGAGTATCATTTCCTCATTGTAAGGAACTGGCCTTAAGATGTATGCTTATCAATAGACAGTGTAGTTGTAGACTTTAAGTACAATAAACCCTGGGAAGTAGCAATTACCATAATATGAAAAATGGCTGCAAATTTTGTATTAATGGGGAAAATATGAATAGCATTATGTTACTTACAAAAGCTTTTTTATTAATTACCATACTGAAAAACAGTTATCCGAATACTAGCTTTACTCTTCTGGGGACTGTTGATAGGAGATGCCCTGGTTTCAGCTAGGACAAAGTTAATTTTTACCCTAGTGCCTGGCACAGTGCTGTGTTTTGGATTTAGGATGAGAATAATATTGCTAACACAATGATGTTTTAGTTGTTGCTGAGCAGTGCTTATACTAAGTCAAGGACATTTCAGCTTATCATACTACCCTGCCAGCGAGTAGTCTGGAGCTGCACAAGAACCTGGGGAGGGTGACACAGCAGGAACAGCTGACTCCAACTGCCCAAAGGGTTATTTCATACCATATGGCATCATGCTGAACAAGAAAGTGGGTGGCAGTTGGCCGGCAGATGGCAGTCTGCTAGCCAGGGACTGGCTGGAAATTAGTCAGCGGGTGGTGAGCAGTTGCACTCTGCATAACTTCTTTTGTATATTGTTTTATCACTAGTATGATTTTTCCCTTTTTTTTCTGTCCTTTTTAAAATGTCTTTATCTCAACCCATGAGTTTTACTTTTTTTCTGATTCTCTTCCCCCATCCCACCTCAAGGGAGTGAGTGAGCAGCTGTGTGATGTTGAGCTGCCTGTGGGGTTAAACCATATCAGTCCTTTTCAGCCTCCAACATGGGACAGGGCCTGACCAAAGACTGTTAAAATAAGTTTAATATAAGCATTCATTGTAATAGTCACTGGTCACAGTTGTTGCATGCATTCTTAAAATTGTGTTATGCAACACCTTACTTGCTGTCTATGTTCCCTGTTACACTGTTTAATACGTCTGGGAGCTGGGATAAGGCTAACATTTTGGTGTACTGTGCAACACTGACTTATGATTTGATAAAATTATAATTCATGAGACTAATCTGGTATTTGTACTCAGCACTGCCATCATCTCTATAAAGATGAGTATAAGGCTGTAGGAGACACTGGTGCACAGTGTACCACGATGCCATCAAGATATCTAGGGGCAGAACAGGTCTCTATTTTTGGACTGACAGGGGAATCCCAACAGCTAACTGTACTAGAGGCTGAAATTGGCCTGACTGGGAAGGAGTGGCAAAAGCACACCATTGTGACTGAAATCCTTGACATAGGCTATCTCAGGAGAAGTTATTTCAAGGATCCAAAAGGGTACTGGTGGGCTTTTTGGTATAGCTGCCTTGGAGATGGAGGAAATAAACCAGCTGTCTACCTTGCCTGGCCTCTCAGAAGACTGTTTTGTGGGGTTGCTGAAGTTTGAAGAAAATAGAATCATAGAATCAACTAGGTTGGAAAAGACTTTTAAGGTCAAGTGCTGATCACTACCACAATGGTTCAATAGAGATAATATCATACCAACCGAGACTCCCTGATTCCCATCCATAATCTGATTTATTGACTGGGGAGTCAAGGAGTGATCAGCAGGACCTGCTCACCCTCTAGCAGTCCCATATGGCCAGTGCAAAAGTCTAAAGGAGAGTGGAGACTAACAGTGGACTACTGTGGCCTGAATGAAGTCATGCTGCTGCTGAGTGTGGCCATGGCAGACATGCTAGGACTTCAATGTGAACTGGAGTCAAAGGCAGCAAAGTTGTATGCCACAACTGGTATTGCTGATGCATTTTTCTCAATCCATTTGGCAGTAGAGTGCAGGCCAGATTTTGCTTTCACCTAAAGGGGCATCCAGTACACCAGGAATTGACTGCACCAGCGGTGGAAACACAGCCCTACCATCTGCCATGGACTGATCTCGACTGCACTGGAACAGGGAGAAGCTCTGGAACACGTGCAGTATATTGATGATATCATTTTGTGAGGCAACATGGCAGAAGAGGATTTTGAGATAGGGTACTCTGGGTGCTGGAGATTAGTTTTAATTAGTTTTATTGCTGGTGCTCAGTTTAATGTTAACAGCATGGTATTGTTTTTTGCAAGGGGCTGAGCAGCTGCCTCTGTAGCTAGCACAAGCCTCTTGGTGCAGCAAGCTTTGCTCCACAGTTCCTCACAGTAAAAAAGAGCAATATTGGTAAAAAGATTACATTTACACAGGATTTTAAGACAAGTTTATCAGCATACGCTCTCTCATTTCAGTTGTGATTTCAGTAGCAACCAGTGTACCACTGCCTCAGATACGATACATTCTCCCACATTACAAAGAAGTGACTTACCCTGTTATCTATTTTTTACCTTTCTCAAGTGTCGCAAGCATGGTATCAGAGCTCACCAGAGGTTTTTGTCAAGTATGTTTATAACAAATCTACATCCTCCTTTATAAAACAGGATGGAAAGAACATTTAGGGTGAAAATATAAACAAGCAGAAGGAAGAGGATTCTGATAGTTTTCTGTTTTAGGAACACTAATAACGTGAGAAACTTCACAGTTAATCTCAGGAGGAAATTGTTCTTTGTGTGTAAAGTGTTCTGTGGGCAACAAAAAGCATTTTTGTGATTGTCCACTAGTGTATTAAAAAGCAATAATCTATGCTGTGTGAATTATCCTGAATTAGAGATTTATTGCACGTAGTCCTTAAGGAATGTTTTAATTAAACTCCAGGATTAGGGGACAAGATATAAAACCTAAATAACTTACAATTTTTTCTGATTTAGTAAAGTAGTAATGTAATTTTTGAAGTTTTCCAAGCTATTACTTGTGTTTTCCTTTTACCAATGGTGTTCCTCTGGGTCTAGATGGGCAAGAGGAAGTTCAGTGGACTGGAAATCACCCTGATTGCCCTCTTCTGCCTGGTGGTGATCGTAGCCTGTGTCCTCATTGGGCTTTTAGCATCAGGACAATCTGGAGTCAAAAGAACAGGTAAGTGATTCCCATTGCCGCTGTAGGACCAGAGCAAAACTCCTACGTGAGAGGTGCTCAGCCCTGCTTCCTGAGACTATTGTAAATGCCATAGAACTTCAGTAACTAACTGTTGGCATTATTTCCATTACTGTTGGAAACAGACTGTTAAGGAACATGCATATTCAAATGAAGAAAAAAAAATCACTATAAGCACTGTAAAGTACTGACTTTCAGAATTACTGTTATGCTTGTATCATTACTGAAAGATAATGTGAGTGAACTTACCAGGTATGACATGATAAATAGCATGACTCAGATTTATTGTGAAAAAACCTTCTATCTCATCCTCACAAGACTGGACTTGCCTTATAATCATAGAACTGGTATGACCACAAAAATTTTTAATATAAAAAAACAACACTGAAAAAAAAGAAAAGGTATCTGGTAGACTCTGTAGAAGCAGCCAAATTGTGTGGAACACACATTATAACCATAAAAACATATAGTGTTTCCTATTATATATACTAGTACATTAGAAACCACTTGTCTTACAGGGATGTGATATAAAGCACCCTGATTTAAATACAGTTCCAATATGTATGAATAATTTCACTTAAATGCCAGGACTGAAGCAGAAAGCTTGGAGGTGGAAACAGCAGTAAAAAAAAACATTGCTAATCCACAACACTTTTGTGTTTTAGTAAAACTGCTCATACAGACTAATATGTGCATATTTTCTGCCTGCTTTTGTCACAAGATGAGGAGGAGTCTGCCTGAGAAAAAAGTACAAGTGTGCATGTTGCAGACAAAGCAAAATGTCACTCTGTGTATTTGAGTGCATCTCAGTCTGAGACAAGATTTCTGCACTTTGTAGTTCTCATTCAAATACATACAATGTTCCAAAATACATGTAAAGTAACTTTCAATGGTTGGAGGAACTGAAACCCACCTTTGGGTCCCCTTTTGTCAACTAAAGTTGCCTGAAGGTCACCTTAAATTCAGTGAAATATAACAGAGCATCTTAATGGAGCTTTATGGTGTTTTTACCTGAGGCTCTAATTCAAGCTGCGGTGGAAGAACAGTATTTCAGAGCCAGAAGTACATGAGCGAGCTGCAGCACAGTACCATTTAAGATAAAGAAAAGTCCTTTCAATTTTAATTTGTCATGTATTTTTACAAGCAGCAATGCATATTGAGTTACAGGGCTTATTGAAAACTGGAGGAATGTATACCTTAAGAAATAAACTTATCAAAGTCATCCATATTTTTAAGAACTTGAAAGTGAAATTGTCATACCTTTATCTGAAATAGTTGTGTGCAATTTTTCAAAGGTAAGAATAAATTCCGTTAACAACAGTTTATACTAATTTAAATCAATATTAATAGTTAGAGTTTCAAGATGCTGAGAAATAACCAGTAGAAGCATTTACTGAATGAGGATGTAGTCAAGTTATTGCTATGTTTTGGAAATCCCGGTAATAACCCATTAATTTCTTTCCCTAACAGAATTTTCACCAGAATGTCCGAACTTATTAATATCAGAGAGAATTGACTGCATCCCCGATCAAGTAGCAACAAAGGTCTGAAAACAGTCCAGAAAAAATTAGAAAATAAGTTTTTTCCCATAAACCTCATTCTTAATTATAGAAAATGTAACTTGTCTCTGTCGGTTGTTTTCTTAACCTTTTTAAATGTATGATTGTCTGAACACTTTGCAGCGAACTGTAGCTCCTGTATAACCCACTTCAGTCTGTTGACAGAACATCCAATACTTATATCTACTGTAGCAGTTTTCTGTCAATGATTGAAGATCACGCCAAAGTACATGCCAGCAGTTTGGTTTTGGTATAGATGGTAGTGAAATCATATAGACATCAAAGAGTTAAAGAAGTCACTCTCTACTTTCAACAACTTTGAAGAGTTTATTTTTGTGTGATGATCAAGCGCTAGCATTTATAATCATTCAGAAATAGCAGGTGAAGATGCAGTTCACCCAGATGTACAAGACTTTCATAATGTAAGAGACATGGTCACAGTTTCCTTTCAGAGCCAACTTGAATTTCACAGTCTGCCTTTCTTGGTTGTGGTGTATTTTACCTGTGAGAGCACAGAGTTTAGAAATAGCCTTTTGGCTGAAGAATCTATGAGTTAAAATTCTCAGTGAAAAGTATCATCTTAATTTTTCACTGCTTTCATATTTTTTTTATTGTGGTTGGTATTGAATGGCTATTATTGTTTATTATCTTATTATTTTTCATCTTTGTGATGGATATTCTTATTTTCTGATGAAAGCTGGAGGATATTTGGCATCTTTCTCTGGTTTAGGGGGGCAGCTTAGGAGAAAAAATAGTGAATATACTATGATGTGTGATGTTTATGCCATTCGCTGGGGTATAAAAAATTATTAACCAGCTGTCTCAATTTCTGAAGAAATTCCCAGTCTAATTTCAGAAATGACAGTTGTTGAAGCTTCTGTCATGCCATGGGTTTTGTTATGATATATAGCTCAATAAAGTCCTGTGGATGAACAACTTAGTAAAAGGCTCAGATGACACAGCTTGTTCCTTTACTCTTTTGGTTACTTCATTCCCCTAGGAGCAAGTACACCATGGTAGAAGCAGTCATGCAGATCACTTTAAACTTTAATTGCTACCAGCCACCCCACACTAAGTGCTGCGCTCATCATTCAGTGCAGGAAATTATTTTGCTCTGGTTGCTACTATAAGCCTCATTGTATATCTGCCCTTGTTTTTTACTATTGCTGATTCGAAAGAATTAAAAAAAAATCAAATTCAAAATATCAGCAAGGACCAGATGCAGATATGAATATTGAGGGAGCTGCTCTAGTATTAGAGGTAAAATAAATGATTCCTGAATCTGTTCTTTCCTTAGTGAAGACCAGGCAGCAAGTTTCAGCAGATTATAGACAAATATCACCTTTAACTTGTGCCCCGATAAAAGCTTTTAGGTTTATGCCTGACACAAGCCAGGGTCCCACACCAGTGTGTCCATTCATTCCATATAAATTTTCTCCTAGAAGCACTTTGTTTGGTTTGGTTGTCCTTCTTCAGGCTATTCTAATACAACAAGCAGCAGAGCTGTAAAATTACAGGTACCTGCTTAGAATAAACCTTCTGCCATGGTTTCCATTAGTGGTTTAGAGGATAAAAAACAGCTGAGAAAAGTATGATTTGCCTAAGCTCATATAGCAAGGTCAGTGTCTGTCTTGATATCTTTATTCACTAAAGATGTCCTAGATGAAGCCAGAAAATGAGTAGGATTTCAGAGAATAGAAGTATGGAAAGCAAACAGATATTTATTAACCAATTGCAGGCTTGACAAAGATTGGTATGCTGAAAGAAAGTAGATAATTATTAACTATTCACTGTTGTGGAAAATTGCCAAGAAGTTCGGTTAGACAAGCGGAATGCACCAGTAAAAAATGAACTACAATGAGCAGAGCTGGTGTAGTCCATTATTGGACTGATAACTCTGAAAGCTTGAGGAAAGGTTGTATTGGTTTTGGTTTGGTTTATATTTTTTTTTTCCTCCTGGCAGAGGTTTGTTTGGATACACATGAACGAAACATTTTAGTTCAGCAAATAGACAAGCTATTCTTTTAATCCTTGGTGCTCAGTTCAGTGTTCAGAAGCCATCTCATACTGTACACCAGTGTAAATTGTTTTCTCATATCCCGGATTATTTCTAATTAAGCTTTTGACTGAGACCTCACTTGGAGTATTGTGTGCAGTTCTGGTGTCCTCAACATATAAAGAACATGGAACTGTTAGACAAGCCCAAAGGAGGGCCATGAGGACGATCAAGGGACTGGAGCACCTCCTGTATGAAGATAGGCTGAGAAAGTTGGGGCTGTTCAGGCTGGAGAAGAGGAGGCTGTGTGGAGACCTCATAGCAGCCTTCCAGTATCTGAAGGGGGGCTATAAGGGTGCCGGGGAAGGACTCTTGATTAGGGACTGTAGTGATAGGACAAGGGGTAACTGGTTCAAACTTAAACAGGGGAAGTTTAGACTGGATATGAGGAAGAAATTCTTTCCTGTAAGGGTGGTGAGGCACTGGAATGGGTTGCCCAGGAAAGTTGTGACTGCTCCATTCCTGGCGGTGTTCAAGGCCAGGTTGGACAGAGTCTTGGGTGACATGGTTTAGTGTGAGGTGTCCCTGCCCATGGCAAGGGGGTTGGAACTAAATGATCTTCAGGTCCTTTCCAACCCTGACTATTCTGTGATTCTATGATTCTGTGATTCTATGATTCTATGATTCTCTTTGGCTTTTTTGCATATTGGTATCTATTATGCTAGGCTTATAGCTCAGAGACTGTGACCAGCTCATGGATTTATTCACATTAAATGATAGCTTTTGTAACAGCCTCTCCAGTGTCTTTGGATGAACTCTGCTCCTTTCCTGATGTCAGGCATAACTGATCTTGAACTTCTGTATTTACTTCTTTATGCAGCAAGCATGTGCCATGAAAATACAGAGGTATAGCTTACAAGTCCACTAGAGTAAGATCTAGCCAGAAGAATATCCCTGGACTGGAAAGTAAATGCTGAAAATAGTAAAAAATTCATCAGAAGTGACTGGGGAAAAAGAGAAGTGTGCTTATGAAGCTGGGAATGCAGATACTTGAACTCCCAAGCTTTAAGAAAATTGGTTGTTCAAGCTATTCTGTGTTGCATGGGATAGTCACTGGTCTAGGAAGGGATAAGAGGACGGAGGTAACAACTCTGTTCTTATGTATTTAGGATATTCTATGTATGAAGTAACTGAAGTAAGGGAACAAAGCTGTGATCTCTGCAGTCTTGGAGGGGATTAGCTCTTCTTTCATTAACTCTGAAATAGTTTATAAAATAGGAAATATGGAGTTCTCATGGTGGTAGTTGGGAAGGTGGAAAGTAAGCATGGGTTTTTCACAGCCTTAGAAAGTGCATTCATTTGTGGATTGATGTGAGGGAAAATGAGTCACAATATCTCTCATCCAACCATGATTTTTGCTTGGAACCTAATGAAAATGACAGCAGGCATGTGCTCTGATGTGATGAGTCCATGGCAGAGAGACAAACATTTATCTATTTTGTAAATACGGGGTTTATCTTGAGTGGGTTTTGCAGATTTATGTGCTCCATGAGACCAAAATACCAAATACGCTAAGACTTCCCAAGCCAGTGGGTCTGTGAGTTCCCTCTGTCTTTTCCCTCAGCACATGCATGGTTTCCAGGCTGAAGCTGACTTATCTTTGCTCTGTTCAGTGACTGAGAACAGCATTTGACCTGCACTGATCAGTTTGGGCTCTACAACCCAAAATCAAGCACACAAAGGACGGCAGCACTGGAGATTTTTGGACCATCTCCACCTATTTCAAGCTGCAGAATATTTTAAATAAGCGTGACACAAGCACCAAAAACATTTGAACACAATCAGATGAAGGCAGAAACAGCTGTTAGGCAGCAGGTGGAGTGAAAATTCTTGAAGATCTCCATGTTGGATTTGGATACTTGATATCACTTATGGACACTGCCCTTTGCCATGAGTGGTTTATAGTATTACCACTGTGTTTTGCCCTAAGAAAGGCATTGGATTTTTAAGGTGAGAAAATGCATGGAAACATAGTGATGTATTACTCATATCTTATCTTCAAACATAAAAGTCACGCAAACAGTGCATGAATAAGTTAATTTCTAACAGCAAAGCAAAGGAGCTGTAGCTTATTAAACTACTGAAAGGTAGTATAAAGGTTGGTGTCACTACACTGACATATATGCTTTGAACAACAGGTTCATTTGTTTGAGACTTTTTGGGGAAAAAAAGTTGATTTATCTCAATTTGAGGCTCTGCAAAACCAATCTGAACATATTTATTATTCGAAAATTACACTAAATGTAGATATTGCACATAATGATCAATTTTGCTTATGTAGATATTTAACCAGATGTTTACAAGATGTTAAAAAGTACATTTTTCCTGGGGATCTAGTAGTTTTAAGAACAATTGATGTCTAATAAGCAAGTTTCTACTCTAAATCCAGAAAAGAATCTTTTCTATATAACACATTCTATATATCACGTTTGATGCCAAAGAATTCACTCATTAGGGTTTCAGAGAAGGATTTGATCTGATTTCAGATATTATTAAGGTTTTTGGTGTTTGAGGTAAAATGTACTCTGCACTCTGTGCACTCTGCGCATTTTAACTGGTTTAGTATAAAGGGTTTATTTGTGTAAAATCAACCTCTTTTCGTCTCTCATATCAGAGCATCTGCAGTCTGCGTGGCTGCTGCTGGAGTCCTCAGAGCGATACCAGTGTGCCCTGGTGTTTTTTCTCTTCAAACCATGGGTACAAAGTGGATGGGTCGACAAGAACAACACAGGCAGGTATGCTACAGGCTGTGTTCTTCAACTTAGGCATGTGCTGATGTCTGATTCAACACAATAATTTTGCAACATTTGCTTTTTTCCCAAGGATTTGAGACTACGTTGACAAGGCTGCCATCACCTTCTCTCTTTGGAAATGATATCAACACTGTCCTCCTCACAGGAGAGTATCAGACACCAAATCGCTTCCGCTTCAAGGTTCATCTTTTTTCTATGTTCATGTTCAGTGCAAGATTTTAGGCTGTCTGTTACTGTGCAGTGAGATTAAGAGGGCTGGATTAATCCTTCCGAAGAACTCTCATGGATCGCACTGAAGTGCTCAGCTCCTTCTTTCTTTGTCCTCTCTGCTGTTGCAATACATCAGGTTAATGAATGTTTAGCACAGTGGGACCTCTGCATAAAAAATTGCAGAGACCTTTGAAAAGCTCAGTTTTTGTATAATCTAACTTTTTTCCTCATCATAGGAAATTTTGGGGCTTTATTTACTCACTTTTTATTTATGGCCTGGCCATATATCTCAGTCATTTTGACAGACAGTGTTAGCTCTTCAATTGTTTCTGTTTTCTATGGAAAATTCAAAAGTAGATTCCATGACTGTGGGGTATTGATGAGTTGCAGAAGATCTTCTTCTTGCAGTGGGTCCTTGCTGAGCTGGGGAAACACAGAGTCAAGTGTGAGAGAAATAGCTGAAAATAGATGCTGAAAGGTGGAAGTGAACAGGAATGAAGGCAGAACAGGAGACTGGGATAGGGATGGGAATATCCTAAGTCAGCACTATATATTAACACTGGAAAATGTTTGAATTAGACATTAGTTTTTAAAGGCCCAACACTTCTGTTGTTTAAATATGTGCAGATCACAGATCCTAGAACACAAAGATTTGAAGTCCCTCATGAACATGTGGGATCTTTCACTGGATCTGCAGCCTCCAATTTAAACTACAAAGTGGATGTGAAGCAGAACCCCTTTGGCATCGTGGTGACTAGAGTGAGCAACGGTAGAGTGCTGTAAGTAGCATTGGTGCTTTTTTTGAATAACATAGATGTCACTGGTTTTCTCTGGAACCCATATTACCACACAAGCAATGTATGCCCAAGGTGTGAGGTGCCCTTTTGCACATGTAGTGTACTTCATTTTACTGATGGATGCTCCACAAGGAATTTAGCTGCTCATTTGCAAAGAAATTCAGTAATATGGAGAGCTCTGCCTGAAAGATTTAGGTCTGTCTCTTTGTTCACTTTCCCCCAGTACTAGGGAAATCTTTACAGCTACTTTGTGCCATCATTACAGGGATATTTGTTATGCCAAAGACTCCTTGCCAGTGCTTCAAATCTCATGGGAACATTCTTCATTGCTTCTGTAATCTTATTTGTCACAGTAATGATGAAGCCCTGAATCACCAAAACCAGGTTGCCCTTTGGACCTATGATATCCAAGAATAGCTGGGGCAAGCCACTTATAAGCTGGTCATGTAACACTCCAAGTAAAATATTCGACAGATTTGTACATTGAATGTAGGTTCTAAAATGGAATAAATAAAACAAACCTAAAAACCTAACGGCATAGCTCCAAGACCTGTTAAAAAGGGCAAGTGTCAGGATGAATGTGCTTATTGAATCAGTCCAAGAATGATTACCTGTCAGAGTTATAGGCCAGTTGGATTATCAACGCTTCAAGTTTAATTAATTAGCGATTACTTCTGTGCTCTTATTAGTATTGTTTTCTTGTTTGGAATCCCCTCTAATGATTGATTTGCAATTATAGAGAGCACAAAAGATGGACTTGGTATTCAGTAGTACGTGACTGATTAAACAGGTATATTATATATCAAGGATCACCTACTACAAGCTCAGGAGTATTGCATCCCAACTAGAAGGAAGTGCAGCAGGAGACCGCTTTGGATGGATAAGAAGCTGCTGAGGAAACATCGAAGGAAAAAAGAGGCCGATAAAAGGTGGAAGCAAGGACAGGTGGCCTGGGAAGAATACAGGGATATTGCCCGGGAAGCAAGGGACCAGGTTAGGAAAGCTAAGGCCCACTTAGAATTCAACTTGGCTAGGGATGTTAAAGATAGCAGGAAGGGATTCTATAGGTACATTGCAAATAAAAGACAGACTAGGGACAATGTGGGCCCTCTCTGTAAGTTATCAGGAGAACTGGCTACCCTGGATTCGGAGAAGGCTGAGGTTGTTAATGACTACTTTGCCTCAGTCTTCACTGGCAAATGCTCTGACCACACCACCCAAGTCTTGGAAGGCAGACACAGGGACTGTGAGAATGAAGACCTTGGGCCCATTGTAGGAGAGGATGTGGTTCGAGACCATCTTAGGAACCTGAATGTACACAAGTCCATGGGACCTGATGAAATCCATCCGCGGGTCCTGAAGGAGCTGGTAAATGAAGTTGCTAAGCCACTGTCCATCATATTTGAAAAATCATGGCAGTCAGGTGAAGTTCCCGACGACTGGAAAAAGGGAAATATAACCCCCATTTTCAAGAAGGGGAAAATGGATGAGCCAGGGAACTACAGACCAGTCAGTCTCACCTCTGTGCCTGGCAAAATCTTGGATCAGATTCTCCTGGAAGAACATGTTGAAACAGTGCTCTGGAGGACTGTCTACACTTTCGTAGGTCTTTGTTTAATTTGAAAAAAGCGGATGCAATTTTGTCTGTAAAGAAGAAAATTACAATGATGCTTGATTCTGAGTTTGAGCATCTTAAAGACAGCTGATGTTAGCATGGGATAAAAGCAGCCCCTCAGAGATAAAACCTTGATACTTTTGTTTACATAAGATGAGAGCATTCCCTCAACTCTTAAACAACCAAACAAAAGGGAAGCTTCATTGGAAGAGTGGGGATCAGTGTGTTATTACAGTTCATTGTAAAAATCCTAATCATCTAGCTAGTTATAAAGTCTGTGACCTGCCATCATCATTTATTGTACTTAAGCTCCCCAAAAGTGTTGGAACTCTGATAGATCTATTGCCATCATAATTTACATGAAAACCTGAGAGATTGACATGGTTTCATGGTAAAAACAAACTTCTTCCTTAGGAAAGCAGGTTTCAGTATAGTTTGTGAGCAGATGGGCAAAGTAGTCCTTGAGATCATTACAAGTGGACAGAAATATACCAGATGAGGTTTTGACCTTTGAACCACCTCTCAAGTCTTAGCAGCTTTAATTTTAAAAAAAATTTAAAAAATAAAGGTAAATGAGCAGAGTAAAAATTTCAAGGCCAAACTCCCCAGTTTTTGTTTCTTGTTTGTGAAGTGTTTGTGATTATGCTGTGTATTTAATTGTTTAAGGGCTTCTTTATGCAGCTAAGATTTTAGGGATAATGAGATACTTACAGTGATAAATGTAGTTATAGTTTACTAATATGTCTGAAGTGATAAAGTCCTTTAAAATAAGTGTGCCTGAGTTTGCATGAAGTTAAAAAGTTACATTACTCTCCTCTGTATGAATATCATGACTATTAAAAGCCACAAACATCACAGGGAAATAAAGTTGTAAAAAGAGTTTCTAATTAAAACTGGATAAAGTAAGAAGATAAAAGGATATTCCTTTGAAATTGTGTATGATGTTAATATGCATCAAGGTAGTCTGCTACCTCAAATAAAGTAATTTTCTCTGCTTTTGAGGAAAGATTGCATTTCAGCAGATCCCTGTAAGATCTTGGATTAATGAAGCTGAAGTTAGCATTCAAATCTGAGGATCAGCTTCATTCCAATTGTTTTCTGCTTTAAATCTGGTTTAATTCACAATTACGTTCTATTTATGATTGTTTCATTTTGAGTGATGACTGATTGAAACTGAAACTACTTGCAGGTAGGGATCAATTTTGACACATTTGCCAACTGGAAATGTTCAAAATTTTAGAGGAATGAAAGAGTAAAATGAACACGATGAATTTCAAAAGGAATGAAATTGGATGGTTTGATTGCTTCCATGAGCTCTGGGAGACCCTTTCCCAAGTTGATATTTAGTGTTGCTTAGGAAATGCAAAGCAGTTCAAACATTCTGGTGCACTTAGCTTACTAGAGGGCTATTTAATTGCATCGCTAAAATCAGTGTGCCCAAAATCTCAGCATGTATATGGTAGGAAATGACCAGATTTTGGTGGTGGTGTGGGCACACACACAGCTTTATAAAAATATCCCTATGGGTTGTCTCCTCTATCCATCAAGAGGCAGGATGTGTAAGATGCCTGAGGAAGCCTTTTTGGCACTGCTGGGGACTGCAGACAGGGTCACAACCTGAAACATTGCTGGTCAAGGGAGTCTAGAGTCTGGCTGACCATTATAGCTGCAATTGCTTAGCAGAGCTAAAGGAAGGAGAGTTACTCAATGTGTCCATTGCCTTGATCCTTGGTGCACCCTGTTGCAGAAAATGGACTGCTTCCCACTGCTCTCTGCCTCAGCGCCGCTCAGATTTCCCCACTGTTTCCCAAGTCCTTCCCATAGAAATAAGGAATAAAATTTGGTTTGGTTGCATATTTAAAGTTCTCATCATCCTTGTTTAGAATGGGAATTTTTTGTCTGTAATGAAAGGGAATGGTGAAAGGTGCAAAAAGAAATCAACAGAAGAAACTTCATTAGTGAAGTTGACTTTTACTGTCTGTTTTGCTATTAGATGTAAAGGAGAACTATTGATCTCTGGCTTGTTCTGCTTGTACATATGTGTACAACAGTTCCTGTGTGTATTTCCAATAGCACCAACTTCATGTTACTTAAAGAGCTTAGCAGTTGCTCTAAGCAGACTTTACCACAAGAGATGTGATAGCCATCAAATGGGGTTTGAACCATGCTAAGGATCATGCCATCACTTTAATCTGCACTCATCTCTGCTCAGCTTATTTGAGAGCTAGCACACATAGTCTGCCTTTCCCTGTAGTGACTGGCCTAGCAGAACTCAAAAGCAGGTCTGGTTCCTTTTCTCTGGCAAGCAAAATCTGCAATTGATTTGAAAAATCTGATGGAGTGGATTATTTCTGTGTTTCTGTCCACCTAAGGAGATTTTCCATCTGCCCAGTTTCTGTGCATAGCCATGAAGAGTGGATTCAGGACTAGGCAAAACAGATGCAGGGTGGGAAGCTTTGGTGGAAGACAGGAGTGCAAATGTACCCCTGAAAATAGATGAGCCACTTGTATGAGAGACTTCTGTGGGATCAGCTGGCACTGCTTATCTCATCTGTGCAAGGGTCGTTCTGCTCCGGGACCACACCGTCCACCTCCCTCTCCTTCGGGTCTCTGGGTGGAGACCTGAACCTGCTAGCTAGCTCTAACTAAAAGGAGCAGAAACAGTTATTGCTACCATTTTCCTTTAAAACAAAAACCAAAACAAAACAAAAAGAATTTTTTTTCTTTTTTTTCATCAGGTTTGATACTACCATAGGACCACTGCAGTATGCTGAACAGTTTTTACAGCTATCCATCAAAGTACCTAGCATCAACATTTATGGTGTGGGAGAGCATGTGCATAAGCAGTACCGGCATGATGTTAACTGGAAAACCTGGCCCATGTTCAGCAGGGATACTGGCCCCTCTGCAGTAAGAACTGGTTTTATTACACCTCATTCTTCACAGATGAATTCTGTAATCGGAGCATATTCTGCAGTAGACACATTAATAGTATCTACTGTGTTTTTCCCAAAAGACTTTTCAGTCTGAACTAGAAACTGGAGGGCAAGATCACTATATGTAATTAATTAATAATTCGGAATTTGTACCCCTTGGCTTGAGATGCCTATCTCCTCCCTTTTGAAGATCTTATATGAACAGTTCTATTGAGTGTAGACTTATTAAGTTAAACTAACAGTGAACAGAATCGTTAGGTTAATTTCAAATTGCTCAAGTTCTGTTTCTCATTAAATTGTTCTGAGTTCTCTTTTGCAGGGGAAGAAGCACATCTATTACAATTGTTAAAATTTCTAAGGTTTTTGTTGCTAATAATAATGGAAAATAAAATAGAAAGGAAAATAAAAAATAAACAAGTCACTCTCTTATTTCCATAGATCAGACATAAAAGCGATTACCTTGCCAGAATAATAGAAATAGTAGAAGTATAGATTAGATGTAAAATCTAATCTATGGTGAAAGTGATGAAAACACTCTTCAAGTTCTACTGTTTGCTTGATGTGCATAGATATTACCCAGAAATAGTACTGCTATATGCAGATTTGCCTGAAGATCCATCACATCTGCTTGCTTATGTTACCTGTATATCTGGGGAAGCGTTTGTTTTAATGGAAAATGTTCTCATAAAGGAGAAGAATGCCAGGAAGAAAAAAAACAGATCTGTAGGAAGGTGTCAGGATCTTTATTTTTATCGTTGGCTATATTTTGAGTAGTTTCAAGTTCTACCCATGATACATTTTAAATACCCCAGAACAGATACTGTTATTAGATTTTAATCATCTTACTTTCCCTTTTTATCCTCTAAGTCAATGGATAACTTATACGGAGTTCAAACTTTCTTCCTGTGTTTGGAAGACAACACTGGAGCCTCCTTTGGTGTTTTCCTAATGAATAGCAATGCCATGGGTAAGAAATCTTTCTCTGTAGCTCTGAGCACCATTTTAAATGATCTGCAGAATTGGGATCAAAACTGTAGTGTTTAGCATATCAACATAAGCAGTAAGTAGTGCAGAGTTAACATTCAGATTGCACTTGAAACCTGAGGGCCAGAACTGTATCTTAAGCACGTGCAGCTTTGTGCAGCTGTTCAGGACTCTGGAATCAGAGCCAAAATTTGGAGTGAGCAATACTTGAAAGTAAATGCCTTTTAGTCTCTTTGGTAAGCACACATATATGTATCCTTTACAGAGCTCTTCACATCCCTTGAGTTTTGTAAAGTTGTACTAAAAATTCAAAGATAGAAGACTGAGCCACTGGATTCCTTCTAATACTCTTGTCTGTAGGATTTAAGTGAACGGAAATATGGACATTTAAAAGATTAATCTGAATACATTCCCCCTTTTTGCAAATTTAATTAATGGTTTGGGGTTCATTAAGTATTTTTGGTTTATGGTTTTTTCTTAGTAAAATTTCTAATAATCAATTAGAAAATTGCAATGTTATTTTAGAATTCACTGGTATTAAGAATTGGTTTTGTTCATTCTTGTCTGGCAGAGTTTGTGGTGCAGCCTGCTCCAGCTGTGACCTACAGAACCATTGGTGGGATCCTTGATTTCTATATCTTCTTGGGGAACACTCCAGAGCAAGTAGTCCAGGAGTACCTGGAGGTACTTTTAGCTAAAGAGATTATGCATTGTAGATTTTTAAAAGTGCTTGGGATTTTTTGTTGTTGGGTTTTTTTTCTACCTCTTTAGGACAGTATGTCTTCAACTATGTTATCTATTAACTGAAAATATGACTCAGTATGTATTTAACTAAGAATAACTGTTAGTATGTCCCTAATGTAAATGCTGTCATTAGTAATCGCCTGCTGGGGTTAAGGTGGGATGTAGATATTTTTTAGCTGGCCTATTATAGGCAGCTGAAAACTAAGCAGTACTTTTGCTGAAGATGCTAGAGCAGAGACCATGCAACAGCTTGAGACTGAAAAAGTCTGTAGCTGCTAAATTCATTAGTCTGTATGGACTGACTGATTTACACAGTGGTCACTGGAGCTAGAGACGATCTACATGGAATAACTTATGCTTCCTTGCTGGGGCTTGCTCTTGTTATGAGGACAAGTTCCTGTTCATACAGCAATACTATATAGTAGATATACTGTGCTTACAGGTATGTAATGATTTTATGGTCATAAGATGTCACTGATGTCTTTTGTAGTTCTGGAGATCTGTTTAGGTTTTAGTCACGCTTTAATAAATGGGCATTACCCCAAAATAAAATAAAAAAAACCCCGAACTTAAAAAAACCCAAAAAACAAACCCAAAAAAAAGAAACCCAAACCCAACGCACCGTAGAATAATACTGCATTTGGGAGTGGCCTGCTCATTTCACAGAATAAAGCTTAGTGTATACTATTCAAGTGGATTTGAGGAATATAGATCTAGTTAAATGCGCACTGAGGTGAAATATATGGTGTCCACTAACGATGTATGGGATTTTTACTCTCCCCTTGCAGCTCGTGGGACTGCCAATGCTGCCTTCCTACTGGAGCCTGGGCTTCCAGCTCAGCCGCTACGATTATGGGTCTCTGGATGAGGTGAAGACGGTTGTGGAGAGGAACAGGGCAACTGGACTCCCTTATGTAAGTCTGGGGTTTGAGGAGGGCAAAAAACCTGTGAAGGCAGACAGGGCTCTGTGGGTGAACTACCCAGAGATTCAGGCCACAGCATTCTGCAACTGGTTCATTTCACATCAGTTTAAATTAGTGAATTCCTTATATATAGGCTTCTGGTGTCAAAGGAGTTTGTGCATTTTTAATGGTAGACCCATCCTCAGAATGTGGGAAATGGTGAGGTTTAAGCACTTTATTGTAGTATTTTTTCAGTTATAATTTCCTACTATATCCACTTATCTTCTTACGTTACCTAATTCATGAAGTATTTTTTTAATTATCATATGGACAATTATGGAACCATATATTATTTTTAATTCACAGTCAAAGCTAAAAAACAATTAACTTTTAAATTGAATTTTAGATTACATTAGCCTGAGGCTTAAATAGAATAAAAATGCCCTCATGTTAAGCTAGGATTTGAGGAAGGAATATTTTTATTTAAAGAGATAGCTCTTGAAGTCAGGCAACTGCAATGAAATAGCTACATGTCCATGGCCTGTTTGAAAGGATGCCAATGTATACACTCATTTGAATTCTTCTAATGTTAAATGCAACTTTTTTTAGGCACAAAGATGTGCTTGATTTAATTATTATTTTTAATATATTATTTTAAATAATATAATAATTATTAATTGTTAATAAAGGCTGTGGGGATGAGATGAGATACACATTGTTTGCAAGTGGTCCTGACAGCATACTTTTTCCCAGACTGCAGTAAAGTTCCAACAGTTAATTCACTATAGAACAAATGGGAATTGTCAGATGAAATTGTGTTTGACTAACAGACAGTATCTTTACATATCACTTCTCACATTAAAGCTGAACTCCCTTCTCCTTCAGGATGCACAGGTCACTGATATTGACTATATGGAGGAATGGAAAGATTTTACTTATGATAAAGTGAATTTTAAAGATCTCCCTAATTTTGCAGCTTATATGCATGAATATGGACAAAAATATATTATCATACTGGTAAGCATTTAACTATTTATTTTTCCTTTGTAAATGTTATCATTATAACTTTATTATTATACTGTGCTTATTCTATGTAACTTTTATATTTATTGCCTAACATTCTAGTGGTCTATAGTAACTGATGGAGCTTATGTATCCTGGTTTCTTCTTAGTTTTTGTTTCCTTTTTCTTTTTAGGACCCTGCTATTAGCACACAAAGTCTACCTGATGGTAATCCATATGAAAGTTACATCAGGGGAGAGAGTAAAAAAGTCTGGGTTAATGAATCAGATGGAGTAACACCTTTAATTGGGGAGGTAATTACTGGTTTATGCAATTGAATTTGGTCTGTTGTCACTGTTATGGCTTATTTTAGGTCAGTGGGCTCCTTTTTAAACTCTCATTTTCTAAGTTGTTTCTTTTAGTAAAATTACCTGCCAGCAAGAACTGAGTCTATGAGGCCTCACTCAGGACATGATCCTTCTTAAGCTTTCTTTATTTTTTTTTTTTTCAACTTTCTGCATGGAACAGAAATGAAAACTAAGGTGGTTTGAAGGCTCAGGGGACTATTCATCAGCCACCTCACGTGTATTTTTACCAGTTACCACATTCTCTTTTTCATTTATAATTTTAAAATTCATTGAGAAATTTTTCTGTTGTATATTGCTTCTTGTATGACTTCTTAGAAGAAAAGCAATAGACAACATCAAAGTTAAGGAACTCATACTCTTTCTGCCTTCTTTATACGTGCAAGCTATTGTCACTCTCAGTTTGTTGTTCAAAAGTCTTGATTGGAACGATTAGCGCTGCCCTGAGGGCGAACTATGGGAGTCCTGGCTGAACATGAGTCAGCAGTTTGCGATTACAGCAATGAAAATAGATCCCATTCTGGGCTTCATCTACAGAGGCATTGCTAGCAGAGATAGAAGTGTGATCATCCCACTCTACGCAGCGCTTGTCAGGCTGCACGTGGAGTAGTGTGTCCAATTCTGGTCCCCACAATTGAAAAAAAGATGTAGAGAGACTGGAGAGGATCCAAGAAAGACCACAAAGATGATCGAAGGGCTGGAGAACCTGCTCCATTAAGAAAGGAGTCAGATCTTTTCTACTTAGAGAAGAGTAGGCTTGCGGGGGATATTCATCACAATATTTCAGTACTGAAAGGACAGCTACAGAGCAGACAGAGGTTCTCTTTTCACAAGGAGCAACATGGAGAATACAAAAGGAAATGGGTACAAGTTGCTCTTATGGTGAGGACAACGAATCACTGGAACAACTTCCCCAGAGACATGGTAGACTTCCCATTGCTGGAGGTTTTCAAGATGCAATTGGATAGGCTGCTAGATGATCCCATCTAGGTTCCCTTTCCCAGGAGAGGTGGGGCCAGATGATCTTTCAAGATCCCTTCCAATCTGGGCTGTTCTATGATTCTATGAACTCTTTTTAGTACCATTAAAAGTTTAATTAGTTATTTCCCTTTTAATATGACAGGTATGGCCAGGGGAAACTGTATTCCCAGACTTCACCAACCCAGACTGCACTAGCTGGTGGATGGAAGAATGCACACTTTTTTATAACACAGTACCATATGATGGGATCTGGATTGTAAGTAATTCAGAACTTTAATTTTCATTTTATTTAAAAAAATAGGTGAAGATAGATGTTTATCAAATTCAATTTACGTTGAATTTGAAAAGGATGTTTATTACTAATCTGAAATCAGTGAAGGACGTGTATGTCTTCTGCTGTTGAATTTGCAATTCATATTTTAATTTAAAATTTTAAATTGAACTATTAATCACAACATTTGAATGATCAGTGTGCTGGATTCTGGATGTTCAGTGCTTCAATTGATGGACTATTGCTAAAAGCAAATGCTAGCACACTCCTGTACACAGAATGGTAATATGTGGAGACCTGCATACCTATTCAGTGAATATGTGCTACATAGGTCCTGAATACAGGGCATAACACATAAAATCTGTTTGTATGCTCCAAGCAGCTCATGGAATTTCTCTTTAGTAAACCTGAAATTGCTATCAGGATTTGGAATTTGGATGAGGATTTGGAATAATCAGGTTCTTCCACAAAAGGACTAAAATACAGTTTGGTACAGTGGATTTCAGGTACAGTAGAAGGAAATTGGGTGTGATTAAGAACTATTTTAACCAGATTAATTTTTTAAAGGAATATCCTGTAATAAAGTTTCTAAAAGTAGGGTGCATGAAGGAAATCTGTGTTTGAACTTTTCATTTCCTGTCTCAGCACCTTTTTTTCTTTATTCTTTTTGTGTTTTTCCTACTTCCTTTTACTTAAAGATAATAATTAAAAAAATTCTAAAAAACCCAAGAATCTACTGAATATTTTGCTATGTATTTTAAAAAGCTGTAGGAATTTTAAATTAACCTGTATAGCAAAATACAGTCCTTTAGCTGCTATGTGTGTGGTGGGTTGACCCTGGCTGGATATCAGGTGCCCACCAAGCCTTTCTGTTACCCATCTCCTCAGCTGGATAGAGGAAAGAAAATATAATGAAAGGCTCTTGGGTCATGATAAGGACAGGGAGAGATCATTCACTAATTACTGTCATGGGCAAAGCAGAGGCGACTTGGAGAAAAAGTTAATTTAATTTATTATAGATAAGAAACCACCTTCTTGCTACCTCTCCATTACTCCTGGGCTGAACTTCACTCCTGCATTCTCTGCCTCCGCCCCCAGTGTGGCACAGGGGCATGCGGAGAAGGGGTTGAAATCACTTAGTCCTGCATTGTCTCTGCTGCTCCTTCCTCCTCAGAGGAAGACTCCTCACATTCTTCTCTGCTCCAGCATGGGGTCCTTCCCACAGGACACAGTCCTCCACCAATTTCTCCTGTCAGCAAACCTGCTCCAGTGTGGACTTCTCTCTCCACAAGGCCACAGTTCCTGACAGGAGCCTGCTCCAGCATAGGCTTCCCCCAGGGTCACAACCTCCTTCAGACATTCTACTGCTCTAGTATGGACACCTCCCCAGACTACAAATGGAGAACTGCTCCACTGTGGACCTCCATGGGTTGCAGGGGGCCAGCTTGTCTCACCATGGGCTGCACCATGGGCTGCAGGGGAATCACTGCTCCAGTACCTGGAGCACCTCCTCCTCTTCTTCTTCACCATAGTATCTGCAGAATTCTTTCTCTCTTATATTCTCAATTCTCTCTCCTGTTGCCATTGTGCGGGTTTTTATCCCCCTTTTTAAACACATTATCCCACGGCGCTACCACCATTGTGATGTGGTCAGCCTTGGCCAGCTACAGGTCCATCCTGTAGCCAGCTGGCATTGCCTTCCTCAGACATGGGGGAAGCTTCTAGCATCTTCTGACGGAAGTCAACTGTGTAGCCCCCCTGCTAACAAAACCTTGCTATGCAAACCCAATACAATGTGATAGAATAAGATTTTCTGACTTACTTTTGCTGATTCTGTGGTTCCATCAAGTCAAGCAATGAAGTGTAAGACTGCACAGCTCTCTTACAGGAAGCAAATAATTTGATTAAAGCAAATTGTTCACTAGAACAGTGCCTTTAAGATAAATTTGATATCTTCTTTCAAGCGTGCTTTCCTGCAGCACATTCAGGGATGCACATAGAAATGCACTTACAGCACTGCCAAATAATATAACCATGGAAGGAGACAGCAAAGTATGAAAGTATAATGGCTTGGGAAGCATTACAAAGAACATGTTTAAGAATAGTCACCTTGCGCATTTTGACAGAAAGTAACAATGTACGTTGGTTGGTTCTGCATTTCTCTCCAAAACACACTCCATACCAAAGACATTTCCTTGAGAGATGTGTGGAGTTGGTCATTGGCAGGGACAATGTATACAGAAGCAATTCACATAGTTCCTTTCTGTGGAGGAATAAGATGCGGCTCTTGAGATATGCCACTCACCTGCATATAGAAGTCTGTCCAACACTGTCACTGATATTAATATAGGAATGGACCAACATTTGAGTTATATCATAATTCAGTATCTGAGTTATATCATTCTTGCCTAATTCATTGGTACTAATTCTAAGTAATTATTTCTTGAATGATAAAGGAATAGAATGTTAGATTTTGTTAGGAAAATGTACTTGAGGAAACTTTATTACATTCTGCATCTTACCTTTTCAGGATATGAATGAAGTAGCCAACTTTGTGCAAGGCTCGAAAAATGGTTGTGAGCAAAATGACTTAAACTATCCTCCTTTCACTCCAAGTGAGTTCATCTACTTTAACTAGAAAGCAAAATATCAAAAGGCTTATTAATTGCTGTGCAACTGGCTACAAGTGTGCAAAGTGATTTTAGCGTAGTTCTTACAGGTGGGGTTTGAACATTACTATTGACAGGTAAAAGCCTCATCCCTGGAAGTTTTCAAGGCCAGGTTGCAAGGGGCTTTGACCAAACTGGTCTAGTAGAAGGTGTCCCTGCCTATGGCAGGGGAGTTGGAACTAGATAATTAAGGTCTCTTCCAACTTAATCCATTCTATGATTCTATGATTCTATGAAAATGAAGATATACTTTGGCCCTCATCAAAGGCATAGTTTATTTAACTGGGGTTTTTTTTCCCTTTTCAGATTATTACTGAATATTGTTGTTGCTTCAATTATGTCTGATAATGTAATGATCTTCTCTCACTATCAGTAGCTTTCAAGACGTATGCAAAACTAAAACGGGTTTCATAGTTTGTATTAAGTAGTAAGTCTAAGAAACTATTGCCAACATGTTGTCAGATAATGACTCAGAAATTCAGGCCATAGTTCTCAGTCATTCTTTGCATGAGTACAAAGCTCAGAAGTAGAAAATGCCACATACCAAAGATTAATTGAACCAGCAGCCAAGAGTAGCATTTTGTTTTTGTAGTAGTAATACTGGCCTTAGTGCAAACATTAAAGAAAAAAAAAGGCTTGAATGTCATGAGTGTGCATTAAAGAAATTATTGGAAACATTCATAATAATAATGTGTTTTAAAAGAGATATTCGTATTCCTTTATTGAAGGTATTCTTGATAAGCTCATGTTTTCCAAGACGCTTTGTATGGATGCAGTACAGAAGTGGGGGAAGCAGTATGATGTCCACAGTCTTTATGGATATTCCATGTCCATATCAACACGAAAGTAAGAAATGCATTATAAAATCATTACAAAAAAGGTTTCAGGAAAGTATTTGGCCTGCATTTCCCAAAACGGCAAGAGATTTCACTTCTACAGGAACCCAGTTCCTGGAAAATTCCGTATTATATTTAAACAAATGAAGCTAAGGCAAAATCTACTAACTAAAGTTGGTAGTAAAAGCCACATATTGGTTGTCAAGGCTATATAGAAAGCTTATTTAAAATTAATGTCTTGAGCTTCGTTAAAGTATGCCTGGTTAACTATAAAGGAGTCCAAATCCCTCGGATGAATAATTATTGTAAATCAGTCACTGTAAATCTGCCTTACATTAAACTAGTGATGTCTGAGTTGTCTTTTTCCTTTGCATAATTCCAGTCTCATTTCCTTTTAAGAGTCATTGAAACACTGTTTCCTGGAAAACGAAGCTTCCTTCTTTCAAGGTCTACTTTTGCTGGATCAGGAAAATACACAGGACACTGGCTGGGAGACAATGCAGCAACATGGGATCACATAAAATGGGCCATACCTGGAATGCTGGAATTTAACCTCTTTGGAATTCCTTATGTATGAAATTAGTTTGTGACATCCTTTCAAAACATATGGATAAACAGTAACTCTACCTCTGTAATAATAGATTATCTAATGAAATGCTATCTAGTGAACCATCTTAAATTTTCAGCTCAAAATTAATCCCCTTTAGAAATCTGGTTTAAACATTTTTTTTTAATTTTTTTTTATTTTTTTTAAATTTTTTTTTAATCCAATAACTGATTTTTGGTTTAGGCCATTTTTATTACTGTGGCTGTGTGTGTGTGGTGAGATAAATGTGGGTAACAAAATTACTATCTTATATACCCCAATCTATATGTTACTTCTAGTAATTTTTAAACACTAGTGATAGGGGTGAAAAACTTTGTTGTTTTTCTTATAATTTAAAATGAGAGGCATCCATTTAAAAGGGAAACAGCAAAATTCCTTTCCATGATTTAAACTTGTATGACTCTTGAGCTTTCTTCCCAATATATGCATATTAGCAACAAACAGGAAGGTAAAGATTTGGAAGAAACAGAATGATGAGCAGTGTTAGCTAATAGTTTAATTTTTTTTGTACAACATAGTTGAATTTGAGAGAAGAAAGGTACAAATCTGTTGAATGGGTCAGTCCCTCTGGCTAACAATTAAGATTGAGTTAATTCATCTCTGAAAACTAGAAGTTTTGTGTAGAGATTAGAGGCGCAACATACTGCGTATTATGTTTTAATTTGAAGATTGGAGCAGATATTTGTGGTTTCTCTGATGACACGACAGAAGAACTTTGCAGACGATGGATGCAAGTAGGAGCATTTTACCCATTTTCCAGGAATCACAACAGTATAGGATTCATAGTAAGTTGTGCTTTCTCTTACAAAATGCTTTGTGTTTCAATACCATGTTCCCTTTAATAGTATTACTAGTAATCATTGCTCTGTCAATGATGATGATGTAGCTGACCAGTTTGAAAATGGCAGAATCTAAAAGTCTCTATGAAATGCCAGATCTGAGAGGTTTAGCTTCATAAGGGTTCATTAGGACTACACTTATTTGGCAGCTGTATCATCACTGTTGGTTGTGCCTACCACAAAGGGCAAGCACTCACTGCCATGAGACCCATCAGACTGACTGTAGGAGCCCTCTGGCATGTACCTGACAGCACACCAGGATGAAAACTGGGCTAACTCTGATGTGCCCTCCTTACAGATGGGTAGGAGGGACATGCAATGCAAAACATGGGCAGCCAAGAAGAGTACTGCTGGAGAGGGCTGGAGCACCACTTGTATGAAGACAGGCTGAGAAAACTGGAGTTGTTCAGCTGGAGCAAAGAAGGCTCTGGGGACACCTTAGAGCAGCTTTTCAGTACCTAAAGAGGTTACAAGAAATCTGGAGAGGAGAGTTTTACAAGTAATAGCACAAGGGGCAATGGCTTTAAACTAGAGAAGGGTAGATCTAGTTATTGTAAAGAAGTTCCTCACTGTGAAGATAGTAAAGCACTGGAACAAGTTTCCAGAGAAGTTGTAGATGCCCCATCCTTGGACGTGTTCAAGGCCTGGGGTTTTAAGCAGCTTGTTCTAGTGGAAGGTTTCCCTGCCCATGGCAGGAGGGTCGGACCTAGATGATCTTTAAGATTCCTTCCAACCCAAACTATTCTATGATTCTGTGATTTTATGATTCTATGATTAGGACCTTGGGTCACAGCACCAAAAAGGTGAACACCATACAGCTGTGCACATTTGTATTTCTGCCTTTATGAAACAGCACCCACTTATCACATTTGGCAGAGGGATTTCTGCATGATGAAAATAATAATAATAATAAAAATAACAACAAAAATAATAACAGCATCATGATATTTGCTTTCAGTCTCAGGATCCGGCTGCATTTGGACCTGATTCAATGTTGGTGAAAACCTCTAAGTATTACTTGAACATTCGCTATACTTTGCTGCCCTACCTGTATACACTCTTTTATAACGCTCATACTCAAGGAGACACAGTTGTACGGCCACTTTTGCATGAGTAAGTTTACTCATTAGCCTTCATGATAATCTTATGAGGAATAAAAAAATCAAACACATTGAATGTTGTTAGGGACTTTCTGAAGACTGTGAAAATGCACACTGGAATATATATGGACAACTAGAACAGGTTGCCAAGAGATGCACCATCCCTGGAGACACTCAAGGCCAGGCTGGATGTAGTTCTGTGCAACCTAATATAGGTGTGGATGTCCCTGCTCATTGCAGGGGGGTTGGACTAGATGATCTTTGAGGGTCCTTTCCAGCCCAAACTATTCTGTGAACTTCTCAGTTCATGAAATACCATTTTGAAGTAATCAGAAACTATCTGTAATTTCTCCATCTATGCATGTATTATTGTCAGTATCACTTGAAGCTGCTATGAGATTTTATTGTCATCTTATGAAATTATTCACCATAATAATATATATTAGATATTTCATTTATACTATATGAATATATAATATTAAATATGTTTATTTAATCATTATCTACTCTATATGTATGCATATATAAACATACATATTAGAATATGTATAGTTGTTTTGACTAGGAACTCTTAAATAAGCTATATCAAGGACTCATGCACACCTATGCTTTCAAACATGTGTAAAGAATAACAACTAAGATAGTAAAATTTTTTTAAAAGGTGATTTTGATATGCCACTGTACAGTCATGATTCTAGACAGTCATTGCCCTGAAATCTTGGGGTTGCTGATGATGGTATAGTTCCTAAACACAGTTATTGCTATATCCTTCCCACTTGCCAGGTTCTACTCTGATGAAGAGACATGGAATATCTATAAGCAGTTCCTGTGGGGTCCTGGGCTGCTTATTTCCCCTGTACTTGACCCGGTAGGTTTGGCTGCTTTGGTATCTCTCTCCTAACCACTTCACAGGGCTCAAGGATATGTTGAGGCAGCAGCTCCAGCTCTTTTATCTGGCAGGCGACTGCAGCATAAAATCCCAAAGTTACACTATTCCTGTGATTCCTTAATTTCTCTGATTAGGAACCACCTTCAAGTTCTGAACCTTTGTTGTTTGGTCTTGTGACAATCCTTTTATTCAGCTTAAAGGTTATAATTCCTCTACTATATATGCCTTTCCTGCTGAAATCACACTCCCCCTGCTTTTTAATGCTGAACAAGCTGAACCACAAAAGTAGGCTCCAAGGACCCCAGGAAATTTGCCCTGGTCCTGCTCTAGTCTGAGCTCTTTGTCTTGACCAGACCTGTAAAGTCTTTGGCAAAGTGACTGCAGAGGGCTTGTTCAATAGCATTAACACAGCTCTATCCCCAGTGCAAACATGGTTTTTGCTAGATCCTTAGGTTGTATTTAGGTTTTTAATGGATACATCACATTACTGACTTAAGTCTGTAGATTGATTCCTAGCAAGCTTAAGTTTTCCTTTTTCCATTTTTTTTGCCCCTCTTCATTTATTACTTCCAGTGAGAGAGCCCACAGCACAGTTTTATCACTGCTGAAGTGAAAAATCTTGCCCTTTTTTGCTATAAAAAACATTTCTTATTTTCCTGTCCTCCATGGAGTCAAAATCATCTGGTCTGATATTCTGATTCACCTTGACTTTGTTTTATCCATGAATTTCCATCAGAATCAACTTTTCTTGTTGATATTCAGCTTGTCTGAGGTGCAACAAGAAAACAGATTGTGGCTTATTCTGTGCTAGATTCTTGTAACTTGTGACTGTTAATGCCAGTTACACATACGCCATGGAGAAAACCAAAACATTTATTAAGTACATAAAATGAAAGTAAGGATCTGAAAGATGCTAGCTCAAAAAAGGGGGAAACAAAGAAGACGCAGAGATACTTGTGGGTATGATATGAGCTACTGGATTTGAAACGTTGTGACTTTGGGTTGCACTCAATGAGCTGCTGCATTGTAGTGTTGATTCAGTGGCCTCCCAGCACCTTTGCTGAAATTGTGCTTAGATTGCTCTCTTCCTTTCTGGTTATAATTTCTTTTTCATCTTTCAGGGTGTGGTTTCAATTCAAGCATATATTCCTGATGCAGTGTGGTATGAGTATGATACAGTAAGTAAATGCAAAGGAAACTGTGGGGAGACTTTGTAAATGGTGATGTGATGAAATAAGATTTTCAGCCCTGCTTTGGTGAGAGACGCCTAAAGTAAACCCTGCAGGAATGAAATGGTGAGATAAGAGAAGAAAGATAGTGGGTTAAGTGCATGAATCAATACCTTTATGTGCCCATAGGAAAGTAGATATTTATGTAATTTGAGCCTTTTCTAAAAGGAAGCATTATGATAAAACTCAGGGCATAAGAAAATGTTCACAGCAGAGAGTAATGCAACGTACGCGTTCTCTTTTAATTCCCTGCCAATAAGGGAGCAAAAATCTCAGTGAGAAAAGAATGGACTGATATGTACCTGCCAGCAGACAAACTGGGACTCCATTTGCGAGGAGGCTATATCTACCCTACTCAACAACCAGCTAACACAACAGTTGCAAGGTATGCCTTAAAATTGAGTGGTTTTATGGTTTTTTTTCCAAGACTGGCCTTGGGACTTTCAGGTTACAACCGAGTAGCAGCCCATTGTATTTAGTATTTTCACCTTGAAATATGGGGGTAACCGTGAGCCGCACTTCACTTCCACAACTTATTTACGTTACAGGTGCAGTGATTAATTCCAGGTTTATTTGCATAACATTTTGTAAACTTACTATGTGTTTTAAGAAATTGACATAAAAATGAAAGGCAACCAAGGGCTAATCTAAAGGTAATTCTCAAAGTATTGCAGCCCTGTTGAGTGTCACATTCTTAATATGAACATAAAGGATGCATTCAGACTGGTTTGATATTTGTTACAGATGTAAGACAGAAAATCTCTCTTTCAACAGCCGCAAGAATCCAATGGGACTTATAATTGCCCTGGATGACAATAATGCTGCTTCTGGGAACTTGTTCTGGGATGATGGAGAATCTACAGGTGAACATAAACAACTGTGAAATAAGTATTATTAGGAAAACATTAATGCACACAAGTTACAATCATTCTGCTGATTTAATGGAGCCAGAATAAGACATTGTGAATATTGAAGCATCTTATTAATACTCGAGCATTACTTTCTCACCACTTTTAATAGGGAAGCTGTAATTGTTACTAATTTACTTTTCACTTGTTTAGGTTTCACTATGGCCTTAAATACGTCAATGTTTGCTACATAACCATGCTGACTGTTGAACCATATCATACAGTTAAGCCATATTCTGGCATACATACAGATTGGTTTCAATGGGGGCAACAATGCACATAATTAGTGTTTGATGCTAAGAATCAGTAGAAAATTAAAAACTAGCACTAGTTTTTAATCACCTTTTGGAATTATTTAAATTGTCCATGAATGGAATTATGATATGTGCATTCTCCAAAGACACATCCATTTGGGTCTTGAACAGTTCAGCAGCCGCAACTTCTTGGGCCAATCCGTTACTGTTTTTCCCCACTGGCCTTCCCTGTTGGTGAGAACAGGGTCCAGCATTGCACCTCTCTGCATTGGCTCCTCTATCACTTGGAGAATGCAGTTATCACATTGAACGGGTGATGACAGCACTTACCTCACCATTCATTTTTTTTTTCTCTCAAACAATTTACAACACATATTCCTTTTTTCTTACTCTAAGATTAGGGTCACTACTTAATTCAACTGAAGTTAAAATTAAAACCAAACAAACAACACAAGGCTTTAATAGGAGGCTAAATTTATTCGTGGAATACATGCATGTGTAAGGAGAGCAGAGGTAATTCTCAAGCAATGGAATAAAGCATTTCCATTATATATCTGTAGACATATACTTCATTTTAATCTTGAGATGAAGGAAATTTTGGAAAATGAAGTGTCTAACCCTAACCACTTTAGGCTGCTTTTGCAACCTTTGTCTTCTATTAAACACTTCTTAGAAAAGTCAGCAAACAGTTCAAAGGGTCCATCTGAAATGATTTTTTGAAGAAGTTTACAAAATGCTCAGGCTTTTATAAAACAATTGAAGGACTTATGTTTCACAGAATTGATTGTTTTATTCGCAACAAACCATAGCATTCAAAGCTAAGGACTTTGGTTTATAGTGCATGCCACTTCATGGTGTTGCATTTCAAGTAGACCCAATCTCTTCTGATTCATGTGTCAATGCTGTATCCCTAGATTGCTGTCAGTGGCAAAAGTGCCAGAGTTTCCTTTAGATACATTGAAAAAAATTGCAGTATGAAACTAGGAAATTGGCAACAATATGAATGTACAGATAAAAATGAAGTTGGTGTCATATTACCATTGAGGCAAAAATAACTAACGTTTATATTTTTGCTAATGCAAATAATGACACACAATATTATGTGTGTTTAATTTATAATCCTGAAAATTAGTTAGAGGTCCTGTAGGCAGTAATTCATGGAGGTATTTTATACACCAGGTGTCTGCCTATGCATGAGTGTTTTTGGCAGAGATATTAAGATGTTCAGGAGATGACAGAGATTGTCCCATACGAATTAACCTCACCGCTGTAAATCCACAGCAGTATCTGAATTTGTACATTCTTACTTCAGATACAAGTAACAGAAGACTAACATCTTCTGATACAACTAGCCACCTTCTTCTAGACACATAAGTAGCCCAGTTTCTCTGGCTTATTCTCCATTTGCTAAAAGCTACCTTTATCCTTTGTCACAATATGTTTGTTTCACTTGTGCAAGGCCCAGGGCTCCATCTCAGCTTCCACGAAAGCAGGCAGGTCTTGGCATTCAAAACTGCATTCCCATTTCCTAATTGCACAGCTACCTTGTTCTCTACAGTATGCACTCAACCTGCGAATCTCTCATTTGTTATTTTCACTTTACCAGTCATATCACCCAGAAAAATACTCAAGCCTCTATTTCTTTTTTTTTTTTTTTTTTTTTAATTTTGTGGAAGTTTGGGATGCTTTTAAGAAATAGAGCTGTGATTTGGCTGGTTATTGCTGCCATAAATATTGAAGGGCTTGGGTGGCTGCTATAGGTATGGGTGACAGCTCTATGTACTCCTTTGTCAAGGCCTAAAATAACAAAGCTATTATTGTACTCACTTCTCTTAAGAAACAAAGCAATAAAACATCTTATGAGTTTATTTCCTGACCAAAACTTACAGGTTACACTCTCTTCAGGGAAACTGTTTACAATTTGTTTGCAATGACAGTATTTTACCTTACATACATGGTGGAAAAAATGCCAGATTGACTCAACATTTGAATTTCTTTTTCCTGGGTGTGCATTATTTCCTCTCTTATGGTTCTGTGGTAGAGCTTATTACTATTACTATTGCCATTTTTGCATGAAAAGCACTATTTAGTGTATTTTAAAGGATTAGCTTCAAGCCATTCATCTACATCTAAGATAAGGTAAGAAGGTGCAACAGTAAAATAAAAAAAACCCAGTACATTTCAGAAAAGCTGGTTTCAATTAATTTTTGGGAAATATGGAAAATAAGACGTCCTGGCAGACTGACCTGAGCAAAAAAGTAAAAGTGACATTTCCATTTCTCAAAGAAAAATTAGTAAATATTTGAGATACTCAGGACAGTTTATGAATGCAGTAATGATAATAATTAGAAATATATTGGTCTCTTATGGCACAGTACTGGTTTTAATGCTGTTCCTTTCCACACTGCAAGTGTAAACTCCTTTCTTTACCTTTTAGGTACAATTGACAGTAAAGCCTACATTTACTATGAGTTCACAGTTTCCAATGTAAGTATTTTATTTTAAAAGATCTTACAATAATTTTCAGTGTTAGCAGTAGGACCTTCAAGGACTGTTCTTTTCTCCTTGTTCTCCTGTAAGATTTACTAAGAAGCAAAATATCTGGCAAAATCAAAGAGAAGTCATGTTCAAAACACTGTCATTTTAACTGGGATTAAAATCTGCTGGTTTTAATTTTCCTAGTTAACATAAAAACCTACAGAAATTCTATTTAATAATGATAAACTCAGCAGCAACATTTATAGAACAAGAGGAATATAAAGCATCAGTGGTAGTTAAAACAGAGTCCAGAAGGTGGTGAATGTAATCTTTGTGATTCTCAAAATACTGAAAAAAAGTCTTTGAATATGGTAAAAATATAGCTGAATGTTTCCAAAGAGGGAGGGAGATGTACGCCTTGTCTGTACCCTCAGAATCTACTTCAAGGCTGTGTTTTAGGGTTTTGATTTTTTTTTTTAAACTGAACTGTCCTTGGCAGGGTTAATTTATGGCAGAGTGAAGTCCAACTTTTGTTTCTATTCAATATTGACCCTAGATACCATATGACAAGGACTCCAAGTGATACTATAGCATATTTTTAGTATAATAATAGCAATAATTTCTGCTAAAGGTATTCTTTCCTTTGCCATGGTGAAACACCAGGGCAGCGACTGAGAAAGAATGCATGAGAACATGGGAGTGAAGCACATGCATTAGTGCTTTTTTTTAATCATATAATCCTTGGTAGACAGGAAACCTCAGTTACTGTTGGAGTTTGAGACTCTGCAACAAAATCATTAGTTGGCTGCCATGATGTTGAATTAAAAATTAACATAAACTTCCACGTGAAGAGTAATAAGGAAGTTACACACTGGCACATGTGCCAGCCGCAGTACAGATCCATTGTTTGGACTTTGAATATAATAAGGAACGGAATTGACTTGGAATTGGTATTTTTATATCAGGAAAAGTGAATATGAACCTTCACTTGTTAGAACCCCGTAGATCACAATAGAGTAGAAGTTAACTGCCTGAAGCAGACACCTGCCAGCCTTTTTTTATGTCTGAAACAAGCAAAAAAAAGAAGCTGGAACACAACTGTGAAGCATATTATATGCATGGTGAGAGGAATTATTGTGATAAGCAGGGTAATAATTAATATGCTAGGGAAAAAACTACTGGCTTAGTGCTGCAACATAAGATTTTGAAAAAGTTGTTAAATCAGGAGTATTTTGACAGGGTTTTTTTAAATAAAAATGTGCTCACTATTTTTTTTTCAGAATGTTCTAACTATGACTGCTATAAACAGCAATTATGTTGATCCAAACAACTTGATGTTTGAAGAAATCAAGATATTGGGATCCCTTCAGGAAATAACAGCAGTTACTGTATCTCAGAACAATATTGTGGAAAATTCTCCACATAATATCATCTATTATCCTTCAGAAAAGGTAACACAAGAACAGGAAAACAGAAAGCAAACATCTATGAAATTGCATCACTTTATTTTATATATTGCAAAAGACAGCACTCAGTTGTCATGTTATGTCAATGAAATCTGACATCTACTTTGTTACAGAACAAAAGTACAGTTGCATTCATTTCTGCTGCACAGAAAGTGCATCTACATTTTTCTCTCAGACCACCGGTGCAACAAAAGGTTTTGTTATGCAGTTATTCATGCAGCAGCATTTAACATCTAAGAGGTTGAATAGCTGTTGTGATTTCATGTTATATTGGAGGATGGTTACAAATACTTATGTTTTAAATTAATATTTATGCGTTGATTTTGAAAACAAAATCACACTGTTTAAACCTCTATCACTTCATGCAGAATACTTCACAAGGTGAATCTGGAAAAGAGCAACATGGTGCATTCATGTGCAAAGCAAGTGTGCTGTTGCTAGTGGAAAGCTTTCATGCAAGTGCTTTCCCACGCTAAGGATAGTTCCAGCATTACTTTGAATTTGCATTGTACACTTTCCTTAATTATTGCAAGCACCTGAATTACCTGCTACCTCAGTTGCTGAATCAAAATAAAACTATTTTTTCTTACCTCTTGCATTCATATTTTTAAAAATTAAGGAGCTGTGACCTTACATTTATTCCTGCTTTATTCGAAGGAAGCTGTGCGATTGGCTCTTTATTTTATTCTTAATTTATTAGATTTTATCTGCAAGCAAACCAGTTGTGTGTGTTTGTAAAAGTGAGACTACATCGGACGTTACAGGACAAATTTTTTTGTGAATTGACATGTAACAAAATATATTCTCTGCTGAATGAAAGGCAAATAGATGTAATGTGGGATTTATTAACTGTTTATTGTTTAATATTTACAGGTTGCTCATATAACAGGACTTAAGCTTGAACTAGGAAAATCTTACACAGTACAATGGACTCAAGAACTGAGTGTCAATGAAAGGTTTGACTGTTATCCCAGTCCCAGTGCAACACAAGAGAGATGTGAACAACTTGGCTGTGTCTGGGATGTAAGCAAAAATAATTTCTCTAAATTCATGAGACAGAAACATTTCCAGGATCATAGCTTTCTCTTTATAGTTGTTACAGTGGAAAACAAAAATAGTCCATCAGATTTGTCAGATTTAAATAAAATGGGGGCACAGACATCAGCTGTACTAGCAGATGTTATTTACTTCACTAAAACTAAGATAGTTGCCAACCATGTAAGTTTGTCTGAAGTCTTTCAGAAACCAAGCTAAAATGTGGCATTTTTTGAAAGACAGAAAAAAGTTATATTAGAGTTATGCAAAAATAGAATAGTATCCTCAGCTACCTCTTCTGTTTCACTGGTATTGTGGCCTGCAAGGTGAATTGCCTTTGTTATATCTTCATAGTCACTCAAGTATATTTTAAGTCAGACCAGTTCCTCTGGATCTCAGTTTGGCAGAAAATCCTTAGATTCACCAAAAATTTTGATTCTTATGTGAACTTAATTGCATATACCCATGTTGAGGAGCTATTTTGAAATCATAATCTCTGACATGCAGTTCTTTAACACATAGCTTCCTGTATTAATATTCCATGGGATATTAATAGGATATTATACGGGAGCTGTGTGTCCTGGTAGGGTTTAACTTTAGAGGATCCCTCCAATTAAATTACTCCATGATCCTCTAAATCTGAATTTCACAGCCTGGACATACATCCTAACCATGAAGACCAATATTTTTTGCTAACTCCTCTTGAACTAGCAACAGCTGAAGTGGCTGCTGGACTGACCTGGCTTTGTTGCACTATTAGGAATATTTTTTTAAAATTTTGGACATTTGGAAATGAATGTTCTTGCAAAATCAAACTCTGGTCCTGTTATGAACTGAGTATGTTTTGAATGCTTGCTCAGGTTGAAAGGTGCTTTGATTTTGGTGAAAGCAGATGAATAAATATTCATTAACAAAATGTGTAATTATGTGAAAATGCAGAGCAGACATAGTTTCATGTGAACAACTAAGCAGGATTGATGGCAAACATCCAGAGGTGGAAGGCTAATGCATTAACATTCACCAGCTTATCTGACCTCAGAATACCTAGTTTGAGTGTTTATGTTCAACGGTAGCAGGAAACTGAAAGTAATTTTGATCTTGCTGTCAGGAGATCATTGATAAATAGGATGTAATTCTCAGTGGATATTTTAAGGGTAACTTATGTGAAAAAAAGCCAATGGAAAGGTTTCATCTGAATATCCACGGGTTTTGGGCACATTCCCTTGAAGGCAGCCAGGGGCCAGAGAGCAACAAGATTAAAAGGGAGGAAGCTTTAGGAATTCTAAGAGGTCAAAACTAAGCAATGTTGTGGGATTGAGCTGAAGATCACAGATACAGGGAAATTAAATTCACCTTCATAGTGCAAGCATTCAATTTCCTGACTGAACTATTTGTGTAGCCTTCACTGGATTGTTTGTTTATATCTGATTTAGTGTAGAGATAAATCGGTTCTGTTCACTAGTGGAATAAGTTTTTTCCACAAATTCTACATTTGATAGATATCTGAGAAAAATGGGAATTTTGGATTCCATGCTAATAACTAAAAAAAATGCAGCAGGCCAGTGTAGCTCACTAACCTGCAACTTTCTTCTACTTGCATCAGGAAACATCAGGCCCGGATATTCCATCCTGCTATTACAGCTCTGACAATGCTTATTCTGTAGACCAAGTAGAATACACCTCATCAGGTTTGGCAGCAAACCTCATCTTAAACAGTGCCAACACCAAAGCTAATGAGGATTACACTACCCCAATTAGTACACTACGCTTGGAGGTGAAATATCATCTTAACCACATGCTGCAATTTAAGGTAATGTCATTCCAGAATTTCTATGAGTATGCAATGTCCTGTTGTTAAAAACAACCTTATTTATAGAAATTATAAGGGCTTTTTCTAGTCGGTTTTATATTACAGACTGTAGCACCCTTGCCTAGATATGTTTCTCCTTCTAATCATTACTGCTCTTAGCTTGCATATTTTTTGTCCTAGAATTTTGTACTCAATGTTACTATGAAATGATATGAATCAAAGGTATGTCAATGTATATCTAAAATGTCAACCACAAACTCTGGAATTGAAGGCCTTTTATTAATATACAGGTAAATTTATCTATAAGCATTATCATTATCAGAGTTGATTTTTAAGTTAATAATTTTACCTCTATTCTAATATTTTTAATACACTATTGTTCAGACTATAATTTATTACTGTGAGTGTAATAACACTGAAATAATTGTGAAGCCTTAGAGCAATCAGGCATAAAAAACTTAACTCCTGTCAGATTTCAGAATACAGCAAACTTTAAAAAGAATCCCTCAAAGTTGTCTAAAAGATGAATCAGAAAGATATTCACTCTACATACATACATGTAACTATATTTTAAATATAGGTATGTATTTTAAATTCATATAAGTAATTGGACAATCCATTCCTGATCCAAAATAAATCCTTTAGGTTTGTTTTTTTTCCCCAAACAAACTACTGTGAATGAATTGGTCAAAGAATACACATTGAAAGAAACCACTCATCTCAGCAAGTGTTTTCAACAATTTTCTATCAGATCAGATTTCTATTACTATAGATAAGATTTCAAACAACTAATTCATTGAAATTAATTGACTTTTACTTTATAGATCTATGATTATCAAAACACACGATATGAGGTTCCAGTACCACTAAATCTCCCGAGCTCCCCAACAAGCACAGATGAAGAACGACTATATGAAGTATCAGTTCAGAAAAAACCATTTGGTATACAAGTTCGTCGCAGAAGCACAGGAAGAATCATGTAAGCCACAGTAATTTTATTTTATTTCAGTTGTTTAGTTAGCTCTTTTCAAGCCAAAGCATTTCCTTGTGTACTATGTTCTAAACACCTTAACACTCGCTCTTGTACCCTTCCCATGAAATGGTTCTGTCTGCCAAAAGTCAGATGCTGCTCCAGTGGAAGTTGTTTCACCACTGCATTGTATGAGAACACTGACCAGGAACTGTTCAGAGAAAGTGCCCTAAGCAATATCCTGTTTTTTTCTCATAATTATCTAAGGTTTCTCCCTGGTCACTTCTTAGTCTGACTTGCTAAAAATCCTTTACAACATGTTGAAGTATGGAACACAGACAACTCCAAAGTCCATTTCTTGTTCAGTTCCCAGTTGTCTGAGAGGCACAACAATTTTCCATACTTCCTAAATTTTTCCTCAGGTGAACACGCCACTGATCATTAGGAACTGATCATTTGGTTTGGTTTTGAGGAATAGTTAGGAAAAAAAATAGAAGTAGTGTCTTAACTGAGTTGCAGATGGATTTTGGTAATATGACAGCCAATAAGTCTGATAGGAGCTTCATTTTTTTCCTTGATTAAGATGAATTTGGAGCTAGAAAACAGGACAATGCTGTTGGTGGTTGTATGTGTTATGGTTTTTATAAAAAAAAAAAAAAAAAAAAAATATTATGTAATTTTTTTAAAGTACCCAAAACTTCATTGCAAGCTGAGTTCCTTTTTTGCCAACAAGAGTAATCATTCCAACTACAAATCAACGTCTTGGAATGATGTAATTCTTTGGCAGAGCACCATCAGGGTGCAGTTTGTTTTCTGACCCTAAACATGCTGATTTACAACAAATACAGTTTCAGTGTAATCTGCACAAAAAGTCCAGTGAGCTGTAAAAAACACATTATTTACTATATACCATTTGGCACCAAGGATCAGTTTGGGAGGAAAATAGGATTATATTCTCCTGAAACATATTTTTTTACTAAATTACCAAAATATGATGCAACTTGGCGTGCATGATGCCTGTGTATAATATATATGTCTGTGAGAGACACAGAGGACTTTGTGTCTCTAAACTGCGTATCAAATTCTTAGACATCCCCATTTCATATGCTTGAAGTTTTCTCCATAGCCATAACAGATTTATTCCACCTTTACTGAAGAATGAGATTTTTCAGAGAAAAAAAGTAGCCCAAAGAAAGTGTCAGCTAAGCACAGCCCTGAAAACACGATATTCTTGCTTTTATTTTCTTCTTTCCATTTTAGCTGGGATTCGCAGCTGCCCACCTTCACATTCAGTGACATGTTCATTCAGATTTCTACCCGTTTGCCATCCCAGTATATATATGGACTTGGAGAAAATGAGCACACAACGTTTCGACGTAACATGAGCTGGCACTCCTGGGGAATGTTCACAAGGGATCAGCCTCCGACTGTAAGTGGAAGCAAATGTGGCTTTTGGACCAACTATCCTAATGTGTGAAAGTATCCAGCAGGACTTTAAAGTCCAGTGGATGCCTGCTGGTACTGGACACACATGTTTGCTTTGTATTTATCATGGTTTATAATTTGGATGGTGTCTAAATGGCAATGGTCTTCTCTAAACATATTCGTTGTGCCAGCAAGACCAGTGTGTGGATACAAATGTCACAAGACAACAAATGGCTTAGAAATAATAACGCATTCCTCCTTTTTTATTCTTCTCGGCTAATTATTCTGAAAGGTAGACACGAGTCAGGAGAACTCCTACTACTTTGTACAGAGGTAAATCAGAAATCTTATATCTATGTGTATGCCTGTGTTATTTCCTATGAGAGAGCATAAGGTTTGCAGTTTTGAGGGAATGACCAATGAAACAGCTGAATTTCCAGTTCAGATTTGAATATATTTTTAAGTAAATGAAAGTGAATAGAATGCCACCAGCATCTTCTCCTGGGGAAGCACTTTCTCATTAGCAAGTGTTAAAGGCAGTAATATCTTTGCTTTCCTTTCTGCCTGGTCAGTCTGAAGAAACTGACTCAAATTGTGAAGTTGAAGGTGACGTTCTGTAGGTGTGTAGGGTTTAAGTGTATAATTCTGGAGTTTACTTGCATGTTTGGCAGCCATGTCTCATCTTTTATTAAATTTATTAATAAATGTAAGTTAGAGAATGGTTGTGATATTTCCCTATTAAAATGTATTTTATGTTGTTTGCAGTACGAGTTGAATTCCTATGGTCATCAGCCATTTTACATGGCTCTTGAAGAAGATAGCAATGCCCATGGAGTTCTATTGCTTAACAGCAATGCAATGGGTAAGAAAACCTTAGATTTGCTTTCTCAGTGTGTTTTATTTTTATGATAGCTGTTTTGCAACAGTGGCAAGTCCAGGCACCCTTTTCTCATTTCACTTTCTCCATTTCCAGATGTGACATTACAGCCAACACCTGCCCTGACATACCGTACCATAGGAGGAATCCTCGACTTCTACATGGTTTTGGGCCCAACTCCAGAACTTGTTGTACAGGAGTACACTGCAGTAGGATTCTTACTCTATTACAAACTAGTTTTTGTTTAGTTGGTTGGTTTGGTTTGTTCTACTCATCTCATGTATTCACCACAAATATTCTTTCTTATTTTTAGCTGATTGGACGACCAGTCATGCCACCCTACTGGTCTTTGGGATTCCAGTTGTGCCGCTATGGATATGTGAATGACTCAGAAATTGCCCAGCTGGTGGAGGAGATGAAGGCGGCTAGGATTCCTTATGTAAGCTGGTAGCAGTTAACATCTGAACTCATGCGTGAAATTTTGGCTTCTTAGTATTAATAACGACCATTTAAAAACAGAAAATCAACCCCCCCACCATGGTAGAGTAGAGCAGACTATTTTTATGCCAAGCTGAATGCAGAATCACAGAATAGTTTGGGTTGGAAGGGACCTTCAACAGTCATCTAGTCCAAACCCTAGCAATGAGCAGGGACATCTTAATCTGCATCAGGTTTTCCAGAACGACATCCAGCCTGGCCTTGAATATCTCTAGGGATGGCACATCTAGCACCTCTCTGGGCAATCTGTGCGAGTATTTTACTGCCCTAATTGTAAAGAATTTTTTCCACACATCCAGCCTGAATCTCCCCTTTTTAGTTTAAAAGTATTGCCCTCATATAACTCTGTAAATTCTAAGCCATGTTAAATGTAGGCCATTGGCTGCTGTAATTTCTTTATCATTCATACCAAAGCAGCACCCAGATGCTTTAGTCAGTCGTGGGCTCTAGCCATGCTGGTTATGAAACAGCAATGGTCAACAAGTGAAACAAGCAAGAAAAAAAAATGAATCAGCATCATTTCAGTGGTATGGCTCTATGATTCTATGGTATATTGCTCTGTGTCTTCTCAGCTATGACTTGGCACAAGTTGTTGCTTGGAAAGTTGGAATAGCACCTATACCTAACAAAATTGTACTGTAAATTGAATATGTCTCTTCATTTTAAATATAATAAACATCATGCTTTGAATACAGAGCAACTGTTTCAAATGTTTCCTTACAGATATGGTAGTATATGTACAGTTCCTGTGTACATAACCATATGTACAAATCCAGACATTTTTCTCTGTTGTGTGTTAATTTCTATCCTTAGACTAGATGCAGTAGTGAAGGGTTTACTTTGTTCTGGACTTGCTGATAGGGTGCATAATATTCATTTAATAGTTTTAGCTTAAAGTTACAGCTGCTTACAGTTTTACAGGTCAGAAGTTTTGGCAGATTTTCAATAAATTTGTATTTGGCAAAATAGAAAAAAATTTTTTTTTAATTTTTTTTTTTTTTAACTGCAGGATGTCCAATATGCAGATATTGACTATATGGAAAGACAACTGGACTTCACCATTGGCACACGTTTTGCTGGATTACCAGCTCTGGTTAACAAAATAAAAGAAGAAGGAATGAGATTTATCATTATCCTGGTCAGTTTTGAATACTACTTCTAACTTTCAATATATCATTGCAGAATGCAGAATATATTCAACAGCATTTCTAAAATTGTTTTTTGAGCATATAGGTAAAAGTGTTTTTAATTATAGGATCCAACCATCTCTGGAAATGAAACTAATTACCCTACCTTCTCAAGAGGTGTGCAGGATGATGTCTTCATAAAATGGCCCAATACCAATGACATTATATACTCCAAGGTACTGTTTTTAAAAAATGGTGACGGTAGAGGCATGCTGTATCCAAGTAAACACCATGTCAGCCTAGGCTTCAGTGCTATCCTTAGTGGAAAAGTCTGTTAGTAGAATGGTCATGCCTGGCTGTAAATGACACGTAATAAATACTACAAATTGAGTTGCCTTCAGTTTGTGTTGTCATTCACAGAGATATCAGGGAAGAATGGTTGTATCTGTCTATTGCTGATGCTCATTCAGTGTGGTTTGATTATTTTATAATAATGTCCTTTGTCATATTAGGTCTGGCCATTTCTTCCTGATGTGGAAGTCAATGAGTCACTGCCTGAGGAAACCCAAATACAGGTAAATATTGCTATGGTTTGCTTACTGGCTCAAATATAGACAGAACAGCACATGAAATAACGAAAATAGAAGCAAACTAGTTGATGAATCTGATGAGAAGAATAAGGTGCTGAAACTTGCCATACTTCCTAACAGAGCCAAAAAAGTTAGGGAAGAAGTAACTTTTTTTTTTTTTTTTAAAACAAATTTCAACATTGTAACAGGATGCTTTCAAACATGTATCTATTTTGTTTTCCTACTGTTTTTACAGCTCTATGGAGCGCATGCTGCTTTCCCAGACTTCTTGCGCAATTCCACAGCAGAGTGGTGGAAGAGAGAAATCCTGGAGTTGTACAACAATCCCACCAACACCTCAAGAAGCCTAAAGTTTGACGGCTTGTGGATTGTAAGTGTAGAAATGCATTCATTTTCTGGTTTTTTTTTTTGTTTGTTTTTTCTCTGCCAGATACTAGCAGAGAAATTACACAGAATATGTACTACTGATGAGGCTCAGAGGGTATCTGGTGTTGAATTGCCATTAGATAAAATAAAAATAAAAAAATAGGCTGGAGGGAAAGCAATCAGAGCACCAGGCAGAACCTGATCCCTCAGCCAAAGGCATCACTTTGGCTCTAGGTTGTACTCTTACACCGCCTTGGTATATTGTGACTTTTTTTCTCCACTGTGACACTCTTTGCACAGGGGAAGCAGCCCAGACTCACAGTTCTTCCCTTGAAACACTTGGTGGCTCCTTGTCCCTGCACCATGCCGGGGACTGTAGTGATAGGACGAGTGGTAATGGGTTTAAACTTAAACAGAGGAAGATCAGGTTAGATGCGAGGAAGAAGTTCTTTACTGTGAGGATGGCGAGGTATTGGAACAGGTCGCCCAAAGAAGTGGTAAATGCTCCATCCCTGGCGGTGTTCAAGGTTAAGCAGAGCCTTGAGCGATATGGTCTAGTGTGAGGCATCCCTGCCCATGACAGAGGGGTTGGAACTAGATGTTCTTAAGGTCCTTTCCAACCCTAATTATTCTATGATTCTAAGATTCTGGGATTTTGTCAAGAAAACATGGAATGGCAGACTGAAAATACAGCTGCAAGGGCTTCTTCTACAATGTTGTTTGCTTGTAATATAGAATTTAGTGTGTTTTGTAGGTTTGAAGCAAATAAAATCAAGTTTTGATCTATGTTTTCAGGACATGAATGAACCAGCAACTTTTCTCAATGGTGCCATTGGCGGCTGTAGGAATGAGCTCTTAAATATGCCACCATATGTGCCTCGTAAGTTGGATTACTCCTTAAAAGTTTTAGGTCATTATAGTTATTATGTAATTTCTGATATGGGGTATGTGGTGTAAATATGTAAAGTTAGGTAAATAAGACCACAACTCCTAACTGAAAGTGGCCCTTTAGTTCTGAGAGTATGGGTATATTTTAACCCCACCTATTTCAGTGGGAGCTGTAACTGCATGGCATTTTCACAAAGTTATTCTTAGTTAGTTGCATTCATATGATTTTGATACATATTTTTATATCTAGTTGCTTTGCTTTAGGCATGGTGAAGAATGTAGTTCTCTGTTTTGCAGTTTTTTCAGATTAATAATGCAATTAATTAAAAATTTAGAAAATATTCTTGTGTCTCTTCTCATTACCATTCAGCTAGAATAGTTTATATATATATAATACATCTAGAATAGATAATTACCATTATCTATACAGTCAAATACTTGAAATACTTTGCATTCTTAGCTTGGCTTTACATAAGTACTTGTGTATAGTACTAATTAGTAATTGTTTATTAAAGGTTTATTAACATACTCCTGTTGCTTACTCTTGTTTTCACTTATTATGAATAGTTTCTAAGAAATTGTAAGGAAGTTAATATTCAGACACAAACCATACTCCCTGCCACACTCATTTTCTCTGTATGCATGGATGATCTGATGATATTTACAAAGATTTTCAATGTCTTCTGAATTTGAATATACTTTGTACTCTTTGAGCCACTTTAGTAAGAACATCTGTAACTGAGCTATTAAAATACTTAGCGAATCAGATGCCTAAATAGGAATATTAAAAATATTCTATTTTGGAAATGCTATTTTTATAATTATATACAAATAAATGACAGTGTTCATGCCTAAAAGAGACTGAATGGCTATGAAATGATGAAAATTAAGGAAAAGTAACTCTAACCATTCATAAACATCTGAATGTTCATTATTAAGTGTTTTTGTTCTGCTTCCATTAGATTTGGGATATCGGTCAGAGGGATTAATTGTCAAAACTCCATGCATGGAAGGTCAACAATATCTTCCAGACGGTACCCCAGTTAGACACTATGATGTCCACTCTCTTTATGGATGGTCACAAACAAAACCTACCCTAGAGTAAGTGAAGTTTGCACACTTTCTTGTTGTCTCCAAAATGTGTTACACATGAATATTCTGTGTCTATATTCTGCGAGGCAAACTTTCATCAGCTTATTTAACATGCCTGAGAAATCCTTCTTTTCATTCCAATATCTTTGATTCTTCAGTTCAGCTAGAAGTGGACTTTGATGTTCAAAAGTTTAAGCAGCAGTTCTTTATCTTTGGCAGTTGGGATTATTTTAGTCCCTCTACTGCCCGGTGAGCACAGTGATCTTGCCCGTGGTGCAGGAAGGGTGATATGAACCTGAGCTGCTGGAAGGGATGTGCAGAAGGGGAAGTGGGTCTGCACAGTTCTAAGCTGAAGCTGTTCTTCTGTGATTTCACTACAATAAATACTTTCTGCAGCTGGAGCCAGCTAGAATCAAAAACCCACACCTGCTCAAGCATGTCTACACCTGCAGCTGCATCACTGACTGTCTCAGGACAAGCAGGCAAAGTCTTTGTTTTGAGGCTAGCGGCTTTAAAATCACTGACCCTGATCAGATACAATTTCAAGGTACATTTTCAAGACAGCTTACCCAAGCCTGGTATTAAAGAAACTTACTGCTCGCCCTGTTGGGGAGTAATTCTTGGTATACCTGTTCCGAGATCCTTAGCCATATAAACATTATGTTGTGCAAGCTTAATTACTGACCTGGATTATGAAATAAGATGGCGACAGTGCTGTTTCTCATATAGTTTAATTTGGATGTAATTACTCGCCATCAAGTGTTTCCTTGTCCCAACGCATTCAAACACGTCTTGCCTTTTCAGCAGAGGTTTCTATTATGAGGCAGCTGATGCTCTGCATTGTAAATGAGAACAGTCAATCCAAAGACTCTGCTCGGGTATTCATTCACAAGGCAGAATGGAGAAGAGGTCTGAACATCTTGATCAGCTCTTGGGAACAGTAATTACTCCAGGATGGTCTCACACCATTATCGTAATTAAATTATAAACCACTTCCTGTTTCTAGGTTTGGCAGGCATGGTCTGGTTTACTCCTAGCACTGCCGCTGTTTTCACCTTACACTGTATATCCAGTGACAGAAAATAAATATAGCTTAAGGGCTTGATTATGTCCTCTATTTAAAATAAATTGAGTAGTAGTGAGAGGGGAAAACAGTGTCTTTTAAATTGCAAACTGTGTGCATAAAGCTTGACTTTTAAGAATTTATTTTCTCAGTTCCTAGGCAAATCTCATTATCTGTTCCTTTCTGAATAGTACCCCAGCCTGCTATAGATAACATCTGATCTAATGATAATATATCTGCTGTTGCATCTCCAGTTCAACGAGTAAGCAAGGAACAGTGTTTCTGTAGAGGGCTTAACAACTTTATAGACCTTGCCACCTTTAATATTACCAAAAAGAAATAAAATATTAAGGCTGCTTGAATTTTTGCCTGAGTGGATGTTGTACTTGGCAGCATGACATTGCAGCTCTGCCAGTCAAGGCAGAAGTGAAACTGCTGACAGGACAAGAAGGAATATCTGATACTTCTGCTATCAGCCAAATCACATGCAATTTAGGCACTGGAAGTAAACAATAATTTGACAGTAACAGGAATATTACCAGCATTTCTCTATATCAAGTATGAACACAAATGTAGTGAAATATGTCCTTCTGTTTTGAAAGGTACCATAAGAGAAACTATTATAACTTACACACCTTTTACAGATATTCTCACACTTGAAATTTATAGAAAATATTATTTGCAAAGAATATATATATATCAGTTTCAAATTTATTCTTTGGTAGTAACTGAAGGAGTACTTCTGCAACAGAATACATGTAATTGCTTTTCATGCACACTGCTTTGGCTCAGCCCTGAAGCACAGAGTTGGCACCTTGAGTCAGCAAAACACTCAGGCCATACTCATTCTTGAGCAGTTCTATGCAACATATACACATCATATACACTCCTTTACATTTGAAATTTTATCTGCAATTTCCAAAGCACTGTTGAAGTAGAGTAGACTAAGCAGAGGCTGAAAATGTTGGATAGCATGTTACAAAGAAATAAAAAATACTAGAAAACTTACAGTTTGTCTTAGAAAAAATAATTACAGCACATTAGTCTAGTTCAATTACTATGGTAATTAAAGTGACTTGTGCATTTTTTCTGTAATTATAGCATCACTAAAGCTGCAAAACCAGTAGAAAAATAAATAAATAGTGCATTATTGAAGCAGCTGTTTAGACAATTACTGTGGAGCTAGCATTGAAAGCAGTGTGATTTAATCAGTGAAGCTTTCTGACTAGTATTGTGGTTTAGTACTTTGCTGTAATGACTCACAATGGGAGCATGGCTGCAAATTGTGTGCAGTTCTGGTGTCCTCAACATAAAAACGACATGGAACTGTTGGAACAAGTCCAGAGGAGGGCCACGAGGATGATCAGGGGACTGGAGTGCCTCCCGTATGAAGATAGGCTGAGAAAGTTGGGGCTGTTCAGGCTGGAGAAGAGAAGGCTGCATGGAGACCTCATAGCAGCCTTCCAATATCTGAAGGGGGCCTATAGGGATGCTGGGGAGGGATTCTTCATTAGGGACTGTAGTGATAGGACAAGGGGTAATGGGTTCAAACTTAAACAAGGGAAGTTTAGACAGGATATGATGAAGAAATTCTTTACTGTAAGGGTGGTGAGGCCCTGGAATGGGTTGCCCAGGGAAGTTGTGACTGCTCCATCGCTGGCAGTGTTCAAGACCAGGTTGGACAAAGCCTTGCGTGGCATGGTTTAGTGTGAGGTGTCCCTGCCCCTGGCAGGGGGGTTGGAACTAGATGATCTTAAGGTCCTTTCCAACCCTAACTATTCTGTGATTCTAAGAAAGCGGAGCAGTAATGCATCCATGCTGGTCACACAGCATAGACCAACAGCATATGCTATAGAGAAAGGTGCTCGTATCCTCAGTGGAAGAACTAGGAACCATAAATTCCCATGAACTCAGTGATTTTGGTGGCTCTTTTTTCCCTTAAGCTTACTTGGTTGCCTCTGCAGGTACTTTGTGGCAATGGCCAAGGTTTTATCTAAGAAAATTAAATATTTTTTTAAGTATTTGAGGAATGAGGTTACTTGGTTAATTGGTTCTTCATCCATCTCATTCACACCCACACCTCCCAGACCTCAAGAGCTTTTCTGAGTCATCAGCATGTCACAGTCTCCTCTCCCTGTAGCAATGGTCCTTTGCAAGGCCATAGCAGTTTAGTGCCAGAACATCATTAGAAATACATTACAGTACTTTCCTGGTGCTAGCTATTTTTTTTACCCAAACCAAAGTGCCTGCATGTTTCCCACCCTGTAGGGATTTGCCTGTAATTTGGGAAATAAAAATAAGTCCCAACATCCTCAAAAGTTGATTAACCTCAGGTTAAAATAGCTTCTGCTTATGAGGAAGCCCAATGTGATCAGATCAAGAAGTCAGCTAATGCTAAGGTAGTCACACACATTGGTGTCACTCCTTCACTGTAAGACCTGTTACTTGCCACAAGAAGAAAACAGCTGGATTAGTATGTTGCTTCCAGACAAATACATGTTGGCCATAACATATTGATATAATGTCATCTTGGTATTTCTGAAGTTATTACAGATCCATTACTTGTTCTAATATCTTTTTGGCAACTGGAGTTATACTGGCAGGTCCAATAGCCCTGGCACCTCTATTTTGCACCTTACGATATTTTTGATACAATTTTTGCTGAATTATTTTTAACTGCTGCTGCAAGTTTTCAGGTATGCTAAGAAAGGAATGAGGTGCCCTGGAACACACCATGGAGACCTTAGAAAAAATACAAGTTGGACTGCATCCACAAGCTGTGGATGCTTCACCTCTGGAAGCATTCAAAGCCATTTTGAACAGGGCTTTGTGCAACCTGGTCTGGTGGAGGGTGTTGCTGCCAATGGCAAGGGGTTGAAACTAGATGATCTTTTCCCTTCTAACCCAAAACATTCAATAATTCTGTGATTTTAACATGTCCTTGCCTGCCTGTTCTTTTTCCAGTTACAGATTGGCTGACACTGCTGAGCTACTGTTGATGTGTGAATCACAGTAAATCGCCATAAAAAGCACATCTGCATTGGATGTATGCGTATTCATGCATACAGCAATGCCCTCCTTTGCTATGAAAATATAAGCTCTTTAGTTTCAGAGAATCTGGTATAATAGACTCCCATGTAATATTTCTCATGTAATTTGGTTTCTGCTCTATTTTCAATGTCAGAGGTTTGCAGAGTGCCACCAAGGAGCGTGGGATTGTTATCGCCCGTTCCACTTATCCCAGCAGTGGAAGATGGGCAGGACATTGGTTCGGTGATAACACTGCAGCTTGGGATCAGCTATCTACATCTGTTATTGGTATGAGAAAGAAAAGTATCTGTATTCAATATACTCTATGCAGTTACTTCTCCGGCTCCTTGCTTTTAGTATTAATGTAGTTTTATCTTATGTAAGCAATTTAACTGAGGAACCATAAGAAGTAGTCAATTTCTTTTTTCACTTCTTTAGTTTTGCACCAGGTGCTAGGAACGCTTTTATCCCCTTGTGACCAAACACCTTTGTGCCCTGTGTCCTGCCCTCATTTCTGTCTTTGCTCCTGACCAATCAGCTCCCATCTCTCTGCAGCAGAAAAACATGGCACACTGGGATTAATGCTTGGGGTTTTTTATTCTCATTCAGCATTACAATAAGTATTATCTCTGTAAGCATTAGCATACCAAAGGGGGACAAAAAAACCCACAAAAAACCAGCCAGTAATATTGAATTATTTTTCCTTTCAGGTTTGATGGAGTTCAGTCTCTTTGGAATATCTTATGTAAGCTAATGAGTTATTACCTTACATTTAATTATCTTGATGCTGTACATAATTTTATTGTATCCCAATTGGGTCATTTTGAAACTTTCAGACAGGAGCCGATATATGTGGCTTCTTCAGAGACTCGGAGTATGAGCTGTGTATTCGCTGGATGGAACTAGGTGCATTTTACCCATATTCAAGAAATCACAATCAGAAAGGAACAAGGGTGAGTCACAAGTTTTTAACAGTTGTTAACTGCTGGGCCTTTGCAACACAATGTAGAGACCAGCCAGAACATCGTACAAGCTCACCTGGTTCAAAAAATTACATTCCAAGCAAAATGAACATGAAAAGTTTTTTGGCTCTTTATCAAATAAAAATTGTCTTTATTTGTATGCTAGCTTGCCTATAAGGCTCCCCCTCACCTAGGAGGCTTTATGCTGCTCTGGGATTTGGACCGCTTGCAGGAAGCATATTCTAAGTTTGCTTTGACTGAATCCACCTCCTGTGTATTTTTCCCTGTGTATCATTTTTATTTAAACGCACTACACCGGCAAGACGAAAATGAGAGAGCTTTGGTGGCAAATGCACTTAAAGGAGCAAAGCTGACCTTAGTGCTCTCAGCCCTAATTGACCGTAATTATACACCAAATGAGAAAATGGAACAGTGTAATAAGATTTTGGAGTAAGACTCGGCAATTTCTGTACTCTGCACATTTGCCACCATCAGATATTGTATTTCTTTTAAGAGTAAAGGGAAATAATTGCCTAAGTGTCGGTCTGTGCTGGCTAAGGACTATATTGTAGAAAGCTGTAAAACAAGATAACTGGAAAAAAAAAATAGAAACAGCACTTCTGTTCCAGTTAAAGCTCCAGGTCTAGCAGAGTAGAGCTATTTATATAGCATATATCTGATGGATTAAAGTCTCCTTTTCAGAAACTGTGTGCTTTATCTTGCAGCGGCATACCTTTCGATAGGTCTTTTAAAGTCTTTAAAAAAAATGCAGATTCAGGGTTATCATGTTGCTTCCAGTCTTGCCCAATTTGCCAAGGTATTGTTCAATACATTTAATAGAGACTGGAAGTGCTCCCTGACATCAGCCATTAGTGCTTCACTCTCTGCTTTCAAGTCCTGAGTGCTGCCCTGCAGAAAAGAGGGATAATAAATTACGTACACCAGGATGTGTCACGCCTTTGGGACGCTTTGCATTAAACAGTTTTTATAGTAGTTCCCACAGGTTTTTCTCACCTTTCCTCTTCCCAGTTCCCCTCTTAGGGCTGACAGAGGTACCTGCTGGTTTTAGTGTCACTTACTTCTTAATTGAAGCATAAATAAATGAAGGTGCTCTAATTTGGCAAAGAAATTTCCTTGTTTTGCTCTTGCTATGTTGATTTTGGGTGGTTTGGTTTTTTTTGTAGCATTTCTGAGCAAACCCCAGCTGGACTAACAAAGGTCTCTTTCAGAGGCAAGATCCTGCTTCCTGGAATGCAACATTTGAGGAGATTTCCAGGAATGTGTTGAATATAAGATACACCTTGCTACCTTATTTCTACACATTAATGTATGAAGCCCATGCCCATGGCAGCACTGTGATCCGCCCCATGCTCCATGAGTAAGTAGGACTCCTATGCTCTTCTTATCAGGAATTTCCACTGAAAATTCTGTAGTTATCACCCTCCTAACACTAAAGTTTTCCTTTTAGTTACAGCATTTATTATTTAAAAAAACCAAAACAATCACAAGATTAACAGTATGAGCTTTAAATATCAAGCCTCACTCGATTAGCACTAGTTCTTCATTTTTCAAAACTGCACATCTTATTTTCTGGGAGTAAAATTTAAATTTTAAATCTCACCTTTAGCCTCTTCTGGGGCAAGGAACAGAATGCCAAGTGTATGTAGACTAAAAAAAGAAAAAGAAGAAAAAAAAAAAAAGAAAAAAGGAGGAGCTGGATAAAAACTTTTAGAAAAAAAGACGCAATTCTGCCATAAATCATGAGAGTTTTGCAGGGGAAAAAATGGCTTTTTTGTTATGTCCAAGCTTATATATCAGATTTTTTTTTTTTTTTTTTTTATTAATGCTGTTAGACACACAAGCTTTCTTTGCTCCTTGTCAGGTGGGTCACTGCCTGCAAAAGCTTTTAACTTCTGTTGTGGAGTTAGATGTGCTCTTCATCTACATGCATGTCATGTCTGAGGAACACTGAGTTGTTTGCATGTATTGACTTCCTCTTTTGAAAGCAACTGCCTAAGAAAAAAGTGGCACAAGTTAGAAAGTGGCTCCCACTCTGTCCACTACCTAATATTATTGCTAATACTGGCTAAGCACAACAGACCTTCTGAGTTTTGTGAACTAAATATACTAAAAAAAGCTGCTGCAAAGAAATGGAAAATAAAAAAAAATAAAATAAAAAAAAAGTAAGCTAATAGCTTGCATTTCTCTAATGAGTTTCACATTAGGACCTTTGTGCATTCCTGGCAAGCATTAACTGATTTATGAATTATTAATAGTAGAATAAAGATGAGGAAATGTTAGGTACTAGGAATAGTACATTCAAGTGCTGACAATAATATTTTAAAGAAGGAACACTTTGGAAAAGTTCAGCATGCAATGTCTAATTATTCTGCTAACTTGCAGGTTTGTGGAAGACAGAACAACCTGGGAAATATATGAGCAGTTCCTTTGGGGACCTGCACTGCTCATCAGTCCTGTGATGCAACAGGTACATTTTTAAGCACTTACAAAAATGCTAATGTCACTTTAGCTTTCATTTTTCCCTGTCACTTCAGTTTTTCATTTAAGGTACCTAAACCAAGTATTCTTAATTCCAGAATGCTGTAACAGTGAATGCTTACTTACCCAATGCCCGCTGGTATGATTACCACACAGTAAGTAATTTTAAAAATTGTACTTTATATTATAGTCTTCTTCACAATGCTGCTTAGACAGCAGTAGGGCGTCCTGAGAGTGGTGGTGAGGTGTGAACCCTTGCCCACCCTTTTACAATCTTCCATTCAGTATTGCTTCTTAGCAATGTAATAACTACTTAGCTAATAAAAAAAATTCCTTGATTCCTGTAATTATTATCCCACACTAATAGATAATAGCATGACCACAGCTAGAGTAAATTAATTTGAGGTCCTTCTATTGACTTTTTTAAGCCTCAAATAATATACATAATGACTTTGTAAGAAATACTGGAATGGAGAAACACAAAACACATTTAGCTGCATCATCTTTCACAGAAAATAAAAGATTTGGTGATCGGAAGACCCGGCATCACAGATCATTTCATTAATCACAAGTTCGTATTTCACCAGACTAGACCCTTTAGTTCAGCTACTGTGACCTATATTCAAGGCAATCTTTTATAGATCCTGCATTTCAGTTTCTCTTATAAGCATTAGGTAGTTACTTCTGTAGTTACTTCTGTAAGTCCTACTTTATCAGGCCAGCAAAACATGATAATTTCATTATTAAAAAAAAAAAAAACAAACAAACCAGTAAAGTGGGAGCAACTCAGTAGAGGATTTTTAAAATTTTTTGTACATAGGATGAAGATATTGGCTTTAGGGGACAGTTCAGACTTTTACCAGCTCCTTTGGAACATATCAATTTGCATATCCGGGGTGGATATATCCTTGCTTGGCAAAAGCCTGCTAATACAACTTTTTACAGGTAAGACTGACTGAAATTTAAAATTCAGTTTTGCACAAATACAAATAGATAAAATACTATCCATCCTCAGAGAAGATACAGGTATGATGGCACTGGAGCTTTATGGTTGGCTTCTCTTTCCTCCAAATGGCCTCCTTTAAATTTCATAGGATTGATTTAGGAAGATGACTTTGGGAGATAAATTGAGTGGCATGTAATATTTTCCGAAAACATTCTAACATTCAAGAAATATGAAATGTGATTGATTACCTGAGGAAACTGAGAAAAAAATACTATGTTTTCTATAGCCGAAAAAACCCCATGGGACTCACTGTCGCTTTGAATGACAATCTGATTGCAGAAGGACAGCTTTATTGGGATGACGGGGTTCGCATTGGTATGTATGATGCTTTATGCCTTCATAAAATCCTTTTTGCTATGACAATGGGTGGTCAAGTGCCAAAACAGGTTGCCCAGAGAAGCTGTGGAGCCGCCACCCTGGAGATATTCAAAGCACAGACTAAGACAGATAAAACAAACCCACTGATATGAACTGGGGAGAGATGAAACAAATTACATCAGTCCCTGAAACCCAAATAATGCTCAGTTGCTGACATATGAGCTTTTTTTGTCTGTGGTTTTCAACAATAACCCAGTTGTCAAAGTGGAAACTCCAAGCTGTAAGAACCTGCATCTCTTTGCTTTTGCCTGGGGAAAGAAGTGCTGGTGGTTACTTTTGCCTTAGGAGTCCTCAGTGCCGCATGGGGTACTGCGGGAGGAGCACTGAGAAGCTGGAAATGATGGACTCTGACCAAAGCAATCACGTTTCTGGAGGACATATTTGAACATGCCTTCAAGAAGCAAAACTGAAATTAAACCTTCAGAGTAGCATTACAGTTATTTTTCCTGATTTAAACTGCATAATGCTATGATTTATAGAATTAATATGCTGTATAAAGGAAATTGTGCCCAGGATGGAAGGCAACACAGATAACAAGCATTTGTGCTCAAACCAACGGGAACCATAACTGTAGTTTATGTGGGAAACTTTAACCAATTTTGTCAACATTATTGAAATTAAATTATCTTCAGATAAGAGATATTTAAAAGTCATTTATCTTTTCCATCCAGTGTGTTACCCTTTTAATAACAATAAGCTATCACCCAAGATTACTGCAAGTAATGGCAGAAGATGATGTTATTTTGCATAATGATGTGTAGGGAAGTTTGCAGGATGTTGTTAGTGTATTTTTTGGTGCTTCACCTATACCACTGCCCATTAGCACTGGAATTCAGAAACGATGGCTAGGTTCATGGAAATCTGATGATAAATGAAATTAGCATAGATTACAAGGTGCCTCTCACCAGGATGCCTGTGATCTAGTTTTGGTAAGGCAGAAAGGCAAGAACCTACAGTGCTCATGATTATCAGCATTACTTTAGTGACAGGACAAGGGGTAATGGGTTTATACTTCAACAGGGGAAGTTCAGATTTAGATATAAAGATGAAGTTCTTTGAGGGTTGTGCGGCACTGGAACAGGTTGCCCAAAATGCTCTATCCCTGGCAGTATTCAAGGTCAGGTTGGACAGAGCCTTGGGCAACGTGGTCTAGTGTGAGGCGTCCCTGAACATGGCAGGGCTGTTGGAACTAGATGATCTTAAGGCCCTTTCCAACCATTCTATGATTCTATGATTTAGTGCTTAATAATAGGATTGGTAAAATATACAACAGCAATTTCTATCAATCATAATTGTGTCACTGGACAGTGAATAGGGTTGGATGTGGGAAATTACTTCCATGCCTTCCTCAGAGAGAAACTTGTTTTCTCTTTGTGGTCTTAATACCCTGGATCTTCCTAATGATGTTTGTTTGCCTTCTTTTGTATCAGACCTCTAAAATGTTCTTACTTATTTAATTAGCATGCTGTCCTCTAATGAAAGTATTTTATGTTTAAAAGTGTATGTCTTCTGGAAATACAAAAGTTTATTCATGTGTAGATACATACCATATATTTGTTTGTAGAGTACATGGACACAATTTTTGAACTGAAATTTTGATAACGTTGAGGCGAATAACGAATACATTCTATTTTATTCTTTTTGTCAGATGCATATGAAGATGGTGTATATCTGCTAATATCATTTACTGCTAATCAGGTAAGTAAAGTTAAGCTCATATTTCTTTAATGATCAGTTCAGGTGATTACTATTATATGTTTCATCTTTGGGCATTTTAATTTGGAACTTCATAATGCCTTGATATCTCACCCTAACATTAACTTGTACTCACAATGGAATAGACTACAAGTAATATGTTTAAACTGCGTTAAAAACATCTTTAAGATGATTCTGAAGTTATCAATTATAGTGTATTGTTAAACAAAGTGTACATTTATGGCATTGTAATTTCTGATATAGTTCTGAAAGTGCAAGTTTATTTCATAAACTAGTTCCAGACAGTGAAAGCTATGACAGGAAAACCAGCACTTGGCGTTATCAGCGCTGTTCCCAGACCAAAAATTGAAAACACAGCACTGCACCAGCTACTACGAAGGAGAAAAATGACTGCTGCTGCTGAACCCATGACAGCCAGTGAGAATGAAGCTGGAGGTTTCAGACAGGAGGCTTTAAGGTCAAAAGGCTTTGACCCTGGCTTACAGCTGCAGAGAAATACCACTGCCCAGCAAAGAATTTGGTTTTCTTCTCAAGAACGGGCACATAAAATTGTTCCCAATCCATTTTGCAAGTTTAGGGTCTTTGGTGTTCTCTATCTTGTTGTTCAAGTATGCTGCTGTTCCCAAAAGAAAGAAATGTTCACAGGGTCGGAAGGAGGGCATCTCTGTTAGTAGGGCACCATAGAATGTAATTTATTTTGTGCAATCTTAGTTCTGGGGAGAAGCAACAGAATACACAGTCATTGGCAACTACAAAATAAATCACTCTCTAAAATGGCAAAGAGGGGGGAAAAAGACCTGTCCCATTAATGAGTTCTACTCATGCCCTCTCATTGATGACAAAGCCAAGATGTGTTTGTGGTTATGAGCTGTAAACCTGAGTCCTAGTTCTCCGAGCATTCTAGGATGTGCAGCTCAGTATCCTGTAGGAGGCGGTGGTTTTTGCTGCTGTAGCCACATTGCTCTGCAAAGCCTGCAAGAAACAGCCTCATGTGGGAATGGTGAAAGTGGTTTAGTGCCAGCACAGCTTTGCACAGTGCTGGTATGGATCACTGCCTCAGTTTGGTATTGCTTGTTCTCTTTATTCTTCAACACAGAAAATCTGGCATCTATTAGTGGGTAACGGACTCAGTGAATGGGAGTGCTCATTTTTAGTACTGGCTTTTCTAGGATGTTGTGTTTCAGTTTTTATCATAACCAGTTGAATATCTGGAATTAAATTAGACTGTAATTATAATGACTTTTGGTTTAAAAGAAATGGTTTTCTATTGTAATAGAAAACACACTTTATTTCATTAGCTTCTCAGAGTGCCAAAATGTCTTCTAATTTTCTTTCTTCTAATTTAATTCTGTCTTTGTAAAATAACTGGATTTTAATTGCTAAGGAAGAGAAGTTTGTTTTGCTAATATTCAGTATTTGCAGTTGCAAGGATATTATAAAATAAATTCACATTTCCTGCTCCTAAGAGAAGCTGGTAAGGAAAAGCCTAATTAAAGAGGCCTTGAATCAACCAACAATGAAAAATACACTAGAAGTAATATCCTCTAAGCACTAAATATGCAGAATTGTATCACAGCACAACTGCATGGGTTCACACTTGGGCTGTGAACCAGCAAGCACCTCTCTGGGCTGCTCAACACAGCATTTGCTCTCTGGAGACCTACCGAACCTTGGGTACATCCCAAAGAAACCATGTGCCCATAATCTACCTAAAATCACTGAAATGTGAGGAGACCTTCAAGGGCTGAGGGAGGTGATGGAGGGGTGGAGGAGCTGTTATGCGAGGGCATAATGCAGCAAGAGCAAGAGCCTGAATCAGTCTCACAGAAGCTAGGGAAAGAGTGGCAATTAAAGTCACAGCAGAGCCCAGGATCTAGCCAGATTAACAATGTGAAGAAAACAGAAGTCTTCAACTTTTGGAAAATAAGTATCTCCAGTCTTTTTTTTTTTTTCCTTTTCCTTCCAGAATGTTTTAGATATTACGGTTTTGCATCACGGTTACTCTGATCCAAACAACCTGATGTTTACTGAAATTAAAGTCCTGGGGGTGCCATTCAAAGTTACAGAGGTGACCATATCGCAGAATGGCGGGACAATCGCATCATCTCATGCCGTGGACTACAATGACACCAAGCAGGTGAGGTGCCATTTGCATAGTAATGCCACCTTCATGGCTGCATATGTGGTCTTAAACTTTTAGAGATCCTGTTCTCAGCTGTAATACCATATTTAAAATGCATTTAACAAGATACATCAGGTGATGATTATACTATACACTGTTTATTATACCATAAACTGATTATACCATACAATACCTATTGTGCAGTAGGTATGGTAGAGCTTTTCAGCACAGCAATTACTGTTAGGAACCCAAACTGCTTCCAACAGTGGGAAAGTGGTGGATTTTAGGTTGTGCTTTATTTCCACTCTTCCCAATAGCTTACTTGTGACCTGTGAGATTTGAAGGAAGGAAAAGCAACTACAAGTATTTTCATCGCCTCAACATGACCCCATTGTTGTTAGTCTTGTCTGACAGCATTTTCATTTCCCAGCCCTGTTTGCCTGGAATCATTCCCTATTCTTTCATATCACATCTTGGCTATAGGCACTGCAGCACAGGGTTCTTTCTTACACGTGAGTCAAACCCCATTTCTAAAGTTATCGGCACACTTTCTATCAACTTCGGAGTCCTGGGACTTCCACGTGCATGGGTGATGCCAGTCCATAGCATTTCCCCCTCCCACCTCCCTGGACAATAAAGTCAGGCACTAATAAAGCAGCTGAAATAAATACATATAACTGTATTGCCATTTGAGATGGTGCTTCTGTGGACCATCCTTCAGATATGAACAGAACAGCTGAGGCATTCAGTCTTGCCAGTTTTCTTAAAGAGGGAGTCTACCTGAACTCTTCTATTGCTGGGATCTTACTACCCTTCCTTTGAAATTCAGCATTCTGTTAAGTCTTAGTTCTTTTTCTTTCACAAAAAGCTGGTACTATGTGAGTTTTGTACATAACCAGAAAAGATAAGTTAAAAATGTAAAATCAAATGAAAATGTTTCATTCTGCTGTTGACTTTTGGATGGAAAAGAGGGGGAATTCATATGCCCAGTTGAATTAAAGGATGTTCCAAGTTTTGCTGCCTCTTTACAATTTAAAAAAAAAAATTAGTAACAGGAATGTCAACTCTAAAAGGGCCTCTGAATCAAGGGAGTGGATCAGAGCCTCACCATCAGAAATCCAGAAATCTATGCTGGTTAAACTATGTTTATAGTGATACGAACACAAAAGCAAATGAAGAGGCATAAATTCCTCTTACTTAAACCAAGAAGCCACTATCTCTGATGAATACAGAAAAAGCAGTGGATCTTCAGGGCAGAATTGCTAATTGCTCATTTTGTCTGTTTTATTCACAGCTCCTGACAATCACAAACCTTCAACTTGAATTAGGCAAAAGCTACACCGTGCAATGGAGCTAAAATCCTGCAAAATAACATCATCCACACTGCTGAATCTTCTCACTATTTTAGAACTATCTTTCAATTTTCCAACTTTCATACTGCATCTGTATCATCTTAGAATAGTTTTTATTATAAAAACATACTAGTTACAGTTAGTTCATATTCATGTATTATGGATACAAAGCAGTGACATTTCAGTATTGTTGAAGGCCAGCTACAGGGTCTCCATGCAGCGCAAAAATCTGTAATTTAAACAGCATGGCACTTCTGTATAACTTCATCCTTCGAAACTCAGAACTGAATGTAAACCTCCATGTTTTTTCAGAATAGAATTTCTGGCTAACCTCATGTGTGCCAAATCTTTGTTTCATAAAAAAAAAAAAGATGCAGTTGGTGCTAGCTGCATGGATTTGGGGCCATAATTCTGCATATATTTAATTCATCTTAATTTTAATTCTGGCTATGTAAGTCACTACTACAGAGAAGTATTTAAGGCCAGACAAAACAAATGTTTTCAGATTACTGATTTAGTGAAATGATGTTTCAATTTGTTGATCTATAAAATACTAAGATACTTGCAGAAGTCACAGGGTTTCTCTTTTGCAGGGGTGTCAAGAGGGCTTTTGTATGACTTTAGCCAGACATTTGTGTTCCCCAGTATTTTGATCTGAACATGTAAGATTAAACTTGAAGTTTCAAGGTTAACTAATAAATGTTGGTCTCTGAGTGTTCATTTAGCTGAAGGAAATGCTGTTGTATGTTTACTAAAATAGTAATTCATATTAAAGGCTCTTTGTATCCCAAGAGTGCAACATGTGATCTAAACAGATTGATAAAGCATGTTTACAATTAAATTTGATGGGAATAAACTGCTGTCAAAGGTAATAGTAAGCTCTAGTGACTGTGCTTAAGATTCATTTAAAGGATTCCCCTCTGCTTTGAAATTTTGTGGTAAAACAGCTGAGTAGCAAACACTTCATAGTTGGATCAATGTAATTAATTTACTGAATTTATTGAAACTGAATTTATTGAAGCTTCCTTGTAAAATAATAATGAAATTGGCAATCCAGATAAAATGATCATTTAAGTTACCATTTTGACAAATATTTTTGTCTGAAGGAACACACTACACGGTATCTCTGGAGCTAGCGGTGAACAGCTACTGAAGTAAGCTGACGCAATGACAAGTCTCATCACTGCAGAGGGGAACTGCAGGTTACTGACCCTTCAACCTATTCCCTCTCATGTCACCTCCTACCACTTTGCATCCACCCGACTTATTTTCAGAATTTTTCTCATCAGATTTATTTGGGGAACCTCACTGTTCTGTTTTCTTGGCTTTGAGAGGCTCAGCACCTCAGCTGAGCTGTCTGCGCTTCTGCCACAGCATGCGGCTTTTACCAAGTCTTCAGAATAATAATTCATGAGGAACTCACACAGGCTGAGAAATCACAGCTTCAGACACAGGCTGGCTACTTTAGGGAGTGCTCCCTGGCGTGTCTCTTCCCTCCTGCAGTTTTTACAAGCAGGGGCAGTCCAGCAGATCCTGGTCCCCACCACTCACTTCTGGAATGTCTGTGCAGCAGCACTGTCCTTCTCTGGAGATCACAGAAGCAGAACACTGAACTTAGGGACATTCCAATGCAGGTTGGTAGTAGCCCTTCAGGTAATGCTTCTCTTTGGGTCTGATACCTACACGTGTTGGGAAACATCTCCTGCTGCATGACATCCCATGAAAGTCCACAAGCCATGCTGAGTAGTGGGCAGTTTTCAACAGAAGGAAGTGAGCAGCAACAAGCATACTACATGGGTACAGGATGGGATTTTTTAACTACCACTCCCTCAGTAGTTTGACTTTCTAGCAGTTAAAAAAATTGCTCATAAAATAGCATAACACTACCAGAGGTTGACACAATCCTGCTGCCCACCACAGCAGAAGATTTTCACTGAAGGCACAATACCTTCCCTGAAAGCCATGAAGTTCTGCTTTCAATATCCTTTTTCAGAACTTCATTGGCTGCTTCCCTGTGCAAAATAAATCCAAAGAAAACAGTATTTGCAAAAAGTCATATATTTGTTTGGTATGTTAAAGATTTCAGCTAACTTTTCTCTAGTATTAAGATACCAGATCGACATTATGAATAGTAGACTGTTGTGGGCTTGCCCCATAAGGCAGCAAGACAGTGTTACAGATGCATCAGACTGCTGAAAATGAAGAGAGTGTATTGAAAACACTGATTGACATGCATCCTGCTCTGAAACCAGTACTGAGCACAGCCAGAGGCAGGCACCACTAGATACAGCTTTTTGCACTGAGCCAATATCCATTTGTTTGGATGGATGGACAAAAGGAAAGATCGCTTCATAATGAGACATTCTGCCTTTTTAATTCCTGAACAAAATGACAGTTTAAACCTGACCACTTTCATCAGGGTTCTTCAGGTCATATGTAAGCTGAAATTGGCCTTTGAGATAGACACACGGATATACTGTCAGTGTGTGTGTGTGTATACATACATACTTATGTATATATATGAGCATTTTATAAACATATAGTGATATGTGTATATATAGGCACGCACACATATGTATACAGAAATGTGTGTATACACACCTTTTTATCCATGATATATATACACACATGAACATAATAGATGCATATATATGTGCACATGTAACTACATGCATTTCATTTTATCATGTGTAAATGGAACTCCTCTTTACAGAGACTTTAAAAAGTTAATAATGCTCAGGTTTTGGGGAAACTACCCCAGAGAACAGCCAGCTGCAAACAGGACCTTTTAAGTAGACTTTTGTTTCTTCAAGAAATGTTCAAGTTTTAAGTAGCTCATCCCAGAGTAGACCCAAACCTCATGGGAATCTGCGAGTTTCTGTCTGTGGGCTTTGGATCAACTCCTGACAGGTCTGTTTTTTAAAACCTGTGTCTCCCACCACTGGCATCGGCAAAGCTTAATTTACCAGAGCAAAAATGGTCATCAAAAGCACTGTTGCAGACCAAAAGCACAGCCTGGAAATTAAATCAAGGTCAAGTAACAGGTTAATGAACTTCATAAAACTGTCTCACCTAGCCATGCAATTAGAAGTTTTAATTAAAAAAGAACTTGGCATTCCAGGTGCTTGAACCTTGGCATGCAAAGGAAAACATAGAAATGCATGGCAATTTCACTTAAAGGCTAATGGTGGTTGCACAGATCCTTCCAGCTTTGGCTAACATACTTCAGCAAGGGAAAGAAATGTGTTATGGCTATAAAAGTGCAGCAGATACAGAAAACATGTCCAAAGAATCCCTCTGTAGATGACAGCTTTTCAGGTACCAAAGGATAATCCCACCTATTTTAAGGAATATATGTTTCTTTAGCCACATAAGGAATGGTTAATGCTGCAGTTACTTATTGCTGCAGCAGTGAAGGTGCTGCACAAGCTGAGCTGTGCTCCAGCTCCCCAGGCTAGCCTGAGTGCAGGGCCACTGGCGAGCTAGCAACAGGACAGCTGGAGGCCAGGTCCGTAACTCCATCACAAATCGCAAGGAAACCACACTTCCAATGACAGGCAGCATGACCTCCAATACCTCATAGCATAGCAGTACTTCATAGCCAATTATTATTAATTCATCAATGTGCCTAGCAAGCACAGCAGCTAGCCTTGTGCACAGAGCCCACATAGCCGACCCAAAGGAGGACACGCTCTGACAAACTGTGGCATTTTGGACTGAAAGGCCAAGGTGGGCTTTTTTGGTGAATTCCTACCTGGCCTCTGTGTCCTCTGCTAGGAAAGCTTTGCTTTTGGTCTTAAAAAGAAAGAAATCAGAAAAAGTATAAAACTTTTTTCATTTCATTCCTTTTCACAAATAGTGAGTATATCAGACCTCTCTGCAGCCTTCTGCATCATTTAGAAATGGCTATAGCAGTATGCCATATTAAGATTTAATTACCTTTCTCATGCTTGATAGGTGGAAGGATCCGACAATCCTTCAATACTACACCCACCTGGAGCACAAGCCTGCCTGCAAATAGCTAGAAGCTTGCTTTCTAGCAACCACAATGTGATGAGCGCCATCGAGGTACAGTTCTCAAAATTACAGCCCCGCCAGATGCATAGCTGGAGGACATTTCCAGAGAATTGTCCTGTAATAACCAGAGGGTGACTTACTTTGAGAATATGACTCAAAACCTGTGGAAACAATAATGACATACTGGAATTTCCAGGATGTTTTTGAGCTGGAACTCAGACCTCCAGGCCACAGGATTAATTCCTGCAGTATCACATCTGGTACTACTGCTACCTGGGAAGATGACGGAAAACAGAGTTTTTAACAATATTGTTACAGCATATTCTACAGAAACAGTGAGGTCTATAAATATTTCTGGTTCTCACAAACTAAAAATATCTGGAATGCTTGCATTCTTTGCCTTTTAGAAGATGCCAGATTGAGTAGCTCCAGAAAAGACGCCTTCAACACTAGAGCGAGGGGAAACACAGTGTCCAGGAACCTCAGTTCTGAGCAGCAAGAGCCACTGAGGGAGCCTCAAGTCCTCGACAAGCCTTGCCCAGGAGCCGGCTGTTCAGCCTGGAGAAGAGAAGGCTGCGTGGAGACCTTGCAGCAGCCTTCCAGTATCTGAAGGGGGCCTATAAGGATGCTTGGGAGGAACTCTTTCTTTATTAGGGACTGTAGTGATAGGACAAGGGGTAACGGGTTCAAACTTAAACAGGGGAAGTTTAGGTTAGATATAAGGAGGAAGTTCTTTAATGTGAGGGTGATGAGGCACTGGAACGGGATGTCTAAGGGAGTTGTGAATGCTCCATCCCTGGCAGTGTTCAAGGCCAGGCTGGACGGAGTCTTGGGTGATGTTCCTGCCCATGGCAGAGGGGTTGGAACTAGATGATCGTAAGGTCCTTTCCAACCATAACTATCCTATGATTCTATGCTGTTGTGTGATTATCCTTCCTCATGTCTCCTGTTGTGGCTGAAGGATATTAGCAGCAAGCTGTTCAATACAATATCACCTCCCTCAGCTTAGATCTTCATCCCTGAAACTGTTGCAATTTGAAAGCAGCTCTTTCACTGCTAAAAAGAAGGGCTCACTTAAAGGAAAACTGCCACTAATTGGCATGGGAAGGAAATTCCAAAGAATCAGCTCACATTTGGCTTCAGTATGACTCCAAAGATTTCCAAATGATGCACTTACTTACTTATGCTGAAAGACTTCTCTCGGGTACAACGTATACAAGTGAGTGGATGGGCTGTCTGGGCATGGAGTACCTCTGTTGAACAGGAGCAGATACCACTGTGCTAAAGAGACATTGATGGCCCTGAAATTACTATTCCGCTAATGTAAAAGATAAAACTGTGTCACACTTGGCTGTGCGTGTTTTAATGAAGCTGCCACACATGCATAGTTAATTGGATTTTTCCTCAGAGCCTGGAAGAAGCAGCTGGATGGCAACATCTGGCAAGGCAGTGGGAGTGTAGTCTGGCTTGCAAAACATGAGTGGGATTTCACTGCTCAGAAAAGCACAGGCAGGGTGTGAGGTTTACAAATGTCTTCTCTGCTGTGGCACATGGAGCATGTCCCCGCTAGGATGAGTTCTTTCTTCCTTCCTTACATTGCTATTTATCTCAAGGTGGTGAGCAAACTAACATGGTCATATGTTTTAAAACTTGTCCCAACACCAGTGACAGGCACTAACATTTTAGTTCAACTTTATAAAAAATGCAAGGGTCTTTTGCACTATCAGATGATGAACTTTTGGTGTATATATATATTTTTTTAATTTCTTTTTTTTTAGCCAATCCAGGAACTTTTGGTAAGAAGTTGCACCAGTACTGAAGAGTTTGTATGTTCCTCTTTACATTTGCTGAAAATGCCAATCTTACATTGTTCTGAGAATTAAGACAAGCTTGATGGTGTTTTCACTGCTATTAGTAATATGAATACTGCAATATGAATTTTTTGAATGACAATAAATTGAAATGGAAATGTTAAAAATGAATCCAATGTGATAAAGCACTTCAAATTATCCCATGTGGCAAGGTTAAGTGTTTAAATACACATCTGGTATATGCTACATATATATAATACTTAAGTGCACGTATAAGTGTGTACACTTAGACAACAAATATATTCTTTACATTATTAATATTAAAGTCTATTATGATGTAAAATAAGTGGGGTTTATTTATTATATTATTCTCAGTCATTTTAGATTAATGTTTAATGCACATGGGCCATTATGCACATTATAATAATTATGCAATAAGCAATTTAGAAATGCTCTCTGACCGGTGGTTGCCTTCTAATAATCTCACAAGACCCTTCAGGTGGATATAGTGCACCATTTACTCCCACTGCTATAAACCCTATATCCAGGGTCAGGTTGCAAAGCAGCTAATACTAATATATTCCAGATATTTTTAAAAAATGAAGCAATTTGCACTGAGCACTCATTGCAGGAAAGGCAAATAAAAGTGACATTCATGTGGGATGGCAAAAAAGTATTTGTTACAAACATTATTTGCCATATATTGCCTCTTAAAAATACCACTGGGAAGGAGCAAAGAATCTGGTCCAGATGACTCCCTCCAGGTCCACAGCATGCAAAGAACTGAGCTGGAAGATCTGTTATATAGCAGCCTTCCAATATCTGAAGGGGGCCTATAGGGATGCTGGGGAGGGATTCTTCATTAGGGAATGTAGTGAGAGGACAAGGGGTAACGGGTTCAAACTTAAACAGGGGAAGTTTAGACTGGATATGAGGAAGAAATCCTTTCCTGTTCGGGTGGTGAGGCACTGGAATGGGTTGCCCAGGGAAGTTGTGAATGCTCCATCGCTGGTGGTGTTCAAGGCCAGGTTGGACATATCCTTGTGTGGCATGGTTTAGTGTGAGGTGTCCCTGCCTATGGCAGGGGGGTTGGAACTAGATGATCTTAAGGTCTTTTCCAGCCCTAACTATTCTATGATTCCATATAACACTGGGAAAATTCAACCTCTTTCTAGATCTGAATATCCAAATACAGCTACAGGAGATGGAATTAAATCAGCTGTGCACAGGAGTCTGTGCCTTGTATTGATTGTAATGTCTGAAATGAAGCCAGCAAATGGAAATTTGAGAAGCAGTTGGGTTTTTTCTTTAGTTTAATCTTTTTTCTTCACTAATACATTTTATTCTACTGGTTATTATTTTTAACAGATTCATAAGAAAGTAAACAGCATTTCTCAACAGTATTTATACTGCCAGATACAAATCTAATAAATGTTATCTTTAATGACACCTTCTGTCACCTCTGAAAAGACTGCACAGCTCAGTACATTCATTTTAAGAAACAGCTGCAAAATCTGTTACCTCCTCTCTGTTGTTTCCTATTTGATCTATGCAATTCCTCGCACCATCCTGACACCTGTATTTGTACTGGGATGTTTGGATTAGAACAGATAGAAAAAATAAATCTGTCCTGGTAGAAAACACAACTGGGTTTGCTGCTTAAACTGTGACGCTGTTATTGCTGCGCTGGGACTTGGGCGCTCCACTCACTCCCTTCCCATGCTGGGGAAGGGCAATGCCAAGAAGGACATGGCTAGCATTCACCAATCCAGATGCTGCCAAAGGGTAAAGCTAATGGAGGCAGGTAAAGGAAAAGGTTTTCTTCCTATGTTAATACCACTAAAAAATATCTCCTTGGGTAATACCATTATCACAATAGTTGCAAATCCTAGGATGAATATTAAAATGATTCTCTAACAACTCACAGTGAGTTCCGAAACTGCTTTTAGTTCAGGACATTTTTTTGCCTTTTCTTGTGCCTTTATCTCTGTGGTATTGGAAAGGACACATGCTTTTCCTGCCTCTTGTCTTAAGATGGCTTTTGGTTGTTCGTTTTTGACAGCAGAAGACTGAGTCCTCCACAGCCACAAATCAGGGATGCAGAGTTGGGTATTTTTCTGTATCCTGCTGCTAATTCACTCTTTCGAAAAAGGAGAGCAAGCCACAGTCTACTCTAATCAGAGACCCTTTGCTGGTATACAACAAGATAGCTTTCCTCTCTTCCTCCAGTGCTGTATCATCCCGCTAACTCTTCTTTCCAGTTCACAGAGGTCCCTGGTATCCCAGCTCTCACCCTCATCCTCCTCAGCTGCAGGGTCCCTGCAGAGACTGAGGGAGTGCTACCAGCTGAACAGATCCCTTGCGTGGGGGCACACTGGGCAGCTAAATCCCAAGGTTGGCACAAGCCCTGACATCCAATGTCTAAATCACAGTCAAACACTTTCTTACAGCAGGGCATCAAAGGTTTTTCTGATGTTTCAAAATTATACATTCCCTCATATTAAATAATGAATGAAAAGAAAATAGAATTTCCTGTACTGCATATGCAAGCTGTTAGATTAATTTGTTCCTATCCAATATTCCTGGATTTATTTTCCATTGCAGCCGGCAGTAACACTTGGGAAGCATGTTTTGTTATTTTTCGTAACAGGCAGCTCTTGCTTCCTCAACAAGTTTCCATCTGATTCCTTTAATGAAGTACCTCTCACAATTGAGCTAATCTCCCCCTCAGCTACTCCTTTTCTCATTTCCACTGCCAGCCTCTGCCTTCTGTTCAATGCTCTGGCTGCTACAAGGCTTGAGAAAATGCTTTTACTGGTTCTACCTATTCCATCTCTAACTTTAGAAAATGAAGTATTTTCATGCCACCTCTACACAACACAATTTTAAACAGATCTAATCAGTTCTGCCCTCTACCTTTTATAACCAGAAATGTTTTCAAATGAAAATTGAGATATCCCATCCGTCAGTGATAGCCTCATCTCTCATTCTTTTCCCATATGTTTCAAGCAATTAAAAAAAGAAAAACAAAGTTTGCCTGACTTTGAGAACATCTTACCCTCAGCACAAAAGCCTTTTCCAAGTTTTAATTGAAGCTAAATGTCTATTTAGGTTACAAAGTCCTACCTTTAACTTAAATAGAATAATTCCTTTTCTTGTATTTAACCTTTGTTCAGCTACCTACCTTTGAACTCTTGGATAACTACCCCCTTCTTGTTATCCTTGTCCCACTTCTTCCATAACCCTTGCGTAACAGCACCCTATAAATCAAATTAAAGTTCTCTTTGGTGAAATTACTTTTTTTTTCTTTTTTTTTTTTTTTCACAGAGACAGTTTCTGTCACTTTGTTTGTCCTTTTTTTTTTTTGAATAAAACCACAATAGTGATCTAGGATATAATGCTGTAAGATGTTTGTAGAGTTTTAGACTAAATTCAGTATAGCAAGAAAAAAATACATAAACCATGAAACTAGCACCAATATTCCAGACTATGTCTGAATAGTCAACTTGTCTATGATGGCCTTCACCCTGCCTGCTCCATGGTCACTCATTGGATTCGCCTTCCTCCTCCACTTGCCCGTCACCCGCAGAGATGGACCACAAGTGGAATGTCAACCTGCTTGGGCAGGACACAGGAGGGATAGCTCTCTCCAAGGTGAGGTGAGGGAATGAGCATTCTGCTATTGCCTGTGCTTGTGGGTGCTCCCTCCAGGTGATGGATAGATAGTGGAGATGGATGCTCCACTTTCCTGCTAGGATTCAGAAAACTCAAAATAACATAAACCAGCAATACCAACTAAAAAGAAAGCAATGACACACTGCTTAATTTGATAGGCACGTTTTTCAGAATTACACCTCCTTACATCTCTCTTTTCTGCCTCCCTCTGATCACACAAACGGTTTCTGGCAATGCGGGAGGGAAGCAAGTGACAAGCGGGTTGTTTTGGGTTGCAGTAAGGCAGCATGCAACTCATTTTGCCCCTTAGTAACCTAATCTCTCATGTAGGTACCAACCCTAAGCTACATGTGCCTGGCGCTTATGAGGGCTTCTGTTATGAAATTTTCAGTATTACATTTCAGAATATATGTAGTTGGAAATGTATCATCAAATCCTCCCATGTTACTATTATCGCTCAAAAGAACGTGTTTATACAAATAATAGCAGTCTTTTAAAAATTAACATAAATCTAAAATTAACATCTTAAAAATTGTGGTATGGTCTGAATTTTTCTATTTCTATAATATTGGCAGTGTATGACTTAGAACATTCTAAACTATTAATACCTTGGTTTAAATGCTTGCATTAGATGACTTCTTGCTTCACAACAGACACAGGTAACACTCTTCCTTATTAATACTGGTCTCCAAATCTATTCAGAACAGACAATTTAATTTCTGTACTCACAACGCATGAACTAGTAAACAGTTATCAATCCCCTTCTCCTCAAATAGTTTCAAACTATTTAAATGTGAGTGATTTATAACTTTTATAGCTCTTGCAGACTTGGAACACGTGTAAATGTGGGCTTTTTCTTTTTCTTTTGAAATACCCTTTTTCATCACACATTCCACCTCACTTTCACTATCATATCCCAAATGAAGAGTAAATATTTTCTTAGCTACTGTGTGCATACAGATATAAATAAAGAGCTGATTATAAAATTAATAATGAATCCTTCCACACTGGGGTTTTAGAAAATCAGAGAGTAGAGTTGCACACAAGGGCAAGATACCTGGAGGCATGAAATGAAGTAGACTAAAACTAGTGACTGGGGTCACGGTTCACAGTCTATTTTGACACTGAATTTATTACAGGCAAGGCTAAATATTTAATTTCAAAAAGTACACTGAATATAGCTGGAGATACCACCATTCTTTCTGTGCATATCTTGCTTTTTCCTCACTTACATGAATGCATATCAGCCTCTGAAACACTCTCAACAACAAATTATTGCCTGGGCATTTCTTTAACCCAACATTAAGACACAGAGGCTTACTTCAAAGGTAGCAAACTTTGAAACAGGAACACGAAAAGTTTGGCTCCTGAAATCAGCCAACAGCCTGGCTCATTCTGAAAACTATTTCCCCATAGATTAACCTCATTTTTCCTCTATGGAGTAGCATGTTCCCAAAGAAACTGTAACATTAATGCATAATGGTAAGAGAGACAGCATTAGGGCACAGTTATTCACCATCAAGGAAAGCTGCACTGGCCCCTCACTGTCCAGTTTCCTTGGGATGCTCAGCTTCTTGTAGGCTCTTTTCATCTCAGCATGTTCTGCATGGCAGCACCTAGTAAATAAAGCAAAAAGAAATGGTTTTAATAAAATAATCTGGAATTAATAGATTTCTGAAACTAAAGGGTATTACCAAGATGAACATAAAGAAAGATCATCTTATTGAAACTAAAAATCATAATAAATGATACCGCTGAGAGGGTAAGCAAGGCAATATTCAGAAGAGTCTGGGACTGCAAAGTCCAATTAAGTCCCTTTTCTGAGTATCTTTGTATTAGTTCTATTTGGCATCAAAACATCAAAGCTTGCTTGTTCACGTGCCTTATTTCCCTGGGGCAACACCTCTGTGCCCAGGCAGCATTTTATAGCATGCTTTAAATTTGAATTAAGTACACTAACATTGCTCAAGTATGGTAGCAGTGGGTGACACTTCAGTCACGTGGCTGTAGGCTGTAAAAAGTGCATAAGTGCACGAGGAAAGCTGTTTTGCAGTTACAAAAATATCCATAGTTAAAATATTTTACCTGACCCAGTGATTTTTAGACCTACAGATATGCTTGTAAACATGATTTAGCCAGGCTTGTTCTAAACAAAAGTTACATGCTAAGGTGAACCAGGCTGTAAGTCCCTGTGTATTATTTTATAATAGAATGCTTGAAGAGTAACTGGCATTTTTTCCTTTATCCTCAAAGATGAAAAATATACTATTTAAAAGCTTTTTCTCCCAACTATGTGAATGCTCCAGGAAAAAGACAGGTCAAGAACGTTGAAAAGGGGGAACTCCCATATGTCTGTTTGCATTACACCCCTATGCTAGGAGGGCTGTGGGCTGGCACTGACAGCCTGGCTGGCATGGGGAGGGTGATGCACCCCCTTTGAGGGGGTGGGGGTCACCTTGTAGAGACACATCTGGCCAGTGTCCCCGTGAGCTGGTTATACACATAAAGAGGTGGTGCAGAGCATCACCTATGGCTCTTGTATGAAGCAGCAAAAGTAGCAAAGGCACAGATGATTCTGCTACAGACTCTCTAACCATGGATAACTAACCAACCCCAAAATAAGCTGCAGCACAGAGACATTCAACATATGAGAATAATTTATAGTGCTGGGTATTACGTCCAGGAGAGAAAACAAACATTCCCGTACTTCAAACTAATGAGACAATCTAAGTCTCAGTGCATTTTATTCTGCTTTGATGTTTCCATAAAAAAACTAATTTGCAAATAATTTGAAAATATTATGCATATATATACACATACACACACATATATCCCACACTGATATACAAATATTTCAATATTATTACACCACACAAATATTACACAACTATGCTGACATGCATTTATATACCTGTTGCCAGAGTGAATAGCTGAATATTGTGGAAATAATTTCCTTTCCTTTCCTGCACTGGCAGAGGTGGAGGCAAAGACCTGGGGCAGGGTGCTGCAAACAGTAGTTCAGAAACATCTGTGAGAAAAGTCAACAAACATGCACCAAAAGTGACTCCCCAAATCCTCAGCAAGTTAAATTTTCCTGGTGTTACTGTCAGACCAGCTAAACACATCTCGGTTTAGCAGAAGGTGTCCCTGCCCATGGCAGGGGGGCTGGAACTAGATGATCTTAAGGTCCTTTCCAACCCTAACTATTCTATGATTCTATGATTCTAAGATCAGTAAAAATAATCACTGCATTTTCTCAGCATTTTTTTTTACTTGGATTTTCTCTTTGGGTATAAGTCAGGTAAGCCTTCACTGAAATTTCTGGAACTACACTGAAAAAAACTACCAGAAGATGCCCATGTCTTTTGCAGCAGTGGACTATTCTGACTGTTTCTCAAAGTTTGTAGTTTCTCATCTGTATACTGAAAACATGCTTCAGATCAACATTCCCCTTACTAGATGCATATTATGTCCTATTAAACTGACTTCCAACAAACTTAATTTTGTGGTAGTCAGAAGTTTTTCTGCTTTTACACAACTTTCAAAAAATGAATACTGCCATCAGCCAGGGAGGCTTTTGCTGGCAGCACCACATGCATGACCAGAGTGATTATTTAAATACTCACTCAGTACCTAGAAAATAGATTCATTCATTAATATCTTATGAGAAGTATTTTGGGTCAGGCTTTTTGACTCTCATAATGCATTTTAATGCATTTCTTATTGAGTCTTCCATTACAGTTCTGGAGAGGTAATTTAAACTATCCTTCTATTCAATGTTCCCTTGCAAGAGAAGAACAAAGCTGGAATTCTCTACCTACTGCTAGATAATTCCTATGAGGTTTTTTTTATTTATTACTAATATACGTTTGATAGGGAATATACGTTTGATAGGGCATATACTTTCCACCATACCAGAAAGCATATTTATGAGAATACAAATACATATATGGGTCAAAAAAGAAATTATACTTTTCCTTAAAAAAAGGGGGAGCAAAATCTAAAGCCACTTTTTATTTAATGACTATGCATTGAAAATGTCAAACTTTGAGGCTGTAAATTTACAACGCAGATTGATTCAAAGTTCCTTTACATATCATGAATCATGATATATTCTTCTTGTTATTGCTGTTGTATAAAAACAACACCCTGGAGAGGAAATTTTTTCAGCTTCTAGAAATGTTGTTTTCACATTCAGGTATAGCATATACCTACACATAATGTGTCTATTGTGATAAATATTTACACACACAGACATGCATTTCCATATTCTACCAAACTGATTATACTACTAGGAAAATACTAAGTTAGCTGACAAAATGTACAGTTTTTCTCCTTTTTTAATATATAATGTATATAAAAACTCCCAACATATATTGCAATGTTCTTTCCAGCATCTATGAAGAATACTGTTTTCATACTCAGTATGCTTCCTTTGGTTTTGTGAGATAATTTTAAATAATCACGAAATTTAATAAATCAGTACATCTGTAGTAGCAAGGCCTAAAATACTACATTTCACATTTTGGTAATTATCTTCAAGAATGGTGATAAAATAAATATTTACTTTCTTAAACCTGATATTTTATCAGGTTTTAATTTTATTTTTTTAGTTTAAAAATATTAAGAAATCTATTTGTTTCACTACCAAAACCAAATGCACTTACTGCAAAATGTGTATGAGCTCACCACTGTCATTCTTAGGTGCTTACCAAAGATAGCGATGGGTACCTGCTGTAAACGAAAATATGGCTGTGCTGCAGCAAATCTGCAGCGTTTTTCAAACACACTGCAACCAAACAGCAGACAGAACTATTGTACATGATGAGAAAATGCTGCTGAGAAACTTTAATCCCTCAGTCCCTTTACTGCAAGTATCATGCTTTTATTCTTATTTGCTTTATAGGCACCTTATAAATATTTAACTTCAACATGACCCATGGAATAAATAAGCTTTTAGCACAAGGTGATCGAGTGGCTACTTAGTTTAACTTTCAGGTACAATTAAAACTTTTATTGCCATTCTACTGGAGAAGCAGACACAGTAAAATACACGAGATGAGGAAGTTCAGCCCAAGTGGAGCCCCCTGAGACCCTGAGTGCACCCTACATTCCAGGGCAGACAGGGGGGATGTGGCACTGCCCTGCACCCTGATACCTGCAGACAGTAGGTAAAAATTGTTTTTATTTCTAAGTCACATATTTTAACAATAGGAAAGAAGCCATTGGTGTTGAAAACAAACAATTTCAACTTCCCATTCTTTTTGTTGTTGCTATTGTCAGCTTCAGAAGTCCCCAAAGCCTAACAACATTATTTCAAGACATTTGGTTTAAATGTACACCAGATAATGAAAGAACATATTTTAAGAATATTTTCAGACACATAAAACCCCCCAGCAAGACTACACAACTGACATTTTGACAAACAGTGCACCAAAAAAAATATGGTCAAAGAAATAAAGATGGTGGGGAGAGTGACACTTTCTCTCCTGCTAATTGACAACCTGGGAAACAAACACATGAAAAGAATTACATTATGATATTACTCTAGCGAATACAGCCTGCCAGAAAATGCAGCCTGTTTATTAGTTTGAAATAAGCATCCATTTCGATCTCAGGCAGGGTACAGAGATGAGTTCTGGAAGCAGAAGGAACCTATCTGCAAGGTCTCACAGCACAATGTACTTGGAGAAACAATGAAGGTGCATTTGAAGGCCCATTAGACAGCAGAAAGAGAATCTGAAAAGACAGCAATTTAAATATTTTTAGTGCTCTGAGGCTTCTTTCTTATTTAACAGCTTAGCAGGGCTGCATATATTACAGGCAAGTTGGAAATAACTTCAAGATGGGAAGTTGAGAGAGTAGTATGTTAAAGACATCATTCAGCTGCTCAAATGACTCTTATTTAGGACAGTGTAATCCAGAAGAGAAGCCACCTCCAAGAGCTGTTTTTGGAGAAAAACCCAGAAGTCTGGCTTTAGATGTCTAGTATTTCAGACCCAATCATGTTACATCAAACTGTTCCTTGTCTGACTGTCCTGGTAGTCCTGTGGAAACATGGAGCTGGGAATCTCCCAAATCATCCCCAAAATTGCCATCCAGCAGCAGGAGGAAACAGAGTGCTGTTCACCTGAATAGCCCACGTTAGATGCAAGCATACCCCAAACCACTAAACTCCGGTATTTTGAACGTATTAGCCCCTGACAATACATTCATCGTTAGCAGTTTTACTGCAATAAAACCCACCAGCTCTAAAAGTCCTCCCACTGCACCCATTTTTAAAGATAAGAAGCTGGGGAAAATGGAAAGAATGTAATAAATGTGACACCCCAAAACTTATTACTGAAACAGATAAAGTATTACTAGAAGATAGAAATGAGAAAGAAGGAAAAGAATATGGTAAGACCCTTTCAAAAGTGCAGAGAAGAAAGTATAACAATTTAACTTCAAGCATGGCCTAACAATTTCATGACCACCCTCCCAACCCAAAGTCAAACATGCAGATTTTAGGGCATTCAGAACCAAATCAAATTCACTCCAAAATTCAATTTAATTAACTACCTGGTTTGAAGACCCCTACTACAGTGATCTACAGTGCAAATATAGGGAAAGGAGTGTGGAGGGTAAGGCTTTCTTTACGTGAAAATGGTTCCCTGCTCCATGTTTCTCTCTTTCAGTTCTAAAAAAGACAATAAATGTAAAATGCAATATTAAAATACTAAAAAAGATGCATTACTTACTTTGTACATAGTTAATTGCATTTTTATATAAATGTGCAAAAGAATGAACAAAATTTCAATGTAATCGTCCTTTTCCTTTTTTTGCAAATACCTCCCCCCCAGATGGGCGCGGTGAAACCTCAGCATTCCTGATGTCAGAAAACCTTTCTAGTGACTGAGTCCAGGATCTTTACTCCAGTTAAATGTCACCGTTTTTGTAACAAGTTTTTATTTTCAGGAAGTGAAAAATATTGTGAGACAATAATACTTCTATTAAAATAAGGTGTTTGAAATGAAGAAACCATATATGAATGTTTAGCCTTATTTTAAAAGGAACTGTACCAACCGCATTACTTTGAGAGCTGAGCTATACTTTCAAGGAATTTACCACTAATCCGTAAAGAAATAAATATCAAAATTTCTTTTTATTTTATTTGTTTAGAATTGCATTCAAACAAAAAAAATTCTGGGTTTCAACTGGTTGTTGTGTTACCTATGATGTCCTTAGTAGATATTCTTCTGCTGTTGGACTGCAGATTTACAGTATCTATGTCTTGTCTGATTTTGAGAAATAATGAACAAAACCTGAATGGTGCATTGTTCATTTCTATACCATGATATTACAATTAAATTACAATGTTAACAAATACATTTTAAACTTTTTAATTTTTTTTTTTTTTTTTGCTTAGTATTAAAATAGTACTGAAAGTCAGGAGGCACTTGGTTTATTTATGGACTTGTGAACACCTTCCACTTCCTTCAGCAATAACCTTTACTGTGATACTGCAGGATCTGATACATCTTAAAAAAAAAATCTTCTCTTGACTTTCATGCATGTTTACACAAGTTAATGGTGATATGCTCAACAAGAAAAGCATTGAAGTACAACGCTGTTTAAAACTAGAGATGCTTCTTGTCAGAGAAGTCCATGCAAGAGAACTGTTTCATCTCTATTTGCCAGCAGGCACTGCTTTACCACAAGTTATTTCCCTGGACAGGTAATGGGCTGACTTCCCACATTTTGAGGCTACTCAAACAACTGTGGTGAATAGGCTAATTGATGAGCAGAGACTAAAGTGAAGTCTTGCTGAGCATGGCTTAGCAGAAATCAGTGTCATGGGCCTCCAGGGGTTGGAGGGATCACTGATAGCATGTGCCCATGGTCAGAGATGGCATGGAGCTATATCAGAGCCTTCCTTAGCAGAAGAGAGCACAGATCAAATAACCAATATCAATATCAGTGTACCTAAAAATATATCTCTACTGTTAGATTGCCTTCTTTTCAAAATTTATGCTTATTAGAAAATTAACCACACCAAGCAATCAGGACAGACAACAGTAAATTCCATTTCACTTGGCCCCTTTGACAGCCTAATGGCAAGACCATCCACAACAAAATTATTGTATCATTTAGGAACAGAGGTGAAGCTTTCTACAGAAAACCATGTACATTTGATGATAGCAAGTTGGTTTAGCCTCTCTAGATGAATATCGCACATCCTTTTGCCTCCATCATCCTTTTCCAAATAACTTCTTTTTCTCTTTTGTGGGAATTTTCCACTTTTACTTTAATGGTATTTTCCACTGGCAAAGGAGGAAAAAATCATTCCATCACTGTCCCTTAATAAGTCCTGAGCACTGGCTAAGCACTCGCCTGCCTTGAGATACTCTATCCCTTTCTCACTTTTCTTTCCCAAATAACTTCTGCAAAGTTAATAAATAACTCCAAATATCAGTGAACACTAAATATAGGAAAGAAAAATAAAGAAAAAAGCCACACACATTATTGCAGAACAGTTTCAAATCCCTTATGTACACAAGTGAGGACCTGCGCTTAGCCCCTATAGCAAAATCCATTACACAGCCTGGCTGTCCTCAGGCATTTCTAATATGTGCAGGTAAATATTGCCTTATATACATTACATAAATTTAATTCAGAGTGCTGAAGATCCTCTACCAATTCCCTGAAACTGTTGCAGAAAGGCCTGCTGGGCAGCTGCTGGGATGAAGAGTTGAGCAGTTCTCCTGGCCAAGTAAATTTGAATTTTTATCCATCCTATAGACCTTATATGTACAAAACCTGTCACCAGAGTGCTTCACAAGAACGCTTTTGTGCTCGTGCTCTGCTGCCTGACTTGCTTCTGCCACGAGACCGATAGCTCGCTTGGCATATTGAGGGTCTTTGCTTGCACTGAAATCATTCTCCTCGGGAAAAGTGTGATGTTTATAAGTCTGAGTGGAGAAAATCTATAAGCGAAAATCCCTTTTTTGAGCAGTAATGTGTGCAAGGTGTGAAGTTACCCCATCAGTAATGACAGGGACTGTTCCTCGCAGCCTCATGCCACTGAGCAGTGGCATGTTTGCATAGATACTTGTGTACAGACCTTTCTGAATCAGGTTGCATTTTCTGTTCTTTTTGCATTTTCTCTCTTAAACTTTTTAATGAGCTAGATTTGTACAACTTCATCTTACAAGTAAGTGTTCTTGTGCTCTTCTGCATGTTTTTCCTTGAACTTAATAATACCTTGTCTATCTGTACTGAGAGGGCTGTTAAAGATTTTATCTTTTACATGCAAGAACAGTGGTCCAGTTGTGCTTTTTTTCATACTTTTATGTCTCCCTACTCCAAAACCAATTCTCCATGAACTTATCACTGTTGAAGACAATAATAGAAAACAAAATGCAGATTGAAACTTTAAAGCTAAGTTTGAAGCTAGAACCAACCCTTATGGCTATGTTAGAAATGTTATAAAATACATCTTGTTTATGGGAAAGCTGACACATTATTTTTGTGCCTCTGATCTCTGTAGACCATAGCTGCACTGAGGAGTTTTGATGATTGTCGTGGTTTAAGCCTCTCAGCCACGCACTTTGCTCACTCACTCCCCTCTCTTTCTTCCCCTCGCTCCCAGGGGGGGGATGGGAAGGAGAATCGAAAGAATGCAACTCCCACAGGTTGAGATAAGAACAATTTAGTAACTAAGGTACAACACAAGACCACTACTGCTACCACCAATAATAATAATGACAAGGGAAATACATGGAAAGAGAATACAGTTGCTCACCACCCAATACCAAGCTCAACCCAGCAGCTAACCTCCCACCCTTCCGGGTCTCTGTCCTCTGTTTTTACATCCAGGGCATGACGTCCTGTGGTATGGAATATCTCTTTGGTCAGTTTGGGTCAGGTGTCCTGTTTCTGCTTCCTCCCGGCTTCCCCTCCTCCCTGGCAGAGCATGAGACTCAGAAAGTCCTTGGTCAAACCAAAACATTCTAAGCAGTAACTAAAAACATCGGTGTTATCAGCGCTGTTCCCAGGTCGAAAGTCAAAACTACAGCGCTGCACCAGCTACCAAGAAGGAGAAAAATGACTGCTACTGCTGAACCCATGACAATGATTTTACCATGAGAGTGATGAGAAACCATAAGGAAAAGGCCACCAGATCATATATTTTGCATCCAGAAATGATGTATGGAGCATTAAAGTTTGCCATGTATATTATCTGTGATAATGATCACACAATTTAACAAATTACTAAAAATAAAGATAAGTGCATCTGAAGTTTTGGACATTTCCTTTGCAGGCTCAGCTATTTTGCATTTTATTTCACTTTGCAGAGAATTTTGTTTGGTCTACTGCAGAAATACTATCATCAAATATTAATAGTTTTCCCCTATTTATAGTCATGAGTGTTTGACTGCTTTCCATCGTTCTAATAAACTATTCTGAAAGGAAAGAATTATGAATTGTCTTACATGATGAAGCAATATTACACTCACAGTTGAAAACCAAGTTCCATTTCTGAAAAGCACAATAATGAGCAAGTCTACATGACTGATGAAGAAATGCTAGGGCTCTCAACATACAAATGCAATTTGTCAATCTTTTTTTTTTTTTTTTTAAGTACCAGAACACTTCAGATATTCTTGTAGCTTCTTCACACAATTCAAAACCCACTTGAACTTCTGTGGGAGGCAATTAACAATAATGAAAGCTAACTTCAGTGTTGAATACATTGTTTTTAAATGCCACCCACAGAAGTTCACGTAGATCTTGAATACTTTAGGTGAATAAAAACATCTATTTCAAAAAGATGGACAGTCTATCATGCATCAAGAACTTTGGTTTGCCTTCATTGCAAATTCAAAAAACCTGCTATCAAAGCAGAAATAAGGTTTTGCTTTGAGAAGGTGAACACAATGTGCACAGACTCATTTCACTTAAAAAGACTAATTGTAACATGAACAGGAAGGAACTCAACCTCCAGATTCACTTCAATTTCTGGGGCTACCTATCAACATCACACCTAGATTCATGACCTCTTATCTTTTTTACTTGGATGCATCTAAAGACAATGAGCAGAAGACACCCCTCACTTGCAGAATGAAGCTTAAACAGATCTAATTTCTCACAAATGTCTCAGTATTTTTTTCTGAATGCTTTTAAACAAAAACTGTTTACAGAATAAAAGACAGTGTTAAAATGAAGATATTTTAGATCAAATTAATGATTTAGTAAGTGCAACTCTTGCTGCTATTATGCTTCCACATCATTTCAGAAAAAGGAGATAGCTAGAAAAAAAATTAAGAACTACTACTAACAAAGACTAGTGTAACACATTTAACTACAAAACAATTAAAAAGCAACAGTTTGAAGAAGATAATACAACAAATGTAATGGCTTACTTTGCGGCTCAGACAATGAAGTAACTAGATGTAATATATCTAGCAGTTAATGCATTCAGTACTACATAAATAACAGATTACTGCAGTATAATTTAGTATGCTAATAAAAACTAATAGATGATGAAATTATGGCTCTTTTACTCACACCATTGGTTCCACTGGGTGTTATTCTCCCACTGAAATTAGTGAGGCTACTCCCATTAGCAAGACAACAGCAGACTTGGGACCATTAGAGCTAAATATAAGCCAAAATGCTATTACTCTCCTTTGCACAGAATAACTGATTTTGTGAATGGGGAGAGATGGCCAGGTCCTTTGGAATGGTGCACCAAATGTTTCCAGAGCACAGCATGTTTGCAGGTCCTGCAGGAGCCTCCCTGCCCAGCTGGGACAGCTTTGTCCTGGCAAGAGAAGGCTCCAGCCACTGCTCTCTGCCCTTACCCCTTGTCCCAGCCGTCAGCACTTTGAATTTGGTAAGAGTTATCACAAAACAATGAACAAGGAGGTGAAGATAAACAGTCATCTAATTGCACTAGTCAAGGCTTAGGCTGAAATTAAACAATCTCGTATTTAAATGCTCTCTTTCTACTCACACTAAGAAAATCCTCTTGAGATAATTTAATTACCTCTAAGAGGGCATTATACCACAGCCTAAACATGAAAATCTGAGAATACTGTGTCATAGCTGATGATATTATCTGAGTCACTTTTGATGGGATTAATGTTGTTTAAGTAAGATGAAGAGAATTTCACTGCACAAGAAGAGCCACAGAACAACAGGTCCAGAGAGTGAACAATGTTGTTAAAGGCAAAGGTGGATAATTATGAAATGTAATTATACTTTGAGTTTCTCGGGGAAAAGAGCGAGACTTGATAAACATTTTAGCATACCCCTGCTGTTAAGAAAAAAGGATATCTTAAGGAAATTAAAAACATAGGCCAGCAGTTTTTGCAGCAAGAGTTTGAAATGCTGAATCCTGGGATTAGACAGGTCTTTTAAATATATGAAAGGATAATTCATTTCATATAACCTATACCTATACAAATGAAAGCAAGAGGCAACAGGAATATCATACAAATACATGCATATATGTGGATGATGAGAATGTAGAATCTAGACTATTTATCAGCTAAACCTAACACAGAGCCCTCTTTTTAATGGTGGCTTCTCTTCACCATGCTCAGAGGGAACCCTACCACTTCTCCAATGGCAGTAGCTATGGAGTGGATTGAGCTTGGATGCTTTAAACTTCGAATAACATTCTGAACAAAATTAAATGGAAAAACTCATAGGAGAAAGGAATAGAGGTAAGGAATCACATTCATTCTAGTTCCCTACACCTTAGTACTAAAACGTGTGACATTGAATAGTTCACACTAACATTGCCCAACACAGGCTGAAATGGATTTACCATGTCTTTTCTATTATAAAATGTGAAATAGACAGGGTAATAGCATGACAGTGGGTATGATTTCTACAATAAACAAACACACATTACTGGGTAAAGCAACAAAATTTTTGTTCACTCTTTAGTTCATTGTGAATTCAAGTTTTTGCACATAGCATATCAGATAAAAAATCAATGATACGATCCCTCTCCATTTCAGCAAGCAAAAAGAAAAAAATGGGATGTGCTTTACTGAGGACTCTTAAAGTTCAAAAAAGTTGTAAAAAGAAGTATTTTAATGGAAATATTTTTAAATAACTCTACTATTTGGGCAACATAGCTGAATTCCAAAAAATTTGACTCCTCAAAGCTGTTGCAAGACATGGCCTCAGCTGAACTAAAATTTTGCTATTTGGAACCACTTGCGCAAAACTGCTGTTCTTTTTTGTGTTTATCCGATTTAGGACAGGTATTATGGGGCCAGAAATGTGTGATGGCTGCAGAAACAGATGTACCAAGAAAATCTATACCTGCTTTAACTATGATCCTTCATCTTGTTCAAATTAAGATTTTCATGTGTAGTTATGCATGACTTTGGCTATTTTGATGAATCTGTGTTTGAATATATTACATATATTGAAAAAAAATTCAGCATATCAAAATCTTCTAATAAAATCAGTGACAGATTAAAAATATGCTTTGTGAGGCTAACAGGAGTAACTAGAAGATACATCTATGTGTGTATTTTCATCATTTGGTGTCCCCCTTAACAATAAAACCCCGTAAGCTGCCAAAATGTCAAGGCGTGTTGACTTCACAACAAGCAAAGAAAGAAAAACTTAGGAAATAGCACAAGAATAGAAATGCTGAAAGAGAAAATAAAACTTTGAGTTACTGTACATTTTTCAACATTTACACAGATCATGTATCTTTCAGATCAAGTACCTAAAAATAAAAATGTCTACCTTTCCCACTAAATTAGTCTCAGCCAGAGTATGTTGTCAGATACATACATTATATAATACCAAAATAAAAGGGTATTAAAAATAGAAGAAAATAAATAAATCAAATACCTTGCTTTGAAATAAGAGATTTGCTTACATATACATAAATACAAATGATTCTTTACTTATGGCATATATACCCTTAATTAGAGGCTGATGTACAGGATTTTTCAAAAAACAAGAGAGGTTTTCTCAACATACTTCACAATATACATCTGTATAGTCATGCTACATTAAACTACAGCGTGCAGCGATGTCTTTTGCAGAACAACATGAAGGCTTGTTTATAGCAATATATTTCAAAGAATCATAGAATCATAGAATAGTTAGGGTTGGAAAGGACCTTAAGATCATCTAGTTCCAACTTTTGTTTTTTAAAAACATATTAAAAAATCAAAAAGTACAATCAATCCTGCAACTTGCTGCAGCACATAAGCAGAAGTTAGTGATCTAAGCATTGCTACACATCCTGATTTGAGAACAGTCCTACAACCAGAAGATGCGCACAGTGCTGCAGAACATGCAGAGATATAGCACCTCTAATTTCAGCAACAGTGTTATTGCAGAGGATCTAGGGGGAAAATCAACCAATCATCCCAACTGACCAAACTAAAGAAACCCAAACAAAATCAAACAACCAAACAAAAAAATAACAGGAAAAAAACAGAAGCCCAAGCAACCCTGATTACTCAGAGCTCCCATGACTTCAAATTTATAAGGTTGAAAGCACTGCCTGCCAAAGTTAGTAAGGAAAGCACACCCATACATTTGACCCAAACATTTTCCTGCTTTCTTGACACATTGCTTCAAGTAAAACTGGACATCTGAAGCTGCACCTCCACTGACTGCTTGAAAACTCAGGATTAAATCTAATATTCATTTAACAGTGACTAATGTAACTATAAGCATGCAAGATGTTTCAGTATAAAATCACAAAGTATTGCTGTTAGAGCTCAGTGGGTGACCTTGCAAGAAAGAAAACAGAATCAAGCAAGAAAGGAAATCACTAGGAGTGAGAAAGAAATCCTTGGGTACAAAATATGATGGAAAATTATTTTCTTGGAAGTACTGTATTAGAAATCAAACACATTGCTTGTATTAATTAAAAACTAATGGAAAAATGGAATCGCTTTCCATACTGATACTGGGAACGAAGAATACTTTTTGTACATTAAGAAATTTTAAGGATTTTATTTGCCTATTGAGATGTCGTCAAAATAACTTCAAATGTAAAGCTAACAGAAAAAGTAGAAACCAATTCACTAGCAGTGAACAACAAGACTTAGCAGTTGAGATATATTTAGACAAAGAATTATTAGAAGATCTGATCCACTAACAGTAATATGCGTGGTCTTATAAACTCATGTGCCAGTCTCTGTGCTAGGTGGTATTCTTAACACTGCTAATGATGGATAAAGTGTTGGTCCACACACGTATTTTTGGAAAATGCAAATTCAGGTCAACAGAACTATTTATATCTAATTCTCAAGATTGTCTCATTTAAGAAAAATGTTTTAGTAGACATCAAAGCGGGGTTTTTTTTTGTTTTAACATTTCAAAGGATTTTTTTTCTATTTTTTACTTTCAATGTTTCATTGCAAAGTACTTCTTTTTTTAAAGATTAAACCATAAAGACACTTTAAAGATTTTTGTTTTGTTAGGGAAGCAAATGAAAGTAGTTTAGACTAACATAAAACAAGCCACTAGATGTCTGAGGCATTTCTGGCACACGTGGCAAAAAGTATCATTAACCACACAATTTCATAACTTCACAGTTACGAAATTACATCCCACTACTCAATAAATAAAATACAGTCAAATAGTCACATCATAATGTGCATGTGTCCCCATTCCTTAAAGTATACTATTAATAAAGTTTTATTTCGTTTTATTATTTTTTACAGATTTGGTATCAAATAAGTCAACAGAACTCCATGCAAAGAGCCTGCTGGTATATTCTGAAAGTTCAGAGCTTCTGGTGTGCTCTGTGTGTGCAGCTGTATGTGCTACTTGCCCACTGCATATTTCTTATTCTGTATGTGTATTATATATATATTTAAACACCCTTCATACAAACATTTTTATATAAAGACATGGAAGTACTGAGAATGAGTATGCGGTTTTGAAGCTTCTCTGGCTTGGTCACAGAAATCTAGTAGCATAGTTTCAGAGCTGAAATGTGGGGTTTTTTTATTTCTCCTTTCCTTTATTTTATATATTTTTTCTACCTGTAAGATTCTGTGACCTATTTGCTAAGGAAAGAGCTTACCTGTTTGTTGGAAGGCGTCCGCCTACCTGTCTGACTTGAACAAAGCCATCAGCTTGATCACAGGAGATGCAGCTGTTTTCCCCAGCTAGGCAGCATGTAAGAAACTCTACTGTTGCGTTGTTTCTAAACATTTACCATGGAGACACAAATCCCATCATTCTTTACTTTTAAGGTACACACCACAAACCCAAGAATATTTGGGAAACAGAGCATATTTTGGAATTCTTACTTTTCATACAAGGGAAACAAACCATTCAATCAGTCATCTCCATTCAGACAATTTCTCAATAAATGTCAGAGGAATTTATAAGGTACTACTAATAACCTTTTTTTTTTTCCCTTCTTTCCCATCCTGATCACAATTTAAACATGCAGAGCTTGTTTTGAAGACTTCACAAGCCCTGCAAAACACTAGGACAAGGCCTGGAAGATGTCACTTTGCCTGAACTCTAGCTAGTCATCAGCAGAGAAGCTACTTGGGTAGAACTTCTGTTTTCAACAGCTAAATGTTTCAAAATTATAGCAACCGCCATCAGATGAATTGATGCTTGTGACCTCTGCTTAATGACAGATATAATTGCAAACCATTTCTCCAAATCTCATAGTCTACTAGCATTATTCTCTGAAAAAAGCCTGAGAACAAAGCTACACCCAAAGGATGCTTTTGTATTTGCAGTGACGGCTTAGGAACTAACAGCAATGTCTTGTAACAAGCTCTTCTTTTTATGGGCTGGAAGTCAAACATGGGAAAAATGCATTCCTGCTAGAGGAAGGATAAATGCATTAAGGAGTGAGAACTCCATTCTAGGAAAATACCCAGCCAACCTTATAAAAACTAAGAAACAAATAAATATGTTTCACCAAATCTAGGAAACAAATTCCAGAGTGGTACGATCATTTTGAAAACATGAAATAGAAATAAAATTAACAGTAGACTGCACTAGAGTAAGAAAAATTAAGCCATACACTTTCCTTTAAGCCTGTAAGATTCAGTCTGATATGTGAATTAGACTTTAAAAAAAATAACTGGGTCTTTACAGCAGGTCAAAGCCTCAAATCATACTTAAAGCATTTGTATGGAGAGCTTACACTGAGAAGGGGAAACCAGGCCAACGAAAGAACTCTTTGGGAAGGACATGTTTCCATATTGCTACTAACTTCACAAGGCAACACAATAAATCCTTTAACAGACCATAATTGGATTTCCATAACAGAATCTTCACATTCAGTTATTATTCTGATTCAAAATCTGAAGTCACAGGGACATATTTCTCTGAGGGTCTCATAAAGCCCATTTTTCTTAACTGCTGTGGGACTCCAGCAGACAGAAGTGCTGGGTAACAGATGGCATGCTCACTGCTTTGCAATATCAAAAGAAGGCTTGCACTGCTTTTGTTTTCCAATTTGTTTAATTTTACAGATCTGTGGATATGCAAAATTAAATAAAACCTTCTTGTCCCTCAGCCTAATACATAGTTATGGTTTACATTCTAAATAGCCCCCAAAAATGTTCAAGGACTCCAAGTCCTCAAATACATAACAAATGACAGCCTTTGTTTCAAACAGTTTGCAATTTGAACAGAAATCAAAAAATTATGAACAACTGGAATTGTTATTTTCTCATCCTAAAAGTGGCAAAAGATGCTTCTGATTGAGAAAAAAAATGAAACTAAGAGTGCTGAGTATAGGTATGATAGCTCAATGAAGCAATTCTTTTTCCTTCTTACTACAGCCACTTTACATAGAGGTAGCTGCAGGAAACAGATAAATTAACAGAGAACTAACTGTACACATCTAATTGCATATTTAAGCCTACAAGGGTAAAACATTCCAGAAAATCTGCAAGCCTCACGCAACACCACTGCCACCAAGCTATAGCAGTGGGGCTTTCAGGGATGACAAAGATCTGGATGGGCAGAGTAGTAGCTTATTGAAACTCCAGCAGTGCCACTTGTCTATCATCTGGCTTCACTGTGCAAAGAAGCAAAGATCCAAGTAGGGCCCTAGAATAAGCCAGTTATAACCAATATCCATTGATCCCCTGCAGACCAGCAGCACTGCTGAAGTGCTCAACAGCAGGCACTGGCTCAAGGTCTGCAGTATTGTCATTGCCAGCCAGTGTATTGCAACAGAGTAGTCTGGTAGAAAAGGTTGGTGAGAAGTTTTAAGTCTCTCTATTGAGATGAGATATACTTCCCCAGTTAACCCATGCTTTTCTGTTTTGATTTAATGCAAATAAACACCTTTCTGAATAAGAATCATCTTTAGGCTTTCACACCTCCCATCCCTACAGGAAACATGCCAGGGACAGCAGTGCCCTGCTGTTGCAGTGCAAGTCATGCAGGAAGTGGCACCTCATGAAGAAGCAGAATTAGAATTAGACCTTAAAAAAATCCCCTGGGTCCTTACACTGTATCAGGCAATGACTCTCTGAGAGTCACTGGATGTATCTTGATACTGCCTCCAACTATTAACCTAAGTTTATTGGTATTTATTATTGATCTGAGGGAAAGCAGTGAGGCAGACTCACTGGCTTTTTCGCTGTTTACTAAGCAGGATGATGGGACAAGGTCAGTGCTGTCGGTTCCATGCATTCAGCTGGGGAACCACAGCTGCCAGTGCAAGTATCAGAGGTGGACGGTAATGGTCAGAACACATGAAGCACAGAAGATGTCTGTGGTAGAGCAGGACAGTTTATCAGTTGATTTACCTAGACCCAGTGAAACTCTGACTTTGTTCTGAATAGCAAAGCCAGAGCTTAAAGTGCTGCTTTTGTGCTCTGCAATGTCTGGGTAGCAGAGACAAACTCTCAGTTTAATCAGGTACCTTAACCTCCAATATTTAAAACAGTGAGAGCACTGCAAATATCAGCTACACAAGAGGCATTCGCAGAAAACATTTGCCTTAGCAACATAGTGTACGTATCAGAGCAAACTTTGTGGGCATGGGGTTTGAGGACCCCAACTCTACTGAGTTATGAACTCTCACTGCTCTGCAAGCACAAAACTGTGAACCTTGGCTGTGTCAGAAGAGGTGCTCCACCAGCTTTCTAAACAGACCAGCATCAGCTCAAATGATGCAGATGAAGGATAGCAAAAATTGAAAAGGCTAGATTATATGAGGGTATGTATGTGTGCATATATATGTATGTACATATATAAATATTTCACTTTAGCTCTCTCCCAAATGTTGTGAGAACTAAACTAATTACGTTCTTCACAACTTTAATTAAAAGACTATGGTTTTGATATTTTTCAGGAGCCTCTTCTTTTTTAAATGTTGGGAAAAAGTATATTATCTGATGTAATGAACTTCTGTGACTTAAGCAGTTCTGGAAATTGCAATAGTATACCTGAATTTGCTGCTTATATCTTCTGTAAGTTTCTTCAAATTATGGCTGAAGTTGTAATGACCATGTACTGCACAGTAACCATTAACTGTAACCTAATGCTCTGCTGGCTGGGCAGTAAATCACACTTCTTGTGCAGAATGACATGGATTTTTTCCCTTTTCAATACCCACCTAGGAAAGTCAGTTCATTTTTTGTCTGCAAAACTCAGCTCCTCAACTTTTAAATTTCTCTCAAAGATACAGAGTGATACCATAAGTCATCCAGAAGTATATTTGGATTTAGGAAATGAATTTTGCCTGGACTGTCCTCAAATCCAGGCAATTCACATTAGGTTTATGGGGTATCTGCTCTGTGGAAAGCACAGAATTGTATTAACCACACAGGTTATTTCTCTTGCAAAGAAAGTTGAAGGAAACAAGCAAACAGAAATTGTTTAAAAGAAATGTCTTTACAGCTTCAGTTACAACTTATTCCTGCAATTAAAAAAAATAAAAATAAAAATCTTATAATAACCTCATGGGGGAAATGGCTTTCCTGATTAACAGATTCTTTATGTATCAGTGGCATCAGAAATCATTTTATGTTGTGTACAGATGTAAATATTTGCAAAGGAAATGACAAATTTCTAATCAGGATTCACCTGCTGCCAGACTCACTGTGAGAATATACCAGTGACTGTCAACAAAGTGTCAAATGAAATTATGCAATGTGTGAAACAAATGTAGGCAAAGATCATTTGGGAGACATTAGCAATCATGTTAAATACATGTAGCAATGCTAAAAGCCTGAATTTCAAAGGCCTGGAGGTATCTGATGAGATAGTTAAAACTGCTTTTTTTAGCAGTACTGAAACATAGAATCATAGAATCATAGAATAGTTAGGGCTGGAAATGACCTTAAGATCATCTAGTTCCAATCCCCTGCCAGGGGCAGGGACACCTCCCACTAAACCATGCCACCCAAGGCTATGTCCAATCCAGCCTTGAACACCTCCAGCGATGGAGCATTCACAACTTCCCTGGGCAGAAGGTGGCTTTCTGCACCTACCTACATTTGAAATGATCCTTTGATGTTTCTGTTTTCAGATAGAAAAATACCTTTCTGAAGCTGTGGAAGGAACCAAGGCAACTCCAAGGAACAACGCCATCTTAAGATTAAAGCAACGGTTAAAGGAGATGATTTCTGACACCAGGCAGCAGGGCAGAGAGCTGGTCTCCTCTGAACCCTATCTCATTTCTAGGGTTCAGGTACTCCTTAACACATTACTGTGTTACTAACAACAGGGTTCTGTAATTTTTCAGCTTGATCTAAAACAAGGTGACTGTGCTGCAGCTAAGCAGAGTGGCTCTAAGCATGGGTCAAACAACATGGAGTGTCATCAAGGAGTCCTGGGACAGATCTGGAGCACTATGTAGAGTCTGTCAATAAAAAAACATAGAACGAAAAAAATCCTGGATTTTATTTTACTTTGGAAGAAGCCAAGCCTCACTGAGCAAAATCACAAATATTAACAGGTAAGTGCGGAGGACTGAGGCTTGAGACCAAACCGGGGAGCTAAGCTTTTGACAGCACAAATATACTTGTAATTTCAAACAACTCTATTTTTTCCCCTGCTTTTAAATTTGCTGTTTCCCTCTTAGTTCATAACAGAGATAAATCCTCATAAAGAGTAAACATTGCATTTGAAAAATGCAGTAAAAATTCATCTGCCGTTTTCCCCCGCAAAGAAAAAAAAAAAAAAACAAAACGAAAACTATTTGCATAGTGATGCCCAGGCTGTTCTTTTCGTCCCCACTGGCAGGCTCCGATGCTTCAAAAACAGAAAGAGCAGAATACAAATCAGTTACTACTTCCATGACATCCCATGATTTCAGCTGAGAGCAATTTACTTAAGATGTATTTCTTTGGCTGGGAATACACAGCACCAGTTCTCCTTATTGTCCTGGACATTTCACCCACAAAACCATTAGTTTCCTCTGAGGACAGAAGTAAATAGCACAATTTGTTCTCACAGAAGACTAGCTGTTTCTGAAATGTGAAGAAGCTCATAGCAAATGGGCAGAATGTTAGGAATAAATAAGAAAAATGGGGCAGCAGAAATAAATCTTCTACAATGACTTCTCTCATTCATTTAAATGGGAAACAGTCTTTGCTGTTGCTTGCAGGAATCAAGACACAGCAAAGTTTGCATGTTCCAGAGAAAATATGTTTAGTTCACTCGTAATTTTCCACACAGATTTGAAATATAAACTTTAAAGAAAAACATGAAGACATGGACTTCTGAAAACAGCTAGCAATTTAAGAAAATCAGCAAGAGGAGAAAAGATATATACAACAGCCATTTAAACAATAGATTGCTTTCAATATCTAAGCAAGCCAATGAAAATACAAAATCTTATCCTATTTTTCAGAAAACTGCTGCTACACCAAGGCAAGAATTAAATAGTAGATATTGTACCTGATCTTACAAAAAAGTTTAATATTAGTCACACTTCATAAGTCTCTGAAACTCCATCTGACAAAAGATTCACCTTTTCCAGGTGCTATTTCTTGCTTTTCTCTTGGCTATTGCAGAGTTTTCCCTCTGCAGTTTAATCTAAGTCTCTTCAGATGCTCAAGAGAATTAGATGAAAATGGTAAGTCATCTCTCTTGACGCTTTTCAAATTATCAGGAAGATTCAGTACAAGTGCAGGTGACAAACCTGCAGCAGCCAGATTTCATTAGGAATTTCCTGAGCAAAAGCAGAAGTAAGAGATCTCACCTGTCTGAATTCTTCCTGAATTTTCCAATGATATAGTGATCTAGCCAGTTCTTCCCAGAAGACTTTCAAATGATTATACTTACTGGGGCAACACAAAGAGGAGTTATCATCCAAGCTGCACAATCAGAGAGAAAGGGAAGAATTAGGTAAGCAAAACCTTGCTTGGAAGCATTGGTTTCCAAGTACTTCTAGATTTTAGCTAAGGTAGAGGATGGCTCAGGTCAATTAGAATCACAGGTTTATCTAAAAAATTTAAAACTCAATCTCCTATCCCAGTGCCATTCCCTGTGCTGCCCCTTCCAGCAGATGCCTCACCTCTGTAAGGAGCAAACACAGTGGCACCTACAACACACAGCTCTGGTGTCCAAAGCAAATCTCTTATCCAAAACAGTCTTTTAATTTAGTTTTTTCCTATCCTTTTGGGCCAGAGAGGAATTAAAAGAAACTTTCATAATCCAATGTGTCCAAAGAAGGTAGTCCCCCAGAAACATTTTCTTTCAGTAACAGAAGTCCATGAGTTTGTTTAATTTCGAATTTATTCTCTTCAATATAGACTGTGATTTCACTTCACAAACAGCATTCTCCTTCCCAACCTGACCAACTGATTGATCATTCCTGTTATCTGTCTCAGAGCTTCCATGATGAATTTTGAAGAGAAGTTACAGGGTAAAATAAATTCATAAGTGGTTGAAATTAGAAACCTCCAAATTTAAGACCAAATTACAACCTTCACCTTTTTCTCTAACTTTAAACCAGCAGAGATGTGGGCATTTTACAAGTGCAAAAGTGCCATGACTTGTATGCTGCGGAGCAGAGCAATGTACAAATTACATTAAAAGTAACCAATTTAAAATTTCAAAGCATTTCACACTCAAATGCCTTAGCAACTATGCTCCTTCCTTTTATATTCAAGCAGAGTTAAATCTGGATTATTTTAACATAAGAGGGCAAGAAAGGTTACTGTAAATATGGTTTTGTTTTGGTAAGAGCGCATCCACACCTGTCTATGAAAATGGAAGCTGACATCTCGTATACAGCAGGGGATTAGTGCAAGAACAAAAGAGCTACTTCTGTTTAGATTCCTTTGAACATGGGTATAGTTAGGGATTCGGCTCATAAACTTTAACGATTATGCAATTAATGTTTCAATTAAAGTGTGTGTTTTTCATGAGCTCCATTAAAACTTTTGGCTGTAATAAATAATGTTGCCAGCCAACCACAGGAAAACACATCCTGCAAGTCTCTGCAGATACCACACAGCTATAGCTAAAAATATGGCTAAAAATAGCTATTTTTGTGACAGTGATTGTCATAGGAAAAGAAATGCCATGTCACAACTGCAGTTTTCTAAATGCATTGAAATGCAGCCTCGTCATTAACAGACTTTTACAAACCTACAGGATCCTACACAAGGAAGACTGAAGATTTTCCTACCTCTGCATATGAACAATTTGCCTTTCCAGACTCTTACTGCCAATAAAGTGTCACTGAACACTGATACCAATACAGAAGACCTACACATTGGGTGTGAAGGCATGGTGTTAACAAACAGCTTAGCATCAGGTTGTTCACCAACAGTTACAGACCTGGACAACAGCACTACAAGGATGCAGTCAGACAACTTTGGGAAAAGATGAAGAAAGCATGATACAGATAATTTGGTTTTCAAACGGGAATAAACGCAGTTTTCAAGAAGCTGCGGACAGAGCAATACAGTAGCCTACAAAAAGTGTTTCACCTCTCTATCAAATCTTAAAAGTGGTAAGAAGAAAGCAAAAGTACCTCTGCAATGTGATTCTGGCTGAAGATGTGAGATATGTGAGGCCACTCTAAGCTGAAGCTCAGATGAGCCATTTCAACCAAAATGCTGGGTGCAGCCGTGACTTTTGTGGTGGTGGTCATCACAGCACTTGTGTGGAGATCATGGGCTCAGATTCGGTCACAATCTGAGAACCTATAAACAGAAAATATTTTATACATATTTACCAGCCCACACAACAAAATTTCCTACATAATTACCAGGAAAGCTTGGTCTCACACTCAGCCTTGGGGCTGAACAGTAAATGGAGTTTTCTACCTCTGACACCAGAGGTGCCACCATTCTGCTTACATTTATTTCTTTTAGTCTCATACAAATGTATTAGTACCAAAATGTTAACAGAATCATAATTTTAAAAAGAATCAGTTAAAATAACTTTGCCCATGAAAATTGTAAATCAGGTTGTTCAAACACAGGGGAGAACCTCTTTTAAAAGAAAGTGTTTATCGATTAAACAAAAAAAGCATTGAAGAGGGAACATATCAGACATATGCAGGATGAACTATGGTTAAGAATAATTTTTCCTCCATATTAATAAAAACTCTGTACACATAGAAAGTCTGTGATGTTTTACATTAACTTATAGCACTTGGATCTAACAAACTTGTCAAGCTCAAAAAAATAAAGTGCATGTAAACTATAGTCCCCTTTCTAGATTAATATTATTATTAGGCTACTGTGGTTTCCAAAGAAGATAGATTTTATTCAGGACTTTCATTCAGTAATGCATGTTGCAAATAGTTTAATATGTCAGCTATGGAGAGTATTTCACCTTAGCAAGATTCAAAGTTTAGGCCAATATGTTAACGGAGATACTTTGTTAATGCTGGTAAAATGGTTATATAAATTCCAACAACAGAGTATCATGAAAAGCAACTTTAATAAATTGAAAACTTGGTTAGAAAGTGCTTATAAAATGCATTCAATTTCTCTGTGAGTCAGTCAGCAAATAGAGGGAATTTGTTGCTGCAGTGGAAGGACCATGAAGTTGTTAAAAACAGCTATTTTGAAATCACAGGAAACACCCAGGCTCCATGCAAAGTCTCCCCTGTAGTGAATTTCTGTCTTAATCATTAGTTTCCATGCCTGAAAGTTGTCTTGCATATTTTATTCTCATTTAGAATACCTGAGAACAATAAACTCCAAAAAAAGGAACAGATGCTTTGTAAGTTCACCCAAAGTGATTAATACCTCTTAACTTCAATGCAACAATAGGACATGTCTGACCTACATCACTGAAAGAAATGATGAACAGACATGTAAATCTTCCTTAATTACCTCTCTTTGTAACATGAAAAAAATGGGTGGTAACTTGAAGAAGAAGTAATCAGTCAGTCAAATCACAGAGGAGTGGAAAGGTCAGATTCTTACAGCCTAAACATCGTGAATTACAAGAAATACAAAGCATGAAAATTCCAAATGGCTTCTTTCTGACAGAGATTTCAATGAGAATGGAAAAAGAGAAAGCAATCTGTCCTCATGACAAATATGAGGATGATATGAAAGTAATGAGAATATTCTCCTCCACTTTAAAACCTCTCCAATGAGGGAAAATATGCTTCTGTAACAGGACCATGAAGGATTTGATTCAATTTTGCACGTTATACATTTCAAGAAATTTTGCATGATGAACTGATTTGCCTGTCATTTCTCCATTCAAAAACAACTATGCTGAATCATCTGGCATGGCTTCCAACTGCCCTCTGCCTTGACTCCCATTTCCCCCTTGGTTTGTAAACCACACATCCAGATTCTCTAGTGGGCAAGGAATAATTAGGAAAGAAGCATGAAATATTACAAATAATAGCTAAGCAAGCCTATCTAAATTATGAGATTTTTAATTCACCATTAAAATCATTCCCATTAGCAAAACTGTCAGAAGAACAAGGTTTCATTTTTCCCCTGTAACACTCCAAAACACAGATTACCCTTGGACAAAAATCCCCAGAGTTCAGTCCCATCCCTTCCTGCACAGGCACCACAGAGCCATGTACTCTCTATGCTGGGAGAGTGGCTTTATTCCACCCCAGTGGTCGCCAATTGAGCGCTTTCTTGCCGCTTACCAACCTGCAAGCACCAAAGCGACTTCTGCAGTCTCCTTGCCCAGCTTTCAATGACGTCCACCAAGGATTTCCTGAGTCCCAGATGGCATTTCTGTACTTAATAACCCTTTAAAAATGTGTCCAATGATTTTAATTCCATAAAGCTTTCCAGAATGTCCTTACTGATGTACCTCTAATATGCCCAGGTGAACAGTGGCTCCCAAGTGTGAAAGTTCGGTTTTTGGCTTTTTCACTTCACATTTCATCGAGGATGCAAAGTAAGCTTGTTTTTCCATAACAACTAGAAAATAGACTTTTGTGTGGGATTGGCTTGTGTGTTTGTTTGTTTGGGGGAAGGGGGCAGTTATCAGTTTACCAAGTTTTGGTAAGTGGCAAACAAAAAGCATGTGTTACTTCAAGGTGATTGCATCTGAGGCTAGGTTTAAAGGAGCCTCATACTGATACCACCATTACCACTATGAGCAGGTATAACAAGTCCCCCCATTTCTACATTTAAAAACTAATCATGGTATCATGGTGTTTTACCATTGAACTTCCTTCTTCTCTTGCTCTCTTACTACATGAAGCCCCACAGGAAGCAATCATTTCTGTGCAAATGCTGTGTAATAGAAATATAATTTCTCCATAACCTGCCTTTCCTTGGGGAAACCAATCTGCTGTCTGTGTTTGGATACGTACAAAATAAAACCACTGTGGTTTCCAAGCAAAGCACTAAGCTGCAAAATTTTATGGTATTAATGGCCTTCTGCATCATTTACATATTCATGTATTGCTCCTGACTTGGGCACACTTGATTATTTTTGAGGAGCAATAATAATCTCATTTACACAGTAACAGATTCAATAACCTGAAGTAACTGGTAAAAAAACCACACGGACCTTATCAGCCATGCCACCCCCTGTAGTATTATTTCATAAAACACTCTGAAAAAATAGAAGACGATGACAGTTAGGAGGGAGACTGCTGGAAGGAACAACTAATTGCAAAGTGCTTCATATTCCCTGATCTCAGTGGGGAATCATAAAATCATAGAATAGTTAGGGTTGGAGAGGACCTGAAGATCATCTAGTTCCAACCCCCCTGCCAGGGGCAGGGACACCTCCCACTAAACCATGCCACCCAAGGCTCTGTCCAACCCAGCCTTGAACACCGCCAGCAAAGGAGCATTCACAACTTTCCTGGGCAACCCATCACAGTGCCTCACAACCCTTACAGGAAAGAATTTCTTCCTCGTATCCAATCTAAACTTCCCCTGTTTAAGTTTGAACCTGTTACCCCTTGTCCTCTCACTACAGTCCCTAATGAAGAGTCCCTCCCCAGCATCCCTATAGCGCCCCTTCAGATATTGGAAGGCTACTATGAGGTCTCCACGCAGTCTTCTCTTCTGCAGGCTGAACAGCCCCAACTTTCTCAGCCTGTCTTCATATGGGAGGTGCTCCAGTCCCCTGATCATCCTTGTGGCCCTCCTTTGGACTTGTTCCAACAGTTCCATGTCCTTTTTATGTTGAGGACACCAGAACTGCACACAATACTCCAAGTGAGGTCTCACAAGAGCAGGTCAAGGTTGACACTCAGTGACCATTTTGGGTTAAAACATGAGAAATCGGCTTGTTCATAGTGAGGTATGCAGGAAGCCACTTTGCATATGGACTGCTTGTCTCCTCCTGCTCAGAGGTGAAAAAAATGGCAGATATGGGGAATGACGGAAAGGAATTACTAGCAGAGAGCACTTCTGTCATCTCCATCAATCTGCAACACAGCTGGTAAGTAAGTACAGTCTCGCTGAGGAAGCAGATAACATACTCCCTATAGATTGCATGACATCCTGTAGCAAGGTTTGGGCTAAAAGGGCCATATTTGTCCATTTTTGTCTGGAGCCAAAAATGTCATGCTAGTAGTCTCACTGTTTGAAGGAAGAAGAGGCTCTGCCCAGCATTACACAAAGCCTTCAAGACTCCTCCTGCATGTGCAAGCCGCACTATATTAATTTCAGACCAGACACCAAAAATATCTTTGGCTTTCTAAGAAGATTGAACATCCAATGAAAATTATAAACACGCAGGAAATTTATTTATGAGAACCTTTGGATTAATAAATGGGGTCCTTAGTGCTGATCTCAGCAGCACTGTTAATTTAAAAGCAAGTTGTACTACGCAGCCCTTTCATATTTGTGCCCCATTACTTAAAAAGCAAATAAATAAATAACAATGCAGGCCCTTTGTATGCATAATATTAAAGGCATATGTACCAATAGATATTTCCAGGCAGCCTGCAATATTTGCTCTTGCACATCTTATAGTCACATGGTGGATTTGATCTCTCCTGATCTTAAAAGGTCATGATATCAAGAAAGCAGACTCCTAAGAGCTTTTCTCTAATCACTACTAGCATGTGTAACACCACCCATCTATCTTTTCAATTTAGCCTTTTGTGACTGCCCAAGGATGTGGAAGCTAGTCCTTGCAGCAGTCACTGCAAGCAGGTTCTCAAATGTATCTGTGGAGTAAATTTGGGTATTTGGGTATATTTACATTCACTTGGAGGCACCACAAATTGCCACATTGCTTTACTGCACAGTCTTTTTGTACTTTGGAGAAAATAATGCCTGGAGAAAGGATTTCTTATACAAAAAGCCACGGCTCCAAAGTGGGCTTTGAATGAAGAGATGTGCTGAAGGGGATGACAGTGAAAGAGCTTCTGTCTAGCAAAGGTTAATCCAGAGAGGAATTTATGCTGTGAAATCTTAGTTACACAATTGGCAGCTCACTTGGAAAATGTTTTTGAACATGGACAGAATATCAGATTTGGTACCCTTCTGGCCAGGAGCTGCAGCTGTTGCTAGATGCACATTTTCAAAACAAGAAAACATACCAAAAAAATACAGACAAGACCATTACTGTGGATACCTCATGCAAACAAACATGTTTCCATCTACAACCTCCAGCTGCAGAGCTCAGCCTCGTAAACACCCATCTCCTTATCTCAGTAGTTAGGGACCCAGCCATCCCTCAGGTCTCAGTTTTCCAGCTGAAAAAAAAAAAGGGGGTAAAAAAAAAAGTGGCACACTCCTGCTTAACATGATTGTTTGGAGAGAATGTACAGAAGGTATGAAACCTTGCAGACAAATAGATATAGGATCTATATAAAACTAAATATACTTAAAAACCAAGCACTAGCCAGAGACCATGACAGGTTCTGAGCATCAGGATGTTGTAAACGTAAAAAGAAGGCATGGTGAATTGTCTACTCAGAAATAAAAGAATTAAATCCTTCACCTTTTTAAAAAATGTGTAAGATTGAAAACAAAAAAATCTGTCTGAAATACATTTCCTTCAAGTAAGAACTGCCCAATGGTATTTGCATAGAAATTCCTATTCTCTATATTTTCAGTGTGAAAACCGATAACTGCAGGCAAATTAGCAACTTAAAAAAAAAATCTCATAAAATAACTCATAAAGATCTAAAAATGTTCATATTTAATTTAGCAGACTTTTTGTCTCTTTTCATCAAAGCCCTTGGTTGTACTTCACCTGAACTTGTTCACCTTTCTAATCTGATCCGTGGGGAGGCAAATGAAACCAAATGCATTGTTTCTGGCTGATGAAGCATTTTAGCCTCCCTCCATAAGCTCATCTTTCCATTAATAACACAGTCTTCCTTCTAACAAAGATTATATTTTCAGAAGTGAAAACAAAGAAGAAAAAAATTAATGCATAGGTGACATTATTTGAGGAAGTAAATAGAAAAACCTTTTCCACTAATCAAATGGAAATAAAGCAAAACAATATGAGAGTCAGCAGTCTGGAGGCAAATCTCCACCTCCTTGCAGTTTCTGGTGCCTGCAGGTGACTTTCTGTTTTTGCTGTTCTAGTTTTGGGTTCATTTTTTGTTGTGTTTTGTTCCTCTTTTGTTTGGTTGGTTGGTTGGTTGGTTGGTGGGGTTTTTTTTGTTGCTTTGGTTTTGCTTATTTTGATGTATTTCTGTGGCTAAATCAGCATATTCTTCAACCTGGAGATGCCTTTTTTCCTGCTATTGGTACATCAGATGACCATTTTAGGAAGAGCTGTGATCACTACTGGGTGCTGCAGGTGAATGCCACCCCTTATTCAAACTGGGAAGAATTGAGCCCTGGCCCATTTGTGTTTAAAATGGCTGGAAGTGTACTTTTATAACTTTACGGGAATTTTAAAATGTTAGCCCAACTAAGATTATTGTATTTTTTTTTTTCAGGCTCTCCCTTTTATCTGTAGGATAGTGATTTTGTCTCATCAGTTCCAGAAGTGGACAGAAACAGTGAGTGACAGATTCATATAATGAGGTTCTAAATGACTACGAAAGACTTTATATTGCTGTGAATCACCCATCTATGGTGCTGCATTATTCAGAAATTAATGCAACCCTGTAAATGAATAATGACTTAAATGTGCTTTTAAAAAACATTAATGCTCAAGCATTTTTTCCTTCTCTAGATAATCAGAAAAGTGATTATGACTATGACTAGACCTATGTTCTTGATTTAACTTATGCAATGGTAATGTAGAAAAAGCCTTCTGACATTAAAAATTGAAAGATTTCCAGGAAACTACGTATGGGTTTGTAATCTGCAGAATTCTGTAGACGAATTCAGTCAACTTAAGATGAATTGACACCCAAAAAACCTCTTGAAAGGCTGCAGGGCCCAAAGACAAATGAATTATTGTCTTATTACTGAATAAGCTGACAAAAGAGATCCAGAATAGATTACGATCTGTGTCTAATAACTAAGAATAATATGACCACAGCAAACATTTTGCTCATTTTCTCATATTACTCTTTTATTTTTCTTAAACAAGTGATTAAGGGAATCATAAAACAAGGAGCTGTATGAACAGTAGTAATAACACAAACTAATGTTCAAGCATTTATTTGAGGATGATCACCCATGCAGATTATCTGATGAACAAAATAGGGTGAATGCAACCACAGCCTTCATCACTGTGGGGTCTATAAAAGGATTTCACTTCTCTATTTGTATTTTTATTTCTAGAAAACACTGACAGCTCGCTCACTTTGAGACAACATTGATAAACAGTTTCAAAACTGTGGAAGGGATGGGGTTAACATATAAAGAGAGGAAAATAGTTGTAGAGAACAGTCATATACGTCTTCAGAAACCAGGTTAAAATCCAGTCGAATGTTACAGCACTGGTTTCGACACTTCCAAGATTCAAATACACAAGCTGTCCCTCTAGCCATGATATGTCCTCAGTGTATACCAGGTACTGTGATGCAGATGACATTTCCAATTCTAGCCCTGTAAAGCTTGTTCTACTAGAATCACTAGAAGTTTTCTGATGTTTTTAGAAGGATGGAGGATGTGTCCAAGATTTGAAATGGGTCTATGCATTTTACTGAACACGTGAACAATTTATAAACCACTTCTTAAGGCACATGTTTTAAATCAAAGGTTATATAAATTATTAAATTCTTTCCTTAAGAAGTTTAAGTCATAATATCAATTTTTCAGAAGCAGACCAAAGATGAGAAATTGTTATTTTCACACTAAATTAAGAGAAACATAACAACTCTCTATACCAAAAGTTTTTGAACAAGGTTTCTTTTTTGTGCAATAATAGTATAAAGGACATATACTTAGTGTCTCATTGAAACAAGATACTTGAAATAATCTTTATCTATAGAAGATGGTTTCAATAATGTCATCTCCCATTAAAGCCATCTGATATTCTGCAAGTCTCTATTAAATTATTGTAAATTATTGATGCTATAAAGGACATGAACTCTACTAAAGCTACAGTCAGAGAGGTCCTCCTTATTAAAACCTTGTTAAAATCACTACCACTCAAGCAGCAGAATTGAGTTTGTATCAAAGCTGCAGTGAGATATTGTCGCCCACCTATCAGACCACTGCTCCTTTCAATTACTTGGAGTTTGACAAACTTACCAGTATGTACTTTTGTTACCACCTAATTCTGCTGATAAACTGTCATCTCAACATTTTTGCCCACAAATTATTTATTATGCTGAAAACAATATTGCCTGTCTTAATTCATCTTACCCAACGAGCCTCTAAAGGATTGGATGAGCATTGGGACTCTACTGTTATCTGATTCTTTGATATGGGACCACCCTGCTAACCTTGAAAATCATTTCAGAGGTAACCGAAACAAATCTGTCTTACACTCACCCATACTAGCTACTTTTTCAATTATGGAATGACACTGTCCTGCTCTATATCATATTTAATACCATAAGCAAAATTTTGACAATATTCAGGCACACTAATAATGACCATAACAGTTTCCTTTTCTGTTAGCTGCCAAGCAATATTCCTATTTCTGTAATTTTATCACTTGCATTGAGTAAAACAAAATTTCTCAAGCTTCATGTCCAGTATTACATGTTTTTCATAGGTGATGAAGAAAAGAGGCTAAAGTCCTCAGTATTTTATAGATTTAAAGGAAGATAGATTCTTTCAATCTGTTAGGTTTTTTCCCTTTACAAGAAGAAAATTTTGACCCATGATAACTATTAGCCAGCTGTTGAAAACCAAGTAACTCATTTTGATATTGGAGAGGATGGTTAGTGTCTCCTCTTACAGCTGAGTAAACAGCTAAGCCAATACCACCAAAATCAGGGTGGCTGTAATTTTCTAATTGATTCAATTTAATTATTTTTCTTCCCCTTCTACCTTCCAATTTCTCCCCTCCCAGTGATTCTTTGCCTGTTTTTTAATTACCAGGAATAGTTTCTGACTTTGGTACTCTCTTGAGTGAGCTCCTTAATTAGGAAAACCAGAAAATTTCTGCTATTGTCTAGAAATTGTTTTGGGGTTTATTCCAAAACCAAAATGTAGACTGATTCTTTTGGCATTCAGTATTAAGGAATTGAGTAAAAAAATCCTAAACTACCTCATATTCCACAACTGCATGTGTTTTCTCTGTTTTAAATAAATTCAGCACATGGATCAAACTAGGTGATATTCCACTCCACACAATTAACTCTGATGATTTGTATGTAAAGCATGCAAAATCTGGCTCTCTTATGTTTTCAGGATAACTGGGAATATATCTATTACTTACATGAGCTCACACAGAAAGACACATGAGCAATAAGCAATGAATCCAACTCATTTTGTATTTCCTGGAAAGATGTACAATTAGAATGTAACTCATTTGCCTTTTACTGTCCTGACTGTCATCATTACAAGCTGCCAACCTTAAAATAGCTTTGTGTGACTTGTTTGTAAGAATTCCAGTTCCTAGTTCTTGAGATCTGATCTCAAAAGGTCTAGGAAATTCTTTATCTGAAACTTGTAACATTAAACAGGGATTGGCACAATTCATAAATTATTCTCTTTTTAATGTTTAAGATTTGATGAGTGTGCCAACTTTTAATTTTAATTAGGGAAATTCTCTGTAGGAGATGCATTTTAGTCAACTTCTGTTCTCCACGTTTCACCTTGAGTTTCATCCTTTACATCAACCAAAGAAATAGACTCGTTCTCTCAGAAATCATCTGCTGTAGATAAAACATTTCATTTTACATGTATACATTTATCTTGAAAAATGCCTTGAAATCCTCCTCTGTCTGTCAGGAGACTCATCTCTCTTCTGAGGTTCCTAAATAAACAGCTTCCAAAACAGGGGAGTTAAAAGATATGAACTCATGATCAGGCAGACACCTTCCAGAACTACTTCACCTTCCAGAACTACTTCACCTTCCACCTCCTGTCTACCAATTCTGCCACTACATTCACAGAAATCTGCATCATGGACAGGACATTCAGAAGAGGGGCAGAGAAATAATCAGGGAGGATTAAATAAATGAATTACGGTGAATGTTTAAAGTTTTAAAAAAATAATAATCTATAAAACATTTCTAAATTAATCACAGATTTTGAGAAGAAAGAGAAAATATATTTTCATGGGAAGGACTTCAGACATTAAACTTTCATTACTCTTTCTCCACATTTTTCTTCAAGACCCTGAGACACAGAAGTCATTGGATCCTCATGCAATAGCTTGCAAGTTTGCCTTAACTATGGATTTACTATTATTGATTCATAATATAGTAGCTAAGGAGAAATACATCAAGTTGATTAAAATTACCCATATTTATTGAATTCTTTTGTAATGACTTTTCCTGTAGCTGAATAGAAAGCACATTAATGCAATCTAAATTTCTCCTGTAATGAAGATTCAGAAGCAAAAAAATGCACGACTTAGTTGTCTGTTTTAATCTCAGCTATAATTGAAAAAATCATATTCCCCAAATTACATTAGATGCATATAGCCTGAATGCACGTACTACTGTTAGTGCAATGCAGCAGCAATATCCATGCCATACATGATAACTTATATTATTCTAATGTTATTAATTTTATAGTTATGGTTACACTTAGAGAGTCTCTTTTAGTGAGTTATGGAATAAGCAGTGACTGGGACTCTTAAATATGAAAAGTAATGCTTAAGACTGGTTCTAGAATTACAAAATTTTCCGACAAAACCCAAGTTTTACCGCAGAAAAGAATAATAATAGAGAATTTGTTGAAAGGTTCTTATGAGCACACAGATGAATGCTATTCCTTTTCTTGACTGTGTAAAATTAGGTAGATTAATTTCCAGGTATTGTACTTTTCCCTGACTTCCCTGTTTCTTGGTTTTCATAAATTATAATGCTTTAAAGATTTTTTAATTACTGCAGCTTGAGTTTTCTAAAACTTAGTGAGCAGTAAGTGACCTGACATTTAAAATTTGATTTATTATATTCCTGAATTATACATGCATTATTGTTACAACTGGCAAACCCACAAAGATTTAACAGAGCTTTTGTCACCCTGGGTAACTGTTTCATCAGGTATACTAGTGTATTTTCTAGAACCTATAGACGGATAATTGAATATGTGCATATGAGAAATTAGTCAAAATCAGTCTGCTAAAAATCTCTCTGTTGAAGAAATTATCATGGTTACTTAAAATAAAGAATTACCAAACTGGAGATCAAGAGATCGCTCCCTTAAACACTGAGTCAGTGATAGATAAGCATGGACTACGTAATGAATGAAGTCTAGAGAGTGTGACAAAGGGAACAGTGAAAGACTTTTCAAAGGTTTTGGGGGATTGGATTTAGCTTTGTTCCATCAATGAACAACACCTGAGTAAGTATTCTGATAACAGCTTTGGAGCTCATGGACCAACTTGAAACAAATCTGACAGCTAAGTAAGATCCAGTAACTATTTTTCTACATGTTTTGTACTGTGGGTAGCTCAAGAAGAAAAGAGAGTGCCTAAACTTGTCCCCTGCTCATGAGCAAATGTGACCTCAAAACCTTACTTTTCCATTTAACCACAACTATTTTCCAAATAAATCTAAAACAGGTTTTGTAAAAATAAAAGCGTGGTTCTCTAGCCCAAATCCTTGATCTGACTGCCAACAATTTTATCTTAACCATAAGCATTTCCTTTGCAATACTGTTATCCTTTTGGCAGTTTTCAAGATTGCTCTGCGAACATCTCGGCATTATTTCTTCTTATTCTCACAGTCTTATAAATTCTATTGCAGGGTATATTCTTTATTTTACTTTCTTGTTCTCATTTATTTTATTTCATGGTATAGTTTATCAAGCTCATGACTATGTCTCCGTGCTTTTTTCCCCCAACAAAACACAAAAGATGCAAAGAAAAAAAATCATGGAACTAGGAGACTAGGTAAAAGAGAAACCAAGTTTTGAACAATTTTGTTCTAATAACTATTGATCCTAGCAGGGAATTTCTGCAGCAACCAGCATGTAACTGCCAAAATATTCAGCAAAAAGGGATTATAGGCATATGTAGAGATAATATGATCTTCATATAAATCAGTTAAATAGTCAATCAACCAAGAGACACATATCCATAGGAATACTGGCTTCACTGCGCACATATTTTTAAATGGTGCTTTAATCCTTTTAGATTTCAGAGGCAAAGCAGTTATGAGATTGAACTAGAATCTATTCCTTCTTATGCATCATTAAGCAACTCCTGAGTGTATTAATTACATCTGATCAACCCACTGAAGGCAATGAGGCCATGAAGGTGCAAGTAAGGGGCTGCAAAACATTTATTGCTGATGACAGGGCACCAAAAAGAAAACTCTGACTTTCAGATCCAAGTGTGAGCTAAATATCTATGCTTGAGTTAGTAGGGTGGTTTTAGTGAAATAACTCTTTTAAGTTATAAAGCAGTTGCATCTGAAATGGACAACTGGAATACAGAATGCTGTGATGTTATTTTCATTTTTACAGTGCCATTCTGGAGCATGATACTACAATTTCACTTTGATGCTTCAGGCTTTATCACTGACCTCAATTCCTGTAGGACTATATTCAGCATACAAAAGAGCATATGAGCAGGATCTTAGAAGCTCCCAACCCATCTGGGTGATGCTCTGAGAAGCTACTTGTGAACAGCAGAGGCCACAGTGACATTTGCTAATCACAGCCTCTTCAGCTATGTGCAGGCTGTCACTATACCCCCACCAGAAACTTGGTGGCTTTCACTCTCAGTACCAAAACCTCACAGATAACTAGTGCAAGCCCTGTGGACTGCAAAATGCATATTTCTGCGAGGAAAGAAACACTGTGAATGGGGTATTTAGATGACAGCACAGTTTTAGAGAGTTTCTCCCTTCCTTACTAATTGGGTGAGACTGTATCTATTTTCTACACTGATATAAGACCGAGTTATCACTGCAGCGCTGAGACAGCTCTTACCCACAGCAGGAGATAGACCATGTAGGAATAATAGCAGATGATATATTTGGTTTTCTCTGTAGGAACAGGGCTGGGCTCAAAGCTAGATTTAGCCAGCTAGCCACAAAACATGAGCCCCACAGGACAACTCGGGTGGCAGCACAAGTGGAATGCCACACAGATCCATAAGGCTATCTGCATCCATCTCTCTCTCAAAGCAAAGCTTCCTTCTCTTTACCTGTGCTATAAATCCATAAAAGCTTGTATTCTTCACCCCCATGATCTATGTCCTGCCTTCACCTCTGAACACAAGTCCTCCTTGGCAAGCCAAGACCTCTTCCTGCTCAACACAGCAAACTTGAAACCTTTTCATCCCTCCAGATGCCAGGACTAGCAAGGAGTGCCCATGGGCCAGTGGTCCCACCAGGGCCATGTGGCCCTGCTCTAACCATTGCGTGGCTCTTTGTGGTGGCCCTTCTAGATGAATTTGCTTCTCAGTCTGCTGTGAACTCATCACAGGAGAAGCCAGGGCTTTCTATAAGCACTACATCACCTTGCTGTTTCTGCTGTCAGGATGCCAAATAAAACTCCATGCCCAGTGGAATGGCGTGGCCTGTCTCTCCTCCTGCTGCATATCAGCACCTGCAACCCCACATCAGCTCTGCAGTTACACAGTACAACTGCATTTATAAGCTTGCTAAACAAATGAGTTAAAATATTGAGATGTTTACAATACCACAATCACTGGGAGACTGAAAACTCTTTTCTTCAGGCAATCAAAATTAATCTTCCTTCCAGTCTCTATTTACTTCCAACCCATTGGTTACCATGTCAGAAGCAGCACCATAATTTATTTTCTCCCAACTCTTAACCCTTTAAGGAATTTGCAGGTAAAGGTCTTATCCCTTTTCACTTTTCATTTCAGTATGCTAAGCAAACCATAAATTAGGCTGTTTTCCCTGTCACCCTAACAGTTGTTCTCTGTACGCATTCCTATTTGAATTCACATTTTTTAACATAAACACACTGCATTTAGATGGAATTTAACTAACAGCCTGAACTATATTTTGCATTAATACTATCACAGCACACCTGCACAAAGACTACATTGTGCAGCCCTAAAACAGTGATCTGATAATACCTTAGATCTAGCAATTTGCACCTCTTTTCTGTCAAGACTGTAAAACAAGTAAGAAAAATTACGATAAAGCAATTTCGTTGGGGTTTACTGACCTCTTCCATCACATGGAGATACTTCAGTGTCGTTGATGCTGGCAGAGTTCACACTACAATTTGTCTGACCAGCTCCCCAGCAGCGGTCCTCTCCCACGAATAAGCCAGCTCCAGCCACATGCTGCTCAGACTGCCTTGCCTTTCATAAGGATCCCCAAAATTGAAGTTTGTTCAGCCTGTAAATAGAGGTATGCTTCAACATAACAATATTCTGTGCAAAAATGAATGTGCAAAAAATGGCTTGTCTTTCACGAGTTACTATGTTAATTTGTCTATGACCCAGGGAGTGATGGGATACAGGCTGTGGACAAATTTATACACTGGACCTTCCATTTATACCATCTCAACTTATAAGTTGAGAAAGTTATATCCCGTTTTGGATAGTTCTGCTTGTATATTTTGCCAAACCTTTTTTAAAATAGTGAAAATGACAACATTTTTCTCAGTAATTTGAATATGTCTATGAAAAAAAAGTTCACTTTTTTCAGCAAGATATGTTACAGAGTTAACAGAGCCTTTCTCTTTTTTACTCTCCATCTTCTGTCATAAGAAGACATTTAAGAAGTAGAGCTCTTAAACATATTTAGCAGAGGTACCTAAAGTAGATTTTGCTAGTTTCAGTATTCCTAAAATATCTCTTCTGAAAAAACATGTAGCCAAAAGAAATACACTAGCATGTGGTACAGTTTTCTTTAGCATGACTCTTGAGGAAGGTATCAGTACAGATCATCTTCGTTACAATGCATTATGAAGACTTCAAATTCTGCTCAATAGGGCACTTCACATCATGTCACCTGGCACTGGCTGTGTACAACACTCCCCAGAAGTCAGACCTGAAACCTTGTGTTCACTTTGCAGGATTGTAATAATTTAGGGAAGCTATCTCTATGTTATTTTTACACACCTCATGAATTATTGTTGTAAGGATGAAAATTACTACACTGTTCAATGACTTAACGTAGATAAAGTCAGCCATGTTTTGGTGCTTCAAAATCCCATGCATCCCCATCATGGCTGTTCTGGTTTTACAGCTCTGAATTGCAGAGGGGAGAAGTCTCTACACCTGGTGTAAGAATATTGACAAAGATACGTGAACCTATGGCTTATTTCATATACGTACGCAGTCTCTCTGTAGAGCTGGGACAAGCAGAATAGAAAGAGCTTTCCCTGTCACAGAACGTCAAGAAGTTGGTATGAAGAGACACTGGAAAGAATAAATGGCTGTTTCTTTATAACTGTTGGAGTCACAGGTAAGACAACTGTCCTTCAAATCTTTGCTTGCCAGCAAGAGTGACAGGATGTGCACGTTACTGCTAACTGCAATTCCAATTATTCAAAGACTTCCACCTCTTCAAATGTCAAATGCTGTGAAGTCAATGGCCCTCTTTCATGCCACTGATTACAACTGTGTGTTTTAAACTTGAACTCTTAATACAATTATAAATCAACAAGCACACGTTTACAGGTTTCATCTGTTATCATATAATGCTTAAATGATGGCACCCTTGAAACTTCGGAAACACCAGAATTATACAAAACTGAAAACTGTAATTTCTTAAGTAGAACTAGATAAAACTATAACTAAAACTGGTTAGATGAGATTAAAAAAACCCCATAGATCTGGTTAAAACTAAGTTACCTATGCTTCCATTACAGAATGGAACTAGAAATAATTTCAAGACTACCAAAGGACTGTAAATAATACATTGTTACAGAATAGTAAACATTGAGCATTACTTCTTGTAGTGGAAACAGTCTTTGACTAAATCCGTCATGCCCCTGCGTTCATGTAAAGCTTGCTGAGTGTCCTGGGTATGAAGCAGTAGGGATAAAGTCATTCAGCAGCTAGCCAATGTTCAGTGTAAAATAAATGTGATGATGTCTATACCAAATCAAAAACCTGCAGTGGTAGGCAGTGAAGAGCAGCATGATAAAAAGTATGCACATACCAAGTCATTAGATTTTCCACCAGAATGAAGTTGGCAGTTAGATCAGCAAGGAGATGGAAGGAACACAGCACCAGCAGAAGCACAGCCACTCTGACGGCAAGTCTGTCCACAACTGATGTTAACAGCAAGGCAGGGATGGAACCAAGTTTAAACAGTCAAGATGTAGCTACCTGATCACACAGAAGAGTCAAAAGCTACAGATAAAAAATACCTGTCAGATTTTACAAGACAGACCAGTGAAGTGCCTGGACGAATCTCCATCCTGTCAGTTTTCAGAACACAAGTCTGTGTTAAGAATCTGGGGAAAAAAAAAAAAAAAAAAAGTAAAAAAAAATAGTACCTGTGTTAAATCTTCAAAAATACTATAATTGTAAATGACTACAGATCCTTCTAGTTCCCTTAACACAACTGTTACTGGGTTTTGTTCAACTGATCTTGAATGTGTGCTGGCATGGTGCAAGGTTCATTGACTAGTCAGACTTTTTCCTGAGATAGAGAAAATTGGATTTTTTTTCCCTGAGGCAAAGAGTTTTATTTATAGATGTTGGTGAAAAAAATAACAAATTAACTGTTCCGTGGTTATTGTATATGTGTTCACAGGGCTTCCTCTTACAAAAAAAAAAAAAAAAGCAGCATTAATTAGTTAATCTTGTATGACCTGGATGTACCAGAGCTGTAGTTGCCTAAATAGGTGTTAATGACAAGGCGTTTCAGTATTTTCTTGGGAAATCAATAGTTTCAAAGTAGAAACTGTGATTTTCTGCCAAAATTAATGAATCTGCTGCTCTAGAGGTCAGGATGCCATTTGTAATGTACTCAGCAGACTGCGAAAGAAATAATTTTTCTGTGCACTTATTCACATTGAATTGCAGCATTGGTCCTGCATGAATATTAACAGATACATGAGCAAGAGGTTAGAAAGTACAGACTGGAATATAAGGCAGCAAATGCCTGAAGTCAGGGAGATAGCTGAATTGAAAAAAAGACGTTTATTTAAGTGTTTGTTGTAACAAGAGTAATGAAACAAAGTACATCAAACCCCCAGAGTGGTACTTTTTCTGCGGCTAGCTCCCTAAGAAAGGTAAAGTTATGAAACAGCTCATTTCCCCAGCTTATTTCAAATGTTGTCCTCTTTCTCAAGTTGAAACAACTCCAATAAACCCTCCAGGCCTCTTCTGCTCCCAGATCTCATTTCCACAGCCTTCGCCGGCACAATAATGCTGTTGTTCCAACATGTGAGAAACTGCCAGTTGTGTTATTTACTGAGACATGGTGCCCACACTGGAGGCTTAGGAAGCCATCTCCTGCTCCAGACTGCGAATCCATGTTCTTTAGTTACAACCTGAAATTACCCATGTCGTAAATCCCACTGGTTTCATTCTGGAGTTACCTGATGTATGATGAAAGAGGACCCAAAAATCTAGACTACATTACACACGTGCATCATGATTTTGTAGTTGAGGTCTGCATATTATTCTCTCACTTATTGTTGAGAGAATAGGCATGTACTTAACTGCAGTGATTTCCAGAGTCAGTGGCTACTTTAATTTGGATTTTAAATACATTTCTTCATTCTAAAGTATTCTTCAAACTTTCTGTAAATAAAAGTTTCCCTTATCCCTAGGCATATTTTCCCAGAATTAATTTTTCACTAAAGGTTTCACAGAACTAATTACTATGAACAATATCTTCATGGTCTCCTGCTACATTGCTCAAAAATATAACAAAAAAAGATCTATTTTGAAAGTTTCTTTGAACTTCATAAAGTCAATGATTTCTTATATAATGCAATAAAAACCTCTGGGAAAACCTATTATGAGTACTGTGTCAGCAAGTTTAGCTTATTACAGATGGCTTGCTCCCCTTTCCACATAACTATGTAATGAATTTAAACAAAGAATTGTATAATTTCATAGGCAATAGCAGCTATGAGCTTTTACCAGGAGGTTTCTAAACTGAGATTATGGACCAATTTAGGAAAGGAATTTAATGAAGAAGGTAATTCTTAAATGCAGCTGAGCAGTGTTTCACTTCAGCATTTCAGCAGGAACTCAGCACCAGACAACATATTCCAGAAGCTCTTTCAGGAACCCTATGATGCCTTTCAGTGCCACGGTAGTGTATGGAAGATGTGTTAAGATGTTGACTGTTGATACTCCAACACGAAGATAGCCTCTATGAGAACTGGGACAGTGACAGCAGCAGTGAGCAGCAGCGCAGAACTGCTATGTAACACAACCATTCTCAAAGGCAAATATCCAAAAGTTCCATGTTTTCATATTTTCAGGTTGCTGTTAAGAGTTTCAGCTGTTAATGGTGAACCTCCAGGAGAACCTGTTAAAAGGCACCAGACTGCATGATTCAAGCGTACTAGCTATCAGATCTCAACAACTGGAGGTTTCCTTATTCTGTTGTTTTTAATTTCTTCTCCATTTTTCAGGCAATTATCCTTACATTTTAAAGTAGTTATTGTAGGAAGTATTCTCTGTCCTCCCTTCACTCTGCTATGAAGCAATTGTTAGTGTTCCTTGTTAGAACAGCAGTTATTAATAAAACTATTTATAGTTCAGTGTGTGTCCATTTACTGTTCAAAGTTTAATTGTACTAAGAACTGTAAATAGGATAAAACTAAAACATAGCAGCTCTCCATTACTCTCTCTGCCTTCCTCTCCCCATAAAAGAATCCCAAAATGTTTTGTACAGAAATTTTCTTTCTAGGATAGTAAAAAAGGCTGATGAAATACACACAAAGTGAGGACAGAATAAGAGTGCAAAACTACTATATCAACATTATTCTTTTCTCCCATTACAATACCATCACAGGCTTTAGCACCAGTAGAGAAGACTGAGGTCTTTTTACAATGTGAATTGCAACCCTCTGCCTTTCAAAACAATTTTGATAATGAACAATAGCACAAAAGACAAAGTTTTGAAGGTTTAATGTCACTTCTTAGATTCTCTTTTCTCAGCTGACTTTTGTATGACACTGTTTCTGCACAAAAGTTTTGTACGAATTATTGAAGATTTAATATTTGGTGCAAAGCATAAATTTACTATTGGTTAAAGACAAAGGAAATCTTGCATATTTAGGGTGACGTTATGCTTTTATGAACTTAAATTTTGGTTTTTTACAGCTTTGACATTTGTGGACCTGAAGGACCAAATCAGAAGTTCTAGTCATGTAGATTTTGGTTCATACCCTACACTGACACTACACCAAAAGAATGATCCTTCTGCAAAGTCATTCAAGGCAAATTTGACATGATCTACTGACTCATCTTCCCATAACAGCCACATACATGATATAACTGTTGGCACGAACTGTCTCAATACCAGAAAGCAATTTAAAGGTATATTATCTGACTTATGGAATGAGAGAATGGATTTAATTGGCTGTGATGTTTTTGATTTGATTAGTACATAGGAAAAAAATCCTGAGCACTACTGAACTTGACTAGCTCTGCAGAGCTGTGGGAGGTTATGCACAATGTCTGTGTACTCCAGGTTTCTAGAAATGCCCCTGTGACCAAGAAGGGATTTTAGAGAAGACAGAGGAACACGTCATGCCAGACTCAAACACCTATGGACATAAGTCAGAAAAAAAGATTAAAGCAGAGCACTCAATACACACCAGTAGCAGTCTGCAGAAGAACTGTTTCATTGTGCAACACAGCTGCCTTCCTAGGTATAATGATTTACTTGGATCTGTGGGACTCATAGTATCAAGAGGAAAAAATAATCTATATTAGTTGTAGGTAGCCAAACACCATCTGTTACCCAGTCTGAAAGTGAACATTCACCACCTTCATGATTATGGTTTGCCTTCCAGAGCAGGTATCACTGGGGGAAAAGCCCTGCTACAGAAATTATTGGGAGTTTTGCCACCCCCTACTGGAAAACTCTAGTTGTTGTAAATATGACAGACGTCCTTAATTTTTACTTGCACTGTTTAATATTCTTTTGCATTTTATTGGGAAATCAGTTCATGCCAAAAAAAAAAAAAAAAAAAAAAAAGTGGTTTTCCAGCAAAAAATTGAAACTCAATCTCAGAAGGAAAAATTGCTTGATATCCATTTTCCTTGTGAAACTGGCTTTACCAGCATAGGTTTATGGAAAGTTTATCTAAGTTATAGGTTTGCAGCATTTGGCCACTACCCAAAAAAATAACCTGACTATGGTGAATCACAATGCATCAAAGAAGTTACTTTTACTGTCTAGTATCTTCCAACTGCCCCCATAAACCATTAATTATCTACTACTAACCATGTGAACGTGTACTTGACATCTTACTTCTTTTTTCAACTATTGGCCTTTTTGCAGCCTAAGCGCTAGAACCTTGCCTTCAAGTAAAGCCAGATTATTAATAACATAATTCAAGAAAGAAGTCTATGATACCCATGAAAGTTTTGAGGGTTGTTTTTCTTTTTTTTTTTTCTTTTTTTTTTTTCTTTTTTTTTTTTAAATTCCAGGCTAAACTATGCAACAGCATCAGAACAAAATGGCCAAATTCCAACATTTTTGCAAAGAGATAACAAAAAGCAAACAAATAAATCCATAAACATTGACATTTTAATTACTTACATTCTAAAACAGTGTGGTAACAACTAGATAAAAAGCACATGAGAGATTTCCTCAGCATCAGTATCATTAACTGCAAATATTGCTGCAGTAAGTCATCAAGCAAAGTTTCAACTGTTAAGTATATAATTAGAAAAGAAAACATAACATTCGTTTAGGAAAACCTGAACAGATATTAAACATAAAATCTTACCTTGAACCTGCATTCCAAAATCCAAGTGAAAGCCCATACCACTAACAACTTGAGAATTTGATTGTCTATTTATTATCTCCATAGTCTTCCAGCAGTGGAAAACCAGATTAATCTGAACCAAAAGAATGCATTTTTATTTGCATAATAGTAGACCTGAAAAAAAGTCCCTCAGACTATCTGGTATAGGATGAAACAGAAAATTAAACTAATATACACAATTTTTGGCAGTTTTTCAGCATTTTTATGACTTACTTTCCCATATTTTTCTGAAGCTGCTCTAAGTATGTCTAGTAATACCTAAAACTAGATGCAAAAAGTCCTCAGAGTTTAAAACAAACAATTCCTTTTGGACGAACTGATTCTGAAATACCAGGTAAGTCTCTACAACACTTAATATTTCCCATAGTTAGCTAGCACATCACTGTAACTTAATCCAGTTTCTATATTGAGAGCAGCATTTAGTGGTATATGCATTACTAGGGAGATATTCTTAGGTCTGTGTGCATCTTTTCTCTCTTTATGGTATCTTTTACACCACTGGTAACACCTCAGAACTTTAAAAACAACACAGGGCTTTCTACTAAAATAAGGGCTTTACTTGGAAAGCACAAGGTAAGACATATCTGTACAAGAAAATTGGAGAAAAATTAAGTTATAGTAAGCATCTCTACTGAGCTGATCTTTATAAATGGCTCCTAATATTCAAACAGTTTTTGTCATGTTCTTAAAATACCAATTTAGAAACACTACCTGTTACATTACATTACAATATGCCATAATTTCATTGATTACACATCGGTAATAAAATTCAGGCGCATATTAGGATGTGAGATAAAGAAATGCATTGCCTTATTTACTGAATGCTTAGTGCAATAGTTAGTACTGGAAAAGATCATATGGAAAGATGTTTCAGTAAGTGTCTATAATTTTTTCCAGAAATGTGTCTATGTTGAAAATTAGGATGATATGATGCTTAATTTTTATCTGCATCACCATAGGCATTATTTTTTCCAGGTAAAGTGGCAGTTGAGTGCCCAGTTCTACAATGTTGTTTTCCTAATATTAAAATTTAGCTTCAAACATTATTTCTGTATCTGCTCCTTCCCAGCCTGTCCATGACCTCTGCTGGGATATCACTTTTCTGTATCTCTTCCAGCTGTGAAATTCTGCAGTTATTTCTCCCTTTGCATCTGATTCTTTACCTCAACCTTCCTGTTTTGAGATCACTTCTGGCTTTCTCCAGTGCCCAGCCATGAGGATGCTGCATGACCAGCTCCTCTAACATGTCCATGGTCCTGCCTGTGTTGAAAACAAAGCTGTGCAGAGGAAAGGGATGCAACAGCACAATCACTATATAAAGAAACTGAGTACACTGAATGAAAAAGAATCTAAAAATATCATCTGTGCACACTGACTCATGAAAATACATGAAGGATTTCCCCTGATATACATTCAGACACAGATTGTGTTTACCTCTCTAGGATGTGAAGCTGATTATTCATCATCAGTATCTCACTGGTAACAGGAGTTTCAGTTTCCACCCACATGCAATGAAAATGATATTATGATCACATCAGCATATTTTATTATTACTGTTACACCAAATCATCCTCCCTAGGTACGTGTAAACACTTTTTTTCTTTTTTTCTTCCACTGAAATAGCTCACTGGGTGGCCTTTTTACAAAATCATGAAGAATAAAGGTGTTCACATAGATTTGTGTCAAAACCTATTCATCCTCCAAGGAATAAAATGAAACAGTATTTCTGTACACCTGCACTAAAATCTGCATGACTGTTCTGATATCACTAAATCCCTAATCAAATAAAAGGGAGATAGCATCGTTAAATAGAAACATCCTGAGAGGCAGTGATAGAACACATTCACCCTGTGTTCAACCCTTACAGATACAAGGACACATAATTTTACACAATATCAGACAGAAGTTCTGACTTCCAAATTAAACTTAAAAATATCTACAACACTAAGAAGCACCTTCAAACATATGGCAAAAATCAGTACAATTGTGGAATTTAACACAGTGACTGAATTCTTCCCATACTAATGATAATGGGAGCTTCGTACAAAGATTGTGTATGTATATGCAGCTATATAAAGTCACCAAGGTCCAAGCCCAAATTATTCCTTTACTTTAACCCAGGATCTCCAACACTCTTGAGTAATAGAGTTGCTGTGACGATGAAAGCCTACAAACAAAAGAGGGTTTTAGGACAGGGAATTCTGAGGCTTATAAATGCTTTTGAAAAGTTCATTAAGGAACTGAAATTTAGAAATCTCTTGACTAAGCTGATAACAGAAATTCAGACAGGTACTACTATCCCAAAGAGCACACTTGCCTCTTTTGATAACCTTCAAAGCAGAGACTCCAACCACTCCCTACCTTGAACTGTCTCACCAATTAACATAATCGAGCTTAAATTTCAAGACACTGTTCTGAATTAAATTAGCTCTATTGTTGCATCTACCTTCAGGGATGTATCTTCATCTCTGACAATCTCCAGTGAAGCAGAGTCTTTAGCCACTGTCTGTAAACCATTTCTGTGCCTTTCACTACCCTGTTAGAAGCCTTTCTTCCTAATATTCAGTCAAGACTTTATTATTATTATTATTATTATTATTATTATTATTATTATTATTATTACTATTATTCTTCACCCTAACAGTGAGGGAGACTTTAGGTCCCTTCTGACACCTAAAGAGGCTGACAAGAAAGACAGAAACTTTTGACAAGGGCACCTAGGGATAGGACAAAGGGGAATGGCTTTAGACTGAAAGAGGGGAGATTTAGATTAGATATAAGGAAGAAATTCTTTACTATAAGGGTGGTGAGGCAGCCAGAACAGGTTGCTGAGAGAAAGTGTAGATGTCCCATCTCTGGCAGTGCTCAAGGCCAGGCTGAATGGGACTTTGAGCAACCTGGTCTAGTGGAAGGTGTCCCTGCCTATGACAGGGAGGTTGGAAGCAGATGGACTCTAAGGTCCCTTCAAACTCAAACCATTCTGTAATTCTATGAACGGACAATTGTCTGCTTTTGTAAAAGCCCTTCATGTATCTGACAGCTTTCCTGCAACTTTCCCGAAAGTGACAACCCTTGGAATGCGCATTCAATACATGAAACACCCTCTGCCAACTAATACCCATGTGCTGCTCCTTTCCATGCATATAAATGCAAGAATTCACATGCAAGCATACATCATAGAGACTGAAAATGAAATAAATCTTGGTTTATGAAGCACATACTTATGTTTAGACTGAGAACAATATTTCATTGTTGACATTCCAGATAATTTGAACAGCTGAAGTATGAACAAGGCTAACAATACAATCCATGAAACTGGAGAAAGCAAAACTCAGTACACGCTCAATGCTGTCACTTAGAAACTGCATCCACAAAATATACAAAAACATTCCTGAGAAAAGATTTCTATTTGGACAGGAACACCAATTGGATTATCTACTATATTTTTTCTCATAACACCTGTGATTTTCTTAATTACAGCTTTATATCCAAATGCAAATTCATTATTGCACCATCATTTTAATAATAAAACCAAATAAATAGTGGCGGATTGTTTAGACTGTAACACCTATACCATAGACCTGAAAATGTTATTCATCTAAAAAGTAATAAAAGCTTTCCCTATCTATAGCTATTTAGATTTTCTGGGAATGATAGTTACTGGTAATTGAGTAAAGCTGCAAAACACAAAAATGAGTACTTTGCATTGATTGATAGAAAGGACTTTTCACTACCCATTTATCTGAATTCTGAGTGTAATATGACAATACATCACCCAATGCCATAAAAAAAATCGATGATGTAATAAAGTAGAATTAAATCTTCAGCCCAATTTTTAACTTGCTAAACCCATTTATTCCATTGTTTACTTCCTTAATCAGTTTCTGTCCATGAAAGTCCACTCTTAGTGATTACTCTTAGTTTCCTTAATAGCCACTTCACTCTTTTAAAACCCGAAAGAAATGATATTTATCACTTCTCAGTTATCTTTTCATTTTGTTGACACCCTGAAGGAAAGAAAAATTTCCCTTGGGGAGTGCTGCAATTTGTCCTTATAATATGTTCATTATAACTCTACACTTATTTTTCAGCTACTTTACCAAGTACTGATGTAAGACCCACTGGTTTATAACCCCCAAGCTCAAACCTAGCATGTATTTTAAAGGTAGTGAAAACATAGTTTTCCCTCTGGTTGTCCGGATTTTAACAATAAAGTAGTTCAACAAACTCATTGTTTAGTTTCTGGAGAAACCTTGAGAAATAATTCCCTTCATTTCAGGAAATATACATGAATAACACCACCAGTTGTCTTTTGTAGTTTTAATCTGCTGAATCCCTTGTTGTGCCAACAGCACAGAGCATAGGCAGTAGGGCTACATTCCTAGGAATAAATGTGATTATTATGGAAGGATGCAGAATAGATTATCTGCATCTTTAATCAATAGTTTAAATGTTAAACAATGCATATATACCATTGAAACATGGTGTTTACTGTTTTATCCCTTGTGGAGCAGAATTAAATTTTTTATACATGAAAGCAATTTCATTTGTTTGCATCAAGAGATACACTAGTGTAATATTCAAAATAATGATAATATGCACAATGATCCAGACAGGATTTAAATGTTTTTAACAACTCAGTGTTAAATAACACATCCTTTTATTAGTATTGAAAATGAAAATCAGGAGTTAGCTCAAGCAAAAGTGAAAGACAGTTTGATTAAACCCCATGTCTCTTCACATTTCCTCTGGAGTAAATCTGTTCATTTCAGTGGGGCTAAATAAATCAAATATGTGATAAATTAAGTATATCTCTCTCCCATCCTCTAAGCACAGGATTTAAACTCATGTGACCTAAGGGTGCATGTTTACAGGGAGAACTGACTGTTCTTGCTTACCTCCATAGAGAAACCTGACACATTTTGCTGCCTTTGTTGTTGTTTTATATGTGTGGCCTTTTGTAAGGTTTTGGTACATCTGGGACAAGGAAATCAATCACTAGGGAGATCCATTCTTTGCCCTCATGGAAGTCCACTGTACTTTCAAGCCTCAAGCACAGAGGCAAAACAAAACTCACGGATGTCTGTAGTGGAATAAGATTATGTTTGCTATTTTTAAAGTTATTCCTGTAGATTTTGTTATTAAAGTGTGTGTAGGGAATGAAAATATCAAAAAAGAATACATTGCTGAATTTTCCTCCTTTCCCCTTCTCCAAACAGGAGCATTACTTGTCCCTCTCCACACCTGTACTCATCTGCCAGCCTTGTGCAACTGCTGCAGGGTGCTCACTGCTTCCTTCCCCCCCTCTTTCCATAGCTGGGTCCAGATACAGAAAAATAAAGAATAAATATTGCCAAAGATATAAAAATATATTTGTAGAATTTTCATAATAGAGTTCTGTAATGACTACGTGACCAGTTTTGATGTGCGATGTAAATCTGAAGTTAACAGTAAAATTTTTCTCCAAAGTTAATTATGAACCATAAGAAAGACTGTAATAAAATCTCATACCGCTTTCCTTTCAGCTTTTCTGAGCAAATATAGAAAATACAAATCACCTTAGGGAAATGCTACAGTGTAACACACACTGTGTAACTTTGGTTTTTTTTTTTAACTAGTCTAGTGTCTCTAAATCACATGATTTTGTTGTTCCATCTGGAAGCACTACAAGCTAACAGATGTAAATTACCTTAGTGCCTACAAATATCTTCTGTTGAAGTGTATTAAAACTAACAGGTATATGAATAGACATTTCACAAGCATGAGGAAAATGTGATACTTACATTGGAAAAGCATTAATAAGTTACAAAAAATCAAAACAGAAACAGAAAAGTAAAATACCTCCTCCCACATAGTAGCCCTTGGTAAATTTAAATTCAACTGCTTTGTAAGCTAACACATCTCCTTGGACTGTAGGAGGAAATTATCAATATTGCTGAAGCTACAGAAAATTCCCTTTTTTAGCCCACATCTTCTGAAACCCAGAAAAAGGTACTGCTCTCTTCCCTCTCTCTTTTAAATCACTCAAGAGAGAAGAAGGGTGTTTCAAAAGAACCAGGGGTTGGTTTGTTGGTGGATTTTTTAAAGAAAAGCCCAAGAAGGTAGAAACAGCAAATTACACTTCCCTCTATTTTCTTATCACAATACTTCAACTCAGATCTGTGGGGAATCTTTTTCAACCCTCAGCCATGTCCCCTAGTGCTTGAACACTTAATTTAAATTTTACAGTGGATGGAGAAATGGGAACAGAGAAAAAAGGCAGTGGATAGAAAGCAGGAGGAAGAAAAATTGAAGGTATTTAAACTTCCACAAACATACTAAATGAATAAATGGTAAATTGATACATCTCTATACACACAGTGTCATCAGTAACTTGTGACATTCTCAGTCACAAATATCAGAGAGGGTGAGACTTAAGGAATTTAGATTATTAATATTAATATTTAAATTAGAAGTCTTAGAGGCAGGTAAATAATTCATGAGCATATCCATAAGTATGGAAATAATATAACGAGGAATACACAGTCCACCGAAGACCAGCTGAGTCTGAGCTCCTCCCTCATAAGCACACTGCTCCCTAACCATGATGGACAGTGCTCCCTATTTCTGAGTGTTTCTGCAGGAAGGCAGAGGTATTACTGATGGGACTGTGCTGTCAGCACACACAGAAGCTCACAGAAACAAAACCACTGGATAAAGGCAGTATTTATGCCAAGAGACACCACTACTTGCTTGTATTTATGGCAAAAGACACCACTTCTTGCCTATATTTACAAAACAAAAAAAGCAGTATTTGCACGGAAATGTCTGCAAACTATCACCTTCACAGTCTATACAGTAAACCAGGCAGCAGGTGATGAGCAAAACTCAAACATTTTAACTCCCCTCTTCCAACCCTTCCCTGCACTTCAGCAGTACCATATCAGAATTCAGGGCTGCTCTAGAATCAGCTCCTATCTAAAATACCCTCATATCATGGCTTCTAGAGCTGGAAAGATGTCATGTAGCAAACTACCACAGCTGGTGGAGGTGATGCTCCTCAGAGAGATTCCAAAAATTCATCTTCGGGTGAAGCAGCTCACTTATACGTGGGCAGTGTGTGGTGAAGCATCAGTTTATCACTTTGCATGGCAAACCATGCCCTGGAGCTTCAGCAGCCAACCTTTGCCCCACTGGGTAAGGGTCGATTGGGAACTTGCAAAGGCAGAAAACCTCTTTGCTGCTTCTCCTTCTAGCATTACGAGCACACATCAGGACTTAAAAAACGCTGTTTCAAAAATGTAACCTGTACCCCCTCAAGTGTTGCAATAAACATAACTTGTTGACTGATTTCCCTTACCATGTACTTAAAGCAAAATTACTCTATTAAACATGCTCCACTAAGTACTTGTCTCACTCCTAGGATAAAATATCATTTTAATAACCTCAGCAGTAAACACAATACCTGCAAAAACCACATGATGTGGAAAGTGGTGCAGGATGAAAAGGATGCTGCACACTCCTTGGCACGTACAACTTCGACCAAAACCACAGAAAGGTCAGGGAAGGGGATGTCTGACCCCAGCCATCCATGGTGTCATGGGAAAGACTGAAGGGGCTCAGTTGGGTATGATTGAACTCTTAGACAGAGCCCACGAGCTAAGGGCCTGCTGTCATTCTTCACTTCCAGTAATTGAAGGGGCAGTTGATTAGATGAACTTGGAAGAAAGCTTTGGCTTCTGAAATCTAAACAAAATAGTTGTTCACCTGGGTTTCCCCTTTCCTTTATCCTGCTGCCCTCATCCAACTGGGCAGCCTCCCCAGCAGCTGTGGTTCCCTTCCAAACAGCCCAAAACCTTCAGCAATCTGCAAAGTCCCTTTGGGGAAGTACTGAGAATACAAGTCCTTGATTTTATTTAACATTCAGCTCTATTAATTTATAATTGTCACACTGGGCTCTGTTACGCCACAAGATACTGTTCCTCTGGTTTTTTGGTTTTTAACCTCTTTGTGGGCTTTGTGGACTTGTTTCCCTGTTTTGTTTTTGTTCTGGTGCAATTGCTTTGACTTTAGCAGGACTGTTGCAACATAATGCAAACTGTGTTTTATTAACATTAAAACGTTAGCCTTTTTTTTTTTTTTTAAGAATGCTGCACATTTGACCAGAGTGCAGACCTGCAGATTGTACCAGTAAAGCATCCTCACATAAATGCAATGTAGACGCAACTCCTGTGAGGGTAGCTAGGAGCTAAGATGTACTGACAATATACTTAAAAAGTTGATTTTATTTACAGACATAGATCAGCCATTCTGGATTTCCTTAATTTCATAGTCAGCTTCAAGCACAGCACAAGGATAAGTTAGACTGTCCTTTCCTTTGCCATTGTCAGTTCACATTTACTAATTCATAAGAAATAGTGTACCTTTATTTAAACGGAAACTACCTGCCTCAAAAACTACTTTCAATATGAGCCAAAAGATGCTGTAGCTCCACGAAAATTAGAGTAACTTTATACACATTGCTGCTGCTTTTTTCTTTTTTTTCTTTGGTATGGTACTTTTATGCAAAAAAAAGGAAACCCAAACCTTAGCTGCCGTGCTAACCACTGCTAATACAAGAAGGGCCTGAAATAGGAAATAGTTTTTTACTGGAATTTTTTTTTATCATGTTGTAACACCTACTTTTTCCCCAGAGTAAATTACCTGCAGAGATTGCATTAAAGAATTTCTGGGCACTGTTTTGAAGAGTAATAATGGCAATTTCATAGTGATTGCACAGGATTAAGCATGCACCATACAAGAAAACTATCACAGCAAAATCAAAATTTTTACTTTTCCAACACTGAATTTTACTTCTCTTATGTTTGCAATTAGTTTTCACAAAAGTTTAATCAAAGTCTCAGTTTCTTCTTCCACTTTAAATGTAACACAGTCAGAATAAGACATAACCAATGAGTAAACTGGATTTGGCTTAGGACACAGGAAACTGAGGATAATTGAAAATCATTGTCCATTAGCAACTTTCATAATCATACAGTACTTTAGTTACTTTTAGAAGATATAATATTTAAATATATGATTAGAAAATAAATATTTTTCAGGTCTGTTAGAATGATAAACTCTTTAACCTGCATGTAGCAATGGCTGCACTAGGATTCTAAGGGAAGCTGTTGTTCAAATAAGTGGAGATTGACCTGAAAGGGAAAAATGTAAATGGGAAAGCATTACAAAACTACAGTATGGAAGAATAACGCAGAGTCTTTTCAAAAGAAGAAAAAACCTCATGGATATAATGATAATGTAAAGAGAAATACCTAAAGCTACATGGAAATTAAAGACTGATTTAGGTTCTTCAGACCCTAGAAGAGTGAATAGGAGGGCTGAAAAGAATATTTCAAATAAAAATTATGCAGAAAATGCTAAGGCAATGTTTAGCTGGTTGTAGCTCTAACATTTCTTTGCAAAAAAGGAACCTGGATCAGCAGCCACATAATGATGCTCACAAGTGCTCTTCAATCAATTCAAACCCTGTTCTGCAGGCAGAGGAGTAAAAAATTGAGGTGTAGCTGAAATACGTAAGACTTTTTTTGTCAGAAGGCATGAGAGTTGGAAAAGAGTCACTGAGTTGGGTGTTTCGTCAGGAAAGGATGCTGAGAGCTGTCTGAACTGCTGCCATTTAAATGAAGGAACCCAATATTCAGAAGGTAAATGTAGGACCTTGAAAGCTCCAGCCAGCACAACCTGCAAACTAGTGAGAAAAACAAAAAACCCTGGGAAAAACAATCCGTGCCCTCCCTCCACTTGGCAGACCGTTCAATCACTGCACTCTTAGAAACAGTTGTGCACAATCACCTACATTTTCTGCAGTGAAAGCAATTGGAAAGAAAGCTGCTATAACCACAGGGAAATTGGTCCTGATGGCTGTGCTCAGTGAATGACTTGCAATGACATTAGACAATGTAAGAATGTTTTTCTTCTGGGTCATGTCTGTGCAGGGTTATGTGACAAGCTGTGTATACCAGAATTGTCCTGGCATGCACAAAAGAGGAATTCCAGGTCCCAAGAGAACCTGAAAATCATAAGGAAGATAGCTAGTTTTGGTATATAAATGGTTACTGATGCATTGTGGGTCTACTGATTTTTGACTTGAACACTTCCAATTACACCTTAGCTTTGCTTTAGGTATCCCATCTTTATATTGACTGGAAACATACTGGATTGTGTTTTGTGGAATATCCACTCAGTCTTTGAGGAATGGCATTCGGTGGAAAAAAAATGGAAATATTTAATGAACATTTCCATAAAAAATCTTTTGTGCGCTGTTTTAGTTGGCAGATGAAAAGGCTATTCTTACATTTAGAGCTGCTAACTTGCATGCATATTTGCTCAATATGTATGAAACCAGACTGATTGTTATGGCATTCTACTATTTCAGTCCAATTCATCCCCATTTTCTCTTTGATTTCTCTTTTTTATTCAGTATATTATCTTTTATCTGAACAAGTCTGAGTTGTCATTTGGAGTTTCTATGCTACAACTTTGATTCATGTGATAAAATAGCAAATGCAGCAGACAACATCAAGAACTGTCTGTGAAAATGCTGATTTATTACTGTACTGCTTTTATTCTAAAAAAGATACTGAAATAATGAATCTATGGCACACAGAGAAATCCTGAACTAGATTTTTAAAATGTTAGAATTTGGTTTACAATATAGTTAATGAACTTTCATCTTCAAGTACACAGGACACCTAGGATGTCTTTAAACAGAATTCATAACCAAGCCTAAAAAAATGATATAATATTGTGGCTGTGCTTCACCCACTCTCCTTCCCTGGATAAATAATCTGTAAGGAACTGAGGGCTAACTGCTAATTAAATTCCTGTATAAACATATGCAATTCAAACTAGGAACTAAATCTGGGGCATTCTGTGAAGTTATAAAAACAATAAAGGAATCAGTGTGCAGCTTACAGATGTCTATTTAACATAAAAATAGAAATATATTATTCACCATCAGTATGTAAGAGTTACAAGGCTAGCCTTAAGCCTCTGCACACCAAAGGTGCAACAACAGTAAGGCAGCAGTGAATTGTGCTGTTGCAGAAAATCATACCTCACGGTCTTTTTACTATATTACCAGTTTAAGGGTAAAATTAGTTAATATGGCATTAGATACACATCAAATATATGAAAGATTAAGTGGACAGAATAGAATTCATTAACAAATTCCAATGTAGTTTAAAATTAGACAAATAGGAAAGCTCACAAACACAGCACTTTAACTGATATTGCAAAGTCAAAGACAAAAACAGACGACCAGGAGCCTAAAATTTTGGGTTTGTTGCTTGTTGTAGCTTTGATACTGATATTTTTCAGGTTATTATGACACTGACTCTACTTATATTTCATGTAAAAAACACAGGTAGGATTTAATTGTCATGATTATCCTGAAAAAAATGAATACCAACTTTAAGAAGAAAGCTATTATTATAGCTTACTTGGTCAGCCGAGTTCGCAGTGTGGGAGGATATGGAGCCAAGGCAATTGCAAACACTGAGAGAGGGAGAGAGAGTCCACAGTGTATTGTGCAAGACTGAATGCATCTGTTCTATGCAAAAACAATAAAAAGGAGAATTAAATGGAACACACACTTACTTCAGAAGGTGGTCAACAGAACGATAACTAGAGTTTTATTCCAGAAGTACCCAATATCCTCTTTGCTTTGGAATTGCAAGCCAGCATTTTTACTGTTTAAAAGTAACTACAGTTTAAAAATAACTACTGAGATGTCAGAGCTTGCAGGAGGACATAAAATCCAAATTTCACTCTGATGGTTTGAGGGTTATTTGCAGAGAAAGGTTAATTGTTGATGGGTTTAAGAACCCACACTGGTACTGACAGTAATACCAGTATATGCATATCTAATCTCGCAGTTGGAGTCCATTAAAAAAGTGATAGATCCTTTATTAGCTGAGACACTCGTCTGGTTTTAAGTCTTCTTACATTGCTATAAAAACACCCTATACAAATGTTTGCTAACAGTAGTTTGCACATGTGGGAACATGTATTTACACAGCACAATGGCTGGTCACTAGAGCACAGGATGATTCCTCTTTTTTTAGTTCATGCTCTACAGTAGCATGTTTTCATTTTAATAAAACAGTCTGTGTCCCTGAGCTATGATTAGCATGTGCATTTTCCAAGGTAAACTTCCTTATTTGAAGAGAATCACTTAATAGCTTTCTCCATTTTACTATGCATTACCTTCTCTTCTGACACAGCTGCTGTCTCCTCCACTGCATGACATAGGCAGTGGAAATAAAGCCAAGCAAAAAGTATCCTCATAAAAAAAAAGATTGCCACAAGGTATCAAACTCACTTTGAAAGCTGTTATCTCCTAAATGTGAATACTCACTCAAGTGACTTTGGAAAGAATATGCATAGATGAAATCTAGATCTATACATGCACTAAAAAAAAAAAAAAGTTATAACCTCCTAGAAAGGCTATAAAGTTTGGCTTTTTGAAGTTTCAAAGTCATCAATATTGAGTCAGTGCACCACTGCAGAGATGGGGATGGAAAAATCAGCAAGTGGCATGGGCGAGGCAAACAAAATGTGTATTGGCAAATGTGGGGAGCTCTTTGATATCAAACAATCTTGCATTTGAGTCCTTCTACTTGTCTGTCAGTTTATTTGACTGTATTCTGTGGGGTCTGAATACCTGAATGAAGCAGAGCTGGCAAACTATTTTGATAGGAGGACGGTGGTGTTATCACCACTAAGAATTGCAGCATTATCACTGCTGAGTCTTTGATCAACTTGTTGCTTAACTTTGAGTGATTTGTCATTTCTTTCTAGCATGGAGATGGAGAGAATCTTAGCGAGAGGTAGCAGCTTGACAAGACTGTGACTAATGAATAAAGAAATCTGAAAAATGACTGAGTGTGCCTCTTTTCCTTGGCAGCTTTGCTCCACATTGGGTGATGGCAGTGGCTGTGAGCTAGGATGTGTCATGTTTTGGACACTTGTTTCCTTTGTTGTGTGAAAAGGAACGACGACAAGTCTAGAACAAAGCAACCAAGTGAGATACTCAGGTTTGAGAAGCACTGCAAAATCATTTTGATGAACAAGCAGCACTCTCTATGTCTCAAAATACTGGAAGATGAGCACAAGAGGAAAAACAAACATGAGGCAATTCCACAAACATTACATATTCAGTCAGTTCCAGGTCATCTGGTGAGCACCCTGCCCCCAGAGCGACCTGTAAGGATGTATCTGAAACGAGAGGTTTTCAAGACATGGCTGGGGAGGGCCAAAAGGCACAGTAGTAAGATGCTCATGTTTGCATGGGAGGGTCCCCTAGGCAGATAGGAACACCTCACGGTACCTGTGAGATGGCATACTGAAAATGGCAATAGTCTCAATGGGGACACAATGGCAGACGAATGGCAAACTATTTCTACAGAACTAAAAAAAAAAAAAACTTCTAAGCATAAATGGCTGTAAGATGACTTTAAGAGTAACTCTATCAGTAGGAGATGAATACTTAAATTACTTCTGTGGCAATATTTCTACTCTTATTAACAAAGAAAAGCGGAAGGTTAAACATCTGAACATGAAGTAATGGCGAGATGAGTGATTAAGTGGATGGTTTTGCTTTTGAAGCTACCAGTTCATTTTGGCCAAACAGATATGGTATAATACAGATTCATTCACACTGAAAAACCTCCTAGGACACAGACTGCTTATAGACATATAAAGCCAAAACAGAGCTTGGTACAAATAATAGTTTCAGCAAGGAATGAATGAGTAAGCCCATGACACAAAATCACAATGACAGAACCAAAATTAAGCAAAGACCATACACCACTTCCATTGTACGTCTTTCAGTTCTAGGAGCTTAGGTAATATGACCCTTTTTGTTTCCACTCAAGGAATGTTTTTGACCTAGTTGGTTTTAGTAAATGCTGATGGAAAGTCTTCATGGGAATAGTGAAGGTCACTGATTCACATTTATACATGTACAATTCAGGAAGGATCAGTGAGCCAAAAGGAAGAAGAAAATGGTGTAAGTTCTTCATGTCACAGTTCTGAAGAAAATGCCTGTAAGTACTTACAGAGTAATGTGTTAACACACGAGTACTTCATAGATGTTGTTATTTAGGACCCCAAAACCCACAAAAGAACAGGGAAACCATAATCACTAGTTTATAAACTAGTAGAAAGCTTTTGTTCTTAAACAGTACCAGAAAACCAGACTTAAGTAAATGAAGTAATATTTGCTTACAGAGTCAAAACACTGTTGTAATAGAAAAGAGAGAGACAAAAAAATTGTAGCCTGGAAAGAAGAGGCCACTCATCTTAGCCTGGTGATATGCAAATAGTTGAGCAAAGGGCTGAGCTGGAAGTCTGGATGTCCAACTTCCTGCAATATCAAACATAGGATCTGAAGTATAAGATCTGTTTTAGGACTTTTTTTTTTTTTTTTTTTTTTTGTAGTTTAGCATATAATATGGTTCTGGCCATTATGAATGAATCCTCAACCAGCAAGACATGCTTGTGATTTACTTTTTTAGACTGAAATTGCAAGTGCCTTCAATAATAAATAAAACAGGCCACATTAGAGAAACAAAACCTGAAAAAAATTATGCATAAAGAAGCTTGGGAAGCAAAAGCAATTGCATAGCATATGTGACAGTGAGAAGGGACTGGTAACAAATTTAATGAATTTGAAGCAGAAGTTGTATACATACATATACATCTATAAGCCTTCCCTATCAGTATGGAAAACTGATAGAGAAGGGTTATAGGATTAAGTCTCTGACCGTCTATTAAACAAAAAATAGCTAAAACTACAATATCCTTCCCAAAGTTCAGAAAACTCTGCAAGGCATGTTAGAGATGCAGAGAATTCAAGCAACAGGATTTCTCCATTACTAGATAAAAATGGTAGAAAATTTAATACCGATATATTCACTTACCTGCTATTTTGCTAAAAGCCAATAACTCAGTTCATGAGATGAGTCACTTCCTTTTCAAAAATTAATTGAAGATGCCAAGCAGCAGCTATAAATATAGGCATCATAAAATGAGGAGGCCCCAATTATGCTACTTCTGTTGGTTCAAGCAAGTCTTATTTATTATCATTGACTTTCAATGCCTATTCAAAATTTCTAGCAAATTTCTGCATTCATAAAAGAAATGCAATGTTTTGTCAACATATAAAGGAGGCAAACAGAATGACGAAGGAATTATACAGGTATCAGCCTGGCAATATTTCCAGGCCAAGCAATGGAATGACTGATGCAAAGCTCATTAAGTACAGAACTGAAAAAGTGTAATTAATGCCAATCAAACTCGAGTTTATAAAGACTAGATCATTGCCCATCTAACGAGGTGCCTCTTTGCAAGATTAGAGGTTGATTAATGGAAGGTGAAAACATAAGAAACATTTATTTTGGATTCTGAATGGTTCATTTTAAAAAGTAAAGTTAGAAATGAACATGCTAAATAATAGAATTACTTTGGTTATATCCCAAGATTAATAACTGCAAACAACCAGTGAGGATGTGACTGCTCAGCATGCACATCTGAGAGACTCTTAGTGTGTCATCACCATAAACAAGGCAGCTTGAACTAACACACTGTACAATGCAACAGAAGTGGGAAGGGAACACACAGCACAGTTCCTGCGACTAAGCTGGTGAACAGTAATTTATTTAATCACTATAAATGGATCAATGTTTACCCATATGCATTTGCTCTCTATTTCACTTCTCTCCTTCCCTTTCTAAGATCCCTGGAGTTTATCTCCTACACCTGTCCCAGTTTGAGAAATGCATCTACATGTTCATCAATCATGTTCATCTGATAAGTCTTCCAATTTATTCATTTTTAAATTGTTTAGCTTCCAATGTATAACACTGCAATGCATTCTCTTAGTTTTTAAACAGTTTCTACTTTTATTTGCCAAATGTCATTGAAGAACTTCTTTGTTATATTGCCACCCGCCTCTTTTTACGATATATTCCATTTTTTCCAACCAATTCCAGTAGCATTCTCCCATTTTCCTCTAAAGGACCACTGAAAACATCAGATAAGATCAGTTCTTAGACTGATTCTTCAGAAATTCTGTATTTGAGCCTCAGAGTTCCTTGCAGCGCAAATCAAAACAAACTTAAAAACCTACCAGAGACTACATGGTGAACAAGATTGGAAATGTATTATTCAGGCCATCAGAAAGAGATAGGATTCAGGTTTTGGGCACTGGTATAGAAAAATACATTTAAAACTAGAGATATTTTTAAAACAGTGACTAGAAATAATTATGATGCTTTAGTGATTATTTAAAGCTGGAAATACTCTAATCCAAACTATTTTGTAAATAGTATGAGTTAATTTAAACCAGAAAATTAAGCCATGGCTTCTGGATTACATGGTAACAATAATTTTTTCATGGTTTATGATTTATTTAGAGTCCTAACTGATTGAAGAGGCAGAACTCCTGGTGGATTGAGAGCATAGCTACTCCCCCTACGTATACAGACTTTAAACATGGACATCCACACACAAGCTCCTGACAATTCTTCCCTTTTTCAGCCTCTCTCTCTCTTCTATAGAGTTATCTACAGCTTAGAGTGGATTTTTAGTTTTATGTTTGCCTTCTAATCTTCCTTTTGATGCTGCATCAAGTTACGCAATTATGTTAATCACAGATTACTCCACACTTATGGTCTTTCGGATTGCTCTAAGCAGACACACTTCTATTCCTTTTGCCTTAGTTCATTCAACAAATTTGGGTAGAACCTGGCAAATTATTTATGGACAATTTTCAGAAAAGTTATGACTTTATTTCAGTTAGAGTTGTACACAAGCACCACCTTTGATAATCAGATTTAGGATTTCTGCAAAATACCTAACTGTCCAGTAAAATCAGCAACATCCATAAATTAGAACCTGAAGAAGTGTGCAATTCTATGTAATTTCCCACATCCATCATCATTTCATTATGCTTGCTATTTCATGATAGAGTAATATTTTTTGACAAGTAACAGTTTGTTCTGGACAAGAAATTCCACTGGCATACTTAGACCTTGAATACTATTGCTGTATCAGTCAGCATGTTTTTCCAAAGAAGGGGCCATGCTGTGGCATGGCATATGAAGCAGAGACATACTACAGAAAAACAGTTCAAACACTAGGAAGTTTGGATAAAGTAAGATTTGGGCAGCTCTATACCACATTTGCTTTTAAAATGCCAAAGCTTACTCTAGACAAAGCCAGGTATTAAAGATAACTTGAAGGCAGCAAAGAGTCAATTGCCAGAAACAAATGAGATACACGTATTTTAAAGTTCTTGTGATATTCCGCACTTATTTTTGTGCTGAACTTTAAAACAGGATAAAAGAGGTCATGGATATGGGTAGGCAATCCAGCACAATGAAGGCTGCAGAGGAAGACAAAATCCTTCTCACTCTTTATAATAAAATAAAAATGGAGCTATGAATCATCATAGCATAGACAAATCATCTGAGGCATCTTAAAACAGCTGCTTGACTGACTGCTATAATGTCACCTGTCATTCAATAAAAAGAACTGCAGTACATGCTTACAAGTTGACAGAAATGTGCTCAAAGCCAAACAGAAACCCTTGGCTTCATTAAAATAACACGATTTCAGAAATTTCTTAGTTAAAGCATTTGAAGCCCCCTCAGAGCAGATGCAGCGACCTTCGCGAAAGCCAAGCGGCTAGTGGCACAACAGCCAAAGGAACAGAGGTTATAGTGAAAGTGACCAGGAATGCATCAGGGATGGAGCTGCAAATAAGACACAGCATCCTCAAGGCTCCTGGGTCACCCACAAAACACTTCATTCAAAACTGCCAAGTTGAAAAAGTTTAGGTTGGAAACAAACTGCAAAAGCGCAGATTTATTGACAACACATGCAGCCCAGACTTCTCAGCTCGGAAAGCCAACACAGATAAAACCTGCCAGCCACCACATCACAGCCCATCCCAACCCATCTGGAGGCACACTGAATTTTGAAGCGCATCACTGTCCCAGCAGAAACATTGTAATGTATAATGCCCACAGATGAATTCCACCCTCTGAAAAAAACACAAGCTGTAAGAAAAGTTATACTCCCATGTATGTGTATCTACTTTTTTCCTATGGCAAATGTCCTCATCTCTGCAAAGACTTCTACCTGTAAAAACAAATATAGCTTCTACCAGAGAAGAATACTCTGTGGGAAGTCCAGATCACATCAGTACCCTTTTCTTCCTCATTTCAGAAATTCCACTATTAAGGCTAAAAACATCCACAAATGTAACTTTTGGGTTCTTTTGTTTGTTTGGATTTTTTTTTGGAGGGGGGGTGTTTTGGGTTTTGAGGGTTTTTTTTTGTGTGTGGGGGGGGGTTTTGTTGCTGGTTTTGGTTTTCTGGTTTGGTTTGGTTGTTTGGTTGGGATTTTTTCCTGTAACAATGCTAATTCACAACTCTAAAAGCAATTACACTGAAATATCAAGATACTGTATAATCTTGCTATCAACATCATAGACTAGTTAGGGTTGGAAAGGGCCTTAAGATCATCTAGTTCCAACTCCCCTGCTATGAGCAGGGATGCCTCACACTAGACCATGTTGCATAAGACTCTCCAAGCCAGCCGTGACCACTGTCAGGGATGGAGCATTTACCACTTCTTTGGGAAACCTGTTCCAGTGCCTCACCACCCTCACAGTAAAGAACTTCTTCCTCGTATCTAAATCATCTTTACATACACCAGTTTCTGGGGTTCTGTGATAGCAGAAAATTGAATTTCCATTACAACATTAAAAAATAAATTTACTTCAGTTCAATTAAGTAGGGACTCTCTGACAGAGCCAGCAGGTAATGCGAGCAACTGTGAGGCCCAATGCATACTGAAGTCAAATGAGATTTTAATTGTATGTAGATTTAGGATGAGATGCTTAAATGGTTTTCATGGTTACAAAGAATGCTTAGCCAAAAGATCTGCAGCTGTCTCCTAGTTTATAACTTAGTTAAATATAAAAGCTCCAATGTAACATGACATTTTTTGTATTCAGAAAGATGTCTGGCATGTATATGTGGCTGAAGATAGTACACATTGCTCTTCTGTTGATTTCATGACTGTTCAGAGAATTCAGCTATAAGTGTTTTTGTGTAAAGGCCTTTCTGGAGGATGAACATTCCTTTGAGTCTAACAAAAGTCCAGAAATAATTTTAGTATCTTATTTTCCTATTTGGCATCATAGGTTTATCCTGTAAGTCCCAAACTTTTTCCACAATGCATGCCTGTTTTGTAGTCTTTGTTTTAAGACTATATACAAATACAAGGCTCTAATTGGGATGACACAATCACTGACCATATATTGTAAAAACTGCAGCAATATTCCACACTGATAGTCTTTACTTCTACTAAATAATTTATTAAATATCTAAGAAAAGCCCCCTTTGCCAGCAGCTTTAAAAATCAGGTCAGTAACATTTAAAAAAATGAATTTTGCTACAAGGTTATACCCAGCATGGCCTAAACTTAAAATCTGTTAAGGACATTTGCTTGCTATTGCATCACACACTGAGCCTAACTTCCAGAGTCTTGGGGGTTTCTTTTGGCAGATGATGCAAAGAAGTTCATGGGGGGAAAAGGTCTTTCTGAATTAGATTGTGAACAGTTACTTTTATTTATGCTCTTTTTCAAGGATAAGTCATATTTATATGTTTTACAATATTTGCCATGAATTATTTATTAATATTTTGCTGACTAAGAACGTTTTTGATAGAGCTATCATCTAAACTCCAGCTGAAGGCAACATTTCAAAACAGCTATGAAAACTGAAGACTATAAATTATTTGTAGCAAAAGGAACTTTACCTCCTTCTAATCCCTAACAAGGATGTGATAGCAGAGCTTTATGAGAGTCATTCTCTGGAGCCGGCTGAGTGTGGTGCTGGGACCAGAGTTCACTTTTCACCAGGCTACCGAAGGTATTAGGAAGGCATCAGGCTGTGTCTGCAGTGGTGCTGCCTAAGCATCCCTTAACTCCAAAACATCAGAGCACAGAGCTGAGAGCTTGAGTTCTTGAACGCATGAGGATCCCTGTGCATCTCTGTGTGGGCCTGGACTGATGTTATGTCTCTGAGGTCTCTATCACTTGCACCAGCTCTGTAGTAAATAGTAACTACAGCTTCTTTCAAATTTTGTTTTCTCCCCAGAATAATCAAACTAAAGTATCCATGACTCCTTGTAATTTTCCTTTTTCTTTTTTTTTTTTTTTTTTTTTGTTTTAAACTTGTCATTTTCCTTTGGAAAGATATACTTCCTTTGTAACTCCTTTCAGGTTAGAAGAATATCCTTCATCACCTCTGCTGACCACAGTCTTCCTTCTTTTTCAGACTCATACATTAGTGGTTCCACGACCACAGTGACTACCCATTTTCAAGGGAATTTTATCCGAGGTAAGCAGGTACCTCCAACCTAGCCTCCGCTTTTTCTTCCAAAAGTTTGGAGGCATCCCCATGCTCATCCACGATAAAACAGGATGGCACCCTTCACTGGCACCCACAGGTGCCCCATCAGTCTCAATCCCAATGAAAACTGCTCCATTCAACCTTGCTAAATGATCATCCTCATCCATTTAAAAAAAAAAAAATCTTCATAATTCACATTTCAATGTGAATTTAATGCGGTTCCCTGACATTTTTAGCCCAAAACAAGCCCTTAGCACTATCCATAGAAAATGGATTCTTATGTTATGTGTCTGTTGGCTTTATTCTCTCTTCCATTCTTCATCTACTGCTGCTGAAGTTGTTCGAGTCTCTGTTAGCAGTGGGCAGAACCACATCTTCTGAAAGTTACAGTTATCTGGGAGCACAGCCAATTTTTCCCCTTTCCTATTTCTTTATTCCTTATGAATGTTTGCCTTTGTCATAGAAAGAATTATCAGTGTGAAGGGCACGGTTGTTATGTTTCTAGCTTTATAATTACACTGGAAGCATGAACAAAGTTTTGGTTTCAGGGTGACTGCATTGTCCTGAATATTACCTTTGATAGGGGTCAGTTTTAATAGCTGGGACTTCACAGAGCCACTTTTCTTCTGTAAAGAAAAAAATTATAATATCTTGCCTGTCATCAGACTGAGTACACGGCTGAGAAATGAAGTTTTTATGTGTCAGCTCTTCTTGTGTCAGTCAAAACCTATTAAGCTCACCTGTCACTTAGCATGTGACCTCATTCCACTCTTGTATTTCCTGTACAGCCAATTTCATCACTATCATGACTTTCCATGGCAGATAATGATATTCAGAGATATTTAATTTCAACCCTTATGAAATGGTTTAACTGAACGTTATCACTCTCAGCTCTCAAGATATCTAAATGAGCATTTAATTGAAACTCAGAAGAATTAAATTCACCCTACTTGAGACGATTCACACCCACACCATCTCAGCACCCAGCAGGCCCTGGGTAGCACAGCGCTCTATGGTGCAGGCTGTGTGCCATCAAAGGGCCTCTGTCCCTGCTCTGCAGAGGTGAGCATAGGAGGAAGATCACGCAGGTGCCATGGGACATTTGCTGACAGGGGCTCAATTGCATGGAGGCTCTCAGGGAGAGATGAGCATTCCCAAGGCGGAGGCACATAATGGTGGTGCACTGGGTGGGAAGGGCAGAACAGCACTAATCCCTCCCATAAATCACTGTTTATATATTCCACTGAATCATAGAATGGTTTGCGTTGGAAGGAACCTTAAAGCTCATCTAGTTCCAACCCTCCTGCCATGGGCAGGGACACCTTCCACTAGATCAGGTTGCTTCAAGCCCCGTCCAACCTGGCTTTGAACACTGCCAGGGATAAGGCAGCCACAACTTCTCTGGGCACCCTCATAGTGAAGAACTTTTTCCTAATATATAATCGAAACCTAACATCGCTCAGTTTAAAGCCATATCACTTGTCCTATCACCACATGCCCTTGTAAAAAGCATCTCTCCAACATTTTTGTTGGCACCTTTAGGTAAAGGAAGCCTACTATAAGGTCTCCCTGAAGACCTCATATATTTATATTATATTTGTATTACACATTTTGTTAAAGGTTCTTCATTTTTCAGTCTTGGCATGGGCTGCTGCATGACCGAGGAGGCTCAGGAGGCCATTAGAATCAATCCGGGAGCAAGCTATGTCTTCATTTATACTTAAATAGCTTAAATGCCAAAGTCCTCATGCAGATTTAGGGTTTTTAAACCCACCACCATGTCGTCAACAACCAATCAAAACTATTTAATCAACAGCACAAGAAACAAGATAAATTTTAAACAGCAGGATATACAGATATACACACACATCAATCACATTATAAGACTTGTATGGAACAGGATGCCCTACAATGCAGCAGTTACCATACAGCGCCTAACTTCAAAAGCATATCTAAATGATACCTTTAATTACAAATGCTCTAGAATTATTTTTTATTTATATATACATAATATACACATTTTTATGTATCTATACACTTACCCATATACATTGCCAAAGATTTCTTCTCATTTTAGAAATGCACTAATTAGTATTTAGAAAGAGATTTTTTCTACCTTTACTGTGGGCCTTAAAACTGATCAAGGGAGGACATAAAAAAATCTGAATTTTATTTTGAAGTAAAAAGGTCTTAGAAGCTAGTATACAAAAGCTATAAAAATCCCTAATTAAAACCCCAGAGACCTCAGAAATCTCCAGAAAGTACTTATCTTCTCAGAAGGTATATCTTTGTTCCCAGTATTTCTGTGTTCATAAACTGAAATAGGTGAACATACTTTCAGCTGTATAAATTATTGCCTAATATCCCATGCAACATGTACAGATACATCTTGTTACTAAGATTTTTTTTTTCCTTTTTTCAAATGTAAAAAACATTTCCTGGCTTTTGAAAGACAATTTTAAATGTTATCTCTTTTACAAGCATAAATATTTCCTGGATACAGGATGTTTACTGATGGCAAAATAGGTTTGGGTTTTTTCCTACCTGTTTACTACACTTTCTTTGAAACCAAATTAGTTGCAAATTCAAGAAATAAAGTTACAGGTAAGAAAAGCAAAAATAAAAGAACTTCTATAAAGAAAAAAATCACAGCTTCTTATTTTCTGTGGAGATGCTAATCTCCCTCTACATCACAGGGACTTTGAACTATATCTTTATGGATGCTGGTGGGAAGTCAGTTTATTTCTCCTGTGTATTAAAGAGAATAATTTATCTTCCAAGGAAAAAAACAAAAAGTGCATATGCAAATATTTATTCCAAATAAAAACATTCTATTAAAATTCACATTTGTGAATAGGGTAAATGTTGTGTAGCATGCAGTTGACAGCATTTGTACAAGCAAAATGTAAAATAACATGTTCCAAATTATCATTACATTAATTCAATTTTGCCTTTGCTAGGATGGTAGCACAATGACATTAGGTATTCTTCTCAAATATGTGTATTTTATTATTTCATCTTCTGTCACTTCAAGCTATACCAATTTCATCATCTGTTTCTTCTGAATCTTAGAGACAAGATTTAACAAATTTATTTATGCAAAAACCTGCTAGTTTCCCTTTTACTTCCTTCAAAGGCTACAAATGTCAGCTTAAATAGAAAATGAAGATATGGTTTAATTCAGACATTTGTGTATCACTTTTAAGTTGGATTTTTTTTTTTTTTTTTTTGGCTTGTTAATATAGAAATGGTGCTTGGCAACTCATCTCCATCCTTGGAGGTTTTCATGATTCAACAGACAAGAGCACAAGCAGTGTTTAGGCAGCCCAATGAGATAGTTGACTCAGAGGTCCCTTTCAATCAGCATTTCTACAATCTATCTTAACTTGGATAATTGTAACGTGATTATCACTAAAAAACTTGAATTTCTAGACTTCATACTGCAAAGGATAGAACGGCCGCCCAACTAAAATGAAGATCCAGTCCCTACCGATCACAGTTCTGGGAATTCTGAGAGGTTTTCTGAAGTTAGATTTCAGCAGTGGCACTTCATCTCGGAGCCCACATCCATGAAGAAGCACTTGGTGCATCACTGAGATCTAAACATTTCTCATGCCTCAGGCATGGGGTGTCCCATTCCTAACCAGGAAGCTGTGCTGCACACAAACTGGCCTGCAGATGGGAGTGGGAGTTTTGGATTACAGGAAATTGTCTAGCTTAGACCAGAAAATTACCATAGAAAAATTTGTAACACCACATTTAATACCTAAGACTGATTAATGGTGTGCCTAATTTACTTTCCTAACTACAGACTATCTACATTTGCATTTCTGGACTTGAAGAAAAGGTCAAGTTAAGATATGTGTTGACTATGTAATATTATTTCAGCATGCTCCTTGCTAGTATCTACTAGAACTGTTTGTTCAGAGAGAAGCCATACTAAATATACAGGCGCAGATCTGAGGTGAATATGCAATTGCTGGCATTCATGAGTCAGAATTCTAAATACTGGTACAGGTGTGTGCCAATGTCCTTAAAGCATTAGCTTTAGCTATATCTAAGTCTTATACATAGCACTTTATAAAGGGTACCTGATAGCAATGTTTTCAAAGAATCAAAGATGGTGACATTTAGGAGTCAAGACTGCTTTGTGTCATCTAATTCAATCCTAACAGCAATCCTTTATGCAAATTACAATGGGCACGCTGAAGTTCACAATAGAACAGCCGAAATAAATACAAAAGTCCAGAGGCTTAGAAAAGTAATGCTGAAAACAAAAGGCAAACTTGGTTAAATACTGCAAATCCATCCAGCCCTTCAGGTGTAATCATGTAGGTATTAAATTTTCATATTTATACACAACATTTAACTTTTCAAACTATAAATTATAGATGGGGCCTGAATCCTCAATCTGTGAGTTAAGTTTTTCAGAGAACACTGAAAAAAAATTTTGAAAAATAAATAATATGAAAGTTCATTTTTAACTCCCATTTCCAGTTGGGTAAAAGTAATTTTACTAATATCCCTTTGGTAGATCCTTTTGCCACCAGAGGAGATTGTAACATTTACATCACTGAAGAAGGAAGTCAGCTACCAGGATTATTAAGGGCTTTCTTTCAGCCAAATTTATTAATTATCACAGAACCTACCGCTATTTTACATGAAAATTAAAGTTAGAGAGCCGTAAACTTTTTAAGATGCTCAAAATCCAATTTTACACTTGTGTTAATCACTGCAAATCAGTTCATCACACATACAAATTGCCATCTGCTCATCCATTTATCAAATTTCCAAACATACACTCATTTTGCTACTTATGTACAGATATAGAGTGCCATGTGTGCAAGTGATTCACTCATAACCAGCATGCAATCCTTTTCCCGAGAAACCAAATACTGCAGATGTACTGGAACACCTCAGCTATCATAAACAACACTGACACAGCAATAGTTGCATTGCAAACAATAGGGATAAACAACGGTGACAGTGATGTCACACATTCTAGTTACACAGCAGTCCCTAAAAACCACCTCAGTTCTTACTAATACAAGACTTTTACTTTTTTTTTTCACCTATCACTAATCATCTCTACAACTCAAGCCAGAGACTGAAATGACTGGCACTTAAATCCATATTAAATTACTACTTCTCTAAGTGTCAGAAATACTCACTGAAATGAATGAACTAATGGACTTGAACATCAGTTCACATGTTCAGGGCATAAGAAAGTATGACAGGACATCAAACAAGGCATGCATTTATGCTAAATGATCCAAAATATGCAAATTTATAAATGGCTGATTTCTAAGAATAAGGAAGGTCCTATCGCAGCTACACATCAATTTCAAAATGGTAAGAGATAACCATTATATTAATTAGAAATCCTTAAATATGCCTTCTTAAAAAAAAAGAAAAGACTTCATTATAGTTAAAAAGGAAGCTGTTTATGTATTTATGATATTTCTGTATAGAAGAAAGAAAACAAAAGTATCAGGCTATTTTATCTTCTGTACCTTCTTTGTTAGTAGATATTGAGACACAAGCATCATGAATCTTCTCACAACATCTCAAGTCAAGTGTTGTCTTTGAGTATAAATCCACTGTCGTGGTTTAAGCCTCTATAACTCACGCAGTTTTGCTCACTCACTTCCCCCCTCTTTTTTCCCCTCGCTCCCGGGGGCATGGGGAGGAGAATCGAAAGAATGCAACTCCCACAGGTTGAGATAAGAACAGTTTAGTAACTAAAGTATAACACAAATCACTACTGCTACCACCAATAATAGTAATGACAAGGCAATTACAAGGAAAGAATACAATTGCTCACCACCTATACCCAGCCCGACCAAGCACTGCACCCCACCCTTCCGGGTCTCTGCCCTCTGCTTTACATCCTGGGCATGATGTGCTGTGGCATGGAATACCTCTTTGGTCAGTTTGGGTCAGGTGTCCTGTCTCTGCTTCCTCCCAGCTTCCCCTCCTCCCTGGCAGAGCATGAGTCTCAGAAAGTCCTTGGTCAGACCAAAACATTACCAGGCAGTAACTGAAAACACTGGTGTGTTATCAGCGCTGTTCCCAGGCTGAATGTCAAAACACAGCACTGCACCAGCTACCAAGAAGGAGAAAAGTGACTGCTACTGCTGAACCCATGACATCCACTTACCTTTTCTGGGTGATTTTCTGGTTTAAGGTTAAGAAATGGTTTGTTTCCACTGCAGAAGTTAGGGTGGTGAGGCACAGGAACAGGTTGCCCAGGAAAGTTGTGAATGCTCCATCCCTGGCGGTGTTCAAGGCCAGGTTGGACAGAGCCTTGGGCGACATGGTCTATGGTGAGGTGTCCCTGCCCATGGGAGGGGGGTTGGAAGTAGATGATCTTAAGGTCCTTTCCAACCCTAACTATTCTATGATTCTAAGTATGAAACAATGAAATAGAAAAATTAATTTCAGCACTCTGTTAAGTATATTTAGATAACTCAAATTAAGTACTGACCAGTAAATTTAGGAAGGAAAACTAAGATATTTTCAATCAAGTATCTGCATAAAGTATTTGGTCTGTATTTTAATTTTGTAACATGATTTTACCACTATCAGTCTTGCTTTTTGAATGAAATAAATGCTATTCAGTTACCCTTGCAAGGACGTATATCTCTGCATCCATACTAATTCAGTTTCCTAAAATAATACTATGATTAAGCTTTCACTTTTTCATTCATATTCTTCTTTGGATACTAAGTACTAAATTAAAATGATTGACTAAAATGCAATACCACCTAAAAATGACCAATTTATCTATCTGTATGTTAATACTGATCAGTGTTACACTCATCTCAACTTCTGTTATGGCAGGACCAATACTGTTTATAGTACACTTACCATTTTGGTTTTCTTTCTGTCTCTTGAGATATAAGCTATTTTCAGAGGTTTAGAAAATGGGAAACGTGAGGACAAAAATACAGTAATGACTATAGATGCTCTTGTCATTAGCTGGAAGTATATTGGTATAGTGAATCAAGTAATTTTACCTAAAACATGGGCAAAGCTAAAAATATAGATCACCAGCCTCTACAAGCAGGTACTGAAGGCACTTGTTGACTTCAATCAGTCCCAAATACTAATAAATAGTTACAAGGTTCAGAAATCCATAAAGAATTTCACTGGAGTTGTATGACCAAACCTCTACTATTTGCTCTTCAAGCCAGAAAACCACTGTGCTAAAAGTCTTCCTGTTAAACAAGAAAATATATAGAAATTACACAATTTAACAAGAGAAAAAGAAGATGCAGAAGGTCATATAAGACATCAAATACCCACCACAGCATGCATCTGCCAGGTAACCTAGTGCTTTGGGCTCCTGGGGTGCTGTATAGGGCTAGTACAGAATATTTCTGTGAGGATTATTCTACTTAAATACTACAACCCTTACACTTGTAGAAAACATTCTGAACACCTGTAAATGGGGTTTCCGGTACATGTAAACCCCTAACAAATGAAAAAAAAAAAAAAAGTTTTTTAAATAGCAGCAAGCTCATAATGCTGACACATCTTTGTGATGGCCCTCTTTTTCGATGAATTGTCACTTGTGACTCAAAATTCTGTCTTTAAAACCTCTATATAAGGCATTTTATCAAGGAAGTGAACAACTGAAACTGATCTGGTTTAGGTTTCAGAACATTTTTCAGAATATATTTTCCAGAAAGTAAATTCAGTACAGCTACCTGGACTTTTTGATTTAGTAATAAGCAATGTTGGCATATGCACATGAGAATGCACACAATGAGAAATAGAGAAAAAGGAAATACCCCTTAGTTATTATAAAAGGGTTAAAAAAAATATAATTGATGCCTCATCATAAAATTGAGTTAATAGGTGTAATGAATTTAATTTGTAAAACTTCAAATTGTAAACATATTCTCACAGTTAAAAAAAAACTTCATCCAGATGATTTTCCAGCCAGTAACAAACTCAGAGCCACAGATTCTCTCTCACAGGAACCCCATTAATACCCTGCTGAAACAAATCTGAATTTAATTCAAACTCGGTGGGTAACAATGCTGTTTGCTTTCCTCTCTAATGCTATGCTATAAAACCCCAGGAATTAAATTTAGGACTAGCCACCTGCTTTCACAACAGCCTGCCAAAACCTGAAAGCATTCTCTTTACTTTTTTATTATCCTTTCTTGGATTTATTATTGTTGCAGATAAAATTTCATGAAACTTTGCTGCTTTCTTAATAGGCAATGAATAGTATGCAAAACTCTACATATCGTTTTCTTCAATCACAGGATACTCCTTAACTTGTCCCCCAAAAATTACTTTTCTATTTATCAGTCCTATATTATTTAGTCAGTGAAGACAAAAGGTGCTAAGAATAGACACTGGAGCCCAGACTTTCCAGTCTCATCAGCAGGTGAGGAAGCAATGCAAACCAGACTCAGAAAGAAATTAGAGAGGGCATTTGCATTGCTCCTAATTATCCTGTGAGTTCCAATGCCACCATCAGTGCTGTCTCATCAAACCCCTCACACTCTCTGTTGCTGCCTGCTTGTGCCATCATCATTTCCTAACTGCGCTGCCCTTAACACAGAGCAGAAGAAGCAGGTGAAAGTCATTCCAATTGTGCTGAGGGTAGCTTTTGTTAACAAACAGATAAACAATGCTGTAAATACCCCAGAAAGGAGAATTTTAGCCTGAAAGAAATCTGCTAGATAAAAACTTAAATTCATCACCCTAAATGATGTAGCTTTAGTACTTTTACCACTAATGTCAAATTAAATTTTCTTTGAAAACTTTCATGAGTCTGAAAGGCTTCTGTTAAACCTACTCTTTAATTACTATTACAAAATACTAATAATGTGTGCAAGAAGGATAAATGACGATACTAAGATTAGAGACACATTCTAACATTCCAAATGCAGTAACAGAAAGCATTGATACATCTGTTTGCTGATAACCTGAAAGCCTTTAGACACCCTTCATTTCAGTGGTCTAAAGCATAATCTTTAACAAAAGTGCCAAGACTTTTAGTGACTTCTCTCTGCAATGCTATAAAATTCCTAAGTGGGAAACCTATGTGAGAAAATGCTGCAGATTTTCAGAATAAGTCAAACTGAAACATAGTAAACTGAAGTACTGCCAGAAGTATGACATCTAACATCAAAAGGGCATTGACACAGAAATATGAAAGACAAGTTTTAAAAAATAACTATGCCTAATTTTGTAGAACACCACTTAGTAAACCTTGCTTTAACCTTTATTCCCTATCCCATTCAATTACAACTTTGTCCTAGGAAAAAAAATGCATAAAAAACCTGAGACTGAAGAGTGATGTAAGCTAAACACAAATGGAAAAAATCAACTGCATCTGGTAAGTATCTTAAAAAATGAACTTTGCTGGAAGGGATTTAAATCCTCCTCATCAAAAATGCAACCCAGCCAAGCTCCATTTGAGATCTGGTTATTCCAGAAATTGTTCTGCTGAACGGAGATGTACATTGCCTTTGGCTGGCCCCACTTCCTCAGACCAATTAATCCCCAAGTATCACAAATATTCATTTCAGGCCAGGCATTTATGCAAAATCTCTGACCACTGAAAAGCAGCCCCAGATGCTCATTTCATCTTAATACCTAAGCACACCAGCCAGAAGGCTCACATATTTGCTTTGGTGACTTGAGCTGTCTCACGCCAACATCTCCTTGTCCAGGACATGCTCAGATTGTTCAACAGAGGCTGTGACCTCAAATCTGAATCAGCAGCCAAATCGAGATTGCTTGACCAAAGCTATATAAAGGAAGAAAAAAATGACAGTATCACTTTCTCCCACTTCATTTAATGGTGCTGGTATGTGCAGCATCTTCACACCATAGGGGTGACTTATCATTCCTCACATCGCAGAAGTGAGCCCTAGCTAAACATTTTTTAGAAGTTGAACCTCAGTGTGCCAAAGACATTTTCCTTGGAGTCAACGGGACCAAGTAATGAATTTACAAGTGAATTAGCCAGTTTCTGGTGAATCCCCACAGCATTCAAACATATACAAAGTGCAGCTCTGTTGACTCTCATTTCAGGAAAAATTTTATTACCTTATCACTTCAGAAAGATACAACCATAGGAACAGCAATGTCAACACTAACTTTCAAGTCTAACAGCACAGATTTCTCTACTTCTTCACTTTAAATCTGAAGTATTTAGTAATTTTTGACAAACCACCTGCAGACTTCTAAAACAACCTTTTGCAGAGGGAAATAAAGGTACTTTTCAAGGTAAGCGGACAACCACTGGTAGTAATTTAATGATCATTTTCCCTCCTCCCCCTTTCCTTAAACAGCCTACACTGAAAGCAGGCTGTAAAATGTTGACTACAAAACAGCAAACAAATATCTTGGCTTGGCTGTGAAACTCTTTCAACACTTTCTACTCAGATAAAAAGCTGCGATTCTATCATGGCTATCTCCACTATGATTTCTATTGAAATAAAATTTGGCTCAGAATTGCAAGCAAGTCCTTTTTGCAGACAGGCAGAATTCATGCAAACAAAACTGAAACAATAATTGAGAGTTTTTGAATAAATTCTATATTTGTCCTAGTCAATACCCCTCTGTGATTCCAATTCAGCTTGTCAAAAGGAAGGATTATTTCCTTCATATTTAGATTACGTCGAATGTAAATGTTCACATAGCCACTTACACAGAAAATCCCTTGCCTGGAATTGTTTCTTTATTACAGACTATACAGAGTCAAACTTTGTTTCTAAAAATGCTCCTATTAGAGCACAGATTGCTTGTACGGGCCACACAAAACTACTGGTAGTTTTGTGCATACTGCTCCCTCCAGCAAAGCCACATGAGGTAGGAAGGCCACCTGGAATTCAATGACCCAGCCTCTTGCAGTAACCCGGGATGTACAAATGCTCCCACTTTACGTTACTGAAATGTAAATACAGGCAAAATATAATTTTAAAGCACCCTGAATTGCAAATGCTATTCCATAAAATGTTCTGTGAATTTACCTTAATGGTGTTACATTGCAGTGTGTGACTGGCATACAGGGGGAAGCGCTGTCATTGTCTCCTTGCAATGCAAAAACCAGGATACTGGACCAGGTTCACCCCTCACTCTAAAAGAATGCTTAGATATTGATACCAAATTAGCCCACATAATTTTACTGATTCCAAAATTAAAGTCAATTCTATGACATATTTGGTTCAGTTTTCTTAATTCACATCAACCAAACTCTATTTTACCTATTTACTAAGTTCTGTAATTTTTAAGAAGCAGATCCAGGTACAATGGAGCCTCCCACTTTCTACCACACCAGGTCTACCTCATCTGGTTTAGAGTTCATTGGTTCAGAGAAATGGGATAAAGTAAAATAAACTGCCAAAAGACAATCACTGTCTTCTTTACAGTGTCTACAATATTTCTGTGATGGAGAATTTAAATCAGTCATTAGCAAGGTGCCAGCAACCTCAGGAAAAATGAGAAAGAAAATAAAATGTAGCTGCCAAAATGGAGTCGCTATCTGAATCTGGTCTTGCATTGGATTCAATTTGTTTCTCTTTATGTTTGAAATTATTCATACTGGCAGAGGTATATATATATATACTGCTGAAAAGGCTTTTGTCTGCTAAATAGTTTGAGTATTTTCTTATGTCATTCCTGGTATATATATTTTTAAATAAGTTGATCATCATCCCTTGTTTTCAACTTCTATTTAAAAACAGCAGGACGAGAGAAGTGATATTTCAATCTCTATAAACAAAATCCCAAACAAACCATCAATCTCTTTCAATAAAGCTGGGGAAAGCCTGATGCAGCAAAAGGATGAGAGAGGCAAAGAGAGAGAAAAGGACTCAAAACAATCACAAGGTCTGTATCACTGCCTGCAATCCCCTCAGCAGGGCAGCTGCCGCCCACCACCACGCTGGTGCCTTTGAGTGTGAGCAGCCTTACCACCTGGTAGTGGCGCAATTCTGTTACTTCTGCTGTACTATAATTTGCTATTCCTTTCATCCTTGTCATATTCACAATACTGTCCCTCTCCTCACATACTGAAGGAAACAGCTATCATTATGCCGCACTAACACGGAAGGATGCAGAAATCCAGGCGCTCGTTTCTTCTCCATGCAGAAAAAGATGAGTCATTTACATACAGCACCACACATATCCCTTTCCAGAGGTGTATTCAGCTCTCGCAGGCTAGCATGAAGGTCAGTATTCTGAAAATGTACTTGATAGCTAGAAAGATATGAAAATAACTTTCTACAGGCCACAGCTGTGCTGTACTTCTGGAGCCACTGGCCACAGCCATCAGGTGAAGGACACTGTGAGGTGTTTCTGAAGGAGCTGTTGCAAGGACAAAAGACACATCATGCAAAATATCTTTGTACTAACCAAGTTAATACTTGTAAAGGGTTTACATGAAATTGCAGAATATCAGAGTTTTCCTGGTCATAGAAAATAAGAGTTGTATTCTGGGCTTACAGAATTCTGTATCCACAGAAGGCAACTTTTTACTTGAACAACTTTATAACAGATTCCAAACCATAAGTCCTGAAAGAACCTCACACAATATTTTCTGTACTTTGACATTAGCCTGTTGCAGGAATACACAAACGGGTGGAGAAAAGAAGCCCAGCAGCAGAAATTGAACCTCTGAATTCTCAAAATACTGACAGAGCTGAGTTGGTTCCTAAGCTATCTATGCAGCTTCACCCACCTCTACACAGAAAGTTGGGGGATAAATTGAAAAAAAAAAAAAAAAAAAAAGTATTCTTGAAGGCTGCTCACAAGTCTAAGGGAGAAAGCAAGCTTCCATGAGACTGGAATGTGTAAATCTCTGATATCATGCCACGGGAAATGTGTATCTTCTGAACACTTTGGAAAAAATGAGTTTTCCAGTCCAAAATAAAGACTAATAATTTTGTCTCATTTTCAGGCTAAAAATGAAAGACCTAGTTTCACCCCAGTATGCCTTCAGAGAGTAAACACAGAAGAAAAACTTGTGCTGCCCTAAAGATGTATTTAGGTATTTTATTTTTCAATGCTGTTAACAATTAGACAGGGCTTCTAAAAACTGCAGGCATTTTGTAATTTAACGAACTCTACCATTGTGGTAAGACTGGACCATTACTCGGTAAAATAAAGGGGACAGAACTGGTAAATATACATAAACATACAAGCAAGTTCATCTTTTTAGATATTTCTTAAGAACAGCAGTGCTCCTGAAAGCCATTAAATCTTTCTGTGATTAGATAAAAAAATCACAGCAGGTAGTCAAGAAGCGTAAGAGATGTGCAATCACAATTAAACAAAACCAGGAAAAAATGTGTCAACAAGATAACACAGAGTAATATAAAACACAAGCTAATGCATCACCTTTGGAATCAGGGGAATATAGTGATAAGATTTAAGTCAAAAACCTAGGAACGCTCTCATAAAAAGTAATATGTGATCCATTTATCTTACAATCAAGATCAAAATCTTTTCCCTTCACTCTGAGACAAAAAGCATTCATTATCTGAGGTTTCTAAGAGTTGCTTAGCTGGAATCTGACCAGTCTTGAAGAGGCTGTTAAATGAAGATTACAGTCAGCTGTGTTTCAAACTGTATGAAATCACAGAAGGTAATCAAAGCATTGCTCTCAGCAGAAAGAAATTCCACAGAGATGCTTTGCTGTAATGGGGAGTACAGAGAGAAGCAGGATCTGCTGCTAAGGCATGAAGCAAACCATTGATTCCTAAACATCTGCTCCAACCCAAACACACTACTACCAAAGACTGGATCCAGGTCATAATACTTATTTTCAATTGGGATGGTAAACTATGCACAATAACCATGGATCCGGCAGAAGCTTTGAAGCCAGTAGTACCAGCTGGTACTGCTCAGTCCAGGGTGATGGGATCAGGGCAGCCACAGCAAGGCTGGGTTTTGGAGATGTTAAGTCACTGATGATAGTGTTGTACAATATTAAAATATTATCCATTATTATCAATATGACAGATTTAGAACTCGTCTTTGTAATGGGAAAGAAATTTAGCTATTAACAACATAACATTAGCACAGGATTTAGAGATATTATTCCATTTACTCAAGAAAATCAGAACAAACTCAGTATCTTTAATAGCAATATAGAGAAAAACCTAACCAGGAGGATGAACACTCTGAAATCATAGAGCACAAAAATCTTTCAGGAGAATTTATAGTGCAGGAAAATAGCAGAATAATGTTATTGAACACAAGCTTTTATTCTGAACAGTAAGCAATAATGTTTGTCTTTTTTGTTTTCATTTTCAATTATAAGCCTAGTACAGTCACATATTTTGTTATGTATTTAGCCTTTGGTATGAATTGTAGGTAATTACTAGATTGGATTAAATTATAAAATCTGTAATACTCTGTGCTACTGAGAATTTTACTAGTCTTGAATCTCCGATAACAAAAATCAAATTAAAAATCTCTAACTACACTGTAATTATCACTGAAATTTAACTTTTTGGTTCTTTGAGATAATCTTAATGTTGAAATAGTTAATTAATTCATGCTATATTTTGAATATACTAGACCAAGTATTAAAATGGACAGTAAATGTAAGAATTAACATGAAACACTCTACAAGTGGATCATCACATCATATTGCACAATGGAGTCATAACTTAGAAGTTACAGCAAATACAGATGTGTCTAAAATGAAATTTACACCTTAACAATTCTAATTTATTTTTATTATCTAGTAATAATAAAGTCTTTCTCATTAATAGCAACTTTTCATATTTTTAACCGGTAATACAGAGCATTTCCTTTTTTCATACGCAGTGTTATGAGTTTCCTTACTGACATTTAACAACGTCTCTTTATCAGTTTAATGTCTTTTCTACTTATGCTTTTGGCAATGTACGCTAGGCTTTTCTACTGCAGTGCTTGGGATGACGGATAACATTTTACTTCAAGGAAACACAGTATCTGTATACAAGTGCCATGTTTTCAATTCCCTCCTTCATATTGCAGTATCTTAACTGTATGCAGAATATAAAATTATTTGTATGCAAAAGACATGCTAAATTATGTATTCTTTCTGCCCTTGAGCCTCTCTAGAAGAGCTAAGGTAAAACATCTCTATCTCCAGGTCTTGCATTACCTTCTTCCAAAAATTCTTATCAGATTTTGGAGTGTTTTATATCATTGCTTAAAATTCTTGTTACTTCAATTGAACAGCTTAATGCTGAAACTTAATTTTTCCCACATGTATGATCATAGTTTGCCGATACAGATATAAGTGGTTATTAATTTCCTAATTTCCATGTTACTATCTTGTAATGCAGTACTTCGTACAGAACCACCTTTATGGACCAGCAGGTCGAGGGAGGTGATCCTGCCCCTCTACTCTGCTCTTGTGAGACCTCACTTGGAGTATTGTGTGCAGTTCTGGTGTCCTCAACATAAAAAGGACATGGAACTGTTGGAACAAGTTCAAAGGAGGGCCACGAGGATGATCAGAGGACTGGAGCGCCTCCCATATGAAGATAGGCTGAGAAAGTTGGGGGTGTTCAGCCTGCAGAAGAGAAGGCTGCGTGGAGACCTCATAGCATCCTTCCAGTATCTGAAGGGGGCCTATAGGGATGCTGGGGAGGGCCTCTTCATGAGGAACTGTAGTGAGAGGACAAGGGGTAATGGGTTCAAACTTAAACAGGAGAAGTTTAGATTGGATATGAGGAAGAAATTCTTTCCTGTGAGGGTGGTGAGGCACTGGGATGGGTTGCCCAGGAAAGTTGTGACTGCTCCATTGCTGGCGGTGTTCAAGGCTGGGTTGGACAGAGCCTTGGGTGGCATGGTTTAGTGGGAGGTGTCCCTGCCCATGGCAGGGGGGTTGGAAGTAGATGATCTTCAGGTCCTTTCCAACCCTAACTATTCGATGATTCTATGATTCGATGATTCTTTTGAAATTCCTGACATCAAATGATAGCTTGCAGTCTGAAATTTGATCTTGTGTGAAAATTGCTTCCCTACCCCAGTATTTACAGTGGTTGAGCCTAGAATATTGGCATCCTAACTAGCATCCACACATCAACATATTGTAGCAAATAAATAAATAAAATGTGAATCATCACTTAGCTTGCATAGACTATCAGATATACTTACCATAATGATTTTAAAGTCATGGTGGCTCTCCAATTTTTTTCTGCCCACCTTGGGGATAGATTTTCTGAGGAAAAACCCCATATATACTAAATCAGAAGCACTGCAGTTTGAGCTAGTTGTGCACTGAATGATGTGCACCCCTGTGAAAAGGTTACAAGCTACACTGCAAAGCATCATTTCTCAGCTAGCCTGCATCATTAGTGGTAAGCAGAGATAAGCAGGTTTGACTACAGAAATCAAATATTTAAGGTGTTTTTTTTATTTTTTTGGGGGAGGGAGGTGTGAGAGGAAGAGGAGGGGGAATCTACTGATATATTTAAAGCAAATTCTGAAGTCTCATGAAAAACACCTGAGTTTTATTTTTACTCACAGAGATAATCTTGGCTACTTGCCTCTCTTGGAACTAAACTTCTAAGAGAAAGTCCATTTTTCTGCATGCTGCCTTTTGCTTTGTTCCCAGCAAGCACTCACCTACATTTCCTTTTTGAGTCTGCTAAAAAACTTTTAAGACTGCTCACATCTTAACTGCTCAAAGTTCATCCTCTGTAACCCTTAAGAGATGTTGACAGTCTGAATCTCTTTGGATTTCAAAGAAACTGGAGTATTTTCTATTGCATTTAGTAATGTTTACATTCACTGACCTTTAGCTACTCCTGGGAAAATCATCAGGAGAAGAAATAACCATTTCACTAATTCTGAAAAAAGAAGGGCCCCTGTGAGTTCCTGTTAGTTACCTAAAAATTCCTGGAAGGGGCTGAATCTTCAAGGTGCTCAGCAACACATGGGTTTTCTCTCCCAACTCAGCCTCGTGTGCAGCTCCTTTTCACATTGCTCACCACTGTCAGGAGGGTTACAGGACTTACAAGAAGCAAGGACAACCCAAGGTAGGGACTATGAGAGTGAGAAGGAGGCAATGGAGGAGAAAGCCACTACTTAACATGAGAGCTGTGCATATGAGTGCCACCATTGACAACATAAGCCCTGTTACGACACTCTATAGAATACAACAAGGTTTGTGTTCATTACACTATTGATGTCTTATTTCTTTTTGATTTGATGTCTATCAAAATGATAGATCAAAATAAGAGGAATGTGTTCTACTATACAGTACAGTTTAATTATATGGTTGGATTCTGATAGCCCTGAAAGTATCAAAGGGAGAAAACTATTGAATTTTGGGGGTTCTTTGTAAAGTAATTTGTAATATAGTAATTATAGATCCTTTCTAACCGTAACTATTCTATGATTCTATGATTCCATACACACATACAATATCTTTACCCCTAAAATTAATTAGAAAGATCAGTGTGATGACCAAGCATGTGAGGTATAAATCCTCAATTATCCTGTTTGATTTTCAACAAGAATCTGTGAAAGCATGAAAACATTTACTGCTTCCTTGGGATTTCTCACATCATTCAGGTGGCCACTAAATATACCAGAGGAAAGAAATTATTTGGGTCAAAGATCCTAATCCACTTGGCCAAAACATTCAAGAAGGGAAAAGATTATTTTACTTACCCTTCAGTGATGAGGAGCTAAGATTACTCTAGTATGCCAAGTATTAACTACACATTTTAAAAGGTAGTATTTGGGGACAGTGCAACACAGTTGCATGCCACAGAACAGAAATTTGCTATTAATTTTCTTTACAAGTTGAGCTCAATTCTGCCTCCTGTTAAGAGCCAGACTAGCTTAGCTTTTATTAAGGATTTTTAGAGAATAAAAAGTACGGTGACAGTGCTGGCCTTCCTTTTACTGGGAAAAAAGGATGCTTTGGCTGTTGACTGGGGGGGGGGGAGGGGGAGGGGGAAGGGATGTACCCATTTGTATGCAAAACAGAGCCAGAACATCCTTTTCCTTTTTCTAGCTTTGTGAGGTTCAATGTTGCTAAAACCTATGTCAAACAAAGCATTTAAAATTAAGAAACATGGAAAACAAATGCATTGATAGAGGAAAACCAAACTTGCACCCCAGCCACGTGATAAGAAGTTAGAAGAAAAAAATATGCTTAAATAAATGAATTAAATATAGCCTTCTTGGTTTGTGGCAAGAAAGAGCTGGAAAGGAAGGAAAGAAGGAATATCCTGATATTCATCCTAGGATGGATTTGCCCTGTGACCTGTGGAATAAATTAACACTAGTAAAACTTCTTGAGTAATCAGGGTATTGATGGACCAGATTCCATACCTAGACTCCCAGGCAATCCACTCCTCTGCTAGATGAGCTACTGTTCAGTTTCTCATGATAGTGAAAGGAACCAGAACTCCTAACTATAACAGAGGGTGCAATCAGAGCATGGTATTGAAAAGTAGGTGAGCCGAAAGTAACATGCATCCCAACGAGGAAAAAACACCACTTTGTTCAACTGGAAGACAAAACTCGTAAGCCTTCCTTGCTTGGGAATCTCCTTAAAAAGAGCAGAATTTTATTTGCTGATTAGGCAGGACTAACAATGACTGAATATATTTTAGGGGAATGCTTTTGTTTCAACTAAAAAAAAAGAAAAAGACTAAAGCTCCTAGTAAACGAACCTAAGGAGCCAGCAGAGCCAGAAATCCACTTAATGTACTACTGGTGAAAGCGGGATAGTTTATCTGCCTGAAAACCTCAGGGAAATGCTGCTGCTCCTCATCACCTTCTTCCTACATATACCCTTGCTCTCTGTCAGGGCGATTATAACTTCTGAGAAAGTTAGAATCAGAGTTACTGAGGATTGCAATCAGTTAGAATCCGAGTTACTGAGGATTGTAATCAGTTAGAATCCTTGGAGTCACTGAGGATTTGTCCCGATTTGCACCATTGCTTTTTTGTTCTTTCTTCTCTTTAGTTTAAATCTCTACAGAAAATAAACTAGTTGGAAAGCAGCTGCATTTTACAGCTAACAAAGCATTTTATGCCCCTTTGACACTGTATCCTTAATGCCTAAAATTTCTGCAAACCACTGCAAGCTTGCAAGTCCTAAGAAATAGAAAAGGATAAAAAAATAAGTCAGAGAACAAACTATATGATAGACTAACAGGTAAGAGGAGCAGCTTGCTTTTTTGATACAAAATGTCCTTAAACCTTCATGTGAAAGCCCTGCTCCACACTGTTTATGCCCACAGGCAATTGATCTGATGAAGAAATGAGAACAGTAACTATGAAGTACTTTACCTGGTCACATCCTAAAGAGCAGATACGCTTAAAAATTTAGTGTAAGTAAAGAAAAGGTTGCAGTCCTCTTCTGCTGCTTACAGGGCCCACAGAAGGATTCATCTCTGTTTGTGTTGTACTTTGCCTAGGGATGCTGGCTGACAAACAGTAAGCAATGGGACTGACTGTAATAACACAGTGCAGGCAGAAATAATTCACATAGCTGCCAATGAAAAAGCAAAAAAGGAAAGGAAAACGAAAAAAAAAAAAAAATCACCCAAAAGGCACCGAGGTGGGAATGGAAATCAGCAGCGTGTGTCTATTCCACCTTAATACTTCACGATTGTTAATGAAGGCTTCAACCACACGCAGCCTACATCTTGCCTACCTTGTCAGCTTATTCAATGCAATGTGATGCAAATTGCCTGAGGTCATAGGTTAGGCTCAGTACCTTACTCAAGCTCTGATAATATTTTTCGTTGTTTTATTGCAAATGCCACTTTACGAAAGGAAACACAATTGGTGTCAGTAATATATTTAATCAGTCTGCAACACAACCATAAAATGAGGGGAAAGGACAAAGGCAACATTAGATTGCTGCAACCCACTGACCACATAAAATCTTGTGTTCTAAAGTTTTTGGTCTGCCAATAATCTCAAATCAGAGAATATCCCAAGTTGGAAGGGACTCATGCTGCCCTTCTAATATCTAATGTATGAACATGTCAATCTATGTACTAGAAATATATATACGGCATCAAATTGGTAACAGTGAACACACCAAGCTTCCTACCACCCCTCTCCATGATCACATTTCACAAACAAAAACATAATCCAAATGGATGCTGTTTGGAGTGAATTGGAGCTTCTGGGTCACTCTGTGGCTGCAAACCCCTCAAACACTTCATTTTACGAAGACTACCTGCAGCTGATCAGATGTAAAATAGCAGTACATCCCTAATCTTCCCCTCAATTTATTTTCCTCTTCCCATCAAAATACAATTTCCATATTTATGCATAGAATTTCCCTTGATATTTGTAACCAACTGAATCTGAGGCATGGAAGTAAGCACATTACAGATGCACAGATAAAAAGGGAAATACTGCTGTGGGGACACAGACCTTGGTTCAACCAATCCAGTCTTAAAAAGCGTAATTCTTCCCAACCACAATCTCCCTATCTCACTCTAAAAAGCCATTTCCATTATGGGGTAATACAGACCGTAAACACTTTTTTCTGCTTGTTTGGCTTCTCTTTTTTTTAATATATTAGTAATTTTTGTGAAATTCACAGAGGGTCGCAGCAAGGACAGGGATCAGGTTAAGAAGGCTAAAGCTGTGATAGAATTAAATCTGGCCAGCAACGTTAAGGGCAACAAGAAAAACTTCTATAGGTACGTCACTGATTGGTGGTGTTCAAGGCCGGGTTGGACATAGCCTTGGGTGGTATGGTTTAGTGGGAGGTGTCCCTGCCCGTGGGAGGGGGGTTGGAACTAGATGATCTTAAGGTCCCTTCCAACCCTAACTATTCTATGATTCTATGATAATGTAGGACCTCTCTGGAAGGAAACAGGAGATCTGGTTACCCAGGACATGTGGAAGGCTGAGGACTTAACAACTTTTTCGCCTTGGTCTTCTCCAGTAAGTGCTCCAGCCACACTGCCCAAATCCCAGACAGCAAAGGCAGGTACTGGGAAAATGAAGAACTGTCCACTACAGAAGACCAGGATCAAGAACATCTAAGTCACCTGGAGATGCACCTGATGAAATGCATCAACAGGTCCTGAGGGAACTGGCAGATGAAGTTTCCAAGGCACTATCCACCATGGTTTAGAAGTTGCGGCAGTCTGGTGAAGTTCTCACTGACTGAAAAAGGGGAAATAAAAATTCCCATTTTTAAAAGGGCAAAAAACAAAGACCCAAGGAACTACAGGCTTCTCAGTCTCACCTTGGTGCTCAGCAAGATCATGGAGCAGATACTCCTGGAAACTGTGATAAAGCACATGGAAAATAAGGAGGTGACTGGTGACAGCCAACATGGTTTCACTAAGGGAAAATCATGCCTGACAACTATGGTGGCCTTCTATGATAGGGTTGGTGTTTGTCAGTAAGAGAAGAGCAATTGACAAAATTGGAAAGGCATGGATTTGATAGTGGATAAGGAACTGGCTGGATGGTTGCATTCAAAGTGCTGCAGTTAACATGTTGATGTCTAAGTGGAGACCAATGACAAGTTGTGTCCCTCAGGGGGCAGTGCTGGGACCAGCGCTGTTCAACATTGTCAGAGATTTGAATGCACCCTCAGCAAGTTTGCTTATGACACCAAGCTATGTAGTGTGGTCAACATGCTGGAAGCAAGGGATGCCATCCAGAGGGACTGTGACAGGCTTGAGAGGTGGGCCTGTGCAAACCTCATGAAGTTCAACAAGATCAAGTGCAAGCACAAACACAGGCTGGGCACAGAAGGCATTAAGAGCAGCCTTGAGGAAAAGGACATGGGTGTGCTAATTGACAAGAATCTCAACACGAACCAGCAGTGTGTGCTTGCAGCCAAGAAAACCAACTGTATACTGGGCTGAATCAAGAGAAATATGTATAGCCAGTCGAGGGAGTTGATTCTCCTCTTCTGCTCTGCTCTCACGAGAACCCACCTGGAGTGCTGCATCCGCCTCTGGGACCACCAACATAAGAAGGACATGGGCCGGTTGGAGTGCGTCCAGATGAGGCCACAAAAATGCTCAGAGGACTGGAACATGTTTTCTATGAAGACAGGTTGAGAAAGCTGGTGCAGTTCAGCCTGGAGAATGTCCCAGTGAGACCTTAGAGCAGCCTCCCAGTGCCTAACAGGGACAAGATATCTAGAGAGGGACTTTTTATAAGTACAAGTACTGATAGGACAAGGGACAATAGCTTTAAACTAAGAAATGATTAGATATGAAGAAGAAATTCTTCACTGTGATGGTGGTAAGACACTGGAACAGGTCACCCAGAGAAGCTGTGGCTGCCCCATCCATGGCAGTGTTCAAGGCCAGGCTGGATGGGGCTTTGAGCAACCTGATCTACTGGAAGGTGTCCCTGCCCTCCTGCATGGCAGTTGGAAATAGACGATCTCCAAAGACTCCTTCCAATCTAAGCCATTTTATGATTCTCTTAGAAAAACCTACTTTGTAAAGAAGCGCTGTTACATCCAAATTTCAAGTCACATTGTCTTCACCATACCTTTCTGCATTAGTAAGGGATAAATTTTTAATTTTTTTTTTTTTTTAATGAAAATTAAAGATCAAGGTTTGCTTGGCTTGCCTTGGCACACCATACATTTTAATGTATACTGATTTGTATAAATATCTCATTTAGATCATATTCTTGTTAGCATTAATGGGTCTTGGACAGGTAAGATTATACCTCCTGTAATTTTGCCAGTCTCACTGGTCAAAGTTGAAGAACATATTGCTTTGTTCTGAGATGAAAAATGAAGACAGAGACAGCTCCTGAGACAGGAATATCAAAGGATCAATGTCCTCAGCAGGAAGAGGCAGCTGCGGTCTGCAGGAGGCAGCACATAATTCTGCCTTGTATTGACTAAAAGTGAGGATTTTCTGTTTATTCTTGCTAATAATTTATTTCCATTTTCCCATTTATTTCCATGGAATTCTGGATTGATTTTATCATAAAAGGCATTTATGAAGCACTTCTGAAGGTGAGTTGGCATCCAGTAGGATTTTATTACTATGCAGACGTATGGGCTCTGTTAGGCTACATTTTGCAATACAGAATATATAAACTAGGAAGGTAGCAGTTCACGTTTTCAATGTGAGATTTAAAAATACTTCTTAACCCCCCATTCTTGTAATAAAATAGCAACAAAATATGATAATAACAAAAATGCAATATATCTGCTAGTGTGTATTTTTTTTTCTACCTACAGGTTACTTATGTAATATCCATCCGGACATTAATGTATTGTAATGTCCTGCACATGAAAATCTAAATCATGTAAATACATGGTCTCTCATGTAACCCAAATATAACCTAGAAACTTGTAGTAAATTAAACCACACCCTTTTTCTATAGTCTAATGAGAGAAGGAAAAAAAAAATCAAAATAAAACACCAAATACAGATCAAACCATCTGCCTCTGGCTACTCTCTAGATGCCATCTTAGGTGATCTCCTACTTTCTTTTCTTCAGCCAACATCTTTTTACTTATGATGGCAAACAAATATGTTTCAACAACAACTTAATAAGATTACACAATCTTGCCCACCATGGGTATCACCTTCCAGCAGACTGACACTTTTGAAAACTGTGACTGATATCTCCCCAATATTTACAGTTGCTGTGAAAGCTGAAGGTTTTCCTTGTGGAGCAAGAAGCATCTTGCTTTCATTTCAGATTACAAAGTCCTCAGCATATGATGGGGAATCCCAGATCCAGATATCTTACAAGCTTTGTGAATGCTAGATAAATCCCTTTGTTTCTCCAGCAGATGAAACCCAGTAACCCTTTCCGATTCACCTGAGCTTCTCTAGGGATTTTGCTACTTGCAAATAAAACTGATCAAACCCTGTTTTCAAAAAGTATCTTCATAGAACTACCCTTGCCTACCATAAAGATTCAAAAACATTCATGCTGAAGCAAATACATCCTGAACCATCTAGTACTGTCTGGGTCTGTTACCACTGTGAAATAATTTCATGGACAAATTGCCCATTTGCAACTTGATCTGTGTCTTTTGTTTCACCCATGCAATACAATTACAAATCAATTATGTTCTTTTTCTAGACCTCACTCCTTCACAAAAGGGTCATGACCATCCATATACTTAATGGCTGTCTCTGGAAAGGCACCATTCCTTCTTTTGTAACAACAGATGCAGATCAGGACCACAGGGTGTAGAAGTACAAGCGGAGGACAAGCAAGTACAAGTGGAATACAATGTTCTAGAAAGAAGACAAAATCAGAGAAACTGGGATGTGGCAACATTGTAATTTTCAAAGCATAAAGAAGTCAAACTGAGATCAGCAATGAGAACACAGGAAATTATTCAGCTGCAATACGAAACGTAACAAAAGAAACTTAACTGAATATAATAATTTTAAGAATGACTTCTTATTTCACAAATTCATCCTGTAACCTGTAACTCCCCTCACTCCTGGGGAATGTCCTCAGCCTGAGCCTCTGCAAACACTGAGGAAAGCCCTGCCCCTTGGAGCCACCTTGAAGGAGGGAGATAGTCACAGTTCTGGTCAATGTGTAGTAAAGCTGCACACTCTGACCTTGCTTTTTGCCCTGCAAAGACTGGTTGTGGGTTCAGGAGACCTCAGGCTAAAGCTCCACCACAGACAATACTACTCACACTCAACACTGAGACATTTCCCCTTTTCACTCTACAAATCTATTCTTATTTTCCTATTTTTTTTTAATTCATTACAAAATTCAGCAGACAGGACAGGAGTTACTCCCGTCTGTGGACATTCCACTGGCCAGAGGAGTGCTGCCACTGGCAGAGCCAATGGCAGAGTTGGCACCAGGCAGAGCTCTAGGGGCGGGGGATACGAGGATGACAACGACACACAGAGGAAGGAATCAAACAAACAAAAATAACACCAAAAAAAAAAAAAAAAAAAACACCAAAACAAAATCAAGTTTATGCTTTGTTTTACAGAAGGCATTTCACACTGTAAACTAATTTGTGGTTTTCTACCATGATTATGCCACTTCACCTTGTTGTTGGGTAATTGGTTTCTTCAAGTGCTGCCACACCTAAATTTATCACCCCCACCAGCAGGTTGCATTGCTTCAGGTCACAAAGCCAGTTTATTTAGCCCTAGCTAAAGCATCAGACTGCACAGTATTGTGCTATGAGACAAACAATTAAAAGCCTGCCCTGCTCCAGTGCATTTCTGCAATGGGCTTCTGCAGAAGCATTACCCACCAAAAGAATTGAAAAATATGTATGAAACTGACCACAGATTTTAGGCTTGAATTTTTAGTCTATGATTTTTAACTGCGTATTTCAGATGTCTTCTGAAATACTGGCAAATCAAAAGTAATTAAGGAGGTAAAAAAGGAGGTAATTACAATAGGCATAAAAACCTCCTGGTGAAACAAAGACCAGCACATGAAGAAGACAATGCATGAGGTTTGTCCACTGGATTATGGAAAAGAAACATAACTATTTTAATATATTTACTACAAGGAAGAAAGATTTAGAAAACTGCCTTCTAACAACAGGCAAACACAATTCATAGGACAATGCCTAACATATTAATGTGATTGACACCTGGATAGCCAAAGGATACAAGGGAAGCAAGATTTTTAGGAAAACCATCCTTTCAATCATATGAAATCATATGATATAGTATTAAAAAAAAATAAACACAAAACAAACAAAAAAACCAACCTCATCCTAGAAAACATGACAACATCTAATTTGTGGATGAAAAAAAGAGAATTTCTTATTTTTAATTCTTAGTGATAAGAAACACAAAAAAATGTTCACTGGTATAAATCACATACATAAAGGTCAGCTTGGCTTTGGGGAACAGTGGTCCAGTCAAGCACAGCATTGGAACATATGCCTAATTCTAAGTATAATTGACTAAAGTGGATAAAATTGAGCACCTGCTTAAGTGCTTTCATGGCTTCATGCCTAATGAAAGATTAATTACAAATGGCAGAGAGCCATTACACCAAGAAAGTCTTATTTATACTGAATTGAATTATATAATAATTAAGGTGTGTATATATATATAATCAGCCATAGTCATAGTAGTAAGTCTGTCAGTGTTCTCATCTGAATCAGCACATTTCAAGAGTACTAAACCTACAGTGAAATATTCCCATTTCTAATTAACCTTGCTAGTGATTTTATTTTGTAAAGAAACTTGCAAAACACGCATAGTAGCACAGAAACTGCCATGCAGCAGCAATGCACGCCCGAGACTAAGCTCACTGCCTTGGCTCACGGCGCCAGTCGGCAAGATCAGCAGTATATTAACAAATGAAAAACAGAAAAAACTTAAAAACCTCAAAATGATAGAAGTATCAATTATGCGGTCCATGGGACTCGCAGTAAAGATATACACTAAATGTTTTTTTCACCCTCTCCAATCCTTCTGCTGCTTAGTGAGATTCGAGATGTGTAGAAATGGTTTTCAAGCCTAATTCATACTTATACCCTAAGATCATGGAAATTATTTGCTCAATTGACAACTGCCTCACTAGTCTCCTTTTAAGTCTGTCTAGTCTTCCCGTTACTCAAGATAGAGGATGCAAGAAAGTTCTACAAATTGTAAATCAACTACTATTTCTTCTCTTTGAAAAAGAGCTATTTGGCCCAGACTTTGCCTGGGCATTCTTTAAAATGGTATGTAAGACAAAGTCACGGTGTTAACTGCTTTATAGAGGTGAATTGTTAGTGTGATGAGCAACAACAAAATCAGAAATATATTTTTCCCATAATGTCAGTTTCACAAGACAAGGGTAAATTGATATACTACTCCCCCTTTTCAGAGTCTGCAAATATAAATAATTTTGAAAAGAAATAATTTTCCCTACATTTCCTATAGATTAAAAAAAAATAAATCATAGAATCATAGAATAGTTAGAGTTGGAAAGGATCTTAAGATCATCTAGTTCCAACCCCCCTGCCAGGGGCAGGGACACCTCCCACTAAACCCTGCCACCCAAGGCTAGGTCCAATCCAGCCTTGAACACCACCAGTGATGGAGCATTCACAACTTCCCTGGGCAACCCATTCCAGTGCCTCAGCACCCTTACAGGAAAGAATTTCTTCCTCATATCCAATCTAAACTTGCCCTGTTTAAGTTTGAATCCATTACCCCTTGTCCTCTCACTACAGTTCCTCATGAAGAGTCCCTCCCCAGCGTCCCTATAGGCCCCCTTCACACACTGGAAGGCTGCTATGAGGTCTCCACGCAGCCTTCTCTTCTCCAGCCTGAACAGCCCCAACTTTCTCAGCCTATCTTCATACGGGAGGTGCTCCAGTCCCCTGATCATCCTCGTGGCCCTCCTTTGGAATTGTTCCAACAGTTCCATGTCCTTTGTATGTTAAGGACACCAGAACTGCACACAATACTCCCAGTGAGGTCTCATGAGAGCAGAGTAGAGGGGCAGGATCACCTCCCTCGACCTGCTGGTCACGCTCCTTTTGATGCAGCCCAGGATACGGTCGGGTTTCATAAAACCTATGAGATAAGAACAGAAACTACACTCAGATCTTTTTTTTTTTAAATCCTTCTTTACTCAGTATTATATCAATTACTGGTCCTACAGAACCAGATTAAAATGGGGGTGGTTATGCTGGGTTCTTGATTTATCAGATCGCAATTAAAGGAGTCTTCAGTTTTCTGTGAGATTTTAATACGTCAAAAATATTTTTAATTAGGTCTGAGCATCTTGCAAAAAAAATATTGCACTACAGTCAGATCAACCCAAATGAATGTTTGTCAAATGCCATTTGGCATTTCCTACCAAATAGGGACAGTTTTGCTCCATATTATTTTAGATGTGTATAACCACTGCCTGCCAAAGTAAAGACTGGTAAGAACTTGTATGCTTGCTGTATTTTGAATAATCTACTAATTCATCTCGTTCTGGCAGAACATTCTAGTTTAAACCGATGAGAGTCTGGGCAATATAACCTTATTAAAATAAGCTTTCACTGCACTACAAAACCCCAAACTCTTGCCTAATGATAATTGTCAATGTTACTGTTTTCAAGTGTTAACAGTTTTAGAAAAGGAAACAATACAGGACTAGTACCTGCATCTAATCACATTCCCACAGTAAGCAACATCTTAGGGCAGAAGTGGTTGCATTTACATGATGTGATACAGGTGCCCTGGGCTCTTTGTACAGTAAATCCACCCTGAGCAGACAATGATGTGGATCTGATGAACCAGCTGTCAAGCACTGACCAGTCAGGCTCAACTATGCTGCTGGGGGTGAACTGCATACAGTGAGACCACGTACAGAATACCAATGTGCGGGGCACTGCCCAGCTAGTGAATGGAAAATTTCCAGCTGGATTCAACAGTGATTTGTAACAGATGAGGCAAATCCAAGAAATACCTGTTAGCTTTAGGAAGAAGAAAAAGTTGGCACCATAATGCTTCACCAAATGAGTCATCAGAATGTAAAGGAAGAAAGAGCATTAAATGAAAAGAATGAATTTTACTTTCATATCTTCAAGCTACATAAGAGTATTAAATATTTGTCACATTCTTTCTGGTGGGACAGTGACTCATTTAGATCAGGATTCTTTCAGAATTCAGCTTCAAGTAAATTACAAAAGGAGCTCTCAAAGAAAGACACATTAAAGCTGAGTTTAAAGAAGACGATGCTCTAAAGGAGTAGTGCATGCTCCCTCACACAGTGTCAGTCTGTGGATAAATATAACTTATAATGAGATGTTACCAGTGTAGTTTTGGGAACTGTAAGCAAGAACACCTTGGAGTTTAAAGGTATCTCTTCCAGACACAAAAGTGGGCTTCTGCAGTGTGGACCACAAAGCTGGCAGATGACCCCGCCCTGGCAGCCCAGGGCCAGCAAGAATGGGAGCAAGGTCTGCAGTGGAAAGGGTCCTCATGGTGGATTTGAACGCTACAGGCTTCACAGGTAGTACAAGATATCTAAAAGGAGTTTTCATTTAGCAAGTTTTCTTTTGTCTAAAATAATGATATTTCAAGCCAAGGGAAGGCTTTGAGGTCCAAGTTCTTAATGAATCTTATTTCTAACTACCCAATTTGAGCCGTAAATACAAACATTGGTTAAAACTACATAATCTTAAAAATCTAGAATATTTTAAAGTTGAGAGTCAGATTTTTGTTTTAATTTGCAACAAAGAAAGTTAAAATATTTGCTTTATAAACACTGATAGCATTCAGATTTTGTATTACCAAAGGAGTAACACAATTTTGCAGTACAAGTAATACAAGGAGTACTACAAGTTTAGACATCTAGCTGTGGGGAAGCTCCTGACCTACCTTAGATTGTATGTCACATTTCAGAGCCTTCAGGTATCATCTAGAATGAAACAAGTCATAAATAAATGGCCAGGAAAACATTTAAGATTTCTGCAAAATCAATTGAGCATGAATGAGAAGCCTTTCGGGAGGCCTAGCATTGCTGACTTGGAATTCCTGCTTTTATTCAAAATAAAAATGGTGATCAACCAAAATAGTTTTCTCACACAGTAGGTTAATGAAGACCATCAATGCAAAGGTCAAAATACCTTGGACTCCTTTTGGCAGAACTCCTGAAAAAGGTAATGAATGAAATAGAAACAGCAATCCACCTCCAACCTACCATATGTCCCTTACATTTCTGCAACATCTGTGTTTATTGCAAACAAGTCCCTGCATGCACTGGATGGACAGCTTTCAAGAATCTAGTTTGGATAATATTATTATTAGCAAAGGGGAAAATAAGCTTAATAATAACGTCATGTAGGTCATCAAAATACTTTGGTCTCTAGAGTATTGGCAGACATCCCTGACAAGAAAAGCTAATATGGATTATTTTAGGAACTCTATCAACTGTGGACAACTTATGCCCGTAGAAATTATGTTATTACAGGATTTAAAATATTAGCACCTCAGAAAAACTCAATACACTAAAACATTGGATGGGGAAAACAGCATGAACAGTGAGTGATTCCGTACCAGTAACATTGCCACCATACAGTTCCCATCACAGCACATCTCATCTGACTAGGAAAATTAATCTGGTTCTCAAACATGAATTATATTTACTTTTTACACATTTCTTTAGGAATGCTGTGATAAGAACTGTATACGACAGCAACTATCAGTTTGCTCTGCATTAATTTTCCCTGATGTTAAAACCAGTGTTCTTCAGCCCAGCTGGGGTAAAATGAGTAGACAACGATATGCCATTTTCACATCACTTCTTCACAGTGAAATCTCCTTCATAAGTAAATGCAACAGTCACATTTACCTAAGTGAAATGAACAATTATTGAAGGGTTGCTCCCTACCTCAGTCATTTTCATCTGCCCTGTGTCAGCTTCGGCTTGCTGCTGCCATTTGCCTGATGTTTTATACACTTCATCTCCCTGCCACTGGCTTCAGCAGGAGCTGCAGTCCCGCATTCCCTTTATACTTCTCACGCCATCCAATATGATTACAGATGTTTCCATTATCCTTTCTGAACCCCACTAAGCTCTTGCCTTCACTGAACTCTCATGGGAATTAATTCCACAGGTTAAGTATGCATTTGTGTAAATACTTATTTTCTTTAATGGTTTTAATTTTGCTGCCTTTTGGTTTCATTATAAGTCCCCTGCTTCTTGTATTATAAGAAAAGATAAGTGAAAGTGCCAGATTTACTTTCTGTATATGCAATTCATTATTTGTATATCTTCATTGCGTGCCCTCTTTATGTCCCCTTTCTGCACTAAACCATCCCAGAGTTTTAATTCTTTCTTCACACAGAAGCCATTCAAGCCATTTGCCATAATTAAAACAATTAATTTCAAGAAAAATCCAGACTGCTACACAGAGAATTCAGAAACGAATGAGAAGTTGAAAGAATGACTAAACTCCCTCCATCTACTGAGACTTTTTGCAAGCCTTATACTTCACACATTTGCATACAGAAGCCCGCTGTTCTTAGGCTATCTAGCTAATAATATTTAAGTGATTTAATAATCCAGTAAAGTGAAATTAATGTGTTTAATTTATTGTGAGTTTCTTTAGCAGCACTGCTGATTTTAAATTCATGATTACTAGAATTTAAATTTGTGACAACAGTGAGCACTTATACTCCGCCTAATCTTAAGAGCTTGCTTTTCTCATTAGCAGTAAGTTGAGAAGAAGAAAATTAAAATTTATCAAAAAAAAATTTTATCCAAAAGTAATCTTTTGGACGTACACAGCATTAAAACCCATATTGTTACTGATATTAAGACTTTATGCAGCCAAAATTTAGTCCATTAATACTTAACAGCATCAATATCTAATTAACATTTAAGCAGAAATGACCTTTCCAAGAAAAAGATATGGTTTCATATGTTTGGCTGATGATGAGATGGCATGGGTAGATTCTCTCCTTTTAGGAGAGACTTAACTAGAAGGAAATTTTTTAGGCCTTAGAGTTTGTGGGGATGAGTTCCTTACTAGATTGTAAACTACTGAGGTAGGATATAAATTACATGTCAGTCAGTTCATTCTCTTCTTCTCACAAAAATCTTGGGAGAAAATTGGAATTTCTAAAAGAGCATTTCACACTAAATTTCCTCAGTGTATCTGCTGATATGTGTATGTTGCAACTCTGGATTCATCCCAGCCAATTCAGTAAAGCCGCTAGACAATCTACTCAAGAAGCTGAAGCCATGATGGCTCACAGTGATTATTTAGTTATGTTGCCCACTACAATAAAATAAAGAGTTACTGCAGCATTGTATAGCCTGTATACCTCAGCCTGTACAAACTGAGGATGGTGTCTGCCTGAAGATCTAATTAATGTTAGGCTTTTAATAAGAAAATACGTGGTGTTGTAGTTTCCATAAAGTGTGGCCTTTCCTGAGAACCTACTCATATATGATTTTTTCTTTTGATCTCAGGAGAAGCAAGGTTGTGACACAATATGGCTGTCCAACTCCTTCAGTGAGAAATGATACTGGCAGGTCAACCTTCAGTCCTTTTCCTACTATAATTATGCCTCCCTTACTTTTTCTGTTTATTAAGAACAGACATGTATTTCTGAAGCTACAGCCATATAACTATTTCTTTCTTTTTTTTTTTTTTAAGTTGCATGGAACAGTATTTAGCAAGATTAGTAAAAATAAACAGTGGCTTAGGAGGGGGAGTACCAGAGGGGTTACAGAATTTACATCCCTGTATATAGAAGGAGGCAGACCACCCAAACTAGAACATTTCATTTCCCTCTCACTCTATTTGCTAAGTGAAAAACCCAAAATAAAATACAGAAAACCCCTTGTTGATCTTCCTTGATAAATATAATCAGTAAAGTCTACAGTCATGATACAAAGAGTTCTACTCTGGTTAATTAGTCTGGTAGCCAGGGGAAATTCCCAGAAGAATGCTTTGATACTTTTCTTTGATTACACTTAAAGGAAAGCAAGATGTTATTCTGTAAACCACATCTAAAGGACAAGTAATACATGTTTACCAGGCTCAGAGCCACCTACCACCCTGCAGTATCCGGATGATTTCTTTTATTAAGCCAAGCTCTTATCCAAAGCTCTGTGGAGGGGTTGGACACACTTTCCAATTTAAGTTCACGAGAAGTCCTAAAGCTTCTAAATACAGATCTGCTTCAGCTGAATGATGTTATTTATCTGTCTTACTTTGTAACTTAGTTTTACAAAACGGAAAAGCCTTTGGTTTACCCTTTGTTTAGATAAACTAAAGTTCATTAATTATTCTCTACCCTGGTCTGAAAATAACTAATTACTCTATATGAACCTAAGAGAAGGAGCACTTTCTTCTTGCAATGGCAACAAAACTACCCACTAAACAGCCAAGCATCCTTTCGAAATGCTTAACATGTAACAAGAAGAATGTGTTCCATAATTCACTTACTTTACACACAGTTGCACAAGGAGCAGTGACACTAAACAATCACTGTAGAGACCCATCTCTTTTGGTGGGCAACAAGCAACACTCTTCAGGCTGTTCAAAGAAGGCCTGAAACAGTTATAACTGCATCCTCTCTTCAAAGTATGTTTCATTTCAATGAGCTGTCTTTAAAAGACACAATTGTGGCACAGAAAAGGAAAAAAACCCCGAACAGTCTCCAAAAGCAAGTCTGCATAATTTATGTGTTATCTAAGGTCTCTGTCACTGAAGTCAGATAAGAAATGAAGAATCTATATTTTATAAAAAGGATCTGATTTAATTACATGTAGAAACAATGTGTTCCTTTCCCTTTTCTCCTGTTTTTTTGTTTTTTTTTGTTTGTTTGTTTGTTTTTAGAATGAAGGATAACTGAACAAAATATTTTACATGATTGAAGAATAATTATATACCATGTCTGCACTTCCATCTCTGTGGGACAGGCTGTATCCTAAGCTCTGAAAGCAGGTTCCTCCAGACCCACACAGAGTAAGATCGGGAAAACCACCTAAAGCCAGAAGCCAGACTGTATATCTCACTGAGAGGTCAGCACATGATCTTGCACTTCACTGAAAAGTCAACTTTTCTCCTGTATGTTTTGATGACAGTAGTTGTTTAGCTGCCCAGCCTCTCAATTCAAGCTATAATAGCCTTCTGGACAAAATGTTTAATACCATTGCTCTTGCCAAAAATTTAATTGCATCCATTGATGCATCAGAGACAAAATTGTTACCTGATGAATTTTTCCTTAACAGTGGCTTTATCTTTCCTTCTTCACTAATATATCAAGGTTATTGGACTGCAGATCCTACTGTCTGCTGTATCAGCACCTGCCTTTTAAGTCACCAGTACCTTGACTATTCTTTCTGAATATTGGAGCTCCTGATCTATGCAATAATGAAGCACTCCCAGCTGGTTTCTGATTTGTTTTGGGTTTGTTGGGCTTTTTTGATGATTATTAAATGTTTAAGATGGTTCACACACAAAGTCAGACATCAGCCCAAAGAGAAGGAAACAGACTACAACTGAACAGCAAAGCTTTGCATGAAGTTAAGTGCATGCTTTCTTGAAAAATTAAAACCAATGAAGTGTAACAACTCTGATGGCAGCTGGGCACCTGCCCAAATTTAACAACATCAGCATACCTAAAGTTAGAAATACAGTTAACTATCTTCTTAAATAAAATCTTTCTTTTTTCTGCCAAATAGAGTACCAGTGTAAAGTGCTGGCGTAATTGCTCTTGTGAATATAACTGTTAAGTCTTGGTTAAACCAAATACATCTTTCTGATATTGTTGCACTACGCATTCTGATTTGACACTAAAATGAAATGTGCACGTGTCTGTAATCTAACTGGCTTGCTTCTCCTGGGAAGGCTTCCTCAGTTTGTCATTACTGATGATGATAAGAAAACTGATTATGATACAAAACTGAGATTTCTAAGGAATACAGATGGATTTGGAAAGAAATCAAATAGCAGATGATGTACTTCATCACGGAGGTCTTAAGACCACTGCTACTCATGTTTGGTTATTTAAATCATGTTCAGCATTTGAGCTGAGAGATTGACTTCAAGCTTGTGTTTTGTGAGGTCAAACAAGAAGTGGCCAAGAACCTGACCCTCCCTTGAACCTGTGAATACTAACGACACTAGTATGACATTTAAATAGATGAAATAAGTCTCTGCTGTAAGCAAGAATTTTCAATTTATCCAGCATATGCTGTCTTAATTATGAAGTGTTAAGGTCCGATCTGGATCATTGTCCAGCTGACAACAAATGAGCAATTCCCTGCATAGCACATTATACAGCTCATGCTTGGCCCAGTCTATTTGCCACATACTTTAGTAAGATAAAAACCCAGGAGGCCAAGTGTGTGTAAAACAATGCAATAGCCCCACAACAAACTCTAAAAATCGTTATCATTTCTAGCTTCACTGAGAGTGGTGTCAGGCCACTGACCTGACTTTGAAGATTGAACGCTACCTTGGAGCTCTTCAATAGGTAGTAGGACTACAGAATCATACTTGTAATCCAGTAGTTTTACACTGGCACTTAAATTTCTCTCTATTTTCAACATCCAATTTAATACACAACTCCAGTACTTACATTTATGTTTTAAAAATTAAACTGTTCTTAGTAGTAGCAGACAGTTTATATGGTACTTGAGGAGCTTCTTTGAGAGTTCTGCCTTTAAGAACCTTTCAGCAGCACAAGTCTACCTCTGATTCCCAATGACAGCTATTTTCCTTTTTCAGCATAATGATTAAAAAAAAAAAAATCAAAACAAAACAAAAATGTATCTGAGTAGTTTCTGAGCTCAGGAAAGCATCATTAAGGTTTGCCCTTTGCTATTCACCTCCCTCTCCCATGAGATCAGAACGTACACAGGCAAGGCCCTTGTTGTCCCTGCCCACAAATCAATATTTACTGCAGCAGGGAAGGGAAGGAAAGGAGAAACACAGGATAAAACAAGGGACAAAAGCAGCTCCATTTCCAGTGATAATTCTCCTTCCTCACCCCTATTCTTTCGGGTGCTGTTTCTTAAGACCAAGTGAACAACAGAATAACTAATGTCTAAGATCTGTTGCCATAAAAACTTCAACAAACTAAACCTTGTTACTTGCTGTTAAGTTCACCTAGATAATCAGTCCCTTTGATTTTCTACAATTCAGGCCACAGACTTGCGGGGATCTCAAACAACATTTCAGACATACAGTAGAGAAAGCATTTTTATCATTGTTTTTCTAACTGCTTTATATTCCTTTACCCTTTGATTCCAGCTATAATTAAAGGAGGGAAAAAATACAGTGAGAGGGTCAACAATGCCTTGAGTTCTAAAAATCCATGGTTCAAGTCAAAGGAAGGAACTTGTCTGCTCTTCCCTGGAAGATGTGAGGTTAAACTATATTTGCTGCTTGAGGTTCTGAGTTAAATGGTGTACTCAATGGAACTACATAAGTGTGCTAGAGTTGAAATCTTAGTCCACAAAACACCTCTAAATGAAGCACAAAGCCATCAGATATCACTCACACTATCCACCAGGGGAAACTACTTTGTGAATAGTATTTATCTGTTTGGTTAACAGAAGCACTAACACTGACAATAACGACCCCAACCATCATCATTTCCATTCCAGCAGCTTCAACAAAAGTATTTCAAATGAGGATGAAGTTTTCTTTATTTTGCTAATCCTTTACCACACTACTTGAGTTCCCATATTCTTGCAAACAATTCAATATATTCATCCTGAAACAGTAAAGCTTATTTTCTTATAAGAATTCAACAGAAATACATATAATTTCAGTGTAAAAGAGAGTTCAACCCATTCACTGTAAGATCATTTTTCTAAGTTAATACATTAGTAATTTTCTATTCATCCTATTTTTCTTTTAGGCCATTTACTTTTTTTTTTTAAATAATAATTAACCTTTTAAACTTTTTACTCTTTCTTCTGTATTCTGACTAATGGAAATCCCAAAACTCACTACTTATAATCTGCATTTATTTAAATTGTTCATTGCCTATTTTGCATTTCTCAAACCAATTACTCAAATGACTGCCAAACTCCATTTATCTTCCACTATCATTCTAGAATCAACTTTGTTGTCAACTTTATCAGTGCCAGTAATAATTACATTACTCCTTCAAAATGTACCCTTGAACTCAAGCAAACAGGTACATTAGGAACCGCTATAAGCCAGTTTTTAATATCCTTTTTTTTTTGTGTCCATTTCCTTAAGATACTATTATAATCTGTTTTGTGTTTTAATAAATGGCAATCACCTGGATACTAGAATATCATGACAAAAGTGTAACAGGAAAAAGTGGTAACATTTTGTCTAACACTGATTCATGCTAATAATAGACATAATTTACTTGCTTTATTAATGTTCTTGGCTGTGATTTTTACCCTGCTATATTCCAACAGGCAGATGTCACAAACGAGTATCTCTATTAGCTGAGGACCAGCTAAACCACTGAAACAATTTCACCAGTCCAGTCCTTGTTCTACGGAGTCTTTTCTCATTTCAAAGTCCAATTCACTGTTCCTGAGCTTTCTCCTCATTAAATGCTGCAATCCCAGACATGCACGCACACACATGCACGCACGATGTGATGCAAGTAGAGAAGTATGCCATTACCATAGTTCTCATATCTATCTTTCTGTGGTTCCTAGGCAGAATCTTACATTTAAGATTACAGGCCTCCACTTTCATCTTTTGCACTTTAGAGATAAAAGTGTAGGCTCTGTGATCTCAGCAATTTTATGATCTTTCAGGACCCAAAAGTCTGATTTCTGACACTGACAAGCTTAACTTTTGTACACTAGACAGTGCTCATAAGGCAAAGTGCCTTAATTCAGAATGAAAAAAAAACAAAACCAACCCAAAAAATAAAAGCTCTGAAACTTAATCCTAAAGTAGGAAACAATTTATTAGGATGCCTCAAGTATTAAGTGGTAACTCATTTTCTGCATGAAGCAATTAGCTTATTTAAAATATTTCTTCCCTACCACAGAATCTGTTTTTCCTTGGCCTTTCTAGTGCCTATCATGTCAGCACTATAATTTAAGGCAGTTTCAAATATTTTGTGACCTAGAGCTCCAGAACTAAGCTGAACAGCTGTCTGCCCCTGCTTTGTATGACTCAAAAGGCTTGCTAACCTTACAGTTTCAATACTGAGTATTTACATTCATTATCCCTTTGTTCCTTAATTTTGTAGACTATCTTTAATAAAAATATGCTTCACATTAGCCAATAAGTCAGCTTGTGCAGTACCCATAAAAGCATATGTATGTTTGTAACATTAGAAAATCAGTTTCTGCCTGCTCCCAATTTCATCACACCTGTCACAGTCACATCCCAGTACTCACCTCTGAGCATTAGCAGGGAGAACTGAAACACTTCTGAGTGTTTTCCTCTTTTGGCAGATAAACAAACAAACCACACACATTCAATTTAATGAGTACCTCAAGGTTTTTCTATAGAAGAAATCTTGAGAATATTTAATAGCAGAGATAAACTAAGGTAAGAAGTTTGTAAAAGTATTCAGATCTCTTGAATACTGCCCTGGTGAACAACACATTGATTTTTTAAAAACAGTCACCCATAGAAAGGAAAGGAAAGAAACAAACAACTGACAGTACAGATGATGGGGAAAAAAGATGTGGGCAAAGTGAAGGATTTCTGTGGGGGCAACTGAGGACAAGCTAGAACTTCTTTGCAGGTGCATGGGGAAAACCAGGAATTTTTTTAAGACTCTCCAGCCTATATATTGCTTCAGCCACATGCCCCCTCTGAACTTTGGCCAGCAGCTGCTTACCTCCAATCACAGCAAAAGAGAAGGGTCTCTTTGGTATACAGTCAGAGATGAAAACTTGCAGCTGAAGACTTCTCAGACAAAAGGGAGTTGTAACCTATTTTTAAGCTTAATCTCTATAGAACTTGAGTGGCTTCTTTGGTGTGATTATTGCTGCCAAATTTATCCATGTTTCTAGCATTAATACAGTGCCTACACTAAGGAAATCTAACATTCAGGTCAATGCATTAAAAAAACATTTGACAAATCTCAAAGAACAGTGAAACTTTCAGAGCAACCAATGCTGCAGAAAAGCCCTTCCTCTGTGGCTGCAATCTTTATTGTATGAGCTGTGACAGCATGAAGATAATTTACAAGTTTTTTAAAACTCCTTTACCTCAACTGGTAACAAAAGCTAAATCACTGGCACAGAAGACAACTATGACCATATTACATGGGTTAGTATATCTTGACACATAAATATTTTCAAGGAAGAAATTGTCATCACAGCCTGTTTAGGGCAAGTGACTTTCATCAAAGGAAAAAAGAAATCCTAAGTCAAAACACTCATTTAATCAGAAATTCCAGCTTAAATTTTAACTCTGTATATTTACTTCTTAGGTTCAACTTTCACTTTTGAAGTTGTCTGACCACATACACAAAATAAACCACGCATCATTAGGAGTTTTAAAAAGTTGAGAACATTCAGAAATGCCTCATTTTATATGACACACAATGATGCAAGTGAGGCAAAATGCCAAAACAGGAATGTAATAAAAATAGCCAACAATATTTTTAATCTACAAAGCTTTTTATCTCCATTACCAGCTGAGCCATCTGTTCTGCAGTTGTTCAGGTCTGCAAAAATATAAGCATATAAACTAAAATATGTTCTATCTTTTAGCTTAGACAATCTGCTGGGTAAAGGAGTTTCTTTCTATATTTAAAAATAATAATCAACTTTTGGTTTTTAACAGTGTAGCCAAAATAAACCTGCAAAACGAATTTAAGATGAACATAAAAAATTTGATGGCTGAATGTACCTTCAAAAGGAAGTCCGAACTTTCTCCAGCCTCAAAGTATGTGGCAGAAGGAATGTATTGCTGATGCTGTCCTGTACGTCCTCTCACATTCCTCTGCACCAGCCCACTGCTAGGTCCTCAACACACCTACTGTCCCTTATTCCACAGCTACTCCTCACAGGAGAGAAAAGACAGAGCAGTCACAGCAGCACTAATCTTACATCTTGAGACTTTGTTTTCGAACCTCCCCAACATAAACTTCATAACCTTCCAAAAGCCATTTATGCCTTCTATGCCTTTGTCTCCTCAAACTGAGAGGACAAAGGCACTGATAACTGCGAGCCCTAAGCCAGTGTGGATGACAACCAGGGAAGCACCACAGACAGATAGATAATGTCTCTGAGAGTATGCAGTTGAGCAGAAAGTTCACAAGACTGGATAAGACCACATTCGCCCTCAAAATAGTAATTTTACTAAATCAGCAGAACCACTTTACAAGCAAAGGCAGTGCTCAGTGAAACGTCACACCCAGCCGTTAGCTGGTGCAGTGCTAGAGCAATGCAGAGACACAGCAGATGCTACTACTTCAGATCTAGGAAGGTATTTCACCTGAACACAGGTAACTGCACAAATCAGCCCATGCAGTTGTTACCAGGGTTTTACGTAGACCTACTCACATACACTGCTAGTGGGGTTTTATGCCACGTACCTGGACTAGCTGCCACGGACTCCAGTGTGAGTACAGCGATCACACTTTGAAAAATCGTTTTACATACTTACTGATACCTTTAGGCTTCTGAATACTGGACCAAATCTGGCCTGTAAGACCTCCTGTTCAAAATTCCTGTTGACATAACAGACTAGATGTTCAATAAAAACATTAGGATCTGGCAAACCATGAAGAAAAGTTGGGCTTGATCTACAGAGTACACCTGATAATGTGTTCAAATCCCATAAAATGGGCTTAAATACATATCATGTTTTAAGAAATTGGCTCAGTGACCTGAAACCAAGAGATTCTGTAACATAAAATATGTTTTCTTGACCTAGCATACCTGGCATACCTTATTGTTTTAATAGCTTTGTTAAAGATCTTGGGCTATGTACTTTACAGTTTCAAAGATGACGTAAATGGGACATTTGTACATATTTCTTTCTGCTGTCCAGCTAAAGCCAAAGGTAAATCTCTAAACCACAGGGAAAATGGAAAAGTCTTATGAAGCAAGAGCACAAAGTACTGAAGGCTGAAGTCCAACTGGTACATCACTTTACCTGCCATCTTTTACATCAGCTTCCATATTTTTGATCTATTTTCTTGCATCATGCCATAAAAAAGGAAAAAAATACACAGCTGTCCACCCTTAACAGAACAAACTGCTGAGTTTTTGCATCAATCTGACAAGCAATCCAAGTGTTTGCCAGTCCACACTGGTTTTCTTCCCCTTCCTTTCTCTTTCAGCAATATATATCCCTGAGCCCATGGGCAACACTTGTTGCAGGGACAACTGAAGGCACCATATTCAACTTCGGACCCTTCATCACTGTGACACAAACAGTAACAACCACTGAGTCAAATCAGTTTTCAAACACGACTCTGAAATTCTCAAAGCCAAGCAAGTCAAACAGATAAACCACATTCATGTTATATGATCTGATTTTGTCCATTTATTATTCTCTAAGTCTGCAAGACCGTTACTCTCCAGCTCCTAAATTTATCTTTCTTGAGATTTGATTTAATTTAATGCTAATAATATACATTAACAATGCATATTTTGCTTTCCTTGTGAGATGCTGCTCCATAATTCATTCACTGTTTGTGTTCTTTTAATATGCTGTAGACAGCTGCTATGCAATATACTGGTTTCACCACTCCAAAACATCTTCAAAAGGCATGCTGATACCTTTGATTTCCCTTTAAGGGATTTTGGGTAGAATTAATAATACACATTAATAATTCAAATTTTCCTTTTGCCTGATGGTGAATGAGAAGTTTTCACAGTGGCTGAACAGTTTTCACACAATATTACCAATCTGCATTATTAATGCTTCCCCACCACCCCCTTGCTAGCTGGTTGAGGGGGAGGTTGCTTATGAAAGAATATGCTTTGATAATAGGTAGGTTTGATTTGCACTGACTCAACCAGGACAGACTCATGATGCACTGTAAATATTCACTAAAGATAGTATCTATCAATCTACTACAGTCTTGTCAGGAGGAGCACTGAAAGTATATACCTGCTGAGCACTCCTTTTAAGGCTTTTCAGTGCTGTCTAGGTAAACACTGGAAATGCTCCTTGTGATCAGTGGGCAGAATTTCTACTCCCATCTACTAGTAGAAATGCAATTTAATATAATTTCACACTCATAAGAGAGAAGGGGGGGTGGGAGCAGGGAATCAGTGATAATCATTACATCGCTTTAATTTGTTAACAACAGGATCTAAAGGTTACAAAAAGAGCCCAAGAAGATCTGCAAGGACGGAATTTACATTCAACCCAAGGGCGCTCCGAGCCTTAAGATTTTTTTCTTTCGAATTCTATTATAAATTCCTCTGCATTCTTCCTCCCCCTGACACTTTTTTCTGATTTACAAGAAACCTGTTTAGAAGTATTACCTGTACTTAATGGTTTCCTGGTTATTTTTTGTGCGGCGTTGTAAGGCAGCATGTGGTAACAAAAGCATGTGATAGATTTAGGTATTGATTCTCTTTAAAGCTGGTTTATCAGATGGGAGACAGATTTTTTTTATTTTCTAGCCACCTTGGGGCCAGAGGTCTTTTAGTACATTAATGATTATGAGTTTGAAACTGTCCACTTAAAGAAGATATCACTATATCATCCTATATTTATAAAATACATTAAACTTAAATGCTGCTTAATTGCTTAATCTTTACAGCTGCTTGAAATGTTCAAAACATTTGAATGCATAAATGTACTAATTCCAAAAGGACAAAACAAAAATAAACAAAGAAGAGAAGGGAAGAGTTTTATCTGCCTTTGCAGTTTAACTTGAATTTATTTTTAGTTAATGATAACAGACCCAAAAAGTCCAAGCACTGAGCAATACCAGAAGTGTCACTTGGAACAGAGTTTTAAACACACTTATTACTATCATTAATCATGGCAAAAGTGACAGAAGAAAAATGAGCTGACTTGGTATATCTAATATATTAATTCTCCCTGCAGATTTGTTCAATGCATGAGCAAGTAAAAGCAGGTAAACCTACGGAAAAATAGAAGAATGTCAGTATGAGGCTTTCTGTTAGTAAGAAATAGTATGATTTTTCCTCAAAGAAAGCCACAAAAGTTAAAAAATCTAAAGACACTGTTTTTAAATATGAGTGAATAATTACAATGAAAGAAATAGCTAAACTAAAGCAGCTTAACCCCATTTTCATGGTGTCTGAGCACATTCTCCTCCCCCCAGCTCCCATGTTTCCTGCAAAGCAGGATTCATATTAGTTTGCTGGAGATCTGGATGACTTCTTCCCTTACAGCTACTCCAAAGCTGTGACTTTGTGACTTTTCCTCCACATTATTTCATTTGATTCCTGCTTCTTAGTTATATTTACATAAACAAATCTTATTTGATTTTTTTTTATTTTTCCCACTTTTAATAAAATTACAGACATTTGAGATGATCTTTTCCTACTGGTGAAACACATGCAAAGTAAGCAGAGGAAATGATAAGCAATTTTTTTCTTTCATTCAGGTGAAATTCAAAGGTGGTAATTTCAGATCTGAACTTCAAATTCCTCTTTATTTCCTGATATGTTTTAGCAGTTATAGTGCACATATGGAGCCTTTTCTAAAATTATAAAATGGAGACCTACTTGCAGAACTGGTGACTTTGCTGACATGATGAAGAAACTTTACTGTGCAACTTCTGAAATCCAAAAATAGTGAATTAGAATTCAAGGTTAACCCAAAGGCACAACGGAAACAAGAGCAAAATGAGGAAGTTAAATACATTATAAGGATTGTTTTCTCTGTGCTGGAAACAGAAATTTCTTACTCATTTTACTGAAGTTTTTATACACATTTATTTTACTGCATCAGATCATTGAATGATGCGCTCCTGGCAAAATCAAGAGCTGGATAACTTTGTAAGATTCACAGACTGTTCTCTCCAAGATATTTGTGTAATCCACCTGCAGCTCAGATCTTCCTTTCCTGGCCTGCTTTTCAGACTGCAGGTCGTAGAAAGTATTTTACTACTAAACAAGAAGTGCTAAAAGTAGGATGACGAAAACAGGCACAGTAGTGTAATATAAACCCACAAACGATAAAAACATTTCAATTAGGAAAACTGTACAAGGCTTAGGTAAAAGTTCTGTCTGCACCTCCAGATTTCTGTGTCCTGTACTATATTGGTGCTGTCACCTTCTGGCATTGTTAAATAGCAGACAATTTACTGATTGATTTTTGGATAGCATCTGTTTGCTACTCAGACATGGCAATGACAAAACTATTTGGTGGGAGCAAAGTAGAATCAAAAATGCTTCAAATGAAGACAGGAGGTACACACTGCATTTGGGCATCAACAGAAGTGGTGACAGGAACATTCTGAATGAAGTATTCAGCAAACAACACAGAACCACATTTTTAGTCACTAGGAAAACCAAATTAAGACACATTGAAATTACAAAGAGTGATGTGAAAAAGTAATAATGAAATGATGGCAAAAATGGGAAGGATGCACTGTGGGTGTCATATGATTCCAGTGGCACCTACATTTTACAACCAAACAAGTTGAGACAGCTACTTTAAGTTTAATTTACAGCAAGCCTACAGCCCATCTGCTTCGTAGAGCCAAGACTCTAAAGATAATTTCACAATTAAACAGAAAGATAAACATTGATCAGGAACATAGTTTTCTTTTTTAACCTGATAAACTTTTTTTGCATCTCCTCTACTAAATGGTAAATGAAGTGGAGAAAAGTAGATTAAAAGAATTTGCTGATTTAGTCAAAAAGTTATCTAAGCTATCATTTCAGTAATTAATAAAAGAAAAATTCAGCTTTGCCAAAATTAATTTCATTATTATTGGGTGGAACCATGTAGTGGTTGCTCAGGTGAGAGGGAAAAAATGTGTCAATAGCTGCATTAGGCTTTTTGTTTGTTAAAGACTTATGTAAGTGCAGAACTATACTGTTCTCAGGGCTAGCTTTAGAACTACTGTATCTCAAATATATCTCTCTGAATCAGAATTTTCTTTCTGTTGGCCTGATACTGAAGGAAAACATTAATAAATCTGGTGTCAGGATTTTTTTGTTCCTACAAATCATTTTAGTCAGAAAATGCTGACATTATCAAGCCAAAACTTTTTCCAAGAATGACAGTTCTGACAAATTTCTCAGCCTTTTTCTGTAAAATAACATTTCAATTTGGGAATCACACTAATTATAGCAACTGAAGCAAGACACTTGAGGAGATTTATTTCATTTTCAAATTCCCCCCCCCCCCCCCCATGAATTCAGTCTTTCATTCTGATTTGAGTTTTATTACTGACTTCTATATCCAGGAGGTGGTAATTCCAGGAAATCCAAGGCAAGTATGATATAGTGAATAAGAAAGGGAGATCAGCTCCAGTGGGCTGGAGTAGATTCTCAGGCCATAGCAATCAATCACAAGGGTGAAAGTCCACTTGACTGGCCATATGTGGATTTCCAGTGTAAACATACGCTCTATATGTTGTAGTATACTGGCTAGAAAATATGCAAAGTGGAATTACTTTTATCATTATTTTTATCATATTATGCAGCTTCATATTTTTCTTGCACCTCTTTATAGGCAGAGGTCAGTCATGGTTTTCTTTAATCCCATGTAATGCAAAAGACTGTGACAGCTGCACAGAATATATACAAAACTTCTAAGCTTCAATGTTTCAACCTTCAATTTCACCACAGAAATTTATTCTTCCTTTTCTGTTTCTTCTTGACTAAATAACTCCATTGAAATTGCAGACTGACTTGACATAGGTAAACAAACTTTTGTATCTTCAATCAGCAGCAGTACCCAATTTATTCCAGATGTCTGGATACAGTATTTGATATTAAGTCTCAAAAGTAGAATAGCTGCATAATTTTGAGCCATTTTCAACTTTAAAATTATTTTAAAGGCAGGTGGATCATTGCAATTTAGCTCTGCATCTAACCTTTCCTGTCTGAGGAGGCTGTTGTTGATCCTGGATATATGTTCATAGAGTGAAGAACTAGTGATGAACAGATATACGGAAACTAGTTTTAAGGAAATTACATACCTGTATGTAATAGGTTTTAGTTCTCGAGCCTAAAACCTGTTATATGCATCTCCAAGGTCTTGAACAATGTAAAATAAATATGCAGATATAGTTAATACTTTTTTCTCTTATTTAACATTATGAGAGTCAAAATATAGGGTGGAAGTTCATTTTCATGCTCTTTAATCTGAGAGACCAAATACAGAAACTCTACACCACTGTCCCCAGACTATAAACCTTGCCGTTTTGAAAATCATTCAATGCATGAACACTAAGATAGCTACCAGTAGGTGTTGGAAAACAAACAACTCACAAAAGGAGCTCTGCATTACAAAATGCTTAATAAAAGTTTATAAATCTTAATTCATAGTTATCAAATCACTGTAAAAACATTGGGTTAAAAAGTCACAAATAAATGCTAATTTAACCTTCTGGCACTTGACAAATACTTATCTTCTTAGTTCCCCATTTGCTCACTAGCTATTATACAACTTAGAAAAAAAAAAAAAAAAACAAACAACAAAAAGCCATATATACGTCTTTGCCAATTAAGAACAATATTTGAAAAATTGCTCACTAGAAAACATTGTTGCCTAAAATGAGATTAGTCATGTACTAAGTTATTTATTTGCTGTCATAACCATAGAGGAACAATCATTTTATCATCAGTCTTACTCAAACAGAGTTTCTTTAAAGAGCATTTTGTTTCAATAAGGTCATTATGCTTATTAAATAATTTCCATAACAAAGGCTAAATTCTTACTTGATGTAGTAAAATGTATTTTTGTCCACCCTTGAAAAATAGATAAAGTACAAGAATAGTAAATAAAACACATTTATATACTTTTTGACAGTTTCAATTGTTCACCCATATTTCACATTCACACCACTCAACAAGAGGTAAGGACTGTTTTAAATTAAGCCCAATTTATGCCTTTCAATTTCCAATAGATGCATCTATAGGTATAGCAATTGCTTAGATAAGTAACACAGCTGTGCCACACCCTAATATTGTAATCATCAGCACAGGATGTTAATTAGAGGTGATTTCACAAGTCACCTGGTATACAGACTTTTACACACAGAAAGATAACATAAGAACATAAGCTGTCCATATATTCCTTTTACAGTGCATTTATGCATAACATTTAAGGTAACATTTTTGAGTTTTACTTTACAAAATATTTTCCTCTTTAGGACTGTTATTGACTAATGCATCAAAGAATACAGTTCCCTTAATGATCCATCAATTCAATGCATCATTACAAATGCACTACTATCCTGATGATGTATCACTCAATAACACAGTAGCAGCTGGCAAGAACTTCCACCGAATTAGATGATGCAAGTTTTATCCCATTTAATTTACATAGCTAAGAATAAGGATGAAGAGTTGTTAACAGGCAGAGAAAGCAAGTTCACATACAAAAAGTTACTAATTGTCTTTAATAGAAACTGACAATTGTGGTATTGTAGTTTGGAAAAGTAGATGTTTCCAACTTTCCAGCAGTTTCTTTAAAAAAAAAAAAAAAAAACAAACACAAAACCAAAAAAAAAAAAAAAAAAAAAAAACAACAAAACCAAAAAACCCCACTGTATCATAATCCAATATCATTCTTCTTTCTGATTTACTACTGCTACTACACTTTCAGTTTTTCAGTTTAGTACCTTAAACAGAGCTGCAAGTGATAAGCAAGCCACATGCTTACCACTGCCATTTGCAGCTTTTGTTCCAGACTGCTCTGTTGAAAGCAGCAGCATATTTTTTAAGCAGCTCCTACTGCTCCACCAGCCCGCTGCTGGCTATTCATTCATTTCTATTTCCTTTGCCAGGCTTAGGGTCCTTTAACAGTTTAAAAACTCTGATGTTTGTGTCCATCTAGGAAAGATTAAACAACCAACTTCATCTGGTGGGCGCAGAGTGAAGTCTCTACTCATCAGCCTGCCCTGTTCTGCCCTCACCTCTGCAACTATACTTGAGCTTCCTATTTCTGTGTCCCCTGTCTACATTTACCGAGGTGGCATTATTTGATTTAACAACATGAAGTCTGGAAGTGTAATATAAACTGAAAACTATACCTTATTTCCACATACTAATCACTCTTCCTGTTAGTTTTGAACAAAACCTTAACTAACTGGAATTAGTGTTTAACATCAAAGCAAAGCAGCTCTGTCTGGATGCTATAGCACATTTTGCAGTTGGGAAAAAAGGCACTTCCACAGCCCCACACTGTTAGACTGAATACCACTTGGACTATTGTATATCTCTGAAAAGATAAAGTGGTTACATGGGTTACAAAGAAGAGAGAAAGAATAAAAAGGCTGATAAATCAAAAAGAGGTTTGTGGTTCAGGCAGAATAGGAGCTAGGAACAGCTACTGAAATTTTCCAGGGAGAAATATAGCATATTCATGAAGGAAGCTGAAGATGTAAGAAGCCATCAAAAGGAGTAGAGAGAATGGATAATTTGGACAGACCACGGATGTTACTGTGCAACACTTTTAGTCTGAAGTGGTGATCAGCTATAAAAAAGCAGACATCAGAGGCAGCTGAAGTTGCAAGCTAGGTACACTAGGAAAAAAAAAAGGATATAAAGATACCTAAGATTTGAGGATTTAGAAGGACTTCTTACTGAGGCACTTAATAACTTGAAAAGCTTCTGATGGCAAACAAGAAACAAAAGGTTAGGCAGCATTACAGTGGCTCTTTTCAAGCAGATTGTTTTGATGTGATCCAGGCCTGACTACATGGGATGATGTTTACAGAAAAATCCATTTGTAACAGCAATAACTTCATGGTTGAATGAATGAAAAGGTATTTTCTGCACTTAAGTGAAACTGAGATGTAGTACAATGTAACCAGGAAACTAAATTCTACAAATGCCTTTAAAACAGAAAAACAAAAGAAATAAAAAGAGCACAAGGGGCAACAACCTTTGCCTGTAAGAGACTTTTTGATTTCTGGATTTTCATTTTGTTTACTGCTATGGAAAATTATCCATAATGTGCCAAATTTTCTGCTGTGGTATCCATGAATTGGAAATGTAGGTTTATTGGAAACTGTCAAGTGCAGCACAGAAGACTTGGATCTCATTCAAAAAGCAATCTAATCATGGTGTTCAGATAAAAAGCCAAAAACATGAGAACAAAAGACAAGCACATCCAAGGATGAACACAAGTTAAGTAACTGGATGTCTCAATTGAAAATAAAGACCTGGAACCATATTTTGGAGCTAGAGCTAGAACAGGCCAGAAATACTTCACAGAATACTCATCCTACACAGGAAACCAAAGGGGAAAAAAAAACAAAGTCAGCTAGAATGTACCTCTATCTCTACTATGAAGATATCAGCTGATACATGTCTCTGCAGCTAAATCAACAAATCAAGTTTGGAGACAGCACAACTAGTGACTGTGAGCGTATCATAAAGAGGAAAAAAGCTAAACCACAGTGGCCTGGTCTCATATAACATGCTTCACAGTTCTGCTCACTTGTTCCATCACTTATTGCTAGTGAATCGCACCAAGCATGGTCAGAGCAGGACAGAAATGAGAGCCTTGCAGTCCCAAAGCAAGAGTCACATTTCAGGGCTTTATTTCTCATGCTGAAAAAAGGCTGATCTACAAGCTTTTCCTATGACACAAAATCACAAAAAGAGGCAACTAGATTGCAAGAGTTCCCCTTGCTCTTCCCTTACCCAATCCCTACACTGCCTTTGCATCTTTCCTTCCCACCTTCCAGCACTCCTACTACTGCTGATCATTGCTGACACTCCAGAAAGGGCTGCTGAATCACTCAGGAAAACACACCAATCTCCTGTAACTTGTATAGATTAGAATTCTTTAATTTTTTTAAAAGACACATCAAGTTTACTAATTGGAACAGTGTATTTATCAAATCAATTCCAAGGTGGCTGCAAGTGCATCGTGGTCTCAGTTCAAGAAACATGTATTTAGTGAGGATGTATTTTCCAATTGATAAAGAATAGTAATTTTAGAGGAACACTCTGAGCAGGAGTTTATTCAAGTCATTGCAAATACTTATTAAATAAAGACTCTGCAGTTTGACAGAATAAGGAAATGGAAGTTTTTAGCATAAAAATTAAACATATAAAATAGAGAAATAAAATAGATCCATTTAATTTCTTTCACCATTTCTAGTGATAATACATTTTGATGTTAATCCTACCTCTTGCTCATTCACTAGGAGTTTCTAGATTACTTATAAAACAACTTGTGGCCTTTCTATTAAAAGAGATTGATTTGCAGAGACCTATTTAGAAGACTAGTGATGGATACCTATTCTTCAAGCATAAGTCATTTCCACTCCACACAGAAGACAACAGAGGCAATCATGTTAATCAGATCTTGACTAAATTTATTTTTGAGGATAACAGAACTCATAACTGCTAACAGAGATTTTTCAGAGACTTTGCAGGAGCAAACAAGCAGTTTATAGTTATGTTTATCTGATAAACCACAGCCACTGCATGGGAACTGCTATCTTAGCCTCAGTATGTGGGTCAGCATTGCTGCAAAAATAAATACTCTCTACCTGAGCACCAGAAAGATTGGATTTTGCCCAGGCTAAAAATGTTTTGCAACTGAGGTATAACTAAATCATATTTTAACCATGTTCCCTCATCATCCCTATTTTTACGTCTAAAATGTAACTTGACTCAGGGGCAGTGTTATAACATGCTACCCATATACGCTAATAGACTAAATCACATTATCCATTTCAAGTGATGACAGTGCTCTAAATGGATTTGGTACTACAGAGGAACCCCAAATGTTAAAGAGAAAAATCAGTATTAAAAGAAAAAATGTTTGTGTGAAAATAAGTATAGAACCACATCACCTGACGAATGGCAGAGATTTATCGTAGAGGGGGTGAGGGGCTAGGAAAAGCGGGGAGAGGGGAGAAAGGAAAGGAAATATTTTCTCTCATCCCTCTAACTAGTTTATTATTCAAAACGAATAAAAAAAAGGTGGTGGGCCATCAGATGAGTCATATTTTTACTTTTACAAAAGCTGTATATGCCATGCAAGTATAAAGCAAAAGAACATGAATTTCCAAGGATAAATTGAAATATTCTTGCATTTAGGTGAGGCCAGAGATACTGGAAAACAGCAATATGTTACAGAGAAAATAAGCATCTAAAGGAAAGCTATTTGGGTCAGCACATTGGAATTACCTGTTAGATAAATGAGACAGAAGTGTTCTGTTTCCAGAAAGACTACTTCTAACAAAAGCACAAAAAGAGTAAAATACCACAGACCCACCAGATACACAGTGATTGAGTAGATTCAGTCTATGGGTGGATACAGACAGCCCAGTGCTGGCAAAAGCAAGGCAATCATCTAGGTACCAAACATAAATATGGAAATCACTGCTGAATAGAGAAATCATACAGGAGATCTTGTGGTGATTGCAAATAATAAAACCATCTGTCCAGTAATAAGAAGCACTACACTGGGCAAACAAGGCAACAAAGCATAAATCACAGAAAGGTACCCTGGCAGTGGGAAAGTTGCTACTGAAAGCTCATCTGGAGAATTATGTGCAATTCTGATCACCACATAAAGTCATTGCAGAAATGAAGCAGGTGCAGGTCAGAGCTATCAATTCACACAGAATTTGGGTGATTTTTAGCTATGTAGACCGATTTGCCAGGCTTAGTATCTCTATCTTAGAACGATGGAACCAAAGTGGAATTTTTTGCCAATATTTATGAGACCTTGATGCCAGTAGGAGTTTTTAAAAGCAACCAATTAAGCCTATGCATCCCAAGGGGTGAAGGAAAAGAGCAGAAAGGAACAGCATTCACAAATTCACAGGAATTAACAGTTGTCCATACACAAAGGTTGATCTTAGTCCTATGCAGAGACCTTTCTCCCATTTTATTTAGGCTCCAAGTATGTATTTCCAACAGTATTCTCATCCCAAAAACGTGGGGGACTATATATAAAGATAAGCACATAGACAGATGGATTACCAGAGACAGATAGGTTTCCAGGGACTGAATCTGCAGCTTCTTTTATTCTATTTCTAAAAAGAAGTTCAAATGGTCAGACAATCCAGAACTGGATCTTCCCCTACTGCATACCCTGGTTTGATTAACTTACTAAGAGTTGCACTAGGGCCCCACTCCCTAATGTCTTCTGGCTTACTCGCCAATAGTGGGCAAAGATGGAAGAATACAGACCATGGCATGGCATATTCTGTGGTTTACATAGCAGATCCATAGATGATAGGATCAGGATGAATTTTGACAGAGAGAAGGAATACACTGTATGCACTCTGAACAGAATGTATTTTATACAAGAAAGGCTCCAAATCTTCTTAAACTATAATTCAAAAAAGGAACTCCTGTGCACACACTACTGCTGCAACTTAAGTACAATTCAGGTTTCTAGAACTGTAAGGTTAAATAGTTGGTTTCTTTCAATTTACTGCTGTATTCTATTTCCAGAAAGGGTTGTAGCCTTGGAACAATCAGAGACCTTGGAACTGATTATCTCTGGGAAGAACACTTAGTCAATTTTACCCATCACATTTAAAATTTGGTTTCATCCACATACTTAGTGTGACTTCACAGATTCAATAATACATACAAAATAAAAAGCAGGATGCACAACTGTAAACAGGAACCATAAAACAAATTAGGTGAGAAAAAAAAAAGTGTTGCTTATTTTTCTTTCCTATTTATGTTTGACTTAGATGATGGCAGTGCATTCTAAGAAGATGGAACAGCTGAAAGTACTTTAAAGGATATAGCTGATAATGGAAGGATATACCTTTTCTTAATTTCTGCTAGTGTTGGTACTTCAATAACAATATTAGCCCTGTAAAAGCATATGGATGCTACCTAAAGCATTAAGAACAATCTAATCACCATGCTATGATCAATTATTGTTTTAAAATCTGCACAGATAAATAAAATAAAAAAATATATAATCTTCCTATTATACTTAACTAAATTACAGAACTTTTTTTTTTCAATAAACTGACTTTTGCCACTGTAAAGAGGTTATTCAAACCTCATCCCACCTTTCTAGCAAACAAAATAGATGCAAGAATACAAGAAAGCTATAAAAACAGAAGATACTCAAAGTAGCCTGAGCACCTAACAAGAACACAGAGAGCACTGCTGCGGCTGACAAGTTAGGAAGAAGGCTAATGGTGGAAATGTCACTTTTTACAAGCTCTCCATCTCTCTTGAAGCGCTGTACATACATATACAAATATATAAATGGTGATCTTCTTTTGATAACGTTTTTTAACACAAGTAGTATCAGTTTGCATATACCAATAAAAAAAATAACAGTGTTACAAGATATATTTCTACTTCAGTTCATATCTTAGAATCATAGAATCATAGAATAGTCAGGGTTGGAAAGGACCTTAAGATCATCTAGTTCCAACCCCCCTGCCAGGGGCAGGTACACCTCACACTAAACCATGCCACCCAAGGCTCTGTCCAACCCAGCCTTGAACATTGCCAGCAATGGAGTATTCACAACTTCCCTGGGCAACCCATTCCAGTGCCTCACCACCCTCACAGGAAAGAATTTCTTCCTTATACCCAATCTAAACTTTCCCTGTTTAAGTTTGAACCCGTTACCCCTTGTCCTATCACTACAGTCCCTAATGAAGAGTCCATCCTCAGCATCCCTATAGGCCCCCTTCAGATACTGGAAAGCTGCTATGAGGTCTCCAAGCAGCCTTCTCTTCTCCAGCCTGAACAGACCCAACTTTCTCAGCCTATCATCATACAGGAGGTGCTCCAGTCCCCTGATCATCCTCATGGTCCTCCTCTGTACTTGTTCCAACAGTTCCATGCACTTTTTATGTTGAGGACACCAGAACTGCACACTTTTTTTCATTTCTTTCAAAATGTTAGCACAGACATTTTTTTTAATGATTCAGGATAAGTCACACATTACATAGGAAGTGATAACACTTAAATCTGCAGAAGGCTTCACTATTCCTATTCATTTCATAGTAAAGTATAAAACTTTAAAATTTTCCATTTTGCCTGCTTTTTAAGTTTATCTGTGAACAATCCTGGATAAGATTTACAAGTCTACCAACTAAACTAAGAGCAACCTAGAAACTGAAACTTTCAGAGAAGCCCACAAGATTTATGCCCTGCAGTAAATTTAAAAAAATAATGTGGGAGTCAAATTGCCTAACAGTCACACAAAAGTTGACATGTGTCATGGTTTAAGCCTCTCAGCCACGTGGTTTTCTCACTCACTCACTCCCCCCTCTTTCTTCCCCCTGCTCCCAGGGGGATGGGGAGGAGAATTGAAAGAATGCAACTCCCACAGGTTGAGATAAGAACAGTTTAGTAACTATGGTATAACACAAATCACTACTGCTACCACCAATAACAATAATGACAAGGCAAATACAAGGGAAAAGAATACAATCGCTCACCACCCGATACCAAGCCCGACCACGCAGTGCAGTCCCACCCTTCCGGGTCTCTGCCCTCCGTTTTACATCCTGGGCATGACGTGCTGTTGCATGGAATACCTCTTTGGTCAGTTTGGGTCAGGTGTCCTGTCTCTGCTTCCTCCCAGCTTCCCCTCCTCCCTGGCAGAGCATGAGACTCAGAAAATCCTTGGTCAGACCAAAACATTACCAAGCAGTAACTGAAAACACTGGTGCTATCGGCACTGTTCCTAGGCCCAAAGTCAAAAACACAGTGCTGCACCAGCTATCAAGAAGGAGAAAAAGTGACTGTTACTGCTGAACCCAGGACAACATGAAAGTTAAGAAGAAAACTTTATAAAAGGATCACGCTACTTGTAAGAAAACAGTTCTCAATATTTCTTGCTTGAGTATAAAGCACTGGAACTTCAAGACACTATCTCTTTAAATGACATGCAACAGTGAGTACTTCCATAGTAAAAAGCATCAAGTAAATTCACTGCTTTGAAGTGTATGAGAAGAGGGTAAGCTCTCCTGTTCACATAAAAAGAGGATCTCTTCATTATTTATAGACAGACTGGAATTCCATGGGACACTTTTGTAATCTGGCTGGCAGGAAGTGCTACATTAATGAAGATTAAAATGCAACTTCAAAAAACTTGGTAAAAAAAATTTATTAAGTAACCTACCTACTATTTTTGAAGTGGGAAATACAGAACAACTACATCTCCCTAAAGGGCCCATTTTCAATAACAAAGGTGTACAGAATTCCTCCACTCTCATTCCACGGTATTCTTCCAAACAGTTTAGCTAAAGTGAAAATGCACATATTGCATGGTGGTAAACATGTATTTCCAACAGTTTGGCAAAGAAAGAAAGAAATCAAGCAAAAACACAAGCTACAATCTGTAAAATGACAGTAACCTATATAGATGGAACCCTTTAAGTGATGCACAGAGCCCAAGTCACAATTCCAGCTGCATCTACAGTCATAGACCTATGATCTTTTTTGAAAATAATGAGCTACCATTCTCTGCCTAGGTTCAGCATGCCATAACTTTCTTACCTGTACTCACAAAGCAGTGTCATCAGGCCAAGCACCGTCTGTCTGGACAAAGTTATGTCAAGAAATGCTGGCACAGTGAGACTCCCACTACAGCTGAGTCTGTGGACTTGCTAAAAGATGTAATAATTGAAAATATATCCAAAACTTCAGAAATATATACAGATATTTCATATTACTGTAAAAATAGCTTTAAAGCAAATCAGCTGATGAGAGGAGCAAAGGCAATGAAATAATACTGCTGTGCCATAGCAAGCATTATAGCATCATAGAATAATAAAACAGTTAGGGGTGGAAAGGACCCTGAGATCACCTTATTTTAACCCCCGTCATGGGCAGGAACACCTCAGCATAGACCATGTTGCCCAAGGCTCTGTCCATTAGAATTTTGCTTCAGAAACAGGTAGCCTCAAAAAGCAAATTAAATTGACATTTACAATATCTGGTAAGAAAAGACAAGGGTAGGTATAGAAGGTACAGGACAGAGTGGTTTAGGGAGGAAAATGTGTCATAAAGGAAGTGGTAGAAAGCACTTAACCCAACTGACTGAGGCATCCTAAAGATGTTAAAACAGAGCTGCTAAAAAAAAGCTTGCAAATTTAGAAAATGTATCGTATTGCTATAAATGTGCAGGGGCATGAACAATGTAAGCGCAGTGTCAACCTTTCTTTCTCATTTGCTTATTCTCTTTTTCCTTTCTAGGGAAGGAGTGTTTCTTTGGAGATGGTCTTGAGGCATACTCCTCAAGCACTTGGTAAATCTAAGACCTCCCTCAGAACTCTTCCAATCCCACCTTTCTCTCTAAAGAACAAGGTGGACTTAACCGATACAGAAAGATTAAAGAGAAGGCAAAGACCAAACTCCAGTCTTCTACAATCCCTTAAAATATTTTAAAAAATAAAAGCTATGAATCCAAGTCCTAACTTTGTACTCTATGACCTCCTCAGCTATACACCTAAGATATAGCATAACCTTGCATTAATAACATTTTCAGATGTCTTTATGCCTTTTTAATAATGTATGTCAATTATGTCTGGGTTTCGGAAGGATAGTATTCATTTATCGATCATGGTGCATTATCTCAAACCTGGAAACTTCTAAGCAGATTTCATCTCCTGTGCAATTCTAAATAATTCAGAATGTAATTTTAGTCAGGTTATTATGTTTGCATTTTTTCTTATTAAATTTGCATTTTTTAATCAAAATAAAAGCTGACAGATGTATAGCAAAGCATCAAATGTCCAGCTCATATTATCCAAAAGGTCCCAGAGAAATCATCTTGAAAAGTCCCGTGAGTGAGGATACTGTTATTTAATTCTTTGTTTTTAGAACATCTACCTATGTACCCACGGGATTTGTATTGTATTACATGTATATTTAATAATGATTATAATAACAGTAGCAAATAACTTTTAAGCTCTCATTAAAAGGACATACATTGTCATTTCTTAAAAGCTATTTGTTCATTTTGCCTTAAGATTGCAACAATTCATCCCTGCCAACTCTCAGCATGAAAACAGAAATTCTGCTCATGTTTCTAAGTTGAAAAGTAAATCTAAAGATGCAATAAATGATGACTAATTTGTACTGCAGATCTGCATTCACTCCAAAGGTGAATTCCTGAGCAAGATACTGACAAACTATGCAGCTTAGAGATTTACAGGCTGATCTGGGGAATAGTTTAATATTAATGTATTTCCAGCAAAGTAGATTTTTCTTTCCCTTCATATAATTAGCAGAGAAGAAAGGATGAGAATAAACAGATACCATACTGACAATGAAAAATAAAAGGCAAAAAAAAGCAAATAGAATAAACAGTGTCTCAGAGAAGTTAATTAGGAGCACTCTGCAGTTCCTAAGGCATTTGAATGGTCAGTTCAAGAGATAATATTATCATAAAGGGATTACTGTAGGATTCTACAAATCCATGGTCAAGGATTACACCAGGTATTAGGGAGAAAAGTTGTACTATGTGAAACAAATTAAGAAGAGTATGTTTTCATCATTACAATCAGAGAAGGCACAGGAACAAATCCCAGAGTCATACATCAGTGGAAGCAAATTAATCACCTTACAATAACTAATAGTCTCCTTTAGGACTTCTCAGATCATCAACTAAAGTGATGTTCTGAGTGCTTCTGTGACAAGAGAGGATTTAACAAGATGTAAAGTCATAAACCAACAATCCAATAAGTTATTTGATTAGATGGCTGTGCAATTACAAGCCCTGTTATTTTCTAACTCATGCCCACTCTCACTTAACTTGTGTCCCCTTTCATCTTCCCAGAAAGTCACTTGCACCAATTTTGACCACTATACATCAGGGCATTTGATGCGATTAAGCATAAAGAAATTTAATTAAATATGTATGTCATCATTCAACTGTACACCCATAAATGGACTGGTATGACAACAGGAGAAAGCAGACATTCCCTGGCTAGTTTTGAGCTCCTTGATCAGGCACTGACAGAAGCACACATGCAGCAGCCTGGAGCTCAGTGCATGCTGCAAAGTTGACCTAAGCACCCGGGTTATACAAATGCCTTACACACCTCTGCCATGAACACATAACATAGTGTTCTTGTTTCATATTTTGAAATCATCAATTTCTTACAAAACTGCTGAATAGCTAAAACAATTCTGTTGTGTCCAACTATCTCTGAATTAAATTTTCCTGTCTTTCATATTATTTTCACACTTCGGACTCTTCCTTTGGTGAACTGACATGGCTAAAAGGCATTGCTGCTCCTACAAGGAATTCAAAAGCATCTACGCACTTCCACGATCTTCAGAATTGCCTGGCTACCTTAAATCAGCTGAGTTGAAGCAGGCTCTGTGAGTGGTTGTTGCATCTATACAGTGATGGAAAACCTGCAAATATTCAATTCCCATCTTCCTAAGCATCTGAGTGAGCAGGAAGTTCAGATACAAACATACAGATATTCCAAAAAGAGCGTAACTCTGGAGAGATAAAATCTACGGTACAATTCAATCTATCTGAAAGAAGAGCTTGGACACCTACTAAAGCTGAGCTCTCCAGTTTCTTTCTTACTAAAGACAAACCCCAAGTGGTCACATTTTCAACAAAAACTGGTTGTGTTGGGCAGCTGTGTGAAGGTCCAAAATCAAAGACAGAACTGACAACCCCTTGTCATGAACAACATCCAAACCCACACACATACAGAAACTCAAGCAGTGCTTTACAACCCCAAACAGCATCAGCAGCGCTCAGATGGAAGCGCTGAGGTTCGGGTTTCACAAGGCAGTACCTCTAGTCATAATGTTGCAAGGAAATTAGATTAGAAACAGTTGAAATCATGCTTGTTCTGTTCTTGATTGCGTCTGTGAGCTCCAGCACACCAGTGAAGACCTATTAACAAAGTTTCTGTCCCAGAAATTCAATTATCAGTCCTGCTTCCATTTTCTACAGCAAAAGTCTGTTTACAAGATATCTTAATTGCTACACAAATCTGGGGAGAGCTTAAGCTGTCATTATCTCTCTAGCAGGACAGTGCAATCCTCAGGGCAGAAATAACTTCTCATTGGCAATAAAGCCAAATAACCTCTGTGTGTTGACCACCTACCTGTAATGGAGCCTACAACTTCCAGGAGATGCTTTTGCAAGGCCACAGAAAATCCTGGAGGCAGAGGAAGCTCACACACCCCTCACCAAGCAACACTTCCACAGTAACACTTATCATCCCCATCCACTGAGAGCATGACACTGAAGCACTTCCTGCACCTAAGTGGCCCTGACATCCCTCATCATACAGGAGATCCATACGAGACATATTTTTTTCAAATGCAAAAGGGATCTGTGCCTGTTGCAGACTTTCCAGATCCCATGCTGTTTGCTAGGGTGGGTGGCAAGAAAGAGGTAAGCAGGAAAGACTCTCCAATAGTCAAGTTTGAAAGAGAGACAGCTCTAGAATTAAGACTAAGGCATTTCAGGGACTGTGCAACAGCTGAGCCTTTGTCCTGGGCAACCTCAAGGGCCAAAGTAAACTATCAGAGAAGTACCTGATGTTGACCATAAATTAAGGCAATGGTAGGTGCTTAACTTTCACTTGGATTTATGCTTAGACGGAACAGATAAAATTATAATCTCTGATTTTCTACCTGCAGGTGGTGAGGCACTGGAATGGGGTGCCCAGGAAAGTTATGAATGCTCCATCCCTGGCGGCGTTCAATGCCAGATTGGACAGAGCCTTGGGTGGCATGGTTTAGTGTGAGGTATCCCTGCCCATGGCAGGGGGGTTGGAACTAGATGATCTTCAGGTCCTTTCCAACCCTAACTATTCTATGATTCTATGATTCTATTTTTCCAGAGAGTAGTAAAGAACTTTGGTCCTACAAGATATAAATATTTTCACAGCTAAAAACTTTCCATAACTTACATTGGCTTTAGTGGTACATCTGAAGACAGAGACCTTGAAGGATCAATGTCACTGCAAAGCATGAGTCACAGAAAACATGTATCATAATTCAGACTGTTTATGCCCAATCAAATTAGAAGAAAGAGAGCAAAGACATGGAGATGTGAACTATGAAGCAAAGAGATTTAGCATAGCACAGACAATAAGCAACTGAAGAAAGTAGTAATAGTATATATCTACACTTAGTCTACACAAGACCATTCCACAGGACAAACAGATGCATGCAGGGTCCAGCAGGCACCAGCTCATGCTGATTGTCAGGATCACCCTTGTGAATGTATTTGGAGTTTTCTCTTTAATATACCTGAAGGCCTTCTTGCCCACAAGTATATGATGCTTTACTGGATTTATACAGCTTCAGTTTCTCCCTCATTCTCCCCTCTTTCTTTCAAGCAACAGAGTAGATGGGAAAGCAAGCTCTGCAATCCTTTCAGGGAGAGAACAGGGAGCTGAAGAGGAAAATAAAAGGAAAAGAAAAATGCTGGTCCATGAAATCTGGCAGGTGGTAAGTACACAGTAGATTTCAGTAACTATTTTGCTATAGTACAATACAAAAGGAAGCAATTATTATATGCAATGTTGCTGTACAATAAAATACAATAAGCAGGAAGACTTACTTTAATAAAAACACATTGCGATTTGTAATATACCGAACTTAGCAGAACATTCTCAGATGTAATCATTTTTTAAGATGTTATTTCTTCAGAAGAAACTATGCAATTATTCAGAAAGAACCATAAACACACCATAAAAGTCAGATTTTAAATTGCCCATGCATATGCCATCTGTCAAAATAATTTTTAAAAACAAGCTGAAGTTTGTAAATTTATTTCACTGCTTATGGCATATGCAGGAGGACTGGGATCAGTATGGTGACAGCCTATATACAAAAAAACACTCAATTTAATTTCTCATTCAGAGTCTGGCCCTCGCAGACGGAAATGAATGAAATAATCATCCTTAAAGAGCTTTGCCATCTAAAACGAAATAATTTTAAGGGCACAAATTAGCAGTTACAAAAAATAAAACTGTTCTACTCTACTGTGTCTGTTTAAAACACTTTTAAAAACTACCAAGGATTTTTAAAATGGATCACAGACTTTCTTTCTGGAAGCTCAAGTTCTCTAAGTACAATTCTTGGTTCATTTATCAAAGCGTAAGGAATCCAAAACCAATGTACTTCTGGATTTTACAAAATGAAGAAATTGGAGCTATTTGCATTGAACAAAAAAAAAAAAAAAAAAAATCTGGGGTTCATTACAGACATCGGAAAGATCCTTCTGTTTCTCCACACTGCCTTCATGGGCATAGGGATTTCCATTTCTTGCCTTCCAGTCTTCACAGCATTCAGATGCCTGCCCAGACTCAAAGTTAGAAATAATGTACAGGACCTTCCTTCTCAATGATAATCCAGATTCTAATTTCGTTGTTTGTTTTCATGTTAAGATATACAAGCTAATAGTAATTCCCTTTCAATATTTAATACCCATGAAGCCAGTCTTCTCACAGCCCAAGACAGCCCTCTCTGATGGGGTAGGTGAGGCAGGCAAGATGATTATGTAACTACTTGAGGTAGAAATGCATCTATTTTAGGAAAAGGGATGGAGGAAGGGAATTCTAATCTTCACAAACGCTCCACTGTCTCTCATCCTAGTTGTACCTCAAACCAACTGCCAAGGAGTTGTCCCCCATGTCCATGGACTTGCATTACTTTTGAGATAGCATTTTCATTTTTCCATGCCTTGGTTAATATCCACTGAAATTTACACCAGAAGCTATGATAATCCACAAATAATCAAATATAACCTATAAAAATGAAAAAAGGAAAGTTCCAGCAGGAACTCAGACTAATGAAACATTCTTCATTTAATTCATAAACAGGCATAATAAAGCATATTATTGCTTTATTAATAATATTGCTCCATTCATTTCTTAAAAGCTGCAGTGAAAAACAGCTGTGAATTCCCTTCTCACTAGAAAATAAAGTGGTTCCATTTTACATCAAAGTATAAAAAACAATTCCATACTCTTTAAAAATTAAACTATATACATATAAAGTAGTACAGAAATGGGATCAAGTAGAAGGTGAAGATATTTGTATAAATTGATTATGACACTAATTTTAACTTATGAATTTAGTTCCTAACTTTTAGTTACTTAATAGAAACAGGTTTTTATATACACAAATACAACTCAGATACAGATGACAAATTAGGGAGAACATCGAACAGTGAACAATTAAAGAATTTCAGCTCATTTTATGCCAAAGGAAATTTTGCTCCCAAGCTCTGTATAACAAGGTTTCCACATGCAGAAACTACAGATCTCATTTTTATGTATGTGCTGTGCTCAGCTTCACTGAAAGGGGAAAAAAAGGAAATTGCCAAAAGTACATACATTTCTTTACTATTTTCCCATATAAGCACAGGACAGCATAAGAAAGCATTTGTCACAGATCACTTGAAAGACTGCCTGTTCAGCAAAGGAGGCATAAGCCTTCATTCACATGCAGCAGAAACGTAGCCTAGGTAAACATGCAGTCCATCTCCCAAGACTCGCCTCCCTTTGCACAGACTTGAGGGCACAACCACAGTCTCAGACTTTCAATTCCTTATTTTGCATTTATGGAACAATATTTTCTGTTTCAGTTCTGTTCTAGGTGCAGAAGACCTAATACTACTTAGAGGCAGAATACCTGAGATGAGCAGATGGATTGCAGAGGTACTATTTGCTGCTCCTATGTCAAGTTTTAAAACAAACACGCACACACAAAACAAACAAACGAAAAACCCAGTAAGAAACCAAGAAAACCACAAATCACATACATGCTCCCTGGGTATCCCCACCTTCAGGGTTTATCACTGATGCTTTCCATAATTCCATGAGTGCTCTCACTGACTGCTAAACACATACCTCCCACAGAAGACAATTCTGTACATATTTAATACTTGGACTTTTAAATGATATTATTTCAGTGATTGAATATCAATTCTATCCATCACATTACATGAATGGAAATCCTACATAGTATGACTGAGCTGGGATTTTACTTTTTTTTTCCTTACTACAGTATTAACTATTCTAGAATCACTACATTTAATCTTTCTTTGCGTATACAATCCATGTTTCTCTCGAGATGTCATTACAAATTCCATTGCATTTGATTTAAAATATATATTTTATTCAAACTATCTGAATAAGTAATAAAAAAAAAAGAAATTTTATCCATAATTATTAATGAAGTCATATATCAGGTGGTTACATTAAGAAGAGCTTGTATTTATTGCTCATCTTGCACTATGGACATGGTGGAAACTACTAAGCAGCTTCCTCCCCCTGTCAATACTCTAAATAATTCAGAAAGGAATCTCAATTGACTTTTCATCCATGCATATCCCATTTAAAATATGTGTGTACATATTTTTTCAGTATAATAGTATCAAAACTATGCAGTAGTTTCCTCAAATTCCCAACTTACTTTCCCAAATCACTGAATGAACACTATATAATGATTGGGGAAAGTTTTGCATGCTGTATCCCTTAAAATTCATGTTAAATAAGGGCATCTCAGTTACACTGGCAACTATAACTTTCCTCTGTGACACCTTCATGATTCTCCTTCCCATAACTCTAATTTGTGAGAGTTCAGGAGACATCTCTTGCTCCTGATGAACAACTTCTCAGATGAACTTTCAACTTACAGCTCTTGAAGCTCTCTTTTGATGACTTTTCTGTGCCAGTCAGAAACAATGTGCAGAAGAGAACCTAACTCTGCCTCATTTCAGCTGTGCTCTCAACCTCCAAAACAGCATTTTCCTTAATAACATAAACCAAATAAGGGCACATTCTTGAAATGCTAAACGTATAGTCAGGCAACATAAAATTTTAAATACAAAATTCATTAAGACTTGATTTGACATTTTTAAACACATGGACAAGCTGATATTGGGATCCTTGCCACCCTCCTTCCCAGTATTACAGTAGGAACACTGCTCTAGAGACAGAAATAAAGACCCTTGCAAATAATTAAACACTGCAGTTCCATATAATAATTTATTAATGAAGACAAAGTGCCCTAGCTCCAGGACTTTTAAAATCTGTATTACTCTTATGACACAGTTGATCTTTCCATGCACCAACTAAAGATTATTTGTCTCTCCTTTAGCTACTAGCAATACTAACTACTTTCCTCTGCAAAACTTTGATGAGGCCTTTGCAGACCAACATTCCTGTTTCATTTCATTTCATTTCATTTCATTTCATTTCATTTCCTTTAGAAAGGAGGAATTAGTCCTGTGTAACTAGGCTGAGGTGCAGCTAAAGGGGTATAACTAATTCAGCAGCACAACACAGGGGTGTCGGTATACAGCACTGATGAATTTCCCTGGTATGGAATGCACCAGCAGAGCAGGTCTTGCCACTTCAGAAGAGCCTGAGTTCAGGTTAATTCCCTGTTGTGCAGGCTTTGGGGCTACTTAAAGTGCAGGGAGACCATCCAAAATGTCTTGCGCACAACCCACGGAAAACACTGCCTGGTTCCACTGAGGAAGAGGGGGATATTTGCTCCAAGGGGATGACAACACTTGCAGCAAAAGTGGGGAATGCTACAAGCAAACTGATTTCAGGACCACTTTATATTCCTTACTTGTTTTCTTTGATGTTTTATATATTTGGCTGCCAGAAACAATATGGATCTCTTCTTTGTTTCAACATAACAGTAATACAGCACTAATGGCTGCCTAATAGCATTATTACAAAAACACATTACTTTACATTTCAAGCTTTACTTACTAGTTAAATTGTATTTTAGATACTTGTGTTTTCATTAATGTTAGATTCAATGGAATCTATGTACATAGCACCCAACAGTAAATTAATTTTCAAATCTCAAACACTTTGTAACACATATACAGTAAAACATTCTCTAGCAAATCATTTCACTTCTTATTAGAATAACTTTGTTCTTTTTTGCACAACAGATAATTATTATTATCTGAGCAAAACTTATACCTATATTCCAGTTGAGTGTATTAGCATAAATATATAATAATATTTCTAATTATTTCCTTTGCTGATAAATTTTAACTTTAATTGCCAACTATTGCTCCATGATATAATGAATGAATATGCTCTTCCTGGGGCAAGGGAATTCTTGGAGATTTCTTCAATCTTTGCAACTGAACATGTTCTACATATTTAGTTCCAAAGAGCAGTAGTCAGTCCATCATCTCCTCTGCAGCTGCACACTTCAGCCAAGCTCCAGCACAACCTGCACAGTCCCATGCTCAAATGAGCTACACCCCACTGAGATGTGGAAAGAAGAAACCCCTTGCAATACAGATGGCATAAGTGCTGTTCATTTTTTCTACCTAGTCATGACAACCAACTAGCATACTGGAAATTGCATTTGGAAGATTAAAAACCACGGCTGACGTACAGCATATCTAAATCTGAAAGTGCGTTTTCAACTTGGCCAATTTAAAATCCACTGAATTGCCAGCATTTTGAAAAACATGGCAGAGCTTTGATTTCTAGTTAAAATGTTTGAGACGAACCAAAGGACAGCCTCAAAAAATTAACCTGAAGTTAAAAGGAAACATACTACAGAAATAAAGATTTTCCTTTATATCCTACAAGATCATTTCCTTATATTGCATGATACATGATTGTTGTGAAGACTTTGCTTTCTCTGAAAAAGAGAACCTGAACAGGGATCATGGTGCCAGGAAAAAAGTCTTTTGTAAGTATAAAGCCTCACCACAGTCATCTGCAACTACTGCATCCACAGAAGCTGAAAAGCTGCAAGAGAAGTACTGAAGTGGGAAAATTAAGACAAAAAATCATTACACTCTAGCCAAGTTTTCAAGAGAAATAGTTGTACTGAGAAAGCACAAGACTGTGCATCTCCAAGGACTTAAGAGGACAATTTTTTACTTTGTTCACTCAGCGACACATCAAAGACCCTGAAGTCCTGAAACGTTCAATCTGAAGTTTCATTTCTAAAACATGCAAGGGGGGTGCCTGCCTACACAGCTCCCAACAAGACCAGTCATGCTTCCACAGCTGCTAGAAATTCACAGCTACTCCATTGACCCAATTGTCACTATACACAGTGGTGGTCATCATACCAACTATCATTTCTTTGTTCTGGGATAAATTCATTTTTGTTACCAAGCTGACCTTGGGCTTTCTATTTTAGGTTCTCCATGCAAAAGTAGTTACCATCTGGGGTGCATTACAACACCCACTGTCACTAAACCATACTACCTAATGGCAGTTCTTTTCCCATCCCTTTTATACACAGGACTCTTTTCTCAGGCACAGGTAGTACACTTTGAAAATGAGACATCTTGCTTTTGGTTGCATTATATGGACCTGACAGCACTGCAGACAATGGAAATAGCTTCTCCTGCATATTTCTGCAGGCACAAGTTTGAGGTTTCTACATCTCCCATACCACTCGCAAGAAATCTCATATTACATTTTGATAAACACTTTTCCTGTTTTGTTCAGAATTTAAGCTGAACACATACCTCATCTGTATAAGGGCTTGCTGCCTCCAATTTTATTTTATGCTTTTATAGAAACTCTAAGCTTACTATTAACTGGAAGTTACTCTTCAATGCTGTTTTGAAAAGTACCATAAAATTAGCTATCAGCGAACAGCTAAATGTACTACTGACATCTGTTTGATATCTCTGTATCTGAGGAGCAGCTGAGTCTACAAACAAAAACCCTGCTGTTCAGCTTTGCTGTCAACTTATCACCAAACAGCTCCCACTTAACACATACCTTGCCAACAACTATAGAGTATGCATAATCTCCAAACTGTAAAATACAGCACTGTAGCTCTGTCTGAAATTCATAAATGCAAAAGCAACTAAGATTCAGAATGCCTTGGTGGCACAACTGCTCTGTTTACACAGATCCTCAGGACAGTGAGAAGAGTGCGCAGCAAGCTCACTGCCCTGGACTTCAAGAGAGCAGACTTGGGCCTCTTCAGGAACCTGCTCAGTAAGATTCCATGGGATATAGCCCTAGAGGGCAGGGGGGCCCAAGACTCTTGGTTGATATTCAAGGATCACCTGCTGCAAGCTCAGGACCGATGCATCCCTACTAGAAGGAAGTGCTGCAGGAGGGCCAGGAGACCTCCTTGGATGGATAAGGAGCTGCTGAGGAAAATTCAAAGGAAAAAAGAGGCTTATAAAAAGGTGGAAGCAAGGACAGGCGGCCTGGGAAGAATACAGGGATGTTGCCTGGGAAGAATACAGGGATGTTATCTGGGAAGCTAGGGACCAGGTTAGGAAAACTAAGGCCCACTTAGAATTCAACTTGGCTAGGGATGTTAAGGATAACAGGAAGGGATTTTATAGGTACATTGCAAGTAAAGACAGACTAGGGACAATGTGGGCCCTCACCAGAAGCTATCGGGAGAACTGGCTACCCTGCATTTGGAGAAGGCTGAGGTTCTTAATGACTTCTTTGCCTCAGTCTTCACCGGCAAATGATCTGACCACACCACCCAAGTCTTGGAAGGCAGATGCAGGGGCAGTGAGAATGAAGACTGTGGGACCACTGTAGGAGAGGATGTGGTTCGAGACCATCTTAGGAATCTGAACGTACAGAAGTCCATGGAACCTGATGAAATCCATCCATGGGTCCTGAAGGAGCTGGCAAATGAAGTTGCTAAGCCACTGTCCATCATCTTTGAAAAATCATGGCAGTCAGGTGAAGTTCCTGATGACTGGAAAAAGGGAAATATAACCCCCATTTTCAAGAAGGGGAAAATGGATGAGCTGGGGTACTACAGATCAGTCAGCCTCACCTCTGTGCCTGGCAAAATCTTGGAGCAGATTCTCCTGGAAAGCATGCTAAGGCACATGAAAAACAAGGAGGTGGTTGGTGACAGCCAGCATGGCTTCACTAAGGGGAAATCCTGCCTGACCAATCTGGTGGCCTTCTATGATGGGGCTATGGAACTGTTGGACGGGGTAGAGCAGTTGATGTCATCTACCTGGACCTGTGCAAAGCATTTGACACTGTCCCACATGACATCTTTGTCTCTAAGTTGGAGAGACATCAATTTGATAGGTGGATGACTTGGTGGATAAAGAACTGGCTGGATGGCCACTGCATGCAAAGAGTTGTGCTCAATGGCTCAATGTCCAGCTGGAGACCAGTAACGAGTGGTGTCCCTCAGGGATCAGTGTTGGGACCGGTCTTGTTCAACATCTTTGTCGGTGACATGGACAGTGGGATTGAGTGCACCCTCAGCAAGTTTGCTGATGACACCAAGCTGTGTGGTTCGGTTGATATGCTGGAGGGACAAATGCCATCCAGAGGAACCCTGACATGCTTGTGGGGTGGACTGACGCCTACCTTATGAAGTTGCAAGGTCCTACACCTGGGTCGGAGCAATCCCAGGCACAGCTACAGGTTGCGCAGAGAAGAGATTCAGAGCAGCCCTGAGGAGAAGGACTTGGGGGATTTGGTTGATGAAAAAATGGACATGAGCTGGGAGTGTGCATTTGCATCCCAGAAACCCAACCGTATCCTGGGCTGCATCAAAAGGAGCGTGACCAGCAGGTCAAGGGAGGTGATCCTGCCCTTCTACTCTGCCCTTCTGAGACCTCACTTGGAGTATTGTGTGCAGTTCTGGTGTCCTCAACATAAAAAGGACATGGAACTGTTGGAACAAGTTCAAAGGAGGGCCACGAGGATGATCAAGGTACTGAAGCACCTCCCATATGGTGATAGGCTGAGAAAGTTGGGGTTGTTCAGGCTGGAGAAGAGAAGGCTGCATGGAGACCTCATAGCAGCATTCCAGTATCTGAAGGGGGCCTATAGGGATGCTGGGGAGGGACTCTTCATGAGGAACTGTAGTGATAGGACAAGGGGTAACAGGTTCAAACTTAAACAGGGGAAGTTTAGATTGGATATGAGGAAGAAATTCTTTCCTGTAAGGGTGGTGAGGTACTGGAATGGGTTGCCCAGGGAAGTTGTGAATGCTCCATCGCTGGCGGTGTTCAAGGCTGGGTTGGACAGAGCCTTGGGTGGCATGGTTTAGTGTGAGGTGTCCCTGTCCCTGGCAGGGGGGTTGGAACTAGATGATCTTAAGGTCCTTTCCAACCCTAAACTATTCTATGGCTCTATGAGTCTATGAAATAGGTGCTGAAAGTGGCTCCTTTTAATGAAACTTTTCTGTAGTTTGCAACTGATCTAATGAGCTTTTAAGTCTTCCTGTCTATTGTATAGTCTCTTATTTTTTGAAAAGTACTATGCTTGTTTGTGACTAAGCACCTATGGTCACTTTCCAATTAGCACCAACACTGAAATCCGCATGGTTTAAAGTCTCTCCAGAATGGTAAAACACAAAATACAGGTATCAAGAAAGCAAGTAAATGCAGCTGTGTAAGCAATACCAGTAGTATAGTGAGTCACTGGCTCATTTTATACATGTAAGATCTAGAAAATACAAGTTAATTTCAGTACATTGGAGACATCCCTCTGGATTCAGGTGAGCAGAAATTGGCAGCTGCATATACTTCAGAATTCTCTAGCATTTTACATTGCATGAGAATGAGCTCAGATTTTTTTTAAGTTTTTGCCTGATCTCCTGTGACAAACACTGTTATTTTAAGAAGCCTGCTGCATTGCATTAAACTAGTCTAAAAGTTCACTGAGAATGACAGCTTTATTTTTTTAAGTGGCCACATCAAAGCTGATAATAGCCACAACTATTAAAACCTGATCTTTATAAATTTCAGAAACAAGGGAACCACCTTATTGATTCCCTTCTCAGAACACTCATTTCATCCTGGATTTTATAATATCAGTTAAAAGGTTTAGGACCTAGCGTAAAGAAAAGAAACGTAAGAGATCAAAGATGAATGACACATGGAAAAGTTAGAGATTTGCTTGAAGTTTTTAAGAAAATTTCCAATGTGACCTTCTCAAGAAATGGAGAAGTATCCCTAATAAATCTGAGCTAGTTCTTTCCCCATTTCCTCAGGGGATTGACTCCCTTACATGAAATGTTGCATATGCTAAACACCAAAGGCTCAGTGTTTTGCGATAATAGTAGGCTTTTTTGCCTACCTCTCCTCTTTTGGAAAAGTTTAATATGACCCAAATAGAACAATGCAGCCCAGCATTATTTTACTTCAGAAATCAATGCCATCCAATTATTTTACTTCTTGCATTCCACCCATTAATTTATTTTTTCCTAAGACACTACTTTGTAAAATAAGGATTTTTCGGATAAGGTGAGAGCCCTTATTTAACTTCAAATGTTGCAGTAAATGATTTCATCAGATCAAGTGACTTAAAAAAAGAAAATCAAACCTGAAATAATAATTTATTTACTTTTCTAGCAGCTTCCACTTATACCTTCAGCTTATTATTCACCTGGAGTTTTAAAAAAGTGCAGATTTAGCACTACTTTTACTACTACTGAAGTGAAACATTGCAAATAAATATTTTTCTTTAACTTTTTGTTTAGTTATTTTTTGGTTGGTTGGTTTTTTGTTGCTTTTGTTTTTAAGTCAGGGATAGCAATCAGAGGAGAAATCAGGAATGAGGGAGTCATTCACAATAAACAAACTCCTCCTGCTCAGGACTTCTGTGGGAGAAAGTTTTTCAACTTTTTGTTATTGGTAACACAGACTTTTGTTTCAGATTTGCTGACCAAACTGAGGTTCACCATGTCTGAAGTGCATGAAACAATAACTGACCGGGCATTAAACTCACCTTTAGGGTTTGTGCTGAAAGACTGGTGTTTTCCAAATATTTGGTTTTAAGCTAAAAATCAATTTAATTGAAAATTAGTTGTTAAGAGAAAGGATGTTATTTTTGAGGTTTATTTAATATATTACTTACATGTTTCAAACCTTCACTTTAGGCAAAGTACCTGTGAGCTTGAAGTTCTTCATGTGCAAAATTACTTCAAAACCCCTATCAAATCTATGGGTTTGCTGTTCTCTTGGGTAAGTTAATAAATTAAACATCTGTTACTTTGAAGGATACAAATAATTTAATCAGGTTCTACAAAATCAGTATAAAAGTACTATTTCAAAATATACTAATGTTGGTACTTGAACATTTTAACTTAGCATGACAGAAAAAAAAATATTTGAAAGATTTGATAAGTTAAGATTGGGAGAGTTATACTTGCATTATTGATTCAGAAACTGGCATACTAATACCTGATTATTTAAAAGTAGAAATAACTCTGTATAGGACATAATCTACTTGTCTTACATTCTACATCTCCTACAAGAATTTTCTTGCTCATGCACAGATAGGGTCTTATCTAGTCCTTACTGAAGTCAATAGCAGGCTGCTTGTTTGGTTTTTAAATAGCAGCTGCATTGGGTATCTACAGGGAATGAAAAAGCTAAAGGATTACAGTTTTGACCTGTTAAAATTGATTTATAAGAGGGATTTTTTTCCCCCTCCTATTATGTCCAAGTGATAAATTAGTCTTTCAGTCAAGGCTGTGTGAAAAACTGATTTGTCAATTGTAGCCTGACCAAAAAAAAATAGAAAATTACCCACTTCAATTAAAATATGTAATGATTTTGTGGTTTGTTCCTTCTCCACAGACATGAAAAAAAAAAAAAAGTAGTATTTCTGGAATGTTTAATGGTGGGAAACAACAATAGAAAGACTGAAGGAGGCACCATTTACAAAGGGAAGAAGGAACAGAGGACACATACCCAGATAGGAGAGCTGGGCAACATCTCCTGCCTCAGAGGGACCGAACAACTCCAGCAATCTCTCAGCACTGCTGGAAACAGTACAGCATCAGACTTTTTCATAATCTACTGAAGCATCCATTAAAGGGTAGGGAAAAGTACTTAGGAACTTGCACCACAGTGGGGTCACTAGATTGAGGAGCATTCGCACATACTACACCTAGAGTTAGGGCAGTAATTTGAAGCCAAAACCAAATAGTACTCGCCTACATAAGAAGAAATAGGAGGCAGCAAAAGCCCAAAACTGAGACATGTATCTCAAAATATGTGTGTGCATATATATGCATATATCAAATCCACACACAACAAAATCAAATTGTTCTTAGCAGCAGTATTTTCCCACAGCTTTCTAACCCCATAAGATCATGTTTGTACCTAATCATAAATTCCAGGAAGCAACAAAGCATTCAAAACTTCAGATGCTAAAAGAAAGGAAAGAAAATGTTTGAAAGAATATTCTCCAAGATCCAGACCTACAGATTAAACCATGTCTCTAAGCTCCTGTTATTCAAAGAAAACAAATTACGAAGTCAAGTCAGGTTGCATTTATATTTACTGGTAATAAGAACTGGATGGGAAAAATTCATGCCCATGGCAGGGGGGTTGCAGCTAGATGATCTTAAGATCCTTTCCAACCCTAACCATTCTATGATTCTACGATACTATGTTCTGCATGAAAGCAAAACTAAACTTGAAGCCTTTTGGTTCCAGCTCATTGCCCTACAGCAAGGCATAGCATATGCAAAGCTGGCATTCATCATTACACTACTTGGAAAATTCTGTCTAATACTTCAGCTGAAATTTGCAGTGCCCCATTTCCTAGGGTGGTGTAAGAATTAGGTTATGGCCTGGAAAGTTCCCACAGGATGCATATATACCTGCTGAGTACCTGCAGTAAGTAATAAAGGATGGGTGGGAGAATAGTGGGATTTTACAAAGGTGTACCAGTATTACACGAAAGGAATTGAACTGCAGCCTGTACTCCAGGAGCTGGGAATGCTTCAAACACCAAGAAAATTTGTGTTTGGGCAGAAGTAGGGAGTGACTTGCAGTCCCGTGTGTGCTGATACATCAAGGCTCCCGCATACAGTTAATCACAGAGTAAAGCAAAACATTGACATAAGTAGTGCAACATAAAAAATATCATTGAGGAGTCTAGGGAAGAAAAATGAACAGTTTATATTTATCCAATGTTTGGTATGGATGATGACATTCTTCTCAGTAACCCACTGAATGACAAGTGACAGGACCAACCCTCTGGGTGCCCAAGTGCCACATTGCAAGACATCTAGGCACACATGCCCAGTGTGAGTCTGATTACCAGGGTGTAAGAGCAGTCTAAAGATAACAGCAAATAATACAGCTTACTTTATGAAGCTAGAATTTATTTAACAGCTGAAGAGCTCAAAATACCCTCTTATTTTAGCTGTCTAGCAGTATAACATTGTGAGATTTGTGTCTATGCAGTGCGTTAATAAGAAGTGACTTGCAGTATTCCCACCCAATCCATTCGACCCTCTCTAACCAAAGACCAGCATCACAAGCGAGATGCGCCTGCTAATGGCTCCAGTGTCCATGGGACCACTTTACCTCAGCACCCACGTTTGGGTTTGCTACCAAACACTTGGCATGTTCAAGTGAAGGGGTAACGGCCTTGCTGCTTCTAAATAACAGAGGAGTGTGAAGGCAAAAATGGGTTATGGAGTAACAGCTCTGATTTCATACCCCCAAAAAAAGTAATTTAGAATAAAAATAAGCTCAGAATATTGGCTGCAAAAGCTATCAGTAGTGTTTAACCAGAGCAACACTGAGAATGACACAGATGAGATGCTAACACTGAAAATCAGCACAGTCCCAGGTTTGCAAAGCCAGAGCACGATCAGCACAGGCCTTAGGTGACTCCAGTCAGGCAGTGCCCAAGGATACACACAGGAGCCTACCCTTACCACAGGGCTTAGACTCACATTTTCACTGCTACGGTTTCCAGCAAAACCTGGGCCCTCTTCACTTGGGCTTGTCAGATCCTCTACCCCATTGAAATGATGGAAGGGCCACACTGAAGTTTTTTTCTAACAAGACCCAACAGGCAGTGCCTGTACACGGCTGTTTGCCTGGTGGGTGGGTTAATGGTACACTCTACCAGGAAGAGAGGGGAGGGTAAACACAGGTTTGGAGACACCAAACAAACAGTACTGCAGCCGGCCTGCATAACACAAGCACCCTGTTGGAAATCTGACTGCTGCCTCCTCTCCTGCACTCCACCCAGGTGCACGCAGGCACCCCTTTGACCTGGCACCGCTTCTCTCTCCTGTGCCACAGACCCACTGGGGCAGCAAAGGGTTTATAAATGAGCTCAAACAATTTTCACTCATATCTGTTTGACTTCCATGCAGATTTTAGTTCAGTAGAACTGGGATTTTGCTTGCTGCATTTTTAATTCCTCTTGTGATATATTTCATTTCAATAAATATGAATAATCTGAAATTAGTTCAGTCATCTTTAACAACAACAACTACTTAGAGGCACATTGAGAGGATTAATTCTGAAGTACTCTGAAATGTCAAGGGCTTATTAATTGTAAGTTAATTGGAGTTAGAATTACACAATGGTAAATAATAAGAAATTAACATAGCTGATGGGCAAAAGGAAAGGAACAGATTTTGAACAGTATTGTTAAGATGCACTCTTTAACAAGCCTTTTAAAGAAGCAAAGTCTGACTGTTCAGTAAATTTACCTCTACAGAGTAGTCTTACATATGTGGAGAAACTAAAATTACTTCTCACATGGCAACTTTGATGCACTCTCTGATTTATGGCTAAGCAAAAGGCCTCCATGACTTTTAGGAAAAGTACAAGCTTTAGCATCCATTCATCTCAGCTGAGAGCCTTTTAGAGAGTGCCAGATGGTTCACAAAACATAAAACATATATGGAAAACATCTTTATTCGTCAGTGGGAACAATAATAGGCATAGCAATAGTGAGGGTAGCATGGATATAATAAACCAGTTGAGTGCCTAGAGGTGGCTGGAATTGAAAAAATGAAACTGAAATATTTCTTCTGCAACCAAATCCCCATCTTAAGTTTCATCTGTGCTAAAAGGCTCCAGAGAGGAGTCATCTACATGCTCAAAATAACAAACAGTCATAAAATCATAGAATCAACCAGAGTAGAAAAGACCTTTAAGCTCATCAAGTCCAAACCTTACCCCAGCACTGCCAAGGCCACCACTAACCCATGCCACTGAGGGCCTCGTCTACATGGTGTGTGAGCACTTGCAGGGACCGTGACCCCACCACTGCCCTGGGCAGCCTGCTCCAAAGCCTGAGCACCCTCTGAGGAAAGAATTGTTCCTTATCTCCATCTAAACCTCCCCTGGCACAGCTTGAGGCCATTTCCTCTTCTCCTGTCCCTTGTTCCTTGGCAGCAGAGACCAGCCACCTCTTGGCTCCATCCGCCTGTGAGGCAGGGCATATAAATGTGTCTATACTCCAACAAACTACTTGTACCCACATACAGCCAAGATCAGATGGCGCAAATAACTCCTTATCTTCTTCCAACTCCTCCATGTTCTCCTACATTCCTTCACTGGAGCATTTCAGAGGTACCTCTAAAACCAGAAGATTTCATCCAGTGTCTGCATAATCACATTCATGCCAGAAAAGGACTCGACATGGAGCAAAGGAAATCTGAGGAACCTTGAGCTCAAGCAAGGCTTCAAGAAGTCTCTCTTGCTCAGATCATTTTTCCTGCTTGAAAACAAAACCCACCCCTTTTAGTGGGCAGAAAAGCTTTAGTGGAAGAACATGTAATGAGATGAATAGCTGCTTCAGTAACTGCTTCCCATCTGCAAGGCTAAACACAGCTTATGGTACTCCACCATTTCCTTTTCTCCCCTCCCTATCTATGAGCATACAAACTACAAGAACCTCACCGCTGGGGAGGTAAACGCAGGAACCCCTCAACTTGGGAGGTAAAACAGAAGCTCTTGGGCTTTCCTATCAGTGAATCCTGGAAAGAAAAGTGAAAAGGAGCTCCCTTGACTAGTATCAATATATTATGCATGAGGCTTTAGCACCAGTAACAATTTCTCTTTTTCACATGAGACTGGTTTTTGCTGTTTCCTCACAGCAGTCACAGGGCCAGTGAATATTAAATGTGACATGCACTTTCCTGACAAGAATGAAGCTGTCAGTCAAGGAGTTACTTCCATCTCCAAAGCTGCTTTGACCTCCCTCAACTAAGCTTTTTCTAGCTGTCTGACAGTCATCATCCACGTGACTGTGCATCCCTCATCTGCAGCCTAGGGAATGATGAAATTCTTCCCAGAAGTTTTATTGCTGAAGCGATGGGGGAGGGGGGGGATCGGGGCTAAAAAGCTGGCAAAGTTTTCAGTAACAGTCTCCAAGCAGGCATGTCAAAATAAAATAGAGGTTTTCCATACTAAGAAATCCTCTATCCCTCCTTATTTTGGCTCATCTCCTTGAGGATGCTGACACAGTATTTCTGTGAACTGGGCCTTAACATTATTTCAGGGAACTTTTATTGAAACTTTAAATTATTTCAAATACATCTTGCCATTTTAGTTTGAGCATTAAGCCCTTCAACATATTACAGATCTGTTTTTCCCTTAATGTATTAATGTAAGTGACAATATTAAGATTGAAAGTCATAGAATCATTTAGGTTGGAAAAGACCTTTAAGATCATCGAGTTCAACCATTAACCCAGCACTGACAAGTCCACCACTAAACCATGTCACTCAGTGTCACATCTACACATCTTTTAAATACCTCCAGGGGTGGTAACTCCACAGCTTCCCCGGGCAGTCTGTTATGGTGCTTGACAATTCTGTCAGTGAAGATATTTTTTCCTAATATCCAATCTATACCTCCCTTGGTGCAACTTCAGGCCATTTCAACTTGTCCTATCGCTTGGTACTTGGGAGAAGAGACCAACCCCCACCTCTCTACAACCTCTTTTCAGGTAGTTGCAGAGAGCGATAACGTCCCCCCTTGAGCCTTCTCCTCTCCAGACTAAACAATCCAGTTCCCTCAGCCATTCCTCATAAGACTTATTCTCCAGACCCTTCACCAGCTTTGTTGCCCTTCTCTGGACACACTTGAGCACCTCAATGTCTTCGTTGCAGTGAGGGACCCAGAACTGAATATAAGATTAGAAATGCAGCCTCACTAGTTGCAAGTTCAGGGAGACAGTCACCATCATAGTCCTGCTGGCCATACGATCTCTGATACAAGACAGGATGCTGTTGGCCTTCCTGGCTGCCTGGGCACAAGCTGGCTCATGTTCAGCTGTCTGTCAATCAACACCTCCAGGTCCTTTCCCTATAGGTAGTTTTTCTCAAGCCTGTAGCATTTCATGGAGTTGTTGTGACCCAAGTCCATTAAACCACTGTGGATATATAACCTTGTCATAGAAGGTATCACATTAGTCAAGGACCTGTCTTTCATAACTTCTGCTTACTGCGCTTGATCACTTGGTTATCCTGTACATGCTGCACGATGGCACTCAAGGTAATCTGCTCCATCACCTTCCCCAGCACTGCAATCAGACTGACAGGCCTGTAGTTCCCCAGATCCTCCCTTCCAGCTCTTCTTGTAGATGAGAGTCACATTTGCTAACTTCCAGTCAAACAAGACTCCCCAGTGAGCCAGGACTGCTGGTAATTGATGGAAGTGGCTTATTGAGCATTTCCTATAAGCTCCCTCAGTACCCTTTGGTGGGCCCATCTAGCCCCATAGATTTGTGTGTGTCTAACTGATGTAGCAGGTAACTGACCATTTTCTCCTTGGGCGATGGGGGCTTCATTCTGTTCCTTGTCTTCCAGCTCAGGGAGCTGGGTACCTGGAGAATAGCCAGTCTTACTACTTACTAGTTATACTACTACTTACTACTGAGGGAAAGAATGCATCGAGTACCTCAGCCTTTTCCTTACCTTGTGTCACTAAGTTTTCTCTCACATCCAATAAAGGATGAAGATTCTTCTTAGCTCTGTTTTTTGCTAATGCACTTATAGGAACATTTTTTATTGTCTTTTACAGCAGTAGCCGGATTAAGTTTTAGTTTGGTTTCTAGTTTTCTCCCTGTGTAACCTCATGATATCTTCACAGTTCTCCTAGTGATGCATTTTCAGGTTAAAGCTAGAATAAGAAACCTTCAAATTTTTACTAGACTTTTTCAAAGAAAGATAACATGGGGCTAGGCTTCATATCTATCACAAATTGGGATTCACTGTTTTATAATTCCATGTAGATGTCAAAAGATTATAAATTTATAATTTTGGGTAATACAGATTGAATTTATTCTTTATAAATGAGCACACGGGAAATTATTTCATTCAATGGGCTACCATCATTCAAGAGAAAAACAACTTTTTAAATCATTTGGCCTTAAAAAATCATACTTTAGTAAGAGATTTTTTTTTATATTCTTTGTTGCCAGAGTTTTGTATCTTTAAGTTGCCAGTAGTTTAGCGTCTTAACTAAAACAAGAGAAAAGACCTTTTAAATCAGAAATGTTATTGGCATCAGTAGTCTAAATCACATTTTGAGACCATATGAACTATAAGCAAATGCTCTGACTGAGCCTACCAGCACATGTACATACAATATTATGAGAGGAACTACTGTGCTTACATTTTACAAACTGCTACTATTTTGTAAAGCTATTCTGAATTAAGTCCTTAGGTGACTAAAATGTTCAGCTTTTTAAAATATAATTAAACAGAATGTATCAATAATATTCAAGGATTTTCTTTTCCTTTTGTTTAATTTAAGACTGCAACAGAAAGAACCTTTCCTTCTAATTCTTTCAGTTGTTAAAATAATCCCCTTGTTTATAAAGCATTACTAGTAGATTAATCCTAAATGTCTTTAAAGGACCAAACGAACAGTGCTGAAGTGAAAGGGAAAAAACTCCCTCAGAAGCCCAGTTACAGTCTGCATTCTCCTGACTTTATTGCCGGACATGGACCTTCTTTCAAGTATTTCAGTGGTTTCTGCTATGTATGAATTACACTTGCACAGTTACAGCTCTAAGGCCTATTGTCAAAGCTTTAAATTATAGTATCTCCTGAAGAGATACTGTAATTTAAAAAAAATAATATCTCAAATGTTATAGTGATTTCCTTGATAAAGATCTTCTGCTTTATTTTCTCAGCATCCTGTCTAAAATCCATGCCTGCTCAGTGTAACTCATGATCTAATCAGAGAAGTAACATGACATAAAAGCCTATTTCATGTGACATATGCAAATTACCTTGTGTTTTTTTAAAAGTATAAATGCAGTAGTTTACCAAACCATAAGTGACACAATAGATTAATGCTTTACCGTTAATGCATAATGCCCTCACCCCAGTAGTGTGAAATCAAAGGCAACTCATAAGAAATAACCAGAAGCCTTTTAACATGAAGGTTATAGCTGTTCTCTTCTAAAACAATGGATATATTAAAACCAGATAATGTTCTTTGAAAAGCATATGCAGCAACCTGGGAGAAAATCTATTGACACTACACAGAGATAGGCAGCTACAGCCTAATTTAAAAATTTCTGGACGTTAGCTTTCCAAGGCAGGAGGAGGGAAAAATCATTATGCAACCGCCTTCGCAGTTCATCTGTCTCTAGCCTTGAAAGAAATGCCAGTAATATGTCAGTATATTAATTGATTGGTGCTTTCATAACTTGCATCAAACCCTCTGTTCTGCTCACCACCTTCATTATTGTAGCTGCATAATAAAAGGCCAAACAGTATAAAGGCAGTTGATAGCACAGAGAGATGTGTATGCCACACAGAGACAAGGTATGAGGGCCAGGTGACATTATGAAATTTCTTTCTGAGATGGTTTAAACCCAGACAGTAACTCAGCACCATACAGCCCTTTGCTAACACTTCCTTTTCCCCCCTCCAGGTGGGATGGGGAAGAGAATCAAAAAAATGTAGAACACATGGGTTGAGATAAGAACAGCCCAATAACTAAAGTACAATATAATAATACTAATAATAATGATGATAAGGGAAAGAAGGGGAGAGTATATAAAACTAAAAGGGGAAAGGAAAAAAAGAAAACAAAACAAAAAAACCAATAAGCACAAGTGACGTACAGTACAATTGCTCACCATCCGTTACACTGGGCATGACATGCTGCGGTATGGAACACCCCTTTGGCTAGTTTGGGTCAGGTGTCCTGTCTTCGCTTCCTCTTGGCTTCTTGTGCCCCTCCTCACAGGCAGAGCATAAGAAAGTAAAAAGTCCTTGATCAGAGTAAGCATTACTCACCAACAACAAAAACATTGGTGTGTTATCAGTGTTGTTCTCAGACTAAAGCCAAAACAAAGCACTGCACCAGCTGCTAGGAAGGTGAAATAATAACAGTTACAGCTGAAACCAGGACATGAGATAAAATAAATAATTAGGGCATGATATCTAAAATAATCTATCAGGAATTTAGCCTAGCCTTCTCAGTACTGCCTACTAGCATACCTGTCCTAATTTTTATTCAAAAGCAGTTCTCTATTCATGGACCTGAATTCTAATAGCGTTTCTAAATCCTCACAATTGATTAGAACATGTTACAGAAAGCACTACACAGACTGCACAAACCATGGTCCCTGTCCCATAGAGTAGCTTATAATTTATGGATTAGACAGAATCCAACAGGCAGATGCAGACAGGATTGCATGAGAAACCATAATAATATGTCTGTGGACAGCAATGAGAGCCCTCAGCTCCCTGCTGTAATTGCTGGTCATCTGCTATTGGAATCACTGCAACAGACAGTGCTAACAAGGCAGCTGAAGGACAGCACTGATGCTGACTAAAAGCATTTCTGTATAGACGAATTCAAATTAAAGATGCACCCCCAAAAGCTACAGAGAAACCAAAAATCACAGTCACTACAAAGAAAATAAATTATTCTTGATTGTACCAGTTGCTCACTATGTTTGCTGGCTGCTGCACGCTACTGGAAGCACAATGCTTGACGTCATCTTTGGGAAATGGAGATTCGTACCAAAACTCTGTGCCACTCCCCAGCTGACACTTTTTACATATGAACTTACTGAAAGAAACCTCATGTCAGAGTTGTTCAGCATTGGTCTTTTCTACTTCACACTGAAGATCAAGACTAAAAAAAGAATTCTGGGAATTACATTTCAGATCTGTACTGGTCACACTGCAGAGCTGGGGGAACAAGCATAGGCAGTCTCAGACTGCACAAGATTTGTCTAGCCTCGCCTACTGGGAAAGCTTTTCACAAGCAAATTTCATTTTCCAGCTGGGTTTACAACCAAGAGCAAATCTGAAGAAGGCACCAACACGTATACCACTGAACCAAAGGGAAATCATTAGAAGAATCAAAGCCAGTAAAATAAGAAGCCATTCTTAAGTGAAGTTCCTAAACAGGGATTTTGTTTGAAACACTAACGAGGTGTGATGATGTTGTTCTGGAAGTTTAATCTCAACAACAAAGTAAAGTTTTAGTTCTGGATACTAAGTCCTAGAAAGCTTAAACTGACTGATATTTTCAAAGTACGATTCCATTGTGATCCAGACCATGCTTTGCTTTTACCTATCAAAATAAACCCAATACTTGATTAGTAGTCTACAATACAAATCATGGCAGAAGGAGTTTTAAGTTGCTGGGTTTTGTTGGGTTTTTGTTGTTCCCCCACCACCTCCCCAAATAGATATTAGTCATCCTTTTGCTAAAGTATCATCTCAAAGAAACAATGAAATATTCCAGAAGAGACCACAGGAAATCCTGTGCAGCCCCTCTTCAGCATAGTACTTGCAGAAAATGTTTCGTTGATGTGGAGTACATGCCACAGCCCAAAGTCTCTAGCTTGGACTTTTACAATTGAAATTCTACAATTTGCCTACAATGTGTTGGCAAAATGAGACATCTAAATGTATTTGGAAGTTGTTTGGGGGAATATCCTAGTTGTAGTTTACAACTAGCACAAAAACTGGCCAAGTGCTGTAATACTTTGTACTTCTCCAAACCCACAGAATACAAAACTGAACTACAACTGTACAGCCTCTGTTAGTATTAAGCTCAAAACCAAAACTTTGTTTGTAAGACAGTTAGGATGACTTTTCCCCATTGTTATAGAAAAATTACAAAAGGCACCATTGTTCTTACCTTTCTGAGAAATGAGACACTGGAGGCATAAGTCCTATTCTGGATACCTTTTTTTTTTTCTTTTTCCTATTTTTAACTTGATTTTGCTAGGCTTGGAAAAATGCTCTCATCTTTACAGGCATTCAGCAGCAACAACAACAAAAAGTATCAATCTACTTTCCAAAGCTTAAAAGCAACAACAAAAATCAATACTATGCAAAAAAATCCACTCAGTAAAACTCTGCAATGCTCTTGAAACACCACAAAAGAGTTATTACAGTCGAGAAGAGTCCCACTGCACAAGGTGAAGACACTGAGGAGCAGCAAACTTAGCACGGCCTGCTTTACAGGCAAGCTTGTAGTATCTAAAGAGGCTGACAAAAAAGCTGGAGAGAAGCTTTTTACAGAGGCTGGTAAGGAAAGAACACGTGAGAATGGCTTTAAACTGACAGAAGGCAGATTTAGATTAGATATTAGGAAGAAATTCTTCACTGTGAGGGTGCTGAGGCACTGGAACAGGTTGCTCAGAAAAGCTCTGGCTGCCCTATCTCTGAAGTGTTCAAGGTCAGGAAGGATGGCACTTTCAGAAACCTGGTCCAGTGGGAAGTATCCCTGTCCCTGGCAGGGGGATTGGAGTCAGATGATCTGTAAGGCTCCTTCCAACCCAAACTGTTCCATGATACTGACTCAGAAGACTCCATCTCTCTCTGACCTACTGCAAAAGCACCAAGATCCCCATATCATTATTTTAATCAATGTTTCTTTTCATTGGTCTCTCAAACAAAATTACAGCATCAGTTTGCTCTTCCTGAGCTGACAACATTCTGAATTTTACAACTGGTGGCGTTACATTTGTGTCTGTAAAAAAAAAAAAAAAAATGCCTTACTCATTAGTACTTTTTGTTTAAACTGAGTAATCCCATTCATCTTTCCCATCTGTTCAAGGATTTCTCTGAACACAAGAACGCACGAGTACAATATGCTGTCTAATCAGTCTGAGGTCTGCTCCACAACACAGTTGCAAGAGCTTCCTGTGTGCCCACTACAAGGCAACTGTGAAAGCCATGACAAAGCAGTGAATCTAATGTTAACACCAGGAGTTGACAACCCTGCAAATATCTTAGCCTCACAGGCAAAACTTCATCAGCTTGTGGAATTCAGCTATGAAACAAGGATATGCTTCCAAAATATATTGCAAGTTACACCAGGAAAATAAACAGTATCCATGGGGTATAACTTCCTGTGCAAACTGACCACTTGGCCAAAAATGTTCCTGAAGACAAGCCAATGCTCCATTTTAAAATTTACCTTTTTCTCCAAATACCCAGAACAGTACAAGACCTCTTCTATTTTGCCACTTTTGAAGAAAATACTTCTCCAATACTTATTTGCTTCCACAGCCATAAAACCAAATATTCTTTGCATTTTTATACACATTTATGTCCTCAAACAGCCTAATGAGTGCCTACATGACATATCAGGTACCTACTTTACAACTCCTTCTGAAGTCAATGGACACTTACACAAATGCTAATGGCTGGTTACATGGATTTGTAATACTACAGCAGCTGCATGGAATTAAAAAAAAAAATAAAATTATTCACCAGTAAGACAAAGAAGAAAAACTGCATAAGTGGGTTTATTTGTTGGTTTGAGGTCTTTCTGCTTAGGCAGACATTTTTTTATGGGAAGATAAAGTTTCTTGAGGTCACTGCATCACAACTACCATTTCCACCAGTGGCTAAACACCTCCATCCCAGGAGCTTGTCTGAATACTACTTGGGACATGGTGTCCCTGCTCATGGCATGGGGGTTGAAACTAGATAATCTTTAAGGTCCTTTCCAACCCAAACCATTCTATGACTTCCCTTCTATGAATGCATGTTTTCATTCAAATGAGAATGAGGCAAGACGAGGAAGAAGTTTCTTCCACAGGTAAGATGATACTAAGTAAAACCTAACCTACAGCTTACAAAATCACCAAACTAAGTGATGCTGTACTTGTTTCTGGTGACCTGCCCATCTCCAAATGCATCTTTGAATATTTGCTGACTCCAGCCCTTCACCTCACTGAAAGCAATAAAAGTATTAAATGAACAGGTTCTTGGTGTCTACATTTCCCTGGTCCTTTTCTTTCTAAAATAATTTCTATAAATAAAGATGAAATACATATGAAGTCCAACAGCAGGGATGTTTGTAAAATGGTGATTTTTGGTCTGTCTAAAAGATGCTCAAGGAGAATGAACTTGATGTAAAGAGTTCACATCAAAAGGACAAACAGCTGATAGTGAGCATTTATGTCCTAGTTCCTCAAGACAAGGGAAAAAGAAACATCTAGATTGAGGTGTAAGTCAGCGGAAGGAGTTTAGATACTCCGGTGATTTAAGTACTTATCCCCAAGCACCTTTGTATTAAACCACAGTGATCTTCAGTCAGGGCCCTGACAGTGACTCCATTACTGCCAAACTTTCACTCATTTCTGGGAAACTAGAGATTTTACCCATAGTTTCCATGTTCAGGGTACACTTTCTCCATCCTGCTTGCATAATTCAAATTCTTTCTCAAGTAGCAGCTAAGAAATTTGTGTGTGAAAGTCTGAGCAAATGGGATTCACCTATTCAGCAGAAAATCCTACTTTTTCCAGCTATACCAATTTAACATATAACTTTGACTTCATTTAGCTAAAACGACTGTACAAGAAAGTGATATCAGAAGGGAGACATGTCTTTTCAACAGAAATTTGAGGTACCTGGGAGTCTGTAATATTAAGTTCATCCTAAAAAACAGGCAGCAGCTCTACATAACACAGTCTTTACCAAAATCCACAGGAAACCTGGGTGAGGGGGCAATCTACATGAAACACTACAAAAAGAACTCTCTCGCTTTTATCTGGAAAAAAAAAAATCCCAAACAAAACCAAACAAGTTGTATTAGCTCTATTCAATTAAACTAAATAAAAACACAGATCAAAGGATTACATCAACCCAGAGACATCATAAACCTACACATAGTTGATCACGCAAAGGCACATATTTGTAGCTTATTGGAACTCAAATGGAAAGGATCTAAACTGAATAACCAATAAAATGTTCTTGGTTTATTTAACTCACAAGATGAGGTGTTAATGCCAGACAACTGCATGATTTATTTTGTGCTCATGCCATAAGCTCTGGAAATACAATCCAAGTTCAAGAACTAAGACACATTCTGGATGATATTCAAAACACTATCTGGTATTGACTGAAATACATTATACACCAAGAAACACAGAAAAAAGAAATTTTGTCTAATATATCTCTTCCATGGTACTTATGCAGATTATTTCTTCTACATGCTCAAAATTTACCACTACATGGTTTTGCTCGCAATAGAAAGCAAATGGTATAATAATCTGGATTCTATTTTGAATTCAATAATTTAGTAATCAAATCTGCTCTGTACATTCTTAATAATCTGTACAACAAAACCAAAGGGCAGAACACAAGCTGGTTCTTAATCACTATGTTAACACTGAATTCACTGTATATAAAATAATTTACAGTGTTGCAGTGCTTTTCAGGATGTACAGTTGCTCTTCTCTTGGTGAACAAAGGATACAGATGCTGGTCCTCCCAAAAACCTGTATTAGACTCATAAGTGAGAACTGGAGATATATAAACAAACCTAATTTACTACCTCTAATCAAGCCCAACACTTGCATCTGAAAACTGTTCCTATTGCCATTGGTTAGAAAGCGTGTAAACAAGAAATGAGGGACAGAGGTACAACAAAATACCTGGTATGTGCTACATTGTTTTTCCTAAGCAAGCTGCAAATGCTACCAAAGGGCACAGAGCAAATGGCAAGGGCGAAGTGTGCACAGGTGAAATGAAGGATCATGAATCTTTAAAGCTATTTTTGTAATTACAATAAAATTCTCCCTCTTAAGGAGTAATAAAAGCATGTTGCAAAGCGAGAAATTGTTACCAGTTTCTATTTTCTTACTGGTAACAGTGTAAGTCACTTCTCTAACTACAAGATACAGCACATGATGTCACATGCCATGATTCACAATTATTGCAACAAACGAATCATTGAAAGTTTTCCTTGTTTTTGTCACTATTATGATATCAATGGAGACAGGAGGAGACACTGATGGACAAATGATGTGCTTTGAACTTCCAAAAATACTTCTGTTTCCTTTTGTAAATCCTGATTTTTCTACTTGGATTGTCACAATACTTTCAAGTCATGGTCTATTATGCTACACCTGTACAAAAACATTATACTGCTGTACTACATTTTTGTCAGCAAAGAGAATGAGCACTCTGTTCTTTCAAATTTATACAGCTGTTAACTGCAGCAGTCACCTTTACAGGATGAAGACCAAATCAAATAATCAGACCAAGTAAGTCCTAACACAGACTATTAGTAAGATGTGATGAGCCCAGAAAAGCAAAGAAACAATAGACAACATGCAGATATTTAGAACACCTTAGAATATTTAGAAATTTAGGAGAGAGATTTGGAATCCTTCATACATAACCATGTCTTCCATGAAAGTCAATGCAAATTCTTCAACAGTGACCTAGCACTGTGCTTTACACAGCTTTACACAGCATGAGAATGATGGTAAAAAAAACCCAAAACAACCCGCATCATACTAATAGTACTTTTATCTTACAATATTTTAAGCTTGCCCTTGTTACTGGACAGACTTGCTCTGCTTGCTGCTTCATGTATTTCATGTGGACTTTCAACAATCCACTAAGGTCAATTTTGATAAGTCATAGTAACATTAAAATGATGCCTAAAAATCCCTTATGAAGGCTGATATTCAAAAAACTGAACCAAACCTGAGATAATTCTAATTCACTTATAAATGCAAAACTTCTGCAATTCCATATTAGAAGCTATATAAATTTTTACATTATAAATGGACCCACTTAGAGAGCTTCCAATCTACCTCACAAGTTTCATTCTATTTTTAGACCTGGTGACTTGATTAAACTATGCTGACAAAGGGACATTTTCTTATCTAGGCCCCAGTTCAAGATTTTACTTTGTGTATATAAAAATCTTTGTGCATACTTGACTGACTTCCAACCAAACCCCATCCTGTTGACAAGTGTATTAGATCTGTTGTTAGTTGCCACATGTTTCTGTACCATATTGTGTTTCTGTGACACAAATCTTTTAGACAGATCATGAGGAAAACACAGTAGCCCAAACACAATCAGTACAGATGCGTGCAGGACCATGAGGTTCCTTAGAAGCTTCACATTCCTTCTGTCCATATCAAACTTGGAATGCAGCACATCACTGTCACCTTTTGGTCCACTCTCCCACAGCCTATGTGCCAGATGCCACTGAGCAGTCACGCCAGATGATCCATCAGATCAATGCACTGATCATTTAACCTACATGCAGGACATTCATGTTGCTTTGACTCAGCAAACAGGGTCCTTCTTCCACCAGGAACTTAGGCGCACATCCCCAACAAGCAGCTTTTGCAAAAAGACAGACCTGAGCCACTGTCTGGCCTCACAGGTGGCAAGATCTTGTTCTGTTGTGAGGAGTAACCTGAACTGGCCAGATTCTCCATCCTTCAGAAACTACAGCAAGGTCTGAAAATTGTTGACAAAAGAATCAGTTAATCCCACCATATTTTATCCAGTTTCCAAACCTTATCAGTCCCTGTGTGACTGCCTTTCTGTAGGGGCAAGGAAGTAGCCATCTTACAGCACCATCTTAGAGAACTGAAGAAAAATTAATAACCACATATCCTCATCACACTGAGGAGTTAAGTCCTCCAGTACATCTTCCAAGAAGTAACTGGGTCTAATGGCAAGCAGTTTAAATTTACATCTGTTGTACACATTCTGGAGACTTGATGGGTAGATGTGGCAATTAGGGACGTGATTTAGTGGGAGACTTCGCAGTGTTATGTTTATGGCTGGACTCAACAATCTTAAGGGACTTTTCCAACCAAAATGATTGTATAATAATTATGCTAATGTATCTTAGCAGCCAACATTTGAAAATGTTTAAACATGAAGATAAACTATCTTCTTATTATCTTGTTTACATTGTAAGAGAATGAAAAGCAATACATAATATAGTATATTTTCCTCCTAGAACATAGTTAAAGTTATGTTTAGAGGAGAAATAGGAAAAAGATTCATGTATCACCTGATCAACAATGTGAAACGTGTATCAATACCCAGTTGCAAGTATTTTTCCTAGGCTTGAGTTCTGACCACCCTGTCATGATAAACCACTTATCTAGGTTTCTAGGTTTCTTTAATTCAGTGCTTTAGTAAACACTGGGAAACGTGAGTTTCCTATTAACCACAGAAATCTGCCTACAACCATGGTTGACACGTCTTGTTTTCTACATTTTAGCAGGTAACAAATGTGAGAAAGTCAAATCAAATTCCATGCCACCTACAGAATAACATCCTAAGAGGCTGCTCAGTGTAGGTTTCAGAGTATCAGCAATGAAGCAATACCCTTCATAAAGCACAGACATTTGATTACACTAAGGAGCAGTGTGTAACAGCTAGGAAGTGCACTCCCAGCTCCTTCCCTAAACAGCCTGCACAGGAAAGACTGCAAATGTTCACATACATGGTTCTACTCACTGCAGCAGAAAAGCAAGTGCTGGTAAAACAAACCCTTTGTTCACAACAACAGAGCTGATGTACTCTGCCAGTCCTTTCAACGCATTTGTTTATCATGTCATAAGGAGGAAAACCCTCAAATGTTTTCAGCAGTAGGGCACTTGGGAAAGTTTTACAAATTGCCAGTTGTCACCATGATGCTAACTTTCAAATAATCAGTACATCAAATTAATTTCCTATCTAAGAGCTCAAAAATAAACTTGAAAAAAGAAATCCAGATGGAAGGAGAATGATTCAGTTTTGTTATTATTTTCTAGAAACATATAAATAATCAGATAGTCTAACAAAGTCAGGGAGTTCTACTGCAGGAACTTCAAAGGAGTAAATCCCCATACCCACAGATTACAATAGCTTTGATGTTCCTAAAACAATCTGTATCTTTTCCTACAAGTTTAAAAGAATACGTTTTAGAAAATAGGCATCCTTTGACAAAAAACAATCTTAACAAAATTTTACTGTATATGTATTTGTTATACAAGTTATGTTAATATTTTAATAGTGAAAGCATTATTATTGTCAGTGCCAGATTAAGTGAAAACAGTATTTATAACAGAAACTCACACAGAAACTGAATTTGCAAATATTCTAGTTAATTGGTACAAGTTATCTTGCATGACCATTAACCTCTGATTTTTAAATAAGTTCCAGATGGGTACAGCCTGACAATTATGTGAAGAAAATGCTAATGGCGTTGTCCAAATATAAAGCAGAGCTTTAGAAATGTGCTAATGTACAGCCCTGTACAATTTATTGATATTTTTCACCCATCTGTCATTTGGTACTTGCTACTTTACAGTGAGAAAAACTTGCAGAAATAAAACATCTCTACCTGCCTGGTTTGAGGCATTCTTTTTATTTATAATGTCAGAAAATGCTGTGAACTTTCAGAATCACATGAAGGACAACAAGGTGTTACCTGACACTATGTATTTAACTACTGAGGAGTTTGCATTAAAATACTGCCTTTTTCCCCCGTTTTCCAGGTCAATGCTCCTAAGATTTGTCCCATGCAACAGCGCTAAGTATACCCCTTGGAGACTCTTCTGAACAAAAAGGCAGGTTGCGCTGTACCCACTTTCCTGGATTAAGCACTAGAAGCCTCCACTGTGCCATTGTGAGAATTGAAACACATGACAAAGTTACCTCCCTAGATGTTACAATAAGCACAGCCATTTTAAAATGACCATTAGACTGTTAAATTGGAGAGAGAGTACATACCTCAGAAATTAAAAGGAAGACTCAAAATACAGAAATAGTGCTGCCACTGCTGTGCAGACTGCTACATCATTATATATATGCACTATTACATATATATATTACTTCTATATATTATTTTAAATAAATATTATAAAAATATTTATCACAGACACATTAAAACATTATAATCCAAGGGGGAGGAGGAAGTGACAAGATTACTACATTGTTTTCAAGCAGCTTTAAGGCACAGCTATTAATTTATTTTGTATGTAATAGAGTTAAACTTAATAGCTGTGTTTTAAAAAAAATGAATTTCCTACCATTTGTCACTAATAAAGCATTAGTCTAACAAAACAATCTAACCTGGGGATTTTTTTTCAACTCTTAATTTCTTTCTTATGCATCTAACACAAGCTTGAATAATAAGTCAAATAATTTCCTGAGTATCCAGTCCTAGTCAATGAAATTCCACAGATTTTCTTTAAAAGGTAATTGCTTTGTTGGGTTGAGTCACATTTATGTACAGAAGACAAGCAAAGTTGTGCTTGAACGCAATGCAGGCATACGTCTCTGAACTCACACCACAGAAGAGCAACAGGGCAGCAGAAGTCCAACCATGAATTCAAGTTAGATCTCAAAGTAACTTAAAACCTTTTTCTTTCAAAAATGCTGTAGGTGTTTTATGCTGTTAATATCATAGTTAAAGCACTCACCCTGGAATACCTGGATTAAATTCCTCCCAGGGAGGCCCTCACATCCACATAATTTTTCTCATTGAGAGAAACTGCCCTGATTTTCCAACACAGGAATACACCAACGTACCCTCCTCTCTGCTTTGGAAGCCATGACATCAGACAGAAGGGAATTCAAAATGCAGAAAATATCAGAAAAGAAGCATCAGAGGAAAGAAAAAGAAAATCTACATCTTTAGGAATCATACTGAAATTATCCCTAATTGATCCTTATTAAGCTAAATCTTCAAGACAAAATTACTAAGAGAATTTATCTAATGACCTAAAACCTACTGCCACGATGCTAGGAACTTAGCGACTTTGCCACAAAGTGTTTTATAAATGACTCACCAACCAAACCCACCAGTGACAGGTTTGACATCAAACTTTGATGTGTTGTGCTGCCTTTGAGCTGAGTTGAACAAATTTCCCAACATGAAATACTGTACATGCTGTGAAACTGAATATGGTTCAACTTATACCTTACACAAAATATTTTTCTGGGATGTCTCAGACTCTGAATTACTCTTACAGTCCTACCGATTTCTTTCAAAAGGAGAGAGAAAGCCCCAAACCTGGATCTGTGACAAAACCCTGGACAGACCAGCCTGGGCACTGCTCTGCTTCCCTGCCCATGGCCGAACTACTGCCAACTGGCTAAATGGTGACAAACTCCAAGAGATGTGTCTTCATAACCCATTCCTGCTGATAAGAGCAGAGTACACTGTTGCTCTAGCCCCTTTAGTATGGTAGATTAAATTTATTGAGATGCATTCATACTCTTGACCACCTTACCCCAACAAACAAGTGTCAAGCAGGGTGACTTATGTGCTGCTACAGCCCAGAGACAGATGTGACTGAGTTGGTACAGAGACATGATCCAGCACTCTCAGCTAGCATATGAAGCACCAGCCTTTGCTTCAGGTTGAAGCACTCTTTAAAATTCCATTTATAAACCTGAATGCCTGAAGTCCAGTTATTCAATTCTCCTTTTCTTTTTTAAGGAAATGTAAATATATACACACCTACATTTTATTCACACTATTAAGGAGCTAACTTTCTACTGATTTGCTGAGAAGATGAACCTGGTTATTCACCCAGTAATGCTGTGAGTACTGCAGGGACAACCACAGCCTCCTTCATCAACTTGCCCCAAGATGCTTTACATCTTCTCTCCCAGTGAAGTGTAGTCTTTAGTTCTCTCTTCAAAATGAGCCCCATAGAAACATCAAATTTCCTTACACAAGTTGCTGTTCTTTAAAAGAAGTTGCAATATCAATTTTCCAATTTTACGGTCTACTGCCTCCCAAAAATTATAACCTGTGGGACTCCTTAGCAAGCCAATTCCTGCACACATGCAACTTTCCTCATTCCACTAATACACTATACAAACTCCAAATTAAATACCTACTTTAGGATAAAATACAGTTTAGAATTGCAGTACCTGGGCAGTAAACCTTAAAACAGATGGCACTCCATCTTACAGTAGAACACTCCTTAGGCCCCTTTTTCTTCACCATTACTTCTTGAGCTCCATCAGAGTTTAAATCCATGGATTCTGACCACTCCCAAAGTAGTTTCATTTGATGCTTCCAGATTACCTAATCGTTCTGTTATTTTTTGATCCTGCTTAAATCTCATACTTTTATGATATTTAAACATGCATTTTCTTCATGCTCCATTACTGATCCCCAGATTTTATATCAGAAATTACATCTGACAATTAAGGTTAGTTTCTAACTTTCCTGAAATACAAATGCTGCCTTGGAAAAAAGCAATCTTGTTATCACTCCATTTTAATCTGTCAGATCACAATTCTGATAAATAAATCAAAGTGAGTATACTGTGCTCTACCTACAAACTAAGTTTCATATTCTGCACTGATCAGTCTAGCCTTTGTATTTAATGTCAGTTTTAACTCTACAGGAACGGCCCCATTTTAACCAATCCTTGCCACATTTCTTTATAATTGTTCAAATATCAATTTAATATTTTTAGGTATTCTTTTTTCATCAAGTTGTATTCTTTTTCATTTTATTTTTTTTTTAACTGACAAAGCCATCATATTACACCTCTCTGCAAGACCTGAACAACAAATTCCACCTGGAGGTTTGGTTTTGCTGTTAAAGAAGCGTCATTTTCCCTTGCTCTCTGGCCCATTTTTAGCTTAATGTTCCCTCATCTTTCCTCTCATGACAAGTTTCCATGTCTGAAGAAATCTCTGGGCTTTCACCAGTGAGATTACACTAGGATTTTATACCTCCTCACAGAACATCTCTCATACGTCCTTTAGCACAGATACTTGCATTACCAGAACAAATCCCCAGCAGACTCCTTCCTCCTTTTGTCCTCCAAAGAACACATGAGAAAAATCAGGAACAAGAAAAAGATTAAGGAAACCTGTTGCAGTGCCTTTATTTGTGTTAATGAAATCAAAACCTGCTTTCATGATGTTTCTTTCCTGCCTTTCTCAGTTTTCTCCAACTCATACTTCTCCAAAGGCCCATTTCTATCTCATTTTTCTAAAAGATGTATTGCCTTTGTCAACACATTTGAGCTAAGAATGGGATTAAGCACTTTGAAATGCCTATTCATAAGGATGATGACACCACAACACATGAGACTTTTTGCTTTTCAGAAGTAAACTCCAGAATGCCTGTAAAGGGTAGGTTTCCCTCCAAAGACCCTTAGCACCTAGCAGTCTAAGTTATTTTTCTGTAGAAACATGAAATAAACTGAATGCTGCACAAGTTACAGCACATACCCAAATGGATAGCTTTGCACAGTGTTCAAAAACCATATCAACTGCAATCTATAATAAACTTGTTAATAAAAAGCATTTTGCACCATTCCCACTCTCTCCCTGCTCCCCACTTCAGCATTATTCCAAAGATCTTATTTTTGCTCGAGACCCCAGAGGCCAAAACGTCTCACTTGAACATTTCATAGCACATAAGCATTGAAATTATTGCTTATTTCCTTCCCTTGTTTCCAACTCATGGTTCCCTGACATTTGCAATCGAGTCTCCTGTCCACTTCCTCCTCCTTTTATCCTCAGTCTAACACTGAGCATCCTCACATCTGAAGCGCAATAAACTTATTTCCAAAATTCACAATGCTATTATAAAGAATGCAATTATTTCTAGAACTGCCTTTGGCTATCTACTTATTTTCTTCCTTTGTGATCCTCTTTCAATCAAAATTCTTTCATCCCAAAATTAGTTATTTATGTAATCAAGAAGTTTGACTCCTTCCCATAATTATTAGCCATGCAGTTATTATACAGTCCTGTAATAATTTTGTAACATGTGGACAAACTATGTAAAGGACTTGCCATCTGTCACTTCTCTGGTGCTTATTTTAAAAAGGCTTGGCTAGACTGGGAATGACCAGCTATGAACACATTACTGGATGTTTAAGTAATCGCAGCTTTGAAGACAATCCTCTTCCTGAGCCTTTTAGTGTTGGAGCCTTCACAACGCAGATGACAAGAGATAAAGTTTTGTATTCCTTGAAATACCCTTAATGGTCTCCTCTCTTACCCACTGAACAGACCCCTCATCTTTCTTTAGACCCTCCACCTCCTCCAAAATATTATAAAATTTGGCCAGATGCAGATATTTCAATAAGTTTGGGTCATTTTTATGACCTTTATCTCATTTGTTTCAAATACTGTTACCTTTGGAAATTCAGATTTAGCGATGTCTTTTGATGCTTGTTGTTATAAACACCAATTTTGTTATTAAAAACACCAACTGCAGCACCGACATTAGCATCCAATTTCTTTATTGTGCTCGTTGATGGTAGATAAGGAAGCAGCGCTGGGTGCCTGGGGAGTCATCACTCCACCCAAGCCGCACACCGAGGGGTTAAGTGAGCAGATATTTATTCCACACAAACATGCATATTCAGTAGGTTTCCAAGAGAGAAGCCGGGATATTACAATTAGTTTAGGTACTCATTATCATAAGTCTCCTCCCTTTTGGTGCTTGCGCACTGTCCTCCGACAGTCGTGGGCAAAGGTGTTCAAGATGAAGTAAGTAGTCTTCCTCAGGTGGGCAGGGGTCTTCAAGATGAAGAAAGCAGTCTTCCTCAGGATGCACTTTTCACCTTTAGCACGGTTGAATGCCCTAGCTGTCCCAATTAGCTGAAACCACCCGTACTGGCGAGTTTCTGACAACTGGTAAAGATTTAGAGCAGTGTGTCTTTCTTGCAAGAGATAAGCAACACCATATGGGCAGATAAGGAGTGTTTGAAGCTTAGCAGATGCCCAGGAGGCACTGCTTAAAAGCCCACCGATATGCAGAAGGCCTATTAAATCTTATTAGCACATCACAGACTTACAACACAAACATTGTTCTCCAAGTTAGGCTGAAAGTATTTTAACCCATGTTTTCCAAACACTTTTCTTTTACCCAAAGAAGTAATGGGTGGTGACTTTTTATTAATAATGCCTTAGCTCTGCCCCATATTAATGGTTTCTCATTTCATGAATTTTCCTACCATATTTTGTAACAAACTATCATTTCTCCATTTCCTTTTTTAACATGAATCATAGTCTATTCTACCACATTGTCTTTAGAAAGACAAAATGTGGTTTTTAAGCAACACTTAAAAAATGTTCTGCCTTCTCTGAAGAAATGTCACTACTGTTAAAAGGTCTGACACTTTGCCAATTTGTTTATGGATGTAAAATATAATCTCTTTTCAATTCCCTCTTTGCTTGTATCTTGTAGCTTTATCTTTCCTACCATCTGGCCTGCTAGTTACTCTCCACTCATACCAGATTTCTGTTCTTCTTCTGTACCTGGATGGTGGGTTTGGATTAAAACTGCCATAAAAATCAGTCAGTTGCTTAAAAACAAATAGAAGCAAGGAGGGGAGAAAAGCCCTGGAAGATTTTTTGAGTGTTTTGGACTTTTTTTTTTTTGGGGGGGGGGGGGGGGGGAGGGGTGTTGGTTATGTAACTTCTCTAAATTGTCACATGCACTTTCTTATAAATTTACTTTAATCATTTTCCTAAATGGCAGACAAGCATTAGACACTCATGCACCTCTGACAAAACCCTTTGTGTTGTGTGTGGGGTTTTGTTTGTTCGTTGGGGTTTGCTTTTGTTGAAGTTTTTAAGGGAAGCACCATCTTATCCTTTTGTACAATAGAGGGCTAAAACACCCCATGTGCATTAAGTCTGCCATCCAGTCTCCAACCTGTGCCTTTGACAGGTAGTAGAAGCCATGGAGCAGAATTAATTCATTTCAGGCAAGCAATTTGTCTTCAAAATACCAAGTGGCAGGTTTCAGATGACAAGAAGGAAGTTTCTGCTTCTTAACGCTGAGTCAGTCACCAATATGTGATTTTTTTATTATTTTTTTTAATTACTCACTTGAAAAGAAAAAAAAAAATCCTGACTTGTTCCTCAAAGGGATACAGGCTACTTGAAATTTTTGGGCTCAAACCCCAAATATAAATTCCTTGATGATTTGAGCATATTAGATTTCTTAAGATCCATTTTCCCAACAAATGAACAATAACAGGGAAATACTAACAAATACCTATCTACAGCTCCTCATGGAACCCCACTATAAAATTGTTATTCAAATAGAGTAGTAAGCAGATTGCACTTCAGATCTGTATTTTTGCACTACTCTTTTTCAAACAAGAAATTGCTTCTCTTCCTCAAACACCCTTTGCTTATCTCTTCAATCAACAACAATAACCAGGAAAAAAAAAAAGCAAAGGAAAATACAGCAACCAGTCTGCAACTCAGAAATAACACTCATTTCGTCAGCTCTGACTGCTACACATTTATCTCACTTCTCTTCTACTATCCACTTTTTTAAGCATTCTTGTTCATCTCAACTACATCTCTCTACTGAGATGTTGGCTGACCTGCAGACAGAAGACGCTATGGACCGGAATGTTGTAATCCACAGTCATGCTGATCATGACCTCCCCAAGCACAAGTCACTGCAAATCCCCTCTTTCACCGTGATTCTCTTTAACTCTGAAACCACTGATCCTGTGACCAATCTTCTCATCTTGTACCTCACAATAATGAAATTCTCCCATTACAAGACTGCAATTCCTTATCTGCCAGACAGTGTCAGAAGCTGAGGCATTTAGTTTTATGTACCAGGTTTGCCCGGAACAACCAAAACACTCTAATGAGTAACATGTATGTGGTCCACCAACAATTTCTTCCGAACAAAGGTTAACAAAGGTTTCCAAAGGTTTCTACCACAGCTATTTAAACCCTTAAGGATATTTTCAACAGAAATTTCACCCACTATTTTAACAGAATTAGTGTATTATCTGATCAAGCGTTAATATTCTTCCTCAGAGTCTTCCTTCTATTAACATGATTTGAAAAATACTAACACCTACTTACCCCAAATCAGAATTAAGACAACTGAAATGCAAGCTTTTTGTATGCTGTCTCATAATATGAATACTTTTTCTCAAGGCCTAAGTTGTCAGCTTTATGACTACTTCAAGCTATTGGTAGCAGACAAGACTTACAAAAGCTTTTAACGTGGATTTTTAGAAAGATGGAAAATCATGCCCGCTCTGGTCAGTTGCTGGGCAGGCAAGTACCTTATCAGATGAATTTGCTTTTGCTATCTCTATTAACTTTCCAACTCCCCCATGAAATATTAAAAGAACTAGTTCTAGTTCCAGTTTATCAATTCTAACAGAATATTATTGTCAAAGAAAATCAAATCTTCCATGTGAGACCCTGAAAAGTTGCAAAGCTGATCACTTGCGAACTACGATCTCTGCATGTGAGGCAATTTGTTCTTAGACTGAAGAAGTTCAGAGTACAACCTCCAACATTACCATTGCTGGGAAGGACATTAAAAAGTATTTAGGCTAATTAAAAAATAGACTTTTTAGCAATGTGAAAACCGCATCACCAGGACTGCAAATTATACTAGGTTTTAAATGTAAACAATCGGTAGCATAGATTTTCTAAAGAGAACGATGCACGAAGCAGCTTCTGAAAAGTCGTTTTGGTAACACAAAGTCTTCTATAACATGAATCTCCAGATACATCTGCTCTGATGTCTTTTGCTGCAGCACACCTCTTCTTAATACTTTTAATTGTTACCTTTCCCTTCCAAACACAAGGTCCCTTCTATTTTTCTTAAAGATATACTTGTCCTTTTGAAAAAGGGAGGAGAAATCTTAAAGACATGAAAGACAGTTTGGCAACTAAATAACTCTCCCACCTGCACAGCCTTCACTCTGCCCCTCCTACTCAGCTCGTCCGCATTGTGCTCAGTTGGAAATTTATTCCCAGTAAAATTTAAAGCAAGTACAGAAGAGCTAGCATTGAAAATAGGCAGGAGTATTTTAGTATCCAGATTGTAGGAACAGATTTTCCCACAATGTGAACAATAAAGTTATGGAACTTCTTCAGATAAATCCTCATTTGAGTGATGCTCACTTTACAGCAGTCTAAAACATGCCCGAGTCCTGTATCAGTAAGATTTCCCACAAACCATTGAACAGATGATCATGTTTACAGCTCAAATAGAAGCAAACTCAAATCTTTCAAGGTGGGATTTGATTACTGTCTACTGATTATATAGGGAAAGACATAGATATCATCAGTCAGGCTATAAGCAAGAAGCAATAGACCTCATCTTGGCAGAGCTTTTGTTGTTTTGTTTGGGGTTTTGGGTTCTTTTTTAACACCTACATGACACCACTGAAGAAGAGAAAATAAATTAATTAATTAACCATTTGCATGTACACTTCATCTCCTAAATCTGATGCTTTTTAACCATGAGGATTAGAAACACAGTCCCAGCACTGATGTATTGTCTTGTAAAGACATAATAATCTTGTTCTGCAATGTGCTGTTAAACCCTACAGCTTGCACACTGCCCATCTTCTAAAAGTCAATGCCATTGTAGTTTTAAAAATCCTCTGCAAAGACCTGAATTTCCCTGCTTGCCTCCTCTTGCTGAGTAAAGGATTAGCCCAGTAACAGAGGGTAAGTGATTTCGTATCCAGGATTCAGGAAGGCTAAGGAAAGTGAGCTGTAAAGCAGCACAACCCTACTAAATTAAGTACCCCAGAGTTGTTTCTCAGGACCACATTTAAGGACAGACATCCCTGCTTTCTAAGTTGGGATCCAGCCCTTCAGCCTGGCTGGAAAGCAGTGAAGCAAGCAGAAAGGGGACAGAATTGCAGGGCCAATGCCTGAAAGGTTTCTCTACTCTTCAGAAACTGAAGCTAAGAACTGTCAACACAACAAAAGTATTTTCAAGATATTTTAACCAGCATAGATTTATGCATTATAATACTGAAAAATGTTTGAGCACAGTATTTCTGAATCTACAGCATAGAACCATAGAATAGTTAGGGTTGGAAAGAACCTTAAGATCATCTAGTTCCAACCCCCCTGCCAGGGGCAGGGACATCACACACACTAAACTATGCCACCCAAGGCTCTGTTCAACCTGGCCTTGAATGCTGCAAGGCATCAACCATTCACAACCTCCTCGGACAACCTGATCCAGTGCCTCACCACCCTCACACAAAAGAGATTCTTTCTTATATCTTACCTGAACTTTCCCTGTTTAAATTTAAACACATTGCCCTTGCCCTATCACTACAGTCCCTGACGAAGAGTCCATCCCCAGCACCCTTGTAGGCCCCCTTCAGATACTGGAAGGCTGCTATAAGGCCTCCACACAGCCTTCTGTTCTCCAGCCTGAACAGCCCAAACTTTCCCAGACTGTCTTCATATGGGAGGTGCTCCAGCCCCCTCATCACCCTCATGGCCCTCCTCTGGACTTGCTCCAACAACTCTTTTTTATGTTGAGAACACCAGAACTGCACACAATACTCCAAGTGAGGTCTCATGAGAGCAGAGTAGAGGGGAAGGATCACCTTCTTCGACCTGCTGGTCACGCCCCTTTTGATGCAGCCCAGGACACAGTTGGCTTCCTGGGCTGCAGGTGCACATTGAAGCTGGCTCATGTTCATTTGCTCATCGACCAACATTCCCCAAGTCTTTCTCCACAGGGCTGCTCTGAATCTCTTCTCCACCCAACATGTAGCTGTGCCTGGGATTGCCCCAACCCACGTGTAGGACATTGCACACAGCTTGGTTGAACTTCATGAGGCTGGCATTGGCCCACCTCTCAAGCGTGTCAAGGTCCCTCTGTACGCCATCCCTTACCCTTAGTGAAGCCATGCTGGCTGTCACCAACCACCTCCTTGTTTTTCATGTGCCCAGCATGGTTTCCAGGAGAATCTGCTCCAAGATCCTGCCAGGCACAGAGGTGAGGCTGACTGGTCTGTAGTTCCCTGGCTCATCCATTTTCCTCTTCTTGAAAATGGGGGTTGCATTTCCCTTTTTCAGTTATCGGAAACTTCACCTGACTACCATGATTTTTCAAATATGATGGACAGTGGCTTAGCAACTTCATCCACCAGCTCCTTCAGGATCCACAGATAGATTTCATCAAGTTCCATGGACTTGTGCACATTCAGGTTCTTAAGATGATCTCGAACCTGATCCTCTCCTACATTCTCACAGTCCCTGCATCTGCCTTCCAAGTGACTAGAGCACTTGCCAGTGAAGACTGAGGCAAAGAAGTTACTGAGAACCTCAGCCTTCTCCAAATCCAGTGTAGCCAGTTCTGCTTCCTTCCAGAGAAACATATTCCACACGGGCTACAAAAAAGGGAAAAAATATGTTTTGACATATACTACTCAAGTGTGAAAGTAACCTTTAGCTTTAATGGTTTATTCAGGAACTATCCTGCAGTTTTTAATTAGCTAATGCTTCACTAAGATCTGCAGTCCCCAAAAGAACATAATAGTTCCATAAAATGGCTCTGTTTTAATTTCTCTAGTTTTAATGTATCACACAATCTCCTACACTACATCCCAACTGTAATTAGCATGGCTAATTACTGAAACGCAGTGTCAGTTGTTATAATAAGTACATTTAGTGTATTCCGAAGTACATTACTGGTATTACAGAATTTGTTATGAAGACGCAGTAAAGAAAACAGGGTGCCAAAGCCATTGTCACTTGAGGGACTGGCGGAGGGATGTGGTGAGATGCGAAAGTTGTTCTTATGGAAATAGCAGATTTCTTCAATGGATTAGGTGATGTGCAGAGACCAAAGTGGTATGAAATTGTTGCATAAAAATCTACTCATTGGAGGGGTAAAAAAACCCCAAAAAAACACCATAAAAATGGGAAAGAACACAACAAACCTCCTCAAACAACTGGTAGAACACAAATTTAAAACAATTGTTCTGAAAGTGAAGAAAAATCCTTAAAACACATCAACAATATTATTTCCTGACAGAGCCCATAAAGTCCAAAACCTATTAAAAATGGGTTTCACATCTTTGGAGATTTGATAATAAATTCCAAAGATATGAAAACCATTTTAATATGTTTTGGATATTAACAGTAATATTTCCTTATTGTAAGGATATAGATAAAGATGCTGAATTTACAGATCTCAAACAATTTTAGAATGAGTCAACCAAGCCCAATTCTCCCCACCCAGATCTGTGCAAGGGATGAATCCAGTGAACTGTCTAAATTTATCTTGCATTGATAAATATTAATTGGTGTCAAAGGTCACTTACATGTCTAGCGGAATACTAACCGTCCTTCTTTGCAGCTATATCATACAAACTATCCCAGAGAGAAACAAGTGTATCAATCTAGCTATACTTTGTTAAATGAAAGTAAAAACAAAATTAGAAATATAGCAGGTAATGCTACAGTATCTTGGGCCTCCTATAATCATATTTATGAATTACAGGTACTCAGTTGCACACCTCAAAACTTGTTTTTTCTTCAAATATTAAGCAACTTTAAGACATTACCATGGAAAGAACTTGAACTTAGTACCAAAGTGTTTCAGTAAATACAAGTAAACAAATCATACCAACACAGATTCAGCTTCAAGTCACCAGTATTGAAAGATGCATCTTCTGGTGAAGGAAAACCTCCAGATTAATTTGCAAGAAAAAAAAAAAAGAAAAACAAACCATACACACACAAAAAAACCCCAATAAAAATAATAAAAAAAAAAAACCATACCACACAAAAACTACAAAGAAAGACGCAAAAATCTGCTGCAGCAACCTCTCCTCCAGTCACACCAGTTGCAAGAAAGACCTGGCTGGCCTGGATAGCTGCAGTCCCAACACCAACCAAAGCCATGAGAAAAGCAGCAACAGCAGCTTCACGACATCACATCACCACTTCCTGAGGGGTCCTTCCCAACCCTAACTATTCTATGATTCCATGATTCTATGAGTGCTTAGCAGTGGCAAAAGCAGGCACTTCTGGACAGTGTGATGAAAAAAAATTTGCAAACCCATGAAACAAGATTTCTATTGAGAAAGGAATATGAAAAGTACCTCATTCAGGAGTGCTGTGTTTTAAGCCCAGCTGGTAACTCAGTACCACGCAGCCATGTGCTCACTCCCCCCACTTCCTCCCCCCCGCTCCTGGAGGGATGGGGAGGAGAATCAAAAGAATGTAACTCCCACAGGTTGAGTAAGAACAGTTCAGTAACTAAGGTATAACACAAACCACTGCTGCTACCACCAATAATAATAATGATAAGGGAAATAACAAGGGAAGAGAATACTACTGCTCACCACTTGCAGACTGATACCCAGCTTGATCCGAGCAGTGATCTAACCCTTCCGGGTAACTGCCCTCAATTTATATAGTGGGCATGATGTGCTGTGATATGGAATACCACTTCAGTTAGTTTGGGTCAAGTGTCCTGTCTCTGCTTCCTCCCCTCCCTGGTAGAGCATGAGACTCAGAAAGTCCTTGCTCAGAGTAAACACTACTGAGCAGCAACAAAAAACATTGGTGTTATCAGTGCTGTTCCCAGGCTGAAAGTCAAAAACACAGCACTGCACCAGCTACTAAGAAGGAGAAAAATGACTGCTACTGCTGAACCCGGGACAGGGAGCAAACTAGAAATGGTAGTGGCTGCACTTCAGGACATGAGCAAGGGTATGTCTTTCAAAGGGTATTTTTAAATACAACTTGCATAGCTAGTTGGATGCATTCAAAAGCATCCTACTTTGTTCACACACCTGCCCACTCTGCCCTCTGCAGTCACAGAGACGTGGATCACAATCTATTCCACAAATTAGCATTTTAATTTATTTTAAATGAAGCATGGCAAAGAGAAAGATGAGCAAAGTCAAAAAACTACTAAAAAGCTTGGCCAACTTTTGAGTACCCCATGCTCCAAAGCAAGATTTTGAAGCAAGACAGCCTTCTTCTGTAGGGAAAAGCTCCTCAAAGGAAAGGGGGGAGGGGGGGCAGAATCTTTCTCCCCCTGCCTCTCTCCCTTTGCTTTCCAAAACAAGAAGCCTTGCTTTTACTAATCCACAATTAAAGTGTGCACAGCGATGCTATTATGTAAGTCTATGTGTATAAGATGGAAGTAATTGCTTGCTACTCCATGATGCGGGGTTGTCCCGTGTTCTAACTTGGAGGTAACAAGTAAGACAACTTAATTTCAACACAACATGCTCATATCAAGCTTGCCTCCCTAATAACTTGGTGGGAAAAACAAAATAGCATTTTAGTTCAGCACTACCACACTGAATAGAGTATCTGTTTTTATCAACAAGTCACACAGAAATATTCCAGCCCAGCAGCAGTTATCTGTACATTGCTTTCATTTAACCAAGAGTAAATCCATTTCTCAGTCCTATAGGGATCTGTATCAGAAACTGTTGGTCCAGCTTAGTTGTTTTTTTTTTCTGCACTCCAGAACAGCAGAATCCTAAAAGCAAATCGCAGCTCATGTCTTACAAGTAAATCTTGTCCTTATCTCCAGATGGCAAAAGTAGACCTGGCTCACCATCTGCACTACATTCCATATAGTCCCTTTCTGTTTATTATTGTAAAATATTTTTAATAGGAGGGAGGGGGAGTGAGGAGGATTATTACCACATTATAATGACCCTGTATCAAATTCTTACGCAAGCAGCCCTTTTCAAGAATCAGGTGAAGCTATGCTCCGTTGGAGAATCTTTCAGGTATAAAGCATGGTTAAAACTATGAAGTGGAGCTGCAAATTGTGACATTTAGGGTTAAGACGCTGATCTTATTAAACACTGATTTTTTCAAGGTGTCAGGCATGCAATATTTACTAATTTTCTCATCTAGTATGCCAACTAATAATTCTAATTGATGAACCATTATTAAGCTCATTATCAAAATTGAGATGCAAGTTGATGTGGAAATGTTAAAGATTATACAGAGCTTCTGAAATTATTAAAGAAAAAATTCTATCAAATACAAATATTTAAAAGTTTAGCACAGAAGAAACAGAATGTGACTGAAGAACTGAAGCATATAAAACATGAGATATCAAATGCATAAATTCTTAATCTCTTTAAACTATTAGAAATATCTAATACATCCCAAAAATCTGTTACTCCTCACACATGCTTTGGAGCATTCCTAATGCAAGTTACAGTTTCACCATTGATTTTAAATGATAAAGTTCATCCCTCCATTCAATCTATTCGGGGGATTCCCATCAATTCACAGGAATCCAATAACAGTTTAAGTTCTGGGGCATGAAATATTCACAGCTAAATGCAAACTACATTGGTTTTACTACTACTACAATAGTGTAAGTGCCAGTTATCCCTGACATCTGGATTGTACTAGCACAGCTACTGAATCTGAAAATTGTGCTGGGATCTGGGATCCTACAATGTTATCTTATGCCTTCACTGGAAAAAAACGGACTTGCTTGTTGCCAAGCAAACATATTAACTCTTGCAGTAACTCAGCCCCAGGATAGGATAACCATGGATGTGCCAATTCTATAACCTTCCCACATACCCAGCAAAGTGCAGCACTGGGGAGAGCAGAAGTCAAAGATACACTCTATGACCTGCCATGAATCTATGGTCTTTAAGATGTGTTTTCTATTATACCTGAATGCATGATGCCTTTATCTGGAACATTAAACAGTCCTGCAACTCTGTTGCTGTTTAGCTGCGGCATGTTGGCATGTCTTTGAAGACAGACCCTCGTTGTGCCACATATTCCTGCAAGACCACTTGCTGATTCAGCAGAACATCACTATCTGGGAGCTTTAGAACTGAACACCCCCTTTTATATGGGCCAAATCATAAAAGTGAGCTCTCTAAAAAGTAAATCACAAAGCTATAAACAACACACAAACACACACACACAAAACCTCTGTATAAACAGTATATAGCTGCAGTTCCTCTTCATGTCTTCTACTTCTGCCAAAAGTGTTTCATGAATTGGAGTATTTTATCCAAAAAAGGAAAATAGCACAATGCCCTATATTAAATAGTAAGCAGGACTTCTCATACTATCCAGTATGAAGCATGGCCTAACTTGTTAGTACACACAGCAATAGAATAGTCTACAGCAAATCTTCCAGATCTGTATACACAGCTGCTTTCTCAAGTCTCATTACATTAAAGGATCACTGAATCATTGCTCCTCCATCATTCAGATATCAGTCTGCACAAACGGATACAGCACAGGGCTGCCATGCTCCACAGTGAAGCCTTGCACAGGAGTGTGCAATGTGCCCAGCCATCTGCAGGAACACATGCTCTGCAAACTGCACTTTCTATAGGTGTCGGTTCCTTTCCTTTCTGTTGCATTCAACTGGTATTAAATCAGAAAATGCCTGGAGACAACTTGCTTGCAGAAATATTCATTACTAATTTTGTCTTTAATGACTATACTTTAAGAATCCATACTCTTTCTTATAGCATCTGAAATTCTGATTTTTTTTTTTTATCCTTAGCTGGGAACAGGAAGGGTTTTGTCTCTACAAACCTTTGCTTGTCACACGTTTCCCTGATGCTACAGTCTGGCCAGCATCAGTCATGCCATCTGCCACAATGCCACAGCAGTACCACCTTTACATTCAGAATGTGTTCACTTCTCTGTTAAAGGTGTGAGTTTCTGATAAGGGCAATCTCTTGGCTAAAGCTCAAAATACCAACTCTGACTTCCTTCCTCAGTGTCTCAGATGGCAGATGAAGACAAACTGAATAAAACATGCTATTCTGCAGTTGCTGCTTTTGGCATCTGCATGAAAACTCTACGGAGTTAATTTTGTAAGAACTAAGTAATACACCATTTTCCTCCCGCCCTTAAGAGCTTCTTCTGAAATAGGATTCTATATTGGCAGGGCAGCTAAATCAAGCTTTTCCTAAATAGGCCACACATTGCATGATTTTATAATACAGAATCATAAAACCTGATACACAGAATCATGTTTTCAACAAAACACTTTTCCTACCAAGCCTCAAAGAATTTACAAGCCCCAGAATGTTACTGCAGAAACACACCGAAGTACCCAGAATGCACTGGTTTTCACCATTTCTTTGAGTTTAATAACAAAGTATTTCTTGGTAAATTACCCGTGAAGAGAAAGGGTTTTCTCATGTAAATAGTCAAAGGGTGAAGAGATTTAGAAGTACAGAGTTTGGTACTTAATTCAAAATTGCCTTCCTGGTTAATCACTGGGTGCGAAGAGAATCAGTTTCTCAGCTCTCACAACTCTACAGACCAACTGAACTACTGACCTAACAATAAAGGCATAAACATATTAATTGTTCTTTTCAGAAAAGAAAATTGTTAATGATAAAAAATACTGAAGTAGCTTGTTTTAGCTAGTGTTTTATTGACAGGCCTCTCTTTACTATTGCAGCTGACAAGCTTTTCTCATGAGCCAGACTCTTAAGTGCCACATTAAAGAAGTGAGAATAACATTTCAGGAGTTAGCACCAGTTTGCATAGACAAAACTACAGGTTCAGAAAGACTGAACATACTTTGCATGGATATTTGCTGATACTAACTGCCTGCTACAATTGCCAGGAATTACTGAAAGCCTTTATGACAATGCATGTTGGGCATTTCTCAGTATATTCTTCTGCTTCAAAGCTTTGTATAATAGACCAGCAGCAACCTATAGAAATAGCAACATTTTCATACAGTGCAACAGCTTTTTAGTAGTTTATGACTACTTATGCCTTCCTAGCATATCACAGGCTAGGATTTTTTTTTTCCCGTTATTGTTTAAACAGTTAATCTTGGTACCACAAACTGTGAAATCTGCAGAGCACAATTCACATTCTGTTCTGGCATTTCTTTCAAACATCCTTCAGATTCAGGAAAAGCTTGTCTTCAGAAGGCTGAGACACCATGAAGGGCAGATTCTGATCACAGACCTACCTCTGCTGATCTTTCTGCAGCAAACTGCCATAGATCAGCCACTGTGTATTGTCTCATGAGGAAATTTACACCTGTGCACAGCATTTCCAGCTCACAGGTGCCTTGCCATCCCCCTGCTGCTCACACGCCTCCAAACAGAAAGCTCACATCAGCACGAATAAATAAGAAAGCATAGAAAAAAAAAAATAACCTCCAGCCTTATGCTGACCCTTCTGACACAGTATGCAAATTCTTCTAATTTTTCCAGTGTCATTTTTTTCCTGAGCAGCCAAGTTATATCCATTCCTGTCAGCATAAGAGAGCCTTGCCTTTTACGATTTTTTAAAATAAAACACACCTTAACCAGCTGACAGTGTACATTCAAAGTGACACTAAGCACCGCTAGCATTTAAAACCCGCTATTCTTAAAAGTCATCCATTTGTTTTGCGGAAGCAAATGAAAGCAGATCTACTAGCTGTGTAATTCCACATAGTTTTCACATCCACTGTGGGTTTTGTAAGTTCCTTTAGTTATGAAACTCAGACTTGAGTTTTCTCAGAGCCTACCTATGTCAAAGAGAATTTTTCCAATTTCTTAAATAAGCAATGGATTAGGCTCCACATGGGACACAAATTAACAGAGCCTGATTAACAGCAGTGCTGCACTTGAACGTGGTTTGTGCTGGTGTTGATACTTCATAGGCAGTAGTTCTTCAGCAAAAAGCATAGCTGCTAAAGAGGGCAAAAGTCAAAGAGCAATCTCCCCCACAATACAACCTGTGAGGAAAAAAAAAAAAAAAAAAAAATCATGGAAGAGATCAGCTTTCCATGAATTCATTCAGTCTCCACTGCAACACACAGAGGAAAAACCGAGAATATGATCTCTCTATCAATTCACCTTTGAATATTTGCTACCCTAAAATAGATTACTACTGTTTTATGGGGAAATACGGGTAGGTCTGGTTGGAAGGACTATATATTAAAAAGGCAATTTAATTAATTTAGTGATATATTTTTTTTAACTTCAGACATGAAGCTGACTTAGATTTAAAAAATAATTTAAGATGCCAGTCTATTTTAACAATAAATGTTATAGCCACCATCTGAGAAGCTGCTCATCCCACCACACTGTCAGGCTCCAATCTGGCAGAGGTCTATAAATGTACTTGTGTGCACTATGAGTAATTTCACTGATTCACAGGGGTGGCTCAGCCAATATTGCTAAACAGATGCACAGACTCGGGGCCTTAAAATACACGTCCCTTTGGTAGCTCAGAGACAGTCTGAGCTTGTTCATATTTCAACATTTGAGTGTTCCTAGCTGGCTTAAAAACTGCAGTGACAATTTTGCTAACATCAGTGAAATGCATGAGGAAAACATGTATGTGAGCCCCAGTTGGGCAAGGGGTATAAGGGCACAGACCTGGAATAAAAACTCTACCTGAAGAGTCAGCCATGTGGGACCATCATAGAATCATAGAATAGTTAGGGTTGGAAAGGACCTTAAGATCATCTAGTTCCAACCCCCCAGCCAGGGACAGGGACACCTCTCACTAAACCATGCCACCCAAGGCTAGGTCCAATCCAGCCTTGAACACCGCCAGCGATGGAGCATTCACAACTTCCCTGAGCAACCCATTCCAGTGCCTCACCACCCTCACAGGAAAGAATTTCTTCCTCATATTCAATCTAAACTTCCCCTGTTTAAGTTTGAACCCATTACCCCTTGTCCTGTCACTACAGTCCCTAATGAAGAGTGCCTCCCCAGCATCCCTATAGGCCCCCTTCAGATACTGGAAGGATGCTAGGAGGTCTCCACACAGCCTTCTCTTCTCCAGCCTGAACAGCCCCAACTTTCTCAGCCTATCTTCATATGGGAGGTGCTCCAGTCCCCTGATCATCCTCGTGGCCCTCCTCTGGACTTGTTCCAACAGTTCCATGTCCTTTTTATGTTGAGGACACCAGAACTGCACACAATACTCCAAGTGAGGTCTCACAAGAGCAGAGTAGAGGGGCAGGATCACCTCCCTTGACCTGCTGGTCACGCTCCTTTTGATGCAGCCCAGGATACAGTTGGCTTTCTGGGCTGCGAGCGCACACTGCCGGCTCATGTTCATTTTCTCATTGTCCAACACCCCCAAGTCCTTCTCTGCAGGGCTGCTCTGAATTTCTTCTCCACCCAACATGTAGCTGTGCCTGGGATTGCTCTGACTCAGGAGTAGGAACTTGCATTTGGCGTGGTTAAACTCCATCAGGTTGGCATCAGCCCACCTCACATGCGTGTCAAGGTCCCTCTGGATGGCATTCCTTCCCCCGAACGTATCAACCGAACCACACAGCATGTCCCTTTCCATTGCACAAAGAGCTCTATCACAGTCTTTCCCTCACTAAGACCACCAGGATATACCCAGAGGAGGTCATGAAGATGTTCAGAGGGCTGGAAAACCTCTCCTATGGAGACAGACTGAGATTGGGGCTTGTTCAGCCTGAAGAAGAAGAGGCTCCGGGGAGACCATAGAGCAGCCTCCCAGTACACTAAAGGGGCTATAAAGAAATCTGGAGAAGTGCTTTTTACAAGCTTAGGCTGGGACAGAAAAAGAATGAATGGCTTTAAACTGACAAAGGGAACAACTCAATTAGATATTAGGAAGATCTTTCCTGTGAGGGTAGCGAGGCACTGGCACAGGTTGCGTGGAGAAGCTGTGGCTGCCCCATCCCTGGAAGCATTCAAGGCCAGGTTGGACGGGGCTTTGAGCACCCTGGTCTAGTGGAAGGTGTCCCTGCCCATGGTAGGGAGGGTTAAAATAGATGAGGTTTAAGGTCTCATCCAACCAAAACCATTCTATGATTCTATGACTTGGTAAAAATCAAAAATAACCAATATTCTCCCTCCTCACAGGCTTTGTTATCCTGATGAGACCAGTTCAATGCTCCCACCACAGTGTCTTCATCAGGTCTTGAAGCCTCCCAGACACTTCTTTGGGTCAGAGCCCCTGAAACCTTTCACTGAAGATAGAAAAAATACTTAGTGGTAAAATGTTTGCAACAAGAACATTTCCATCAAAAGGATTACAAGAAGAAGTCATTTGTTTTCCACAGACCATCACTACTTGACATGCATTAGGGATGATGATGTTTACTAAAATGCTATTTCCATGACACTAGTGTTTAGCCCTTTTTGCCATGTCTGCTTGCACACTTAGTTAACCTCACCCAGTGATAATAACTACTTTAAAAGAAATAACTTTCTGTATTATTTTGTATACTGCATCATTTGCAGTCATGAGGGAGATCATAATCCTGGAATTGTTGAAATTACTTTAGTTTTTTTCTGTAAAATTTAAGGTTCAAGTTATTTGCAAAAGGAACCAAACAGAAATAGTGACTGATTAATGCAAGCGTTTGAGGAAAGTAAACAGAACAAATTACATATCTCCCCCTACCTGTGGATTCAGATTTTTACTTCATTTGCTTCACAAAGTGGTTTTCCCTGTAATAAACAGCAAATATCCAAGGTCGCTTACAGGGAGAATTTCAATATATGTGTTTGCTGGAGAGTGTAATCACATCAGAGCCTGAACTACATGAAAGCGATATTTCTACGGGTCACAGACCATTCTGCAGCTGTGTTACTGCACATAATTTCAGTTTATGAAATACCTCCCATGGTGCTAGAGCAGTAAGAGTTTGACAAAAGCTGCAAATACACACTGTCCATAAACCTGAGGGTGTTTTATACAAAACCTGCAGAGATATGTGAAGTTCTGATAAGCTGAGGAATGCCTTCATGACCAGCAAAACCACTTACCTTTCTCTGTTTGATTGTGCATGGTCATAGTAACCATGAAATCTGTGTTGGACTTCTTAAAAAGTATTAGGAAAAATCCAAAGGGATGATCTTTATTTTTGTATTAGACATTCAATAATTAGTTACTTTTTAGAGCCCACAAAAAGTTGAAAAAAGTTGCACTGTGTCATGGGTTCAGCAGCAGCAGTCATTTTTCTCCTTCTTGGTAGCTGGTGCAGCACTGTTTTTTGACTTTCGGCCTGGGAACAGGGCTGGTAGCACCAGTGTTTTCAGTTACTGCTTGATAATGTTTTGGTTTGATCAAGGACTTTCTGAGTCTCATGCTCTGTCAGGGCAGAGGAGAAGCCAGGAGGAAGCAGAGACAGGACACCTGACCCAAACTAGCCAAAGAGGTATTCCATGCCACAGCACGTCATGCCCAGGATGTAAAACTGGGGGCAGGAACCCGGAAGAGTTCAGTTCACAGCTCGGTCGTCGAGTGGTGAGCAATTGTATCCTCTTCCCTTGTATTTCCCTGGTCATTATTATTATTGGTGGCAGCAGCAGTGGTTTGTGTTGTACCTTAGTTACTGGACTGTTTTTATCTCAACCTGCGGGAGGTACGTTCTTTCGATTCTTCTCCCCATTCCCCCTCCCCCTGGAGTGGGGGGGAAGAAGGAGGGGTAAGTGAGTGAACGGGCTGCGTGATTTACGGCTTAAACCACGACACACTGAAATATAACTAAGAGCTAAATAAAATGCCATCAATCTTCTACATGGTTCACTAAAATGAACCTCCTGATTATACAGTTAAAATTTTAAAGTATCACACACCTTTTTAATGTAAAATGTATTGGCATTTAAATTTCAATTTTTGCCTCCTCATAAAATGCTGAAATTTCTTTACCTTGGAAGAGAATGGTTAAAACCTGAAGTGTGAGCACTGTGGATTTGGAAGGGAGCACTGCATTCTGAAGGAGGTGAGAGAATGAACATAGTGCATCAAATAATGTGAGTAATAATGAGGGTTCATACAAATCAAACTGTGTGTTAGGTAATTGTAATGTTGCTTTGCGGTAAACCACCTGTCAGGAAGCACTTCCAGTTGAAGCTACGGTGCCTCCAGATGATTTCTTATTAATGTAAACTTCACTGGCATGGAATAAACATATTAAAAAAGTACCTGGGGTTTGGTCTGTTGTTTTGTTTTGTTTGTGGTTTTATTTGTTTTGGTTTTTTTTTTTTTTCCTGTTGCTTCTTTCACTCTTCTCCTAGCACTGTAAAAAAGCTGTTTTACAGCGAGTACTAAGAGAAGCCTACCACACTCGTCTAAGGAAAATGACAGTCCTTCAAACAAACAGGTGAAGAAAAGCTGAGCTCTGAAAAAGACAACTCCTAAAAAGATTTGTTTGTCACCAAATCATAGAATATAAAACTTAACTTCAAAAATGTAAAACAGCGTACACCTCTGACACTAACATGAAAGGGCCCCATGCCAATAAACATCATTAAAGTTTTCTGGGGGTTGTTTTTTAAGATACCAAACATTTTTAAGTGATGGATGTTCTAATAACAGAACAGCCTCAAATCAAAACCTCCCCCCTCTCAAAAAAAACAAGGTACTGTAAAATGCAAAGATGAGTAACTGAGAGTAGTCCTGCCTGCCTCATTCACAGAAGGACAACCTACATGACCACAGTGTCACATCCATGAACCTGGAAAAGGCGAAACCCATACACTGGCACACACACCACCCCCTTTCAAGAAAAAAAGGAACTGTGAGGAAGCAGTAAGTCTATATTTAAAACTTAGCAAGTGTACCTCCTGACATACAAATTTATAGCTTCAGTCTTCTAACAGTTTTCTTCCTTTATTCCATACCTGGTTAAAAAAAAAAAAAAAAAAAAACCTAAACAAACTAAGGTTACAGCAGTGGCCCCCTCCACCCGCCCCATGCTGCTTACTGCTGAGTTGCCAGGCTGCTGCTGAGGAGCTGCCAGCACTCTCAACAACTAATTTCATAGCAGCAGGATCTTCATAGCTCTTCATTAGCCCATTGACCAAAGAAACACGGAATATATGCCCCCAATTTTGAATTGGTTTGTTTTTTTTTCTGAAGTAATTGCAGGAGCCTGGAGCACCCTGGTACTTTGAAAATTAATAAATCTCTCCTCAAAATCTATACATGCTATACAACAACAAAAAAAAAAAAAAAAACAAACAAAAAAAAAACCCCACACAAAACCTGAAAATACACACACACTCCTAAGCAAACAAAACAAAACAAAAAAAAAAGGCAAAAGGAGTTAAGCTGATGGGATAACAAGGTCCAGTATACCAAACCAAAGAAAAAAGACTTGCCAAAAGGCCATGGGAACGTACATTCAAACAAGTGCTCTTCAACAAGGAATCTTCAGGTTGGATGCAACCTGAAAACTCTTGGTTTTACTAAAAAAAATAGAAAATAAAAACCTACAGATACAACATTCTCTACCTTGGAGCTCAGAGGAGAGATTTAAAACACTGGATAGAGTTTATTTTTTTTTTTAGTAACTGAAAACAAACCTAGAAATACAAAGATATTTGGATAAAACAGAATCCTGTATGACCATTCATTCATGTTTGAAGCCATCTAAGCCTGTTTGCTGTGCTATTGAAGCATATCTAACACTTCTTCTGCATTCTTCAGTACCTCCTTATTAAAAATAAAATAATAATAAAAAAAAGGATTAACAACCAGAGTCTAGGAGAACAGCTGTTCTAATGAAACTTTTAGATGCAATAAAATTGGAAAGCAGAAGTCTTTCAAGAAACTTGAATATGTCAAGTTTACCTCTTTTTTATTGTTAAAGAAGAATGATAGCATGAACTTTAGTATTTATTGAGTTTAACCAGTGTGGTAAGAAAAATCATTTTGCTCAAACTTATCCATTTTATCTAGATATCACTTAACAGAATAACAATCAGATGCAATCAGATTATTTACTGGGTTATTCAAGTAATACTGCTCATAATTACAAAAAGCCCAAGTTCCTTAAGTCTGTCTAATCTACCTTTACCTCTGAGCGCAGAGACAGCTAGCTAGCAGTAGGCAACTAGCTGAGGCATAACAAAAGCTGTCTGAGTTTTTCTTCATCCCTGGAAAGTAATCAAGACGTGTATGCTATAAGTTTTTCCAGAATGATTGGTTATGTTCATTAACTTAAGCTGCACAGAGAGTATCTTTCAGTCAATTAATCTCAAAGCATGGGGATAGTACTCGTGAATCATCTTGTCATTTCTCATTGCTTGGTTAGCTATAATTTTGTGCTCCACTACTGCTCACCGTTCAGAGAAGTTAAAACAATGATGAATGGCAGCAACTCCATTACGACTACTTTGGCACTCTTGCAACAACCTAAAATAGGGTCTTTCTAATTAAAGCTCAAGAAAGTAAAGCTTCCCTTGTAATAATAGATGCTGTGTGCTCTGGCAAATAGCTAAACCTGCTCCAAGTTAAGTTTGAACCTGTATTTCTCAGAAAACACACTATTAAATTATTTTAATAGGTCAGCATGTAAGTTCCCACATCCCCAGATACCACACTTGGAGAATTTGACTCAATTTTGAATTGGTACCTCTCTCACCCCCCAGGAAATAAAAAACAAGCATCTGTGCTATACATAAAATGCAACATAACAGCAAGTAGAAGCAGATCTCTGGTTCTGTAAGTATGAGAGCTGTAATATTGAACCAAAGGAAAAATACAGTGTCACTGCTTCCAATTCCATAAAAGACAGTAAAAGCTGTCACAGAGATCAGCTGAAGCACCATGCGGAATTGTGCCAGTCACCTTCCCCATTCCAGCACCTTTCTTCAGTCAAGAGGCTGACTTTTTCTAGGTACACAGGTGACAGGGTGGAAAAGGAAAGCACTATTTAGTATAGCATCCAAAGAACATATAGTAAGAAGTATGAAACATCCACTTGAACAGACCTACTTAGATTTCAAGAAATTAAATACTAAAATGGAAGTTCTCTGCAAGCCCACCCTCACTCTCATTTTTTTATGCTTTAAAGTTGGAATCACATGAAGTAGAAAGTTGGGGATATTTTCCTTTTTTTCAAGTTAGGTGCTGATCTCTTTAGTCAAAAGTTTCACTTCAGAATACAAGAACTGCCAGCAAAGGGTCTGTCCACAGGGCCTCTATATCAACCTACAGCAAGTACCTTCACAAACTAAATTGATCTGAAATAAAATACTCCTTTTTGTCTATATTCATGTTGATTATGACTGATAACATCATTATAATTCTTGGTTTGTGACATAACTGCGGATTTGCTTGTGGTCCTTTCTTTTAAAAAACCAAGATTAAAGCTTCAACCACACAAAATTACTTACATCATGCCCAAATTTCAGGTGTAATAATGCATTTCAGCTATTTGAATTGGTTCAAGGAATCTGCATTTGCGCAATGCTTCAAGGTCATGCAGTGGCCTGGAGCTCTTGGAACAAGCAAGTTGTGCTCACTGTCTTTATACACAATCTCACTCCCTACAAAGTATCACAGCCCAAACACGTAGGAGTAGAAATACAAATATTAGAAAAGTGGAATAGTAGGAATAAAGATGACAGTTGTTAATCTCTTCAAGAAAGCTTTTAAATGGGCTTTTAAAATAAACTATTCCACCTACTACATAAACCAGCACAAGCTTAGCTCTAAGAAGAAACTGATTACGAATTTCAAACATTTTCAGCCTGTTTAATTTTTACAGAAAATTATTTATAAGATTTACAAACTAATCAATCCAAACAGCGGCTTGCAATATTTCCCTGCTCATAGGCAATACCTCTATTTTACCTAGAAAGATGAGAAGAGGTAGGTATGCATAAACTGCTGCCATCCATTGCAGAGCAGTGATTTCCACACGTAAGCGTGACAGCACCTGAAAACATCCCGGCCCAGGGGCACTGCTTATTTGGTGGTACTACCAAGGCCAGGGCACTTTCCCAGGCACAGCCTGGGCACCCCAGACAGCTTCAGGAAGCTCATCCACAAGTTATGATGGCATTGTGGCGCCAGGACACTGCTGCAAACCCAACAGGAGAGAGACGGAGCCACAGATGAAGCACAGCTCTTAGCAACCCAGATCTGCATATGACCACAGCAGTAGTTCCTAGACACAGCAAAGGTTTCCTCACTGCAGGAGACAACTTTGATCCTCAGCAGTAGCTAAGGCAAATCCCAGGATCCCTGAAAACAGTTTTGCAGATTCCCTACCACAGAGAGTAAGAAAAGGAATGAGCCAAACATAGGTTGACAATGACAGCTGGATATAGAGGTTATAGCTTAAAAACTTATATCAGTACCTCTCAAGGTCTATTTAGTTAAGGATGGAAACGGATGTAGAGCCCAGTTCCTTACCCAGCACAAGCATTCACTGAAGCCACTGATTTGTAGAAACTGTTCCTGCCCTGCTTTTCCACACATAATTTTCTTGTGGAGCTGCTAGGATCCAGACTGTAATTTTGCCTGACACCCAGCTTCAGCCCACACATGAGGAAGTTATTTGCTTCAGAGAAGACAACAATAAACAGAAGGGACAGTGGTTTTTTACAACAACATTTCATTTGCCAAAGTTACACAGGAAAACACTGCTATGATATCACAAGCTGATGAGAAAATGGTATTTGAAATTATTCAACATGTTGTTCCAGGAACTCTTAGCTAAAAGGGACAATACAACCCAGTGTGAAGATTAAAACCTCCACTCGATAGCACTGAGTTTGTCTTGGTCAGTATTTAAGACAGTCTGTTGATATACTGGGATATGATCCCCTTCCCAGAAATTTGTGGTGTTCCAGGTATGCAAACTTTAACATATAAGGCTCAAACCAAAACCAAACATTTGCCAGATTTATAAAATGCATTCAATCCCTTCTTCACATCATTCCATCAATGGCTGGAGACATGGCCATCAATGTTCATTTTAAAGGTCTCGGTCAGGTCTATCACAGAGAGAAAGCTGCAAGAAGCATCTTTCCAAGGGACTCAGGAAGCATGTCACTACAGACAGGAGCACAAGAGGTTCTTGGTGCCAGAGACACAGGCCCAGACCAGGCAGCAAAACTACACAGACTGGAGCTTGAAGGCACCAGCTACTAAGCAGCAACAGCTCCCTCCACCTTCTGAAACAAAGGCCATTAGATAATTGTGGATTTTCTGGAAACCCAATGATGTCTCACATAATGTAAACAGCTTTGCATTATGCAGTTCTGATTTACCTTGTGGAACCTGCCACATGCGCTACTGCTTTAAGGGGTAAAGCTGGGACATGAGGTGGGAAGAAAGACAAGAGCCTAGGAGAGAAGAGCATGTCTCTTGCAGGCAGCTCAAATTATGGGAAAAATTTCCCAAGTTCTGGTAAACCCATTATGTCTTTATCCTTTGTACTTCCTATTCATAGTGTATAGGGAAAAAAATTAAAAATAAAAAAAATTAAAATCAACCTCTGCAGCATTATCATGAGCTCGAATATCTTAAGCTTTTAATCTACACACAGGAATCAGTACAAGACACAGAACACATTTGCCACATATGCTGCATTACAAAAAGCCAGCAGAGATTGAGAAGCAAGGGTAAAGTAATACAAAACTTTAAAATTCCAAGAGGTACAACAGATACCACTATCAGAAGCTACCATAATTTTTTTTTAGGATGACATCTTGAGCATAACAGCATCCATGTAACAAATAGAAAGTGAGGGGGATGTACCTTGTTCCTTATTTAACATCTCAAACTCTTCACAGAGACATGTAAATAACACGCTGAAAAATACTACCTCAGAAATACATCTTGCTAAGTTTTGAAACACAGATAGCACAATGATAGGACACTTTTCAGACAGAGTGATAAAGTGATATGAATGAGAAAAATCTGAAAGAAATCCATGGCTCTTTTCCATTCAGCTGCCATCTTTGTGCAGAGTAAGACAATGTGCAATATCCACTGTCTAGCATGGGAGGCAAGGAGAAAGGAAGGTTGTGTGTAAAGCAGGGAATTTGGTATCAGATGCGGAATCCTCCTGAAGCCCTTATGAAGCTAGAGGACAAAACTTCAGGAGAAAAACAAATCTGTTCCTCAAGTGATTAAAACCCAAGAAAACAAAAATCCCCAAACTCTTCCTGTAACCACAAGCCAGCCTCCTGTTTCTCCACATGAATGAGAAAGAATGAGAAACCAGAACGAGATTCCCACCACAACACTGAAACTTACAGGGGTAGTAATATACATTTTTAAAGGCTCAGACTCAAATTAAGGTGCATTTCTCTCCTGAAAATAAAGTTATTAAGTTTTCATTTTTATTACAAACCTGCATACATTAAATAACATACTCTATTTCACAACAGCTAGCGATTATCTATTTAGTGTCTACCCAAGCTAAAACCACAATCTTTACAGCAGGGTTGGCATGTATGTGTTTTTTCTATAACATCCAGCTCACAGGCCTTAAAAAGAAGGCTGTTGTTTCCAGAGAAACAATAAAATCTGGATGTAGGTCAGAGCCGTCAGAAAACCAATACACCATATTTAAGTGTCAGATGATGCCAACCTGATGAAGTTTAACCATGCCAAGTGCAAGGTCCTACACCTGGGTCGGAGCAATCCCAGGCACAGCTACAGGTTGGGCAGAGAAGAGATTCAGAGCAGCCCTGCAGAGAAGGACTTGGGGGTGTTGGACAATGAGAAAATGAACATGAGCCGGCAGTGTGCGCTTGCAGCCCAGAAAGCCAACCATATCCTGGGCTGCATCAAAAGGAGCGTGACCAGCAGGTCAAGGGAGGTGATCCTGCCCTTCTATTCTCCTCTTGTGAGACCTCCCTTGGAGTATTGTGTGCAGTTCTGGTGTCCTCAACATAAAAAGGACATGGAACTGTTGGAACAAGTCCAGAGGAGGGCCACGAGGATGATCAGGGGACTGGAGCACCTCCCATATGAAGATAGGCTGAGAAAGTTGGGGCTGTTCAGGCTGGAGAAGAGAAGGCTGTGTGGAGACCTCATAGCATCCTTCCAGTATCTGAAGGGAGCCTATAAGGATGCTGGGGAGGGACTCTTCATGAGGAACTGTAGTGAGAGGACAAGGGGTAACGCATTCAAACTTAAACAAGGGAAGTTTAGACTGGATATGAGGAAGAAATTCTTTACTGTAAGGGTGGTGAGGCACTGGAATGGGTTGCCCAGGGAAGTTGTGAATGCTCCATCGCTGGCGGTGTTCAAGGCTGGGTTGGACATAGCCTTGGGTGGCATGGTTTAGTGAGAGGTGTCCCTGCCCTTGGCAGGGGGGTTGGAACTAGATGATCTTAAGGTCCTTTCCAACTCTAACTATTCTATGATTCTATGATCTGGAAAAGAACCATAAGCAATACCAAATATCTTGCAAGCACCTGAGCAAATTTTTTAGCCTTTTACTTGTCATGATAAATAGCTATGCATAGACTTTTCACCACAGCCAGTAAGCCAAAAGTATATTTTGAAACGTATTAAAATTTTATTGGGGAAAAAAAAAAAAAAAAAAAAGAGGAATATAGGAATATAGTCAAGTACTGAATATATGAAGAATTACCAACAATGATGCAATGATTATTTTTTAGTACATATCCCTCCCATGCTTGAGTTGCCAATAAACACCATTTGTCTGTGACCTAGTTCTCAACTTCTGTGCTTTGTACAGTTTTTTTGTCTGGGATGTCATTCATTTTTTATTGTATGACTCTTTCACCATATCCAATGGTCACGATTTACAAAAGTTACACAGCCCACTTGTCTGGCCAGGCTCCTATTTTCTTATGACTCTAATGCAAACCATGTATACATGGTACAAAAAAATACAAAGAAAATAAAAAAACCCCAACAACTGCAAAGTCCAAGCCACTCTGCTTTCACCATTTAGTTAATTTGCTCAGAATTAAACCATTAATTGCATTTTTTACATTAATTACATTACAAACAACAAACATATTTTTACATTGCTTTTAGGTAATTACTTCTTCTGCAAAGATTTTCTAGCACATTTGTTAATAAAACATTTCTGAAATAACATCAAGTAAAAAAAAAGAGTAATTATTTCTAGCTTGTGAGATTTTTACTGTAACACAATTCTTCATACATGACTGGGAAGAAGAGAGATTTTTTTCAAGTTATCATCTGTAAAACCCTGTGCACTACGGGATAACCTCTTAAGTGTTCAGTTTTTCTTAGCCTTCACAGTACCCTTTGAAAATTTACCTTTCAATATGCCCTGCTGGTCTCCAAGCAGTGTAAACAGATTCACTCTCCAAGATGTCCTTAGTGTCTCTCTTCAAGCTCATGCACAGTTTAGGCTTCAGATTTCAGACTGCCTTACTCCTACCTACCCAGATTCAGGATATGATTTGATTTGATTTAATTCAATTAACTCCTTTTGCTTACTTCTATGGAGCAAGAAACAGCCACATGCATACTCTGCTAGAATCACAAAGAAAAGAACACCAGTGGCTTAGAACAAACCAGCAAGTACTGTGGCATCTTGGAAAAATAATTTATATTCTGTGGCTATGTAATTACAGCCAACAAGCTCCCTGCTAATATCAATAAAACAGTCTGCACCTCAGTAAAGTGCGTGAGAGATGGTCCAGCAGCAGTTTTCCTATTGTTCATGTTTATAAGCCTGTCTTCAGATTTGCATTTATTTTCCTGCCTCTGGAAAATATGGGCTAGACTTAAACACACTCAGTAAGCCATCCCAGTGCTTGAAGCATATCATTCCTTCACACATGTCCCTGGGGTCCTTCAGCTACTGTGTTCGCTGCCCAGTTCATGCAATGGTCTGCACTCTTTGGCACCAGCAAGCAACACACAAGCTACAGCTAGTGGCATTCAGGTGCATTTTCCTGAAATTGCATCTTGCTCCTTATGGCCCACCTACAGCACTGCTTAAAGCCCATAACTTCTAGAGAAACAGGACATATCCAGCAGGAGCTGAAAAATCTGTGGGGTTTGATGCCATCCATGAGAATTAAAGATAAAATATTATATATATTTTGGTGATCTACACCAAATTAAGGAAGTCAGCATTTAAATGTCAAGCTGCAAAATAACAGACACAAAGAGGTTTCAGAAACAATTCAAGAGGAAAGGAAAGCTATGGATTTCTGTGTTTCTTGTCAGGATGGATCACTTCCACACACTCACACACTGCTTCTCTGGCCCAAAACTCAATAAAATATTTTGTGATATCTTCATTTTGTGGCAGATCTATTTGTCATCCAACACACATCTGAAAAGATACAAGACTGACAGTCTGTGGCTTGCATCATCTCACAGCACTGAAAATTTTTCCTGAATTTTGCAATGATGTGATTTATATACAAGATTCAGTCTTAACTACAGAGAACATGTTATAAATTATACACATTTCCTAACCCACTTTGTCTTTATTCTGCAAGGGAAGGTCATCTCATTCATTTACATCAGGGAGAGCAAAGTGACAGTGGGAAAAAGACAAACCTGTGTGTATACACAGTCTTAATCTCATTTGTAACCATATATACGCTTAAACCACTTTTTATTAATTTCTACTTCTATACTTTTCAGGGAATAACATGAGACATACTGAATAGCGTCTATAATTCCATGTCCTCTGTAATGCCAGAAAGAATACATTATTGCAAGATACATTGAGCAGCTTGCTACTGAGACATACTAAAACATTAGCAAAACCATTATACTAGAATTACACCGAACAACACTGGAAAAATCACTAAATTTACACTGGAAAAAGAAGAACAGGATCCGTAAAAGTCCTCCACATAGTGATTGTTCAGGTCATTTAAAAATAACTAGCATCTCTCAAAGCCCTGAAATATACCATTATAGCTTTAGTGGGCGATACACAACTCAGAGTTTGGCTGTCTAGAAGTAGCAGCTACGCCGTAGGGAAGACAACCTTGGACATGATCTGAAGAAGGTTGGAGAACTTCCCAACTCACTTTGGTGAGTGCTGGGTAAAGCCTATATAGGAATGAGCTCTACAGTGCTTAGGCTCAAACAGAACCTTACAGAGACAAAGGCATTTATTTACCCAAAACATAGTTTGCCCTATAACCGTGCTGACCATTCTCTAACTACCACCAAAGCCTTTAAGCCTCTTCAAAACTCAGTACTCTCCCCCCGGTGGCAAAAGCACAGATTATTTCATACTATTACTCATTATTCACTAAACCTCTACAGCAGCTCTGCTATATATTGCAGAATGAAATTTAAAATAAGATTATTAACTCCCACACCAAGTTTAACTGATTGCAGATCAGATGCAGCAGAACTGCTGCATCAGCATATTTACTAACATACAGAAACTGAGATATCACAGAGAGGCTTAAAACTTCTTTCAAAGACAAAGGTGAACAAAAAAATCTCAGTTTTAAACTCAAAAGAAAAAAGTAAATAAAAAAGTTGTTCTGAAAAGCATTCTTTCCCTTAGATTGCTCCAACCTCAGTATCTCACTTAAAAAGACATTACCTAAACCTTGACCATCTGATACATGACATCTGAATGTATTATTATTTTAAAAAGCATAAAAAGGAGTGTCTGTGACATGTGTTTAATGGCATCTCAACAAGGACAACTGTGGCATTACCCTGCAGATGAATCACCTAATTAAATGAAACAAGATGCACCAGGAATTGAAGATGAAGGGACAGTTTCTTTCCTCAGCAAAAAATTCAGACAGAACTTCACCAAAATAAAATGCAATCAGAAAGTTGTAACCCTGGAGAGGCTGCTTGTAAATAGTTATGCACAATTGAATTAGAATACCTATTTCAGTACCAAATGAAGTTTACACTCACTGCACAGCAGGTTGTTTACTTTTTCACTTTGGCTTTGTATGATAAGGCTTAGATTAAAGCATACAGTAAATTCTTGCACTTAAAACACAGTTTCATCACTACTTAGTATTGGACTTCCCACCGCCCCAACAATAAACACTGAATTTTCTTACCAGCTGCATACCACAAGAGTTCAAATCATCTTCTCTCAACATAAACATTTCTTTTCACTGATCAGAATGCAAACACCCTTAGCTTAAAACCACATTCTACCTTTGCTCAACCCCAAACTAACCCACCCACCAAAGCCAATACAAGTTTTCTCACAAACTTCCTTGGCCTTTCGAAAAGGCTTTTACTTCTTTACCGCACAAGGTAAGACCCTATTTCTGTATCCTTGATGTGCATTTGAATTTCTTCTTAAATTCATGAGGTTATTATTTCTGAAGGGTTACTTTGTTAAGACTGTATTACAAAGCCACCTGTTGTGGTAAAAAATAAAAAGAGAAATCCTGCTTAACAGGTTTCATTGTATTACATTCAAATTATAAACTAAGATGGCTTATGAATATTTCCTTTTGAATTACAATAACAGTTTCTCATGTGAAATGCAGTTTATGATAATTCAGAGTTTATCTAAACAGTTTGATGTCTTTGTCCTTCCTTAGATAAATAGCCTGCATATCACATCAGTGATAACTGTCCTTTGACTTATACAGGAATAAATTGCCTCCTCCCACTGTTTTATTGTTGCCTTCCCTTCATATTTTCATATCAGATGGAACAGAAGTATTTAACTAGAAAAAAAGCAAGCAAACAATCCTTGCCACAATGCTTGTACATTTTAACTCACAGCTTTGATCTGCTGCCAGTTTTGAAATCATGCAAAGGGCACAAGCGCTTTCCTCTGGCAATCTGTCCATGGGCATTTCGGACAAGCCATGTGTGCATTCCTATACAGCACATTCTCACCAAAATTAGACCAAGCCTCATATTTTCACCATGAGGATGCTGAGGCACTGGCAGAGGTTGCCCAGAGAAGCTGTGGCTGCCCCATCCCTGGCAGTGTTCAAGGGATGGTTGGACAGGGCTTTAAACACACCGGTCTGGTGGAAGGTGCCTCTGCCCATGGCAGGAGGGTTGGAATTAGATGATCATTAAGGTCCCTTCCAACCCAAACCATTGTGATTCTGTTTTTGAAGTGAGAGCTCAGATGCAAAAGCCTAAGAGTGCAAACACTATATAAACACAGTAGGATCATCACTGGTTTTGGCTGTTTTCATTGATGCAACACCATCAAAACTGCTACCCTTCACAGCAACTCAGCTTCAGGAAACCATTTCTCTTTTCTCCAGTAACTTTGGGCAAGACCTCCATCTCTGTGAGGCAGTCTCTTGCTCTATACATGCAGTAACAGTATTTTCATTACAAGTTTTTCAACAATGCTCAACAAAGAAACAATAAAACACATTAAGAACTTTAGTTTCCCACATTCTTCCTGAATCAAAAAGGAGTCACTGCTGACCAAAATGAAAGGATCAGGCACACCCTTTGTGCAAGAACAAAACTGCTTTTCTCCTCACATAAGTTTCATGCATCTGCCTCTTAATCTCTGGTAGCTCAGAGAACATAATTCCTTCTTTAACCTCTGTAGGGATCATGCTGCTGCTTTGATAAAACAACTCTTTCTTTGTATTCAACTGTTTTCTACTGCACTAACATCATAGCTAGACATCTCCTTTCCATAAAATACCAGTCTACATAATTTCCAAGCCATCTTCTGTTTAAAAGTGCTTTGTAGCCCTTATGGAAAACACAGTGCTATCCCTGTCACTCACCTTTCTTTCCCAGCTAAACTGTTTCTCAGCAGCCAAATGATGTTTCCTCTCTGTTGGTTTTGGCCATGCTACTCCCCACATGTTAAGCCCTCATATTAACCTTATATATCTGACTAATCCTCTCAAGGCACTCTTAATTACCTAATTAGCAGTATTCAAAGTCCTATAACAAAGGTCAAAATAAGATAATTGAAGGAAAAGGGACTGTAGTGACAGGACAAGGGGTAATGGGTCTAAATTTAAACAAAGGAAGTTCAGGTCAGACACAAGAAAGAAGTTCTTTCCTGTGAGGGTGGTGAGGCACTGGAATAGGCTGTCCAGAGAAGTGGTAAATGCTCCATCCCTGGCAGTGCTCAAGGCCAGGTTGGTCAGCCTTGGGCAACATAGTCTACGGTGAAGTGTCCCTGCCCATGGCAGGGGGTTGGAACTACATGATCTTAAGGACCTTTCCAACACTAACTTTCTATGATTCTAAGACAAATAACAGGACTGTTACTTTGATTTGTCATTCAACTCACATGGATGGCTTAGATTTGCCTATATGAAGTACAATATAGAGAAGGCCACATTCCCCCCCCCCATTCAATATCTGACATTATACCTTCTCCTCTAGGTTCTCTCAGGCAGCTGAAAATATATCAAAATAACATCTCGCAAGTAAATTGAAAAGCTACGAGGAGCAACATGTGGAGATTTGAGTAACAAACAATGAGCAGCTCTGCAGGAAAATGAATTAAAAGTTACTCACACAGACTCTTAGACTTGGAAAACTATAAATCTGAAAAATCATTTGCCTTTCAATTAAGCTTTTATTTGTTTTTTATCTCTCTGAAATGACAAGTCCCCTCTGACCAAGTTTCCCATACTGAGCAATTAGGAGAAATGCACAACACAGGACTGCAAAATATTTCACATAAGAAAATTTCAGAGAAGCCTACAGTCCTCATGAGTCTCATCAGAGCCAAGCAATTCCTTTTTAAAAGTTAAAAGTACAGATGTATCAAATGGAAATGTTTCAAGACAGTGTCTGTGTTATGAGTAATACTCTGAGGGAGACTCACATCACCTAACTCTCACTTCTTATATAATCACTGGGAAACAGTTTCCTTTCAGAGGATTTTTTAGAACATCTGAATTAGATGCCTGATCTGAACTGCACTCTCGTCCCCCCTTTCTCCATCATTTCTGGAGCCTGCAGAGACTCCTCTCCTAGCCTGGCTGCCTCATCTCTTCTGCAGGAGACACACTGCAACATATCAAAGGACCAGAATGAGTGAAAATGATGATACTGCCTGCAGAGTAATTTATTTCTATGAACAAGTTTTGGACAATCACTTTCAGTTGCTTCCTGAATATTCACACAAGCCAGGAGATCATGACTCCCTGCAGCAGCAGCTCTGAGATTTCTTCACTGCTGCACGCTGGTGGGAAAGCTTGTTGTACAGGGCGTACCCAAGTTAATTTTGCTGCGTCCAAATGGAGCTTCTGCTGTTCAAGTACTCCTTCACCTATTTTCCTAGAATTCATTTACTACTTCCTCTCATCCCACTGACACCACAACTTGTAAGGAGCTAGGCTGAATGCCTCATTTCAAATTGTGACAGTCCAAATATTTCCCCTTCACACCATGCCAGTGACAGGAGAGCGCTCATAATGTGAGGAACAGCTGCAATTAATAGTTACTCTGTGTACACTCACAAAACACTGAATTAATTCCAGTGAGAGGAATCAAGGGCTCATACTCTCTACTGTTAAGATTTTTCAAAGCTGTTTTGTGGTAATCATACACAGTAGAAACAGCCATTAGAATTCACAGATGTGGTATTCACAGTATTCTGGTAGATCAGCTGTTTTCCCAAAAATGAGCTTGAATGAAATCAAAGTTAATGTGAAGGTTCTCAGTTTTTCCCCTAGGCAAAACTCCCACTGAGCTCCGCAAGAACTGAATCATACTCGTGAAAGGTTTAACTTCACTGGTTTTATTTGAAAGCAGGGATCCAATCCTATGATTAAGTTGTGCGCACACAAAAAAAAAAAAACCACACACTCCACTTGACCTGGTAGCAAGTTATTCACTCAGGAATACAATGTTGTCTCTAAAAAAAGCTTCAAAGAGTGGAGAGGAATAGATATTTCACTGCATTCACCTCTCTAACAGTGATAAGAGTAAACGGGAATGATATATGCAAAAGTTTCAGTAAACCACCACCAAAGCCATCTTTCCCTGCAGAAAATTTTGAACTGTACAGCCTTTTAGAAATCTCACTTTATCACAAGTGAGGACCATTTATTAAACAGGGAAGCAGGTCGAATATTGGGGATTTCCTTTCCTCCTCCATATTCTCCGATCAAAAAAAAATGACAACAGGAGTTCAAGAGACAACGGTTGTTACTGGGATCTTCATCAGGTTTGCACAGGTGTCACACCCTCACCATGCATTGGAAATCCTTGTTAAGTCAGTTTTTAAGAGCAGACTGGATCTATAATTAAGTTTGGAGCACTGTTTTAATTCTTGGCTTAGAGGCATGAGACACACAGAAGGGAGCAGGGGGAATACTTTTTCCAAGTAATTACCCATAGAAGGGGGGGGGGAGCAGCAACATTTCCCCCAACTTCAATGCAAATAAACAAGAACTGTGAAAATATGTAGGTATATATACAAGCTTTTATTTCTGTTATAGCACCATGTATGTTTACACAGCAGTACCCTGAAAGTTTAGATTTCACCTGATTTTCAGCTAGCGTAACAAAAATCTTCACACTGTCTCATCTGAATGATAAAACTTTGCACTTCTAAGATTTATATAAATTAGAGGAGACATCATTTGCTTATTTGGATCATTGCTTATTTCTCTAGGATGCAAAGCTCTTATATAGCTCCTGTCAGCTCTGCAGAAAGATTCCCCAGTAGAGCAGGGAAGTTTGAATGCTATGTAGTATATACTGCCATAGGTACTCAAAAAGGCACAATATAGGTTCACTTTTTATCCACAACAGAACTCATCAAACAGGATGAGATAGAAGAGGTAATTGTTTCAGACAAAAGAATTACATACATGTTACATCCAGAGTAAGTACACTTAGCAGAATGAATTGCTGCTCCAAAGACAGGGACTGCCTGAGCAACTGATTCATTGTACTCTATTAGTGATTGGACATACAGCCTCAAGTCATTATATATGCTTCAATTTATTTATCTGAAGAGTTATTTATTTGCCTCAGAATGCTGCAGAGACACTGTTGCAATAAGAATACATTCATTTTCCAGGGCCTGGTCTAAGCAGAAACAGCACAGTAACCTCACTTTCCTCTCCTAATCTTTGACAAGCTAACTTAAATACGCAAACAACTTAATACATACACATTCTTTTAACAAATGCTTGACCTGGCATCCCTGTGATGTTCACACTGCTAATTATAATAGAATACCGTTTATCAGAGGATACGCTGTTCTTAAGAGTTTGTTTATCTGCACAACAACTTTGTGTAGAATGTTGGGTATAGTTCATTAGCAACCCAAGACGCCCACGACCCCTCCATGCTCAGCATGCTATACATTTTGACTAACAATTAATCAGAACTCAGTATTGCATCTGGCTTCTATTTACAGCCAAAGAATGAAGTGGTTTGAAAAAGCATCTGAAACGATAATTCTTCAACCTGATGACTTTGCAGTTGGGTTTTGTTTTCCTGGAAGGTATCCGCTAACATATCATGTATGATAAACTCAACAGACATCGAATTTATGAGCCTTTAGGAAAATAAAATATATGGTATTTGCTATGTTCCATCTATCTAGGGATCAGTCATTTTGCAAGAAATACACAATAAAATTTGGCCAGTTCCTCAAGACATAACATCTGAGGAGATCAATTACAGACTTCATTTAGACAAATTCTTTATGGCAACTTTTTTCTTCCCATTACATTATCTATCTTGTTCCATGAAGTTTTTATTAACTCCTGTAGAAAACAAGACCTGGATTCTTCAAATGATAATATGGATGTAAAATTCAAAAAAGTGAGTTTAGAGTATGAAATGATGGATTAATCTGAGACACTGACCAGTAATAGCTCCAAGTTGTTCTGTTTGTAATTATATTGCCAACCGTGACTAAAAAGAAACCCAGACTATATGCTGAAGATTGTTATTTTGCTATTCTTTTAATTAAAGCTTTTCAGAAGAGTTCCTTCTTCCCAGGTCTCCATCCTAGAGCAACACCTACAAGCAAGTCCACCCTGGACTCACAGTTACAGAAGGCAGATCAGGATCAGTGCTAGTCCCGGGGCTTTGGACACCTCCCTGCACTGAGAGAGCCACAAGCTTAATTATACAAATGGTGACGCACAGCCACAAAGGAATCCCTTACAGAAACTAAAACAGAATTCTCAGCCTAGTCACTTTCCTCCAATTTTTAATCACATCCCAAATCTTTAGGGGACAAGAGAAAGGCAGTGAAAAACTAAGAGAAGAAAACAGGTAAATGATCACTGTATTTTGGTTCTGCTCCAGGGAATGCCAAGCGTTGAAATTCCACTTGCAGTAAGCACCTAAATCCCTCCCCTTTTCAGAAACGACTGCCACAGTACAAGGTCATTGATTTTGTGGTGCTAAGACAATGAATATCCAGGTTTTCCATACACATAGTAAAAATCTTCAGAAGGCAAAACTGAGAAAACTTTTCTATGAACCTTCTGATCAGACTAACATCTTGGTGGAATCTGAGGACTATACTTGGGTGCAGGTGAACATTCTGAGCACTAGGATTTGGAAGAGCAGAGGACCTTGGTGAAGGCAACAATGACATCTCAGATACACCCAGACTGGCCCAGCAAAGACTGAGTGGGAAGTAATGGTGCACCCAACAAGCAGCTCTTAGATTCCAGAAGCGATGTATTAGAGGAACCTCTCCAAAGGCCAAGAGGCAAAAAAGAGGTTTAAAAACACAGGAATTTTACAAGCATGTTCAACAACATCAAGCCATTCAGGATCAAGCAGCAACTGGCTACAAGTCTGAATACAACAGAGATTACTGCAGAATTCTCTGGAGATTCACATTGCCCACTTGAAGGGTTCAGCAGGATTTCTGTCTTTTGTGAGCCTGTCCTTAAAGCTCCCAGGATTTATATGTCAAACTGGGAAAATCTGTTGAATGAGCTCTTCCATGCTCATTTCTTCCATGATTAAGCACCTTACTGAATCAAGACAGCTAAATTTATTACTGTGATGCGTTAAATAAGGGTGATGACTTGGCAGCCATACAGAGTTGAGTATGTATTAATAGGTCCAGGAAATATTTAAAACTCCTATGAAGTAACTCGCTTCTATTCCACAGTACGTTTCTCAGACCTTCTCTCTAAACCCCTGCAGTGCTGAAGCAAGCTTCCAGCTGTAGAATTCTCCAAGAGTTCACATGAGGTCCAGACAGCATTTCCCCATCCAGCATGCACTAGAAGCCCAACACATAACAGTTTAACTGTACAGTGCCATGTTAGACCAGTTAAAGTTTTTCTGCAAGAATTAGCAACCAGCTGTTGCTTTGTACATACATCTCTGCTTCCATTTCCAGCACAAAAACAGATGTCAGTTTCATTTATTACCAAGATGTAGATCATTGGGAAATTAAAGATTTGAAAAATAATTTTTAGCATTTTAATTTTGAGATCAGACTCTACAACTGCTGCAATCTGTGTAACACAGTATGCTGCCAAGAGGTCTCTATAAAGCAAATTAGAGCAAATTATTTCTTTGTTCAGCTCAACTATGCTCAGAAGATGGTTTCTATATTATATTACATCTAGGTAATTTAGCATTAATACTTCAGTAGCATGAGTTAGGAGCACAGGAAAATCCCTGGTAACCTACTCAAATCAACATTTGATCCTGGTTTTATTGTAACAAACTTTCCTTAGAATAGTGCTTCACTAAATAATATTTTCTGACAAACAAGCACTTGATTTCCAACACAGTGTTCAGGACTTAAGGAATAAAGGATTACTATTAAATACTGCATTTGATGTACAAGTACCACTGACAACAGAACTGGTTTTATCTATTGTGGCTGGGTTTTTGTTTCTTTGGTGGAGGAGGAGAGAGATAGTGGGTCTTTCAAACATTCATTGGCTCATTTACAGTGTCCTCCATTCTGTACAGATTCATATACTCACTTATATTTTAAAATTAGGTTCAAATGCTGTAATACAGAAAACCTATATTTCAATATATGCAGTCTGCAAGCTTGACATAAAAAGATAAGAAACAGATGTAGGCCCAGATGAAGTGCGCCTATTGTGAAGCTTAAGGGGCAATTTGGCACAAAAATAACTGCAGTCAATATGCAGAAGGAAAATCTGTCAGCAAATTTCAATGCTTGACTGAAGCACAGAAAAAAAAAAAAAAAAAAACAAAAAAACAAAAACAGAAAACACACAAACAAACAAACAAAAAAACCCACAAAAGTCAGCTGCATGTGGTCTACCGGTTTAAATGAATTAGTACTACAATAGAATTCATCTACTTCAGCCAAAGTATTCACTCTTAATACAAAAAACACTTTTTGAATTTGAACCACAGATCTCTTCATAAAGCTTTAATTTATTGAGCTGCTGAACCTGGATTACCAGCAAAAGCACTGTTGCCAGAGCCAGCCCCCGCAGAATGCCCTTCCACAGAATTCAGTAGACACACAAGAAATATGTCCTCATAAGTGTGACCCAAATTGGGGGGTCCAAACAATTTTCTACCCAGAAAACTTTACAATATTGCCTTGAAATTTCATAAAGGTTCTGAGAAGCCATATTTACCCTAAGTTTTAATCAATAATGTCTTTCTACAATCTTTGATTAAAAGCCTCCTGCCTTCCTCCATCCTAACTACAAGTTCTAAAAGACCTAAAAAGTTAACAGCAACCAGAAGGCAAATATGGAAAGCTAAATACTGGTTTGAATAGTTCCTCATCTAGACCAAAGGATTTTTTTAAATCATCTTTATTTTTAATCTTTTAATTCTATGTACTATTGCCTGAACTGGAATTTTCAAAGACACAAAAATCCAAGTGACCAATCCTTTACCATGTTAACAGAATTAATCAAAAAACATCCTGATGAATAGCCCTTATTAAAAATTTGTCATAGTACCATCTCATTACTTCCTAGTTGCCCTGCTTTCAGTTGTAACAGTTTTTTGTTGTTGCTGGTTTTTTTTCTCCTTCCCAGTAGCTGGTGCAGTGCTGTGTTTTGGCTTTAGTCTGAGAACAATGCTAATAACACACCCATGTTTTAGTTGTTGCTAAGTAATGCCTACCTTGATGAAGGACTTTCCAGTCTCTCATACTCTGCCAGTGAAGAGGGGCACAAGAAGCCAGGAGGAAGCATAGACAGGATACCTGATGCAAACTAGCCAAAGGGGTATTCCATACCACAGCACATCATGCCCAGTATAGAAACTGGGAGGAGTTACCCGGAATGGCAGATCACTGCTCTGATCAGACTGGGTATGAGTCAGCAAGTGGTGAGCAATTGTATCATTTGGCCTCTCAGAATCTTTATGAAATTGCAAGGCAATATTGCAAACACAACATTTGTGTTAACTGTTTTTTTGGTTTTTTCCTTTCCTCTTTTAGTTTTACATTCTCTCCCCTTGTTATTTACCTTAGTAGTGGTAGTAGTAGTAGTTTTATATCATACCTTAGTTACTAAAATGTTCTTATCTCAACCCGTGGTGGTTACATTCTTTCAATTCTCCTCCCCATCCTGCCTGGAAGGAAGGGAAAGGAGAGGGGTGAGCAAATGGCCGCATGGTACTGAGTTATCAGCTGGGCTTAAGCCACAACACTAGTAAATATGAAAGCTTTGTTTAAATGTCTTTAACATTTTTATTATTTGGTTGTATTTATTCATAATTTATTCCCAGGTCTGTTTTAACAATCCCATTCTGCTTTTCTAAAGACATCAAATATTGTCTGTTAAAGTATTCAGACAGCAGAGTAAGTGTGTCTGCAATGTGTGACACTATAGATGGAAAACAGTGATTTTGATTACCTTGTTTCTTTAGGACTAATTCCATTTACACATGGATTGGCAAGGAATGACTCATCCTCTGAGTAAAACTCTATCCATTCACTGCTTCTGTAATAAATGAAGCAGTCCAGAGAGAAACTACTGGCTTTTCTGAACTCACAGGTGCTATGACTGAATATCTTACAGCTTATTAAGTTTAAAAGGAAGATGTGAGGAGGAAGCCTGCTTCCTTACCTATGGAAAGCAGCTTTATGAAGGAAGTTAAAACAGGTTTGGTGGATGCTCAGCATTTGAGCACAGTGCAAAAGTGTGAAAGATACAGATGGCAATCTTGATTTGAACTATGCATACAGCAGGGGAAAAACAAGAAAATACCAGGGAAGTAAGACCAAGAATGACCACCCACCATTACTAATGGATAAACAACATCTGAGAAGTAGCCACAAAAATCCAAGAGCATGGGGTACTTCTGTTCAGTCCTAGCTCCACAGAAATTAAGAACAAGCCAAGAAAAGCTGACTATGATGTAACAAAGATGCTTATTTTTGGAAGGATATATGCCTCACTCCCTTAATGCATGTTTAATTGCATGTTATTAGGTTTACCTTACAATAGCATGCTTGGATAAAGAAAAAAAAAAAAAAAACCATCAAACATACTTACCTTGTCTGTGATGGGCAAGATAAACACCCATGAGCTTGACTATAGATTTAAACACCTCATTTAACAAACAAACGAGACAAAGTATTGTAAAACAACTCTGCCTTTTCAAGTTCATAGTTTTTCCTGCTTTTGCTTGGAAACAGGAATTAGCCTAGGCTGCTTTTTTATTTTTGTAATACCAGTTCAAGGAGAATTCCAGATCATTCCCTGCTGCTTGAAGCAATTCCAAACAAGGTCACACATATTTAACAGAATTCTAGTTAACTTTGTTCTTATGAGTGGTGAACTTGTTTCAGTTCCATTATATACATGTTAATAGTTATCTTAAAGAATAATGAACTTGCAAAAGCAATAGTTGTTTGACATCTATTTAAAACACCCTTTAATTATTTTTAGGGCAGAGTGAGGATTAAAATAATTTTTGTTTTGAAATTGTTTTTAATTATCATTCCTATGTTTACATTTATATTTAATTACTTATATTATCTGTACAGCATTATTTCCTATGTAATCACCCCTGTAACAAAGTGCCTGGAGTCCTAAGCGTGGCAGGGCAGAGATTTTTGTTCTGTTTCTGCAATGCTATCTTTCACTTTATAATATAGATATCACATATGTGTGTATGTGTATATATAAAGCTCAAAAGCCAATATAATGAAGCACTGTCTTTCACATTTTTTAGTCACTGGGCCACCTTTATTCCCAGTAGCTAAAGTTTCAACATTTACAGCAGTAGCACATAGAGCACATTTCCAGAAGGTCACCAAAACACAGTTCTAGCTCTTTAGGAACTCAGCTAGGTTCCTGCACTGCAATACACAGTGCACAGCCAAGTCTGCAGCCAGACAGGCTAGAAAAAGAAAAAAATCTGATAACACCAGAATTCTACATACAGTACCTATGTGACACCAACTGCAAAACAACAACGACTGGTAAAAAAAATGCACAGGAGCAATTTTCCCTCTTAGAGCTAGGTGAAAATGACAGTTCAGTAGCCTGTCATGGTTTAAGCCCAGCTGGTAACTCAGTACCATGCAGCCATTCACTCACTCCTCCCCCTTCCTCCCCCTGATCCCTAAGGAGAATCCAAAGAATGTAACTCCCACTGGTTGAGATATGAACAGTTCAGTAACTAAGGTATAACACAAACCACTGCTGCTACCACCAATAATAATAATGGTAAAGAAAACAACAAGGGAAGAGAATACAACTGCTTACCACTCGCCGACTGATACCCAGCCCGACCCCAGCAGCGACCTAACCCTTCCCGGTAACTGCCCTCAGTTTATATAGCAGGCACAATGTGCTGTGGTATGGAATACCTTTTTGGTTAGTTTGGGTCAGGCGTTCTGTCTGCTTCCTCCAAGCTTCCCCTCCTCCCTGGCAGAGCATGAGACTCAGAAAGTCCTCGGTCAGAGTAAACACTACTGAGCAGCAACTAAAAACATCAGCATTATCAGCGCTGTTCCCAGGCTGAAAGTCAAAAACACAGCACTGCACCAGCTACTAAGAAGGAGAAAAATGACTGCTGCTGCTGAACCCAGGACATAGCCTCAAAGTTGATTTCCTAAATTCTGGGAAAAAAGGGCCTAAAGATGTTGCAAACTTCAGAAGTTTGAAAGCGAGCTTCATATGAGCCCCTTCAACCCCACACATCCACAAGGGCCATTCACTGGGCATCATGGTAGAAACATGCAACTACTTTCCAGTGCCATAATTGCTCCCATCTACCACAAGTCCACTGCTCTTCTACACATCTTTTTACTGGTAATTATCAAGACATCCCTATGACAGCTACAGCAGGAACAATTATTTACCATCATTTTTTGTTCACCCCAAAGAAGTCACAGAATAATCAACCATTAGAAAACTAACACAAAATTGCAGTATTCAGAAAGACACAGCACCTAGAAAACTACCGTAAGTTCTCCAGGATTTTACTGGATCCTGGAAGAGAGTATGAAAAGCAGTAATCCCAGAGTCTCAATATTTGATACTTCTTTCAATAGCTGTGGTGATAACACAGTAAAAGCACATATTTTAAGTGAAGAAAATTATACCTGAAACAATACAATAGCTGAAGAATTCAGAGCCAGCCCTGACTTAGAATTAGTTCTTTTTTCTATAATTAGGCAAGCCCCAGGAAGCCTTGAAAGAACAATTGAATTTGCTTGAACCAATCTGGGTGAACCTGACCTGATTTAAGCACAAAAAAATCCCCACAACCAAACACATGCACAAAAAAACCCACAAAAAAAAAACAAAACAAACAAAAAACCCAAACAAAACAAGTAAACTAACAAAAAAAAAAAAACACTAAAAGAACCAAATACACAACTGGATTTATGCTCTTGGAATTAAATTCTTCTTTCTACAGCAATTACTGCAAAGTCTTTGTTCTCAAGACATCCAATAAAACACGGTTTTCACAATCAATATTCATGAAAGTAACATAATACAAAAAACTAATATTGTGTTCCTTTATCTTACATTTATTTTATATTTATCTTTAAAAGGTTGGAAAATTATCACTTACCTACTGATTGCGTACAAATGAAAAGGCTTGGTTACATGACTGAATCAGCCTAACAACTGTGAATACAAACATTACCACTCTTGAGTAACTCACTGTGAAATAAGGTGGATGGGTTGGCCGAAGTCACTGTGAATTTCTGACTTCACGGAGTTACGTAGCAGCTAACATATCACACCTTCCCAACTGCAAATAAAGATCTAGAATTTTTAATTAGTGACAGTAATAATAAAGGCCCTCTGGTATTACTAATCCTGCATCAGATGACAATCCTGCAACAGAGGTTAACCTTCCGTAATTCACAGAACTGCTTTCCATCAGGAAGGTGTGACAACATGAAGTTCTCCCTCCTCTTTCTCCAGCTCTCAATTACAGAAGCCAAGAAGAAACTCTAAAATATGCTTAAAAAAAAAAAAAAAAGTTAAATGAGCACTACATTAAAATTAATTTACATCTTGAAACAACCAACCTTATCCCACTTCAACATGCAAGAACAATGAAAAAAGAGAGAGGAGTTAATTTTGACTGAGTTAATTAGAAGCTCCCTCCAAATTCACTTAAATGTTCCTGATGTGAAAAGAAGAAAGGAAGTGGGACAGTTTCTGTAAGCATCTAGTTATTGTTCTCTGCTTCATCTCAGCTGGTAAAACAATACCAGGATAACTCCTCAAATTCAGATGACAAAATACTGGTGAGTATAAGCTGCAGAGAAAATATTCCTCCAACTTCTAGAAAGGTTTGGGAGCTGCGGTGGGGAGGGGGAAAAGAGAAAGGAGTTGATGGATTTTTCCCTAATAGAATGTGTCAGGTAACATAAACCAGAAAGTGCCTAGCTGTCTATGAAGCAAAGAAAACATCATTTGAGTCCTCTTCCTACTTGGTTAATCTAGACTACAAGTGTTCGTTCCACCTTGATGGCATGGAGCCTCCAGCATATCTTACTCTCCTAACACAGATAATAAAAGTCTACCCTCCAGCTCAACTATCAGAATCCCAGACTCAAAACTCTGCTGAAGGCAGAAGCAGGTAGCATTGCAAAGGTGTATTTGTACACAAGAGCCTCATCCACAGGTTTCAAAGAGGAAAGTCAGCATAAATCTCTCTTACTAACAGCTGTAGAATTTCAAAGTACCATTAACAGATTTTTAACATGTCTGCCACTGTCTGCCTATGGCACAAGGAGATAGGCGGAGACTGTACATAAAAAACAAAAAACCAACAAAATCAAACAAACAAACAAACAAACAAAATTAAAAAAAAAAAACCCCACCACACAACACTTCCCATTTCTCTTAAAGAATTACTGCAATGAAGAAAAATTGTATAGACACCTTCCTGTTACCTCCTAGATGCAGGAGCCACAACTCCAAAGTAACACCCCATCAGAGGACTTTAAAAGTGAGGAAAAATAATTAGGCTGACTCTTAATAGAAAGAAAACATATTTTTAAAAGAGGCAATAATTGAGCTTTTCAAAATTAAAGCAAGATCAAAACAAGCAAGAAATGAAGTTGTATGCTTTTTTATTTTTTAAAGCTGTATCCCCTACTGAACAATCTTTGCAGGAAAACATCATTTTACATTCCAATTAGTGCATTAATCTTTTGATTATTTATTCATATTTAAAATTCTCCTTGGTTTATTTTGTAATTTGGAACTGCACAGGAACGGCGAGTGTGTAACTGTATATTCACAGGCAGTGCAAAAGAAGATGAAGACACCTGTATTTCTCTTTCAGACAGGATCAACCATCTTCTGAAGTTAAGACTGTTTAGTAGCCATTTATATAGTGGAAAAAAATTATTGTTTAAACCTTCATTATTAATAGAAATGAGGAAAGCCCTGCATTTGTTGTCTTGCTTAATGTTATCTTCTCCCTTGCAAGCGATTCTTTCAAAAGACAGTCTCAGCTCAAGATCCATAGACTGCATAGAGATGTTAGACAATACACAACCAAGAGATGTTAGAAGCAACATTAACTTGTGCTAGTTGCCAAATTAATTTTAGAAAGTCATCCTCACTTCTATGGTAAGAGCCAGTGGAAGAAGACAATAAACAATGTTAAGTGGCACTGTGCATCCAGCTACTCACACTAACAAGACTCTTCCCAGATAACAAGATAATAAAGGTGTTAGCTGGAAATGTCTCTGGAGACCACCCAGCACAGTATCCTGGTAGAAACAAGGCTATGACCAAGACAGGAGATATTCACAACAGGATTCATTCTGCCAAGGTTTAGAGCTTCCCCAGACAAAACAGCCTGCTCCCTTAGCCTCACAGGTCACATCCCTCAGGCCTGTCATGATCACCTTGAGCGCCTTGGACTGCAGCAGCAATTTGAGAAATTGCTCCAGAGGTCCCAAAGAAGGCACAGCTTCAGCCAGTCTGGGAGTTAAGTTTAGGTTAGGATTCTGCTTTTCAATGCAGAAGGCAAATAACCAAGGCGTGACATTTTTTGTAATGGCAAGACTGATTTGGAACAGATGAGGACAGAAATAAATTGAAGTAACTATGTAACACAACCAGGCACTCTGAACATTTGACATAAGTTATCTCAGTAGCCAGATGCATTTTTAAGATCAGACTACAGTAATCTTAAGGATGTCTTATTTTGTCTCCCTGCAGTTACTCTACATTCTTGGCACCTAAAATATCCTTTCCACTTCTTACTCAGTATGAAGAGAAATTCTTGATTCCTACAGAAAACATGGATCTTTAGTTTCTATTTCTATAATCAGTAAAAAGCATTAGTATTCAAAATATTTCAATTCTTGTCTGAAATAAACAAAAGTAAATAATTTCCTCCAAGATTTTCAGCATTTTAAGGATCTGAATCAAACAAGCAGGAGGAAATCCATTATAACCCAACTTGAAATAGGCAGTCCTCATGACAGCAGCTGAACAAACCGATAATAATTTACAATAAATCCCTCTTCCTCCCATCTTCACATTATCTGAAAACAGATGGAAACGCAGCCAAACAAGCATTAACTGAATAATATTTGCCATGATTTTACAATGCCAAATACCAGGTGAGAAACCACACAATAAAGTTTGAGGCTGCTTTGAATGAGTTTCTTAATAAAACAGCACAAGTCAATTCTGACTGGATGCACACTTGGACAGGGGTCCTACCAGCAGTTTCCTCCTCTAGAAAGATTTTTTGTGAATCCACATTTACCATAGTAGCAGAAAGTATTTGCATATGGCTTCAAACGAACACTGGAGATTTTTGCAGCATTTTCCCAAATGGGTGATTAAAAGTAAGCCTCTAGTGCTTAGAAATCACAAGTTACACAACTTTTCTGTAAAAAGTGGTATTCTGGTTTCTTTCAGTACTTAGCACCTGAAGTGATCTGTCACCTGTAAAGTATGATGATACAACACCAGGATCACACAGGTCTTCATAACACAACTTTCAAAGCACTCTTCGGCCTACCTTGATCAAAATTCTTACAAGGCACTAGCTGTACAAGAAGTTCATGAACATCAATCTTCATTAGGGTTATATACCAACACTGAAGCTATTAGGGTATACACCTATGAAGTTGCACTTCTAATCCAGGTATTAAATATCCAAGTTTTTCGCACTGCTCTCAAAAAGGGTTTTCATAAAATCAAGAAAACAAAAGACAATATATGGGGCTTCTAAACTTATTTCTAAGGAAAGCCTGAAATATGAACATACATAGAAAAACGGTTGCTGAGTAAGCATGCACAACTCACATGTACTTTTAGTGAATAAATACAGAAAAAAGAATAATACTTAATACTTGGGAAACTAAGAACAGACAGAAGATGATTTAACATAACTATAGCTAATTATTGCAGCTAACACAGACTAGACTTTGCTTCTCTGCCTTCAGCTCTGCTTTCAAACACTATGGAAAAACTAAGATTTCTAGACAAAAAAAAAAAAAACAACCAAACCAACAAAACAAAAAAAAAAAAAAAAAACCCAGAAAAATAAAACCATTCAAAAAGCCACAGTCATCTAAATTTACCTATGATTCAGCTGGATGATATGAAAGTATGCACAGCAGAGCACTACCTGAGAGAAAACCACCAGGAATACAGTGAGTCACAATGAGAGACGATTACAAAACCCTTGCTGTTCTTCGGAGGGTGTACCAGTAAGGACTGATATAAAATCTGAGCAAAAAGAAAGCATTATAACGTGACTGCTTTGAAGATAATTATTTTCTGATTCTAGAAGCCATTACAGAACCATTTATGTCAAATGTCATTCTGCAATTCATCTTCTGAAGTGTGAAGAAAATAAATGTAAGCAGAAGTTTGTTTCTACATAGCAACACGTTAGTCAGAAAAGATAAAAATAACGCTCACACATCACTTCTCTTAATTCAAAAGACATTTCAGACTATTCTTCTCTCTCACTGACCAGATCGATTTTAGCAAAGTTGTACATATGTAAAATGAAGGCAGAAAGGTTTTTTTCTTTTAAAAAATTGCTTATCTGCTCAATACTTCAGATTGTGTTTTGCATATACATAGAAATTTTAGTAGTATGACAGAAAGATAATTACCCCCAATTCAATTCTCTCCTTATCCTCTTTACTTGCCAACTACAAATCTCCCTACCCCTTTATACCCTCATTGCAGGCTTAGGGCGACAGGCTTCTCTCCTCAGCTCATGCTGATTTAATACAGCCGCAGTATCTCTCCCCTCCACCTCTCCCGAAATATTTTCTCACCCCATAACAAACCCCAACTTTCCTATCTACTTCTACTAGCTACTTCTAATTGCATCATCTATGGAATTTATTTTCGGTACACATTATAGTAAATACTATAAAAACAAAATTGTGCCACAGCAACAGGAAAGAAGCATAATAGCTTTCCATGGTACCGAGATGAAACCAGTACAGCAAAAGGTTTATCTACAAGTATTATGCATTAACAAAAGGAAATATTTTTACTGTCTGTATTCACCAGCCTGTACTGAGAACCTGTTTTCTGATAATGAAAAAAATACTTCTCACAGTCCAAATTTGCTTAGTTAGGGCAAGTTATATCTTAATAGATTACAGATTTCCCTTATCTTGCTTTGTTTTCATTCTAGACCTCAGTACATAATACACTACTAAGAGAAGCTATTAGGGGACGAAAACTAACAAGCTCTGTGCAAGCATCCCCCAAAACCACCTCGTTGTCAAGGTCACCATCGACTTGCATACGCGCCACATTTCTCTGGGCTATTAGAATATATTTCAGAGATAGAAAATCATAGCCATATTACTGAAATAAGAGACAGAAGCAATTTCACAGCAACAGTAAGGTTCATCTGTTATTTTACCTGAATAGCAAAGTAATTTAGAAAGCAGCAGAAGGAAAAAGGGAAAATATCACAAGAGATCTTGAAAACAGGGTAAAATATACATGGGAGTATGTCAAAGCTACCTGGTAACTAAGACATGCCTGATGACAGACTAGGTGCACATAGGAAAGGAACTAAAATTGTATACTAGTCAGAAACAGCTACAGTGATAAGTACAGACATGTTATTAGATACTACTATTTGACTCCAAACATACCATTCACTCATGTTGCCAGGGCAAATACATGCTGACCATTTCAGCTGTTTTGATTTTCCAAAGGATTGAAAGATTAAAAGCTTTAACATTTATACTAAGTTTCTTTTAACCTACAAAAGTTTAACATAGTTAACTAGAACCTATGGCTATTTTTCAGGAACACTAGGCAATTTAACACATTTAACTTTTTACTGTGATTTTAGATCTTTTCAAATCCAGTTGTGACCAAGTTTCTTGTCACCAGTGTTTTGGATACTGCATCCTCATTTATGTAACCAGACATCTCTAAAAGCACAGATGCCTATTTGGTCAAAAGGCATCAAAGACAGGAAGAAAAATAATGCCCAATTGCCTGATCATGTTTTAAGGAAAATAAAAATAAAAATCATAGAAAAAGGACCTGCTTACAAACAAGCTTATGCAGACATGAAAAGACACAGCTCTTCTGTGAATAAGACAAGTATGACGGAACAAAGTGAACTGTAGGGTTTTAGCTTCAAATTCTTTCAGGGTTTGAATTCCTGCTAGATGCAGGTCTAACCTACACTTCAAGTAAGCTGACAAAGCTGAGGCATCATGATCTGCTTTTGTCTACCTGGTACTTTTGCAGAAAGCAATGAACTTACTCTTTTTAAGCAAAGCTCACAGGGGCAAGACCAGACTTTCAGAAACGTATTCCTGGCTTCCCACCAATAATATGCCATTTTTTCCCACAAGAATGATGTCTTAACTTCATGACCTTTTTCTCCCAAGTCGGTAGAGGCTGCCATAAAGAAGCTTGCCCTCTTAATAAAGGCATTACAAAGGAGTAGAAAAAAGATACTAAATGCAGAAAGTTTTAAAAAAAAAAAAAAAAAAAGGGGCAGGTAAAACCTGAAGATTTAGAGGTTAATAGGACTATTTTTTTCAAACTTAAATTGATTCAAAACCTTTTAAATAATTGCCATTACACCACACAGGAAACAGTTCATCACCACTTACAAAACAGTGCCTCTGCTGCTTTCAGTCACTCCTCTCAAACATCGTATTTTCACCCATGAAATTAAGAAAAAAAAAAAAAGTTCATATGGAAGAAACACAGAAACAATATTCCCCTCTTCACTACATGGGACACTAAACACCATCAAATAATTTCAGAAAGCTGTATCATGCTTCCAACAATTTAAATTTCTATAATCAACCATTTTCAGGGAAAATAGAAATGAATTTTAAATATAGTACTAAAGATCTTATCTGCCTCACTGTAAGATTCAGCTGCAGGTTGTGGTTTCTTAAAAGCATATCAGAGCTACTGGTGTGAGCTTTCTGGACTGCTGAAGTAACTCAAGACTGCTGTCACTGTAAATGCAGTTACATGGAAGTAAAACTTCTGTGCAGATTTGGATAAAACATATGCAGACTCTAGAGGGAGTTCTAACTTTGCCATATTTTCCTTTTTTATCAGTTCAGAACAAAACTGACAACAACAAGAAAAAAGGCACACTCATGCATGATGTTTCTTCCAGTTGTCGGCTTCTTCCCTTTCCCCTCTGTTAGTGGGAAAAGTGGGAAGTGCCTGGCACAAAGATCTGCCATCTGTTGATACTGACATGTACCATAGTTTTTTTTCTTAATGATATAGGAGCTCTTAACTGAGTTGTTCTTGGGTGACTCTGGTGCACCTTCAGCCTGAATACTTCACACAGTCATCTAGGAGACTCACGATATTTAATGAGGATGAACTACAGCCAGCCAGTCTTTAAATACTGAACACAACAAAGAATTTCTAAAGATATCTGCACCAACATAAACTAGCTCCTTGCTAATGTACTAATCCTGCCCATGCATTCCACTGCCAATTCACAGAGTGTGTGCATTATGCTGGGATATGGCAGAAATGCTCCCAAGTTGCAGGAAGAGCTACTATAGAGGAGCCAAGACCGCAGCTGCAGTACCCACATCACCTGGATTCACACAGCATTTTGAAATAAACATACTTCATCAGTTCCATGGGACTTGATGAAATCCATCCGCAGGTCCTGAAGGAGCTGGCAAATGAAGCTGCTACGCCTCTGTCCACCATATTTGAAAAATCATGGTGGTCAGGTGAAGTTCCTGACGACAGGAAAAAGGGAAACATAAACCCCATTTTCAAGAAGGGGAAAAGAGATGACCCAGCGAACTACAGACCACTCAGTCTCACCTCTGTGCCTGGCAAAATCTTGGAGCGGATTCTCCTGGAAGGCATGCTAAGGCACATGAAAAACAAGGTGCGTGGCGACAGCCATCATGGCTTCATTAAGGGGAAGTCTGTCCTGACCAATTTGGTGGCCTTCTATGATGGGGCTATGGAACTGATGGACAGGGGTAGAGCAGTTGATGTCGTCTACCTGGACTTGTGCAAAGTGTTTGACACTGTCTCACATGACATCCTTGTTTCTAAATTGGAGAGACATGAATTCGACAGGCGGACAAAGAACTGGCTGGATGGCCGCTGAACTCAAAGAGCTGTGGTCAATGGCTCAATGTCCAGCTGGAGACCAGTAATGAGGGATGTTCCTCAGGGATGGGTGTTGGGACTGGCCTTGTTCAACATCTTTGTCAGTGACATGGACAGTGGGATTGAGTGCACCCTCAGCAACTTTGCCGATGACACCAAGCTGCGAGGCTCAGTTGATATGCTGGAGGGAAGGAGCGCCATCCAGAGGGACATTGACACGCTTGGGAGGTGGGCTGATGCCTACCTTATGAAGTTTAACCATGACAAGTGCAAGGTCCTACACCTGGGTCGGAGCAATCCCAGGCACAGCTACAGGTTGGGCAGAGAAGAGATTCAGAGCAGCCCTGCAGAGAAGGACTTGGGGGTGTTGGACAATAAGAAAATGAACATGAGCCGGCAGTGTGCACTCGCAGCCCAGAAAGCCGACCGTATCCTGGGCTGCATCAAAAGGAGCATGATCAGCAGGTCAAGGGAGGTGATCCTGCCCCTCTACTCTGCTCTTGTGAGACCTCCCTTGGAGTATTGTGTGCAGTTCTGGTGTCCTCAACATAAAAACGACATGGAACTGTTGGAACAAGTCCAGAGGAGGGCCACGAGGATGATCAGGGGACTGGAGCACCTCCCATATGAAGACAGGCTGAGAAAGTTGGGGTTGTTCAGGCTGGAGAAGAGAAGGCTGCGTGGAGACCTCATAGCAGCCTTCCAGTATCTGAAGGGAGCCTATAGGGATGCTGGGGAGGGACTCTTCATGAGGAACTGTAGTGATAGGACAAGGGGCAATGGGTTCAAACTTAAACAAGGGAAGTTTAGATTGGATATAAGGAAGAAGTTCTTTCCTGTGTGGGTGGTGAGGCACTGGAATAGGTTGCCCAGGGAAGCTGTGAATGCTCCATCCCTGGTGGTGTTCAAGGCCAGGCTGGACAGAGCCTTGGGTGACATGGTTTAGTGTGAGGTGTCCCTGCCCTTGGGAGGAAGTAGGAACTAGATGATCTTAAGGTCCTTTCCAACCCTGACTATTCCATGATTCTACTTTCTTTCTGGCTCTGACTGAACTTTAATAGTTCACAAATACAGCAAGCTAACCACAGGATATCAAGAAGCCAAAAGGACAACATATGTTTCCAATATTTCTTTATGTTGAATGCAAGCTTAAGCAATCTAATACTGCAGTATTTTTCTGCTTTGAGCCACTGTATCACGTCAGCTCATCCTGGCTGAAAACATTCATGACAACTAGAATAAATGCTTGTAATCCTTTATTACTGTTTCTTCCCATTAATCTAACGTCTACTTTCACTTCTGTTATCAACTAGGGTTTCAAAAACAGATTAAAACTTACCAGCTTACGGTTAAGATGACAATTTACAGTGAGAAACAAACAAATAAACAAACAAACGCACAACAAAACCCACAGATACACACATTCCTCAGGAAAGTCTTCTGCTTGTCCAAAACTTCATTAACACAAAAAAAAAAAAAATTTGCATTTCAAATTTTTCTCAAGAGGATGAAGTCACACACTGAACATAACAAGAAACCAGCCACAAGAAAACTCAGATGACTTCTAATAACCCTAAGTTGACTTCTATCTTCCGTTCTTCCATACTTTCCCAGTGAATAAAGAGGTACAGTGAAGACCACTCAGAGGTTTCATTTTAATTCACAGAATCACAGAATCATAGAATAGTTAGGGTTGGGAAGGACCTGAAGATCATCTAGTTCCAACCCCCCTGCCAGGGGCAGGGACAACTCCCACTAAACCATGCCACCCAAGGCTATGTCCAATCCAGCCTTTAACACCGCCAGCGATGGAGCAGTCACAACTTCCTTGGGCAACCTATTCCAGTGCCTCACCATCCTTACAGGAAAGAATTTCTTCCTCATATCCAAACTAAACTTCCCCTGTTTAAGTTTGAACCCATTACCCCTTGTCCTATCACTACAGTCCCTCATGAAGAGTCCCTCCCCAGCATCCCTATAGGCCCCCTTCAGATACTGGAAGGCTGCTATGAGGTCTCCACGCAGCCTTCTCTTCTCCAGCCTGAACAGGCCCTTCTTTCTCAGCCTGTCTTCATATGGGAGGTGCTCCAGTCCCCTGATCATCCTCGTGGTCCTCCTCTGGACTTGTTCCAACAGTTCCATGTCGTTTTTATGTTGAGGACACCAGAACTGCACACAATACTCCAAGGGAGGTCTCACAAGAGCAGAGTAGAGGGGCAGGATCACCTCCTTTGACCTGTTGGTCACGCTCCTTTTGATGCAGCCCAGGATATGGTTGGCTTTCTGGGCTGCAAGCGCCACTGAAGCTGGCTCATGTTCATTTTCTCATTGTCCAACACCCCCAAGTCCTTCTCTGCAGGGCTGCTCTGAATCTCTTCTCTGCCCAACCTGTAGCTGTGCCTGGGATTGCTCCGACCCAGGTGGAGGACCTTGCACTTGTCATGGTTAAACTTCATAAGGTAGGCATCAGCCCACCTCCCAAGCATGTCAAGGTCCCTCTGGATGCCATCCCTTCCCTCCAGTGTATCAACCGAACCACACAGCTTGGTGTCATCAGCAAGCTTGCTGAGGGCGCACTCAATCCCACTGTCCATGTCACTGACAAAGGTGTTGAACAAGACCATAAAAAGTCAAAACCTAGACACTGGAGTAATGAAGGAAAGAGAAAAATACAGTGATTTTTGAAAGAGAGGAAAAAACATGCGCCAAGCCAAATACTTTTTATTTTTAAAGATCTGTTTCCTCCTATTTCCCAAACTTCACCTTTCATTCAATACTTCAAAGCCAGTATTGTTGACTACAACTACGCTGAACTTAGGAGACCTTTTCAGGCACCGGAAATGCTCTGCTTGTCAGCATGTGCCTGCTGAACACATTGCAATTGTGGAAATCTTCCTTTCTATTTTCTGCTCCACTTTGTGAAGCAGTGGATAATCGGAAAGAGACCTGCAATACAAGTTTCAGAAGCATTTCTGGGGTGATTTTCCCTGGAAGTAATAAAGTATCAGGCAGCAGAGAAGCCTGGAGGAGGAACTCCAGCCATTCTGTCTTTTGCTCTTTGAATGCTTTCAGACCATCTCCCCAGCATCCAGAGGTTGAACATTTGTACAAAGTACATTTCTTTTTCCTCAATATTAATTTAAAACCATTTTTCATAACAGGCTCTGAACAGCAGTGTGCAGGGAGGAGGGGAACAACCAAAAAAAATTTCACTTATTTCAAAAAATTGCAATGGAGTAATGGACTGGCTGAAAACATATTCCCTAAATGCTGCTGCTTTTGAACAAAGACGCTCACACTTACATGAGCCAGACAAAGTAAATTGACTATTTGCATAAACAGGCCAAATGACTACCTACACACTTGATGGCGAGTCACAAGCAGAAACACTGTTTCCTAACTCTATCACAAGCTTTTTATTAGTGCTGGCACAAACTATAGGACAATAAGAAAGAATTTTCTGGGTACTGCAATGCTGAGAATCGATGCTGTACAGAGGGGAACGTGAAGTTGTTTGAACAACAGGGGTATTTGGCTGAGCAAGCATCATGGACTCTTAGAGACAGTAAGAAACACTACAGTCAACATGCCTTTGCTATCAGTAATTCAAATCAGTAAAGCAAACACACAGAATTTACTAGCATTTCATTTTTGGAAAGGTAGCTTTCCTGCTATGAGTTATATTTGATAATTTTCTGATTACATAGAATCATAGAATAGTTAGGGTTGGAAAAGACCTTAAGATCATCTAGTTCCAACACCCCTGCCATGGGCAGGGACACCACACGCTAACCTGTCACCCAACACTCAGTCCCACCTGGTCTTGAATACTGCCAGGGATGGAGCATTTACCATTTCTTTGGGCAACTTGTTCCAGTGCCTCAGGATCCTCACAGTACAGAACTTCTTCTTTGTATCTAACCTGACTTTCCCCTGTTTAAGTTTGAACCCACCATAAGCACTTGTAACTTAGTATGCTAAAGTTTCACCAGACCTTACCGTAAATAAGCACGTGCCCTGTTCAAAACATGATCAAGTCTGTCAAACAGCACATAACAAAATCCAAAGTTTTTAAACAAAGATGAGATTAATGGCTGGTTTTGGGGAGCTGGGTTGGGGTTTGGTTTTTTTATTTTTGAATCATTACATCTTCAACATATCTGGGTTACAGCAGGTCACCTTCACTCCTTCTGCACTAGTGTGCAGTAATCCAGCTGTCCACAGCTGTGCTGTAGCATTTTGATCTCTCACAGTACTGAGGAAAAAGTGCACTTAATTTCCAGTTTTCCAATTTTCAGAGGATTTATACAATCCTTCTGAAGTAAATTACACTTTCATTTGAATTATTTTCCAGTTATAAGCCAGTGTGTTTCAGTGAACACTGATCCAATTTGTATAGTTTATAATCTGTTATGAGGCTCTGATGGCTGTTTAATATGTCCTAAACATAACCTTGAGACAATGGGAGCTCAAAGCGTTTCATAATTATATTCCTCAGTGGGAAGCAAGTTCCACAGTTGACATATAGAAAGACCAAACTGGTTTTTATTCAAAATAAAAATATTTTCTGTTCTTTCAAACTATTTACTATTCAACGTTTCAACTTTGTTTCACTGTAAAGCACTCCATGACTTTCTGAAGAGCACGTTGTAATTTCCTCCACACCTTTCAAAGCATGCAGGAGAGTCAGAGAAGGACAGAACTATAGCTGAAGTAGGGACACAGAAAAATCTTAGCATCCAAAAGACACCTATGACTTACAGTCATATCATGATTACTATGCAGCACTATTAAAATGGGGTAAATAATTCAGTCTGTCAGTAGATCAGACCAGAAGGATATGCTTTATCATCACCTCCCAGCAACCACCCCATGTCAGTTAAATATCTCCAAGTGATTTTAGGAGAGGGTGATCCTTCAAGATGCACTAAAATTTACTATAAAACCTAATCAGCTGCTTGTTATGCAGATCAACTCAGGTGCTTACAAAGGTTTCATGAATAAATGGATAACTGTAGCTCAGACACCATAAAGGACGAAGCTCAGCAACATCCTCAGTTGGGAAGCAATAGAGAGAAATACTTTGACTTGCATATGCATGGACAACTATAAAATCAGGAAGATTGCCTCTGAGCTTCTCTTCCAAACTTGCACTCAAGCAGTAGCTCATGGACTTTCTTGTAGAAGGGCACCCAAAAATCTCTCAGCACAGGAAAGGACCTGTAGAAGCCAAGCAGATTTACAGATGGAGTGGCCAGTTGCCAGAGGAAAAGGCATCTTAGTCATTAGCATGCCTCCATATAGAAGAATAAAAAACAGAAGGGGCCAACTATAACAATGTCTTAACAGCAGTGGTTAAGATTAAACCTAACATTCAAACCCTCTCAGCCTCTAAAATACACACTTTGATTTTTAAGGTGTCCCTTCATTCTACTTCCCATACTTCACAGTTGTTCAAATCAGCATTACAAAAGCTACCTACGTTGAACTCAAGAGGATCTGGGGGGCATCAGAAAAACTCTGCACATACCTAATTAAAACTGCTAAACCCACTTCAAGTGCACAGGATTTCTTCCCTACTTTTCTGAGCCATAGGGTGGTAAAGCTAAGGTCATGGGTTTGGCACAATTAGCACCTAACTACCAAGCAATGAGCTGTTAAGTGTGGCATTTACCCACCTTCAATAGCAGAGATTTCACCATATCTGTAAAGATACAAATCCCCAGGGAAGGCAGTTGCTAAAAAACAAAGCCTGAGCAAATCATCTGGTGAGTCTAAGCAAGTAGGCTTGAGAGGGGAACACCCGAGGGATCTAGAAACTTGGTTTTTAAGAGATTCAAAAAAATACAGTCAAATAAGAAAGAAATAAGGAGCTGAAATAGTCGTTCAAAAGACAGGAGCGACTCAGAAGGAGTAAAGGGGAGAAAATAATCATTTTCACCTCTATAACAAGACTACAGAAAACATTCAGAAGTTGAGAGAACACCCCCCAACCAAAGTAAAGCTGTCCTCCCTCTAGCTACATCTGCTGCTTCACCAAATGGACAGAGCATTCAGACTGTTCTTATTTCTCCAAAAATCCAGGAGAAGGAAAGGAAACATAGGCTTCCATCCTGAGGAAGTCACTTTCCCATATGCCTGCAAGGCTACATGAAGCCTTATTTTCATACAAACTCACAAAACTGACAAAACAAGGCAACAGGAAAAACAAACCAACCAACCACCAAAATACACCAAGAAGATGGTTAAGTATTCCCTTTAGTGAGTTCCTGAGGAAAGCCCAGACTGCCCCAGCCCAGCAAGGAGCACCTACATCTCCATATACTCGTGCATTACATAGTTTAAAATATTAAGCAGAATGCTAACTTTATCCTTCCATTGATTACCTCTCTTGGGCAGCTAAATATTAACACGAGGCTGTTCTTCCTGGCTAATTTAGTAAGCAAGAGCTAATTTAAATGAGCATATCCTTTAGGAGTCACCCATGTGAACAATGATCTTAACTTGTTTTCATACAGCAGTAGTGACTTATTTAGGCTTTCACAGTACTTCAGGGTTTCTAAAAGAGGCACTATGCAAATTACCCTGCTTAGTAACAGCATGCTGGAGCAAGTACCTCCTGTTTGTGTGGGGTTTATTGACTTGTTTTGCACCACTTCACCAACACGCACTCCTATGTGTAGGAGGGAGTTCAGACACGCCAGATAATGCCTTGTAACATCTTCCTACTCAAGCATCCTAAGAGATGTTTTCCCTTCATTTGTCCTTTTCAGATAAGCATGTTGTTCTTTTTATTTTCCAATATTAAGATGACCCACTTGATGACTCTAGTAATGGCAACAGCGCTGCACCCATGGAGTACACTCACACTTCCCTCAAGTCCTTGATTTACTTTGTTCATTTCGCTGTATTAGTCCTACCGGGGTTCAAAAACCTGACACCATCTCATTCCTTTGAAAACCCCAAAACACGACGCCGCCGATCCGCCCCGCCCCGGGCCCAGCTAGGAACACGCACTGACCCGCTCCGCCGGCAGTCCCGCAAGCCTACCTGGGCTCCCGGGCACTGCTCCCTGCCACGTCCTCCCTCAGAAAGAGCGGTGTCCCCCAGGCAGGGTGCTTACTCCTCTCCCTCGGAGGACTGCAGCCTCCACCTCCATAGGGCGGGGGCCAGCTGAAGGAGGCGGCAGCCCTTAACTACTCATCAAGGGCTGATGCTGGCCCGGCGGCGTGGCCCTAGCCTCTGTGCCGCAGCAGTCGCTTCACAGCAAGTCTGTGTTTCCTTTCGCTTTCCACTACCGAGACACAGCCAGCCCTTTTTCTCACCAGCCCCTACAGCCAGGTCCCCCGCAGCTGGGCCTCACCCCCCCACACACACGTTATCCCTCTGATACAAAGCGCCCCAAAAATCAAATGGCAGCTGCATTATATTTTTTCCTGACAATATTCCACTTAAGTAAATTATGAGACAAGTTTAACAACCCCTTTGCTATTGTCATGATGGCAGAGGCAAGAATTGTTGATTTGTAAAGCATAACCACAGCTACAGAAAGTACAGAATCCAATCACATAAGGTATTTCAGATGTGCAAAAAGAGGGCCTTTCTACATATTTAACCTTGTTTGGCACTTAGGATGGTCTACTGCTACAGTACGAGTACTTGTTTAAATCGGCCTAGTCCAACCCTAGGACCAAGAGGATGACAGCAGCTTGTAAATAGCAGGTAAATTGCTAGTAAACAGCAATTCTGGCAGCCCTGGGGAGAGCCCCAGCTCAGGCAAGGTTGGCACTAGAAAGCAGCAAGGCAAGACCCATAACACGTATGTCAAACCTAACACAGATTTTTACTGCTGCAAGTAGTTGGCAAAAGGAATGCAACCTTTGACTGAAAAGACAGCTAAAGAAAGCCAAGAGGGCAGGAGGTGTGTCTGGAGCAGGGGTTGTGTCCTGTCTGAACCCAGATTTCCCTCAGCCATGACAGTGGGGCGAAGAGCCAGGCACATAGAGGCACCTAATCAAAGGACGAACAGCTTGATGGGTATTTTGCATAGTCAGAGAAAATGAACAAAAGTTTGATATTCTCCCAGATCCCGTCAAGATCTCTTTTGCCTCACAGTTGTTCTTCTAGCAGAATATCCATTTTTACCAATTTTTTCCCCAGAGAATAATTAGCAAACACATGCATACACTTGCTGGTTTTCCCAACCCTGTCTGGAGTTTGTTACTGGGTAAATAACATCACTGGATCATTTTATACCATTATGCATAAAATGTGCCAGTAGAAGATTTTCTGTGGATGCTAGCAGTTGTTGCACTGAAAGATGCCATAAAGCAAAACACTTGGGATGTGCAATCTGCTCAAAGTACATTGCATCGACACTGTGACTTTGTCAAAATGTAATGACCTTGGTCATTATATAAATGACTGCTGTTTGGATTTCCATCTTTACTATTACATACTCATTTATGAGGTGGCATTTCATGTATTTTCAGACTCCTGCTGGGTTTCCGAACCCTGTCAGCAGGAACCATTAATGACAGTAGATCTCATGGACAGGCAAAGTGACACTAACCCTTCCATAAACATCCCAGGTACTCCTAGAGAAAAACTCTGGAGCAGCATGGGACTTAGTATGGAGCATGCTTTAAAAGGGAAGAAGGACTCATCTGACATTTTTTGCTATCTTAGGGTTTCCTCTCCTAACTTCTTTGTGCCACGAGAATGCTGCCACAGCTGCTCTGAGTTGCCATCACGACCTCCCACCAGTCATGTTAGTTATATTATTTTAAGCACTTTCTCTTAATTTGACTCATTTCGACTCAATCCCTAACACAGGGATCCCAGATGGCAAATCAGGGGTATAATAGCTGCTGACCAAGAACAGTGAAGAAGGATCACCACAAGGCAGAAGCACACTCAGAGCAGTTGCTGTCACCATGGCTCTAGCTAGGTAGCTGGTAATGCAGCCATTCCAGGTCCTCCCTATGGCACATTACTCATACCAGCTTGGTAGGAACTTGTGAACTGGCTCGCTGTCTGCTGAAATTATCAGCTACTGAATTTGTCTTTATGGCTGAGAACTACTGCTGTGCTTCCAAAACATGTCATGGAGAAGAGAGATGGCTCTCCAAATGGAAGGCAGGAGACATCACTTAGATAAACAAAATTCCCTTGATGCCAAATCCAGGAGTATAGTTTGCTAAAGTAGCCTTGATCTCCAACTTAATATATAGTACAGAATCTTCAAGGGCTGAACTTCACTACATGCACGGCATAAAACCCATTTGAAAGAGAAAGGCTTCGGTTCACTTTGCCTAGGCTACAGCTGTGCCAGCTGCAGATTATCATCACTCACATTGGAATGTTTCTTCCTTCTTCCAGTGCTCAGGTCAGGATGAGGGGCTGCTAGGGCAGGCTCTTTTTCACAACAGTGGCGCACAAATCCTACATTACAGGCAGTTGATTTGCATCTAGGTTGGCCTGTGGCTGGGAGGCTGCGAAAGTGGTTTCAACATATCTTTCTCTGCCCTGTTCCTCTGAGCAGCTTCAAATGAAGAAGACTGAATTTTCCTTGTGTAACATTTCAGCCAGTCACGGCTATTCTGTAAAAAGCAGGAGGAAGAAATATAGAATATTATAGTTTTTCTGCAAGCTATCTGTAATATTGTGACCAAATGATTTCTGCTTCTCATTAGATCCCAAGGAATATGGAAAAGGGTCAGTACCTGACATTTCAAAGCAGAGCAGCACTGACCACTTTGTCTTCATAGGGACTTCAGGCAGATTGCTGTGCAATTTAGTTACCTTGGTAACATCAGACAGCATGTAGACTTGCAAAGAGTTGTTATGTCACTTTGCCAATCTGCTCCTACACCTACCAGGAATACAGAACAAGCAATCAATTACAGGGATATCACTTATATTCATTATACTTGCATGTAAGAAAACCATTACTTCTTTGCTTATGAAATTAGCTTAATTCCAAGTGGGAAACCCCACATTCTTTAGTATGATATTTTTCATTGAAAAAAATTCTTTAAAGAACTGGCTATTTACTACTTTTGTTCCTTCTGAAACTGCATTGCATAAATGTTATGGCATGGCCTCAAAACAATATTGTATTGATTTTCTTAGTACTACATACATTTAATTTTCAGTTGGGAGTTACATACTGAAGCAGCAGTTTTTGAAATACTGGAAACTAGCGAGTCTTGCATATAGAAAGAAGGGAAATGCTTTTTTCATATGTATTGTAAAGTATGGATGATGATGAAAACCAAGCCTAATATTCCTTGTTCTGCAAGCAAAAGGAAGCCTGAATAAAGCCTTTAAAAAATATATTTTCTAAGAAGCAAATACCACTCCATTATAAATGTAACAAGAAAAAGATTAAAGGGAAACTTGGCCTGAAATAAAGACATAGAGAAGTTTTCTTTATTACTTTCTGAATAAAAGAAAGAGACAAAATGCCTAAAATTGTCAGTTGGTGCCTTAAGTCTCTGGTATGAAAGTGGTACTGGAGATCTGAGGAGGATTTTGCTGTCACCAAGACATATTTTTGAACCCAATGCTCTTCCTGAAACCCTTTTCATATCTACCTCTTTACAACAAACACCAGAAAACTGAACATGCTTGTATACCTATTATCCAGCCGACCATCCAGTGTACGCCGACCATCCAGTGTACTAGTTTAAAACATTGGTAGGGTTGATTCCTTGTTAAAAATGCTCATTTGGAGAGGATGGGAATTTATGTTGGTCAACGTGCAATTAAGATGATTTGTGCTGTCTCTCCAGCAGACAATTGTACTGGAAGCTGAGGTAACAACGCCTTAGATCACCACTCCTAAACAGATCGGATAGAGCATGTTTATTATAGTCCTGCTTCTGGGATCATCTCCTTTTAAAAGGAAAGTCTTGAAATGACTGGATTCTCTCCCATGTGATAAATCTTCCACCTTGAAAGTAAAGTTGGGAAAAAAATATCAGGAAACTTTTTGTGAAGTTAGTTTCTTTCTTTAATTAACAGTTAAGTATACCAAGAACTACATGAAGCTCTTGAAGCTCTTGAAGAACTACATGAAGCTCTTATACCTACATGAAGGTATAAACATACTGTCCTTATAACTCAAATTTCAATCTTCCTTGCTTTAGTGCCTTCGCTTTTTCTTTTATTCAAAATTGTTCTCAGAATTGTATTAGCTTAGCACCAAAGCCAATATGCTCACTATTTGGACAAGAACAAGGGAAGAAACAGCTCCTTCCCTTTATTTCCTTTGGCTCTCTGGGAGAGTAGATGTCACAATCACCTCCTTTCTTCACCACGTCCCTGCTGCCACTTGGGCACCTGCACATAATATAATCCAGTCACATATGCAGCTATTGAGCTCAAACAACGTCCAATTTTTCAAAAGTTTTCAGCACTCAAACTTAAGCTAGAACATAGTTCAGCTCCCTAGTGAGAAAGCTAGATTCTCAGGCAGCATCTTGGGAGGCTTTAAAGGGTTGTCCAGGAGCTCTAGATTAGGGTCCATTTTCAGAGAAAGTGTTTATTATCCCTTGGTGTACCAGGTTAAATGGGTACAAAAATAGTACTTGCCCCACTGATCGAAACCCCTTCTGCAAACCTGGCCATAACTGCAGAATTGGGAGCTAAGGCTGAAGGTTTGTGTTTCTTTCCTTAAAAGGAATGGAAGCAGCTGCATATTCATCTGGTAGCCCCATTACAATCCCAATGAGAACAATACAATTATCCACCTGAGTGGCTAATTGCAAGAGTCAGACTGTTGTGCACAAATGTGTGTATTTATAATACATAATATATGGATATGTATACTAAATTTGTGCCAAACAGCTGTTTATTTTAGAGGAGACAGCTGTTCTTTGGATTCGGTTTCTGGTTTTTTTTCAAATGTCAGAGGAAGAAACACTGCATGTTAGCTTACAGTTTCGTAAACTGCTCACTAGAGTTAATAAACTTTCTGAAAACCACGTATGGAATTGCATATAATTAAGAGTACTCATTACCATTTCAATGTTCTATGCTGTGATCTGATGAAAAAGACATCGAAAATGTTATTGACAAAGCACGTAGCTGTTTTTCATAATCTTTTCACATATGATTGGAAGCTGTATAGTCTCTGTTAACATTCAGATTTTAAAAATTTCATGCAAAATTATTTTTAATTTCAATCACGTATACTAACTGTACAGTATTTCTGTAAGAAAAGTTTAGCTGGGATAAGAGCCCACAGTGAGAGACAAACATGAAAGTCACACTTCAAAATGCTAGGCTAGAGCGAGAGTGGGTAAACTGTTGCTCCTGCATTGGAAATGAAAAGAAGTATACATGGTGAAACTTTTAGAAAGGCAAGTATTTTCCTGTTCTCATCAAAGGAAGTGATTAATGCCTTTGAAAGTACTGTGGCACAACTTTGCCAAACCAAAGCCTGAGACTTTTAGAAAAGACGTTAAAATGTGCGCTCTGGATTGGTTTAGGTTTGCCCAGGTGAGAGAATATCACCAGAAGATCAAGCAACTGGAATGCTTAGTCCTTTTTTTAGTGTGTCAAGAATAAGTTTTTTCTTCTCTGCTTGATCCTTAATTCATCTGGTCAATAGAGGTTGAGTTTTGAAATTCTAAATATTAACTGCATGATATATTTGAGCAGTAATTGTTAACGTAATATGGCTTAAAATATTTAAATAAGTTACCAAGAGAAAATATAATTTTCCTGCCATTATAACAATCCTGCCTTGAAAAAAATCTTTGTTTTAATAAAAAATTATGAAACATGAGACTACATAATGTAAATAGCAGAGTACCACATTCACAATCTGCCAAAATCAGAAGGAACAAGTCTTATTATGGAGGTTGAGTAAAATACAAAAAATATGGGTTTTTGTAATGAATAGTAAATTAGTTGAAAAGTAGTAGTGCAAGGACTCTCTGATAGCTCTCTTTGCTGCAGGGCTCAAACTTTTCTTCACAGTGTGCACACTGTGAGTTTGGCTGCTCTCATGCAATGACACACACCCCACCTCAACACAGCAATATGCAAAGGTACCTGAGCTAGCCCCAAGGGGGCAACTTGGCTACAGCAGGTAGTGCCATGGAGCCACATTAGCCCTCATTGGGCTAACTGGCCCTCCTGAACAGATCTAAAATAGATTGACTTCCTCCAGGCTGGCTATGACTTCTGCTGCTGCCCTTGGGTATCTCCCTCCACTGTACTACATAGACATAGTGAAGTTTGACTGGAAGCTAAAATTCCAGTGTCATAACTTACTTACAATTCCCTATCTTGGGCTTCCATTCTGCGTTTGCCCAAATGATGTCTATTTCCCTCCAAACACAGCTGCATGATCAGACTGGCCACACCATGGCCCCAGCTACATCTCCAGCTCCAGGCAGATGCCCACTTTTCACAGCTACCCATCCAGAGCCACAGGAGAGCCATCTGCACCTACAGAAGTCACAGTCAAGATTATTAAAACTGATAACTATTGTAGTTTGCCTTTGCAGAACAGAGCCAAGGCTGTGTGATGGCCATTGATTTTTGAGTTAGGGATGTACTTTATAGGTATTTCTTGTACGTTTTCTCTGTCTTGCTTGTACAGCCTCCTTCTTCAACTGTGTGCATTAGTGCTGGCTGCACTTGCAATGCCCCAGTTCCACGCTGCTTTCCTCTTCCCCTTTCATCTGTCTTCACCTCCACTGCTACCAGGCCTGTTGCTCATCCCTGTGCCTGCCCCGGGGCCAGTTTCTGCCCCTAATGGGCACAGCTCCTTCTTCAAGCCCTGCTTCTGGCCAGGGATCATCACTTGGAAACAAGCTGTCAAAGTAGTGAGATCTGGGTGGAATCTGGCCTCCTCTGTGAACAGGAGTCTGAAAATAGCCATGAGAGGAAAGCAGACTGCCTGATTTAGGTGATCAGCTGAACTATATTCAATGAAAGATAAAGTGGAAAGAATTGCTCGAAAACAGATCGCTGGTATAATGGTTATAATGGCAGTTTGTGCATTTAATGTGTGCTGTAGCTGAAACCCCGGCACTCTAAATTGTAGTCTAAAGGTCAAAGTCAGCCTGGATCAGGCTGTGGAAGCAGAATTTTACCAAAAAAAACCAACCAACCAACCAATCAAACAAACAAACAAACAAACAAAAAAAAAAAAAAAAAAAAACCAAAAAAAAACAACTGAGCAGGGGAAGGCAAAGTAGAGCTCAGATCTCCATAACACAGACAGGTCAAAGGCTGCATTCCTGTTGCCAACTACTTGCAGCAGTAAAAATCTGTGTTAGGTTTGACATACGTGTTATGGGTCTTGCCTTGCTGCTTTCTAGTGCCAACCTTGCCTGAGCTGGGGCTCTCCCCAGGGCTGCCAGAATTGCTGTTTACTATCAATTTACCTGCTATTTATAAGCTGCTGTCATCCTCTTGGTCCTAGGGTTGGACTAGGCCGATTTAAACAAGTACTCGTACTGTAGCAGTAGACCATCCTAAGTGCCAAACAAGGTTAAATATGTAGAAAGGCCCTCTTTTTGCACATCTGAAATACCTTATGTGATTGGATTCTGTACTTTCTGTAGTTGTGGTTATGCTTTAGAAAACAAAACCTCTGGAGATGTGTTATGCTCCATTTTCTTCAAATGGATGCATAAAGTTATGTAAAATATATAACAGTTCTTAAAATGGCTGTAAGGCACTTTAAATATCCCTTTACCTCATACATTAAAATGAGATAATTGATTGAGGCTGTTCCTAAGAACTATGCACTTAGAGCATTTTTTACTTTTGGTCCTTCCTTCAACCTAAAAAATTACACATCTGTGATTTCTATTTTTAGTCATAATTTTAACCTTGAAATAGCAAAAATGCAAGCTGTGTAAATACCAGCAGTGAAAACAGGTTTCCTACTTCCATCCTACTCACACTTCATGGGTTAATACTTCATTAGTTTGATCACTGATGGCTAAATCATAGCAGCGCAAGGAGGACAAACATTAATATCTCATTTTGGGAGCATTTTAAACATAGAATCATAGAATAGTTTGTGTTAGAAGGGACCTTAATCTTCATCTAGTTCCAACCTCCCTGCCACAGATAGGGATGCCTTCCAGTAGACCAGGTTGCTCAAAACCCTGTCCAAGCTGTCCTTGAACACTTCCAGTGATGATTTATTTGAAGTGATATTGTCCTAGAAGGTCACTTAAATGCAAATATTTGCATATATAACAGATGAAGTATTTTGGCACGGATCTCGTGCCAGCTTTTAATGTACAACCTTTTTACTTTCTTAGCAAAAGTTCAAATAAAGTTCAAACACGGGCTGTAAAGTTGAAATGTTGGCAAAAGCTGTGGCAGCAGCTTTAGTATGTGATATAGCTAGATGTTCCTAGAGGCCAGCCTTTCAGCCTTGGGTATGCAGGAATATAAGTCTGATCCTGGATATGCACTTACTAATGGTATCAGGTTGAACTTAATTGCCTGTTTGCACTTTCAATTACCTGATTAAGCATGTGAGCATAGGATTTTATGCACACAGCAGAGTGTGGGTCAGGATCTTAGTGACCCATGGGAATACTGTGACTGCAAAGCAGCAGATGAAAAGACACATTCACATGTTGGCCTAGCTGATTTTTTCTTCTAGTTTCCAATAATCTGATAATTGCAAGAAAAAGCACTCAGTATTTCTTCCAGTTTTCATAGCTTCCTGGCGAATTTATTTTTCAGGATTATTTTGTGATTGAAGCACTGAATTGAAAGGCAAATGAGTTCAGTTCAGCTCTCAGTTTTGCTTCAGACTGCTTGTGTCATGTCAGAAAAGTCATTTAACTTCATGGTATCTCAGATTCCACCTGTACCATGGGAAAAACTCAACCTACCTAAGAGAGACTATGAGAACACAACCAACCTCAGGAGATTCTCAGATGCAGCAGTAATATGACCTGAATAAAATACACACAGTGAAACAGGTTTCCATTCCTGTCCCATCTATAATTCATATGTTGTTAATTCATTACCTTTAGCACTGAGGGATAATTTATATCAGCACAGAAATACTATGTTAGTATCCTAGTTCTGTAGAATTTTATGCACAGTTTACTTTAAGATGGTATTGGTCTAAAGAGCCATGCAAATGCAAAGTAACAAGAAAGAAGATCCTTTGCTTTTAGCTAATTCAATGCAAGCCCTTACTTCCTAGCACTCCATAAGGCCATTTTCCTCTTAAATCCAACTCATTTAGCTTTAAAACCTGATAAAATGTGAAAAGTAGATACCTAATAGCATGTCTGTGGTACATTCAATGCTGTGATTCCTAAGTAGCAGAAGGTTTTCTGAAGTAGTTTTTAACTTCCAGAGCATACTGAACACTGGAAAATCCCCCACAGCTGCCTTTTTTGGGTGGTTAATCATCTCTTATAATCCAATGCAGCCTTGGCCTATTCATCAACAGATTCAACTCAATAAACCAGAAGCAACAGTTCATTAATTAAAGGCAAAGGTGTTTTAGGCGAAGCTCCACTACTGCCATAACTGAAATAAAAAAAAAAAAAATAAGGGGCATATACAGACCTAGTTACTGCCTCTAAACCATATGGCAGTCGCTATCCACAGTGAGTCCAGGGATCCCAGTCCCCAGATCAGAGATGTGTAAGCCTGAAGACCAGTGCCTGTCTCTTGGCCATTACCTAATGAAATCAAGCTGGGCAGTGCCCAGGAACAAGGGGAAAAGAGATCTGAATGTTTACAAACCTTGCAAGGAAATTCAAATTGCAGGCATCAGCTGGGCCCCCATACAAACTGGACAAACTCTTGTGCATATGATGAAGCAGATTTATCCATGGGTCTTCTTGTTGTGGTGGAAGCTTCACACTGAACCTAGTTAAATGAGAGTGGAGGAAGGACATGTAGGACATGAAATTACAGGCTAACACTTCAGTCTTCCTCTTCTATCCATCACCCACTCACAAATGCTGGTCAGAGGGAAGGGCTGTGTCCATACATGAAAAGCATAGATAGAAGGTTTGTAAGTTTGTGGGGTTTTTATAACCCAGAAGCCAATGTAAAAATAAGCCTGGTAAAAGAAGTAAAAATGCAGATGAATTTCTCAGTCAGTATTATGCCAGTACGTACTGGTATTGGAGCTGCAATTCCTTTTGAAGAAACCACAAAGACATTTGGGGTGGTGCATCCAGAACAGCAGTCTGGACTAAAATTAAAACCTAAACATCATCACTCAAAAGCAGCCTAACAGATACCTGACTCAGACAGGGAGATGTGAACCATCTTTTGTAACACATACAGAGTACTGCAGGAAGTTGTTTTTATGGAGTTTCATAGGGAAGTCGTGATTTAAATTTTATATGCTACTTTGCGTTTATTACATTTCAGAATGAAACTAGCATTGTTTTTTATTTTGGTCCCCTTTTCATACAAATGTGCATTGGATTTCTTTTTCTAATGAATTATTATAATTCCATTGGTTTTATTTGTTATCCTGGGTTGCTGTCTTTTCTTCAGGTTTTTGCTTTGTTGAGATAAAGAAAATGTTATGTCTGATCTGGATGTATCTTTCTTAAAATTTGATGATGGTTATTCAGTAGAACTCATGACGACTAATGAGTGATAGCAACTTTTTCATATTTTGCACTGCAACGACGTATGTACAAACATTTCTTGTTGAAATCACCAAAGGGTTTTCAAGATTTTAAAGCCAGAATAGAAGATTTTAATTTTAAGAGAAGTATTACTGTAGGTGGCACAGAGCCTGAAATACTAGGGGCTAAATCACAAAAAGCTGAATGTAAAGAAGTAAAAAAAGGAGGAAGAGGAGACAGAAATGGATGTAATATAGGCATAGTTTCTGGTGGAAAGGGAGATGGGGAAGGTGATAGTAGCAATGGCATTTTGGAGAACAGCATGGAAAAGGCTATATTGTTTGCTGCCAAAACATGATCAAACCAAGTGCTTCTGCTTTAAACAGAGAAATGGAGATAATTTGTTATTACTATTATATTTCATAAAGTATATTGTGGAAGAAGCCAGAGAAAAAGGGGCTGAAGCTGGAGGGCTGATTTACAGTGACATTTGAGGAGAAAAGAATACTAAGAAAACAGCAATTCTTTTTGGGATGGTTGTGATTTAACCCCAGCTGGCAGCTAAGTACCACACAGCCGCTCTCTCACTCCCTGCCTTGCCCCAGTGGCATGAGAAAGAGAATCAGAAAAAAGTAAAAACCATGGGTTCAGATGGTGTGCTGTAGTAGGGAATACCCCTTTGGCTAGTTCAAGTCAGATGTCCTGGCTGTGATGTCTCACAGCTTCTTGTGTTCCTCCTCACTGGCAGAGCGTGGGAAACTGAAAAGTCCTTGATTTAGAATAAGCACGACTGAGCAACAACTAAAACATCATCGTATTACCAACATTATTCTCATATTAAATCCAAAGCACAGCAAAGCCCACACTAACTTACCAGCTACTAAGAAAAAAATTATAATTCAATCCCAGGCAAAACCAGGACAGGGGAAAGAAAAGCAAAACCAAAAGGAATAAGTGGAAAAAAAAAAATTGGAAGGTAACAAGCAAAAATAAAATACAGCTACCTTATATCTAAAGCAGACAAAAATCATAACCAAACTGTCTGCTGTTCAGAGCTCTCTCTGAGTTCCTCAGCTGTGTGCTTGTCTGAGAGACACTGCAGACTTAGCACTGACATAAATGGTTCCCGCCAAACATTTTATAAGGCCAAGAGAAAACAGGTTCAAATACAGAATGAGTGTACCTGGCACAAAGACACTGCATGCACCAAAGCCCTTTAGCAAACATGGATCAGGGAGAGCACAGCTCCCCCACATTCCTCCTCAGCAACAGGCCTGCTGTGCTAGAGACATTCCAGAAATAATTCATAAATAGACAAAGTTCTTCTGACACATTCCATCAGGCCAGACTGTAGACGTGATATCTTTACAACCAATAATAGATATTCACTCTTCAGAGTTGAGTCTTTTATCCTTTTTTTATATTTTTTTTTTCTCAAGGATACATACCCATTTTGCAGTAAACTATAGAGAAACATCTTTTCTATTCATGAGTTTTAGAAGATTATGTGGAATAAGTTAGCAATATAAGTCTGGATTTAGTAACTTCATTAAATGCATTGCATGTACATTTCAATCTCCAGTGCAGTACCCTTTGCCTATTTTTTATCATTTCTAAGTAAAAGATATAATTATAGAATCTCAGAATGTTTTTGATTAGAAGGGACCTTAAAGATTAGTTCCAAACCCCTTGCCATGGGCAGGGACACCTTCCACTAAACCAGGTTGCTCAAAGTCCCATCCACATGGGGCTTCACCTGTGACCTATTTGCATTTCCCATCCTTAAGTCCCAAATTCCAGCATTTTGACCAGTGACAAAAAATTTAATCATCTACCCTTTCTATAATACAAATCTATTACATTTTCATCTTTCAGGAGGTATCAATCACATTAGATTGCCATTCAGATGCTCAGCAGATTTTTACTGGCTCTGCAGGACCTGTGAGATATACACACACAGTTCTATGCATTAGTGCCTTTATCAGTGAGGAAATTAAAATAATGTTCGTACAGGTTCACTGTTAACCCTAACAATGTGGAGTACTCTGCTCAATATATTGGTAGGGTCCAGCCAAGCCTTGCCAGGAGCTGCCTTACAAAGCTGAGAAGTGAGATGTCACTTTTATAGTGTGATGGACTTCCTTCATGAGCACGAATTAAACAAATATTAATTTGAAACCTTTTTAATTAAATGTTTGCAGTCCATTAATGAAAATGCTGTTCTCTGATGTTATGGTATCAGTCTATAATTATACGGATAAGGCGACAAGGCTTTCCTCATTGCCTGATCCTTAATATCCCATTTTGCTGCTACTGGTTGCTGATGTTTCTCTGTATCAAAATAACTTACAACAACGGGATGTATCCAAAAGGTATTTATGTATTCTAAAGAAGGAATGCATTTACATATAGCAATGACAAGGAATGGATTTTTTTAATGGATCTGTAACAGTCTAGGTATTTTGGATGGTATTCACTATGTTAACTACAAATATGTGTGGTCAACTTCTATTAAAATCCTCATTCCTCAGCTCACAAATTACAAATTATTCCCCAGGCTTTTTGTTTTGAGAGCCTTACATTCCCTGGGCCCCAAAAGGGAGAAGAAAACATCACATATATACATATCACAAACACAGCTACTGCAATATAGTACTCAAGAGAGATAAATAAGTTCTAGTTCTAGTATCTTCACTAATGATATGGGGAAAAAGGAAGAAACGCAAATGTCACCCATATGAAATCAGGAAATCAAATACAGCAGGGAGCAAACTAGAGACATTAGAAATGTGAATGGGATTGAACTTCAAATGCTTCAAAATAACATTTCTTTGGAAAAAACAATTGAAACAACATTAATGCGGGAAGACAGAACATGCAAATACAGATGTGCTGGAGCAGTGAACAATGACTGATTGAATATTCCTTAGCTATGATAGCAAAAAATGCCATGACATCAAAATGAGATCAGTGCTCACGTAAATGAGCTAAAGACTAACATGTTGGGCTGCCAAAATAAAGTTTTCATACCTACAGAAGTTTTCAGAATTCCATGTTATCTAGCCTGTTCTGTAAATGCAGTTTATGACAGATATCAGTAAAAGCTAAGGATAAACCATAATTTTACTTGACAACATTTATAGCAACACTAAGGACTTCAAGATTTCCTTTTATAAACAGAGTAATAAAAGATGAAATCTAATGTAGTTTTATACACTGTATTTCTAAGATAAGCCTTGATCATTGTATGAAATATTCTTTGCACATTGATAAAAATCAGACGACCACAGCCTATCCAATGGCTAAAACTCTTTTCCAGCATGCAGTAAGGAATAATTACAGAAAATATTTTTGAGAACTACTGGTCAGCTCCTGAAGAAGAAATGCTATTATTAAAAGGACTCTAATACGTAGATGAGGACCTTCTGCACACAATGTATCCAGCTGCTTCCACATCAGTGATTCTTTCCTTCAGCCTCCTTTGAACAATCTCAGCCACAATATTTGTTTTATGTGTTTTGAAGGTTCTGCAAATAACTATGCTTTTTATGTCATCTTAGGGATTTGCTGGGGCTGACATAACTTGGTGTTGTGCTAATATTTGATTTAAGAGATAGGAAGTATTTCAAAAGACACATAAAGCAACTTGTTGGTAGAAAGTCAACACATTCTGGTTTTGAAGCACTGATGATTTGTGTTATTTGGAGGACATAATTTTGATCCTTCTCCAAGAAAGTTTGCATTAGTGATTATTCACCATAGCTGTGAAAATATATGCTTACTGTCAAAGAACTAGATATATTTATTAGAAAAGTAATCCAGCAGAAAGATTGTTTGTTCAGTTTGAGGGTTAGAGATTGAAAAGTGGTAATTAAAACACAGGAAGCATCATATTCATTGCTTTTCTTGTAGCAGGATTAAGAACTGGGTGAAGTGCTAAAGAAATAGAAAAGAACTGGTAAATTTGAGTGGAAACCAAAGCTAAATCTATGAACAAGCAGCAGCTCCTGCCGGACTTGACAGAAGGGACATATAACTGCAAAACTGGAAGATTAAAATGTGAAACAGAATGACACAAAATCTGCACCAGTGGTATTGATGGGCGATCACATATTTACTAATTTACAGATGTGTTTTTTCTACTTTTTCAGGAAATTTTATTACAGTGTAAATGCAAGAAAAATAAAATGCTTTGTAGTTTATGGGTTAAAAACTGAGCTCTGAAGAACCTTCTATATGATCCCAAAAGCTGCATTATGATTATTTTACCAGTAGTTCAATACTAAATTTAAGATGCTTCTTGTTTTTTATAAATAGATTCTAAGTAAAACAATATAGAGCTTACAGTGCTCATTAAAATAAGAACTTCAATGAGCAGCACGAGTAGAATGAAATTAGACCTTGAAGAAATCAATAAACCTGAGAAGATATCTCAGCAAACCATATAATCCTTACAGTAACCTAGCTATATTTCAGGCTTTAAGATGAAAAAGACTATGGACTCATGTTGATGCAAAATTCATATAATCTGACAAAATCATGTCTAAGAACAAAGTATAAAATGTAGCATTTTTCACCTTGAAAAGAGAATACATAAACAAATGGCAAAAACCTTCACAAAACTGATGAAAAGGTATCTGTATTGGTAGTACCATTAAGGAGTTCAAATTCTGCTCTGAGCAAATTCATCCTCATCACTAATTCAAATGATACCTACAAAAGAAAACACATGAAATCTACAGTTCTACAATGCAATAGTCTTTCACCTCTGATCAAGAGGCTCGACCTCCTTAGCAGACTGATTAGCAAGCACTATGGTAAATAAACCTACTGATTTTTGATTTTTAGTGAAAATATTGTTTTCTTTTGTTTTCAAGGAAACTATACTAAATAAGATTTAACTTAGGCTCCTGTAACACTGGTTTATCAAAGGAAGGTGAGAGAAGTAACACTTCTAAAGAACAGGAATGTACCGTTGGTTGAAATCATAGGAAATATTCGGGTACATAACTATCTGGCTTAAAACTATTCTTGTAAATCATACCTCTGTAATAAAGAGAAAAATGTTACAGAAGAAAACACCTAATTTTAAAATGTGGTTGGTTTTTTTTTGGTTTTGTTTTTTGTTCTGCTTCTTGTATTGTATATATATTCATAAAAAATGTATTCATTAGATTACAGAGGGTTTTTTTCTTCCTCCCTTACCTGGCAATACCTTGCCAGTTGCTAAATACTTATAATCAACTTATATTCATTAATGTTAATACTTGTTCACAAATTTAGCAAGATTCCTCTGATAAGGCAATAATTTGCACTGTAAAATGTCAACTCATCTTACTCAAAGAAGTATTCTCTGCAAGCATCAGATCTTATAATCAAAAACCGTAAATTAGTAGTCCTGTAGGGCTCTAAGGCTCCCATTAACAGTTCAATGACAAAGTAAATTATGTCTCTCGTGTAGGTACCTGTGTGCTGAGCCTGTTCAGTGCTTAGTGAAATAGGCTGGCTTGCAGAACTGACTTACAGATGAGCAGAAACTGCTTAGGAGACAATCCTCTTGGGTTTATTGATTCATGTGTGTGGCACGATGTAGGGATGCCAAGACCCTTATCTGGACCTGAGATCCAGTACTCCTACTATGACTTCAGTATTTTAAGTGAACTGAAGAAGTTTACATGCTGATTTGAGAAAGTGTAACATGGGTGTATTTAAAGATGACATTTATGGTTAGTATAAATGTGATCCCATATCCATGTTTAATACATTATAATGTTAGGGTTTGGTTTTGTGTTGTTCAGTCAGTTTCAGTGTAAATTTTATTTTTTATTTTGTCACACATGATAAACTGGCTTCCCATTATGGCAACCTGATATTTTTCAATAGAACTTTGAGTATACCCTAAAGAAATTGTTTTCTATTCCACAGAAAATTCAACATGGCTTTTCCAAGGCAGCAGCGGGGAAAGTAGCAAGATGAGACTTCAGAGAAAAATATTCCCAAATTGCTAAAGAGGGGAAAAAGAGTCAGTTTTTCCAATTCAAACCACTAGGAATAACCAAAAAGCCCAAGTGAACATTTTTTTCCATTTTAAATTCATTTTTCACAGCACTGAAAAAATAAATTTCTCTTGTGCATTTTCATGTCACACGGTAATTGCCAAAAAGAATTTTAATTAAGATCATTTTGCCACAAACTACCTGACATTAATTAAGTGTAGAAAATATTCTCTATTTTTTTTTTTTTTGCCATACAGGTGGCCTAATTGCAACATATTTCCAGGATGCTGCATCTACTACTTCAGGGTATTCAAGCTCATAATTAAAAAAAAAATAAAATATATCTTTTTTACTATCACAGTACTATCTGCTAGCAAAATACAAAGTACAATAATGGACATTAACATTCAGTGCAAAAAAGATGACTTTAAACTGTTATTCCTCTGTGTGTTCATTGCAGGTCTAGACAAACATCTCTGCTGTAGCATCAGAAGCTGCTTACTTTGTTTTCTGCTTTGCTAGCATTTCACCAGGCTGCTTCAAATTACCTATTAGAAATATTTTATTGCCCATTTGCTTTTATTAAAACATTTTAGAAGGAAATGTATGTGTATTTAGATATGGGCATGGTTTAGAAATAAGCAAAATAGAACACTGCCTGATTATGGCTGAATCAGTTTGGAAAGAGAAAAGCCATTTTCTGGCAAGAAATGAAGAAATAATTGAATCTGCAGACTCCTAATTTCCTTTCTGTCCATTAGGTCTGCAGCAGAATTGATCTGTGTATACCCTCCACCTTGCCACAACTGCTTCACCAAAGCCTGCCCATCAAGGTCCCCAGTGCTGCTGCTGCAAGCTGGTCCCCACCTTTCATATTTCTAAATCTGGAGTCATAAACTTAATGGATGTGTACGAATGGGCTTTTGTGGAAGCATCTGCATGATTTGTAGGAAAATGATGAAATTCCACTTACCCTGCCCATTGCAGGCTTGAGATAGATGTAGTCTCGATACATAAACTTCCTTACTTAGATACCTTTGGGGCTAAAAAACCAAGGAAAGCCTGATGTTTATTCCTGAAGGAGCTCTTTGTTGCACATAAGCTGATACTGAACTGAGAAAAAATGTCTCTGCTGTAAGAGGTGCGTAACCAGTTCTACAGTGGCTTGACTACATGGGAGATAAGGTGTGGAAAAAAAGCCAAAAAAAGAGAAACAGAAGTGAGCCATTACATTGCTTTCAAAAAAAAAAAATCCAGCACATTTAGGGAGAACCCCTGACTGACAACCACATCAGTCAGGACCAGCAAAATCTGTCTCTGAACCCCCAGAAGATGGAAAAAGGAAAATACCTTGCCTAGGGAAATGCCCCCAGAAAGGTGCAGGGAGGAGAGAAAGGAGTTTAAACTCCCCCAGAGCCACCCAGAGCAGACCGGAAGGTGAGGTGGGGAATAAAGAATTGAGCTGAGCATATTTTTTTACTGCAAAAAATATCTGGGGCCAAAGCTTTCATTGTGCTCTAGTATAAAATCTGAACATTACAAAGATCTCAAAAGTAGTTGTAGATGTAGCATTGCTTTTTCATTATCCCTTCTTAAATAATCATTAATGACAAATATATTCTTCAGATAACTTTTTAATCTTGTTAGAATTTGTTTGGGTTTTTCTCCTTACAAAGCAGCTGAACTTTTCAGCTTAGGCTTTAGTGGAAGAATGCCCTATGCTCTTTGAGATTGGATGTTTGGGGACCTCATCAGTATCCCAGGGTTGGAATAAAAAAAGTTAGAGTCTCTTAGGGATTTTACAAAAAACACATGTGGAAATAATGTAAAAACATGGGAATGGCTGGATCAGCTCAACCTGAACATCCACATAAAGTCCAGTGTCCTCCAACGCTGACCACAGCCAGTGTTTAGAGAACACCACAAGAAAATGCCAAGAACATATTTTCTGCCATACATTCCCCAGCTTGCAGCTATTTGTGGTTTAAGGATTCCATAAAACTGGGATGGATGGAATCTCTGCATATAACAGATTTTTTTCCTCCAAAGCTTTTATTTAGGTTTGGGTTGGTTTTTTTTTCCTCAGTCACTTTTTGAACGCCTGCAGATTTTTAGCATATCCTGCATCTTGTAAGATGGAGGTAACACCTTACAGTATTGAAACCAGTGAATACAAGCAATGTTATTAAACCTGAATTTGTAACTTAGGTTCCCAAGGCTTACAGAAAAAATTCAACCCCGCCTCCCTACTTTAAAGATTGATATTTTGCAACAGCAGCTAGTTTTCTCCATACCGTCTTTTACAGAGAACTCTCATGCTTCTTCATAAATGCCTTGCTTTGATGGTACAGGAAGAACCCCCTGACTTTGGCAGATTGTCTGTGTGGTTTTCAAAGCATCATCGGGGATTTGGGATAACATTATGAGATTGTACATGTAAATAGTTCAGGAGAAAAGAATATCAGTAACTAAAATTTAATTTTATGTGCTTTGAAATTTGAAAAATTTGAAAGATAACACTGAGTAATGCTGACTTGCTGAGTTAATTGCCATATGATGTTGATACAGGAGAGATATAAAGACACATGTATACTATTATTATAAGCACTTCTCCAGATTCATAGCACAGCAAAACTTTCCATCTTGTGCAGTTCATTAATAATCAAAAAATATTTTCGCTAGACTCAGCTATTTATTTCCAGAGCTACCTCTTATATTTCTTAAATGTTTATTAAATAACTTATAAATTTTTAAAAAAATTAAATTACTTTTTTAAAATTACAATTTACAATTTTCAAAAAAGAAATGTTGCTCAGATTCAGCATGAGCAGAGCTTCTGAAGGGCTCCTCCTCACACAACTACATCACAGGCCTGGGAATGATTTCTATAAAAATTTCTGGTTTTCAATATGCATAGGAGAGTTATATATCAAAGATTATTTTCATTCAGAGAGAAGGAAACAGTTACTTCAAACATAATTGTATTATTATTCGAAATATAATTGGAGCACAGACAACAACATCGATGGTGGTAGTTCTGGTATTGTAAAGATAGATATGTTAGAGCTTGCACTACATGACTGCTGGGAATTTTAACTTGTTTTCTTCTATTAAGTGGAGAACTTAGAGATATACTTGAAGACAGTAAGTCTTTTTAAAGCAGCTGATTGTATTCCTGAATGCCAGTTAATTAGTCAGGAAGGCAGGTGAAGTACATAAACCTAAAATACTATTTTATGTTACAAGGATTGTTATTAATAATAGCGGTTGAGGCAACGATGCAATATAAATATGCAGTAGGTTATTTGCCCACATTTTATACCCTATTTTTAAAATGTATACACACACCCCTCTGATTATAAACCAAATATGCATATATTTAAAGCTATATTATATATCAAATTGGAAGAAGTGTCACCTAATCTTCATGACCTCAACTGTGTGTACAGAAAAAAAGAGGTTACATTTAGAATCTGTTTGGTCAGATGAAATGACAGATAGAAAGATTTTGCTTCCATAAACTTTGAAAAACTTAAATAGAGGACTGGCAAATACAGAACAAATATTTTAAAAAATTGTATTTGAGGATCAGAAAATTTAGGGAGTAAAACAAGGAAGAAAAAAAAAGGTCAATGAAAGCAACCAACGAAAGGGATTGGAAAAAGGGCAGGGGGAAGAGGCATCTTCAAATAAATAAATAATGGTTTATCAATCAACATTAAAGATCAAGGAATAAACAAAGTGGAAGAAGTTATGGCCAGACTATGGAAGATGGAAATTTACATCCTGCAAAACAGCTGATTCTATGTCCTTATCTGATAAATAAAATTAATTCATTAAAAATTGTTAGTGGTAACCTTTTAATATATTCCTATAAGGATTTAACCATTAATTTCAGAGTATTTCCAATTAGATGTTAGATTTATTTTTAACCATAGTTTAATGCAATTTAATATTACAGAAGCATTCTTTCTTTTCATGGTCTGAGCAGTTTCATGGTGAAATATGTGCAAACCATCACATCTGCAAACCAAAGATGTGCTGTGCCTGTTTTGCTTCCTATTATTGTTAATGGGAGTATTTTCTTCATATTCTCAATACAACTAAGTGAATTAAATCACTTACATGGCCTTCATAGAGTGAAGTATGGCTAATTAGTTATTTGTACGCTCAAATAAATGATCTTGAGGAGGCAGTAATTGCACTGAATATGCATTAACTTCAAGAAAGACCCTGAAAATTGACTAGAGAAGTAACGGATTAGATAGCAAATATTTCATATGAAAACTTCCTCTGAGTTAATATATGCATTAGTCATTGCTATGATCTCATTGCTATGATCACACTGTGCTGGTATAGTGAGCTGTTGTCACTGTACCCTGGTCAAACATCCTGTTTGATTAACAGAAATGTTTTTGATAAATTCATTTCATTTTTCCTTACTGAAGTAAACTGTATTTTTATATATTGAAATGTTTTTGTATATCTGAGTAGAAATACCAATTTTAAAATTGTTATTTTCTCCTCAAAATAAAATAAGGTCCAGATTAGCTTCTTGGCAAATAAACACACTGTAAAGTTAGACCATCCCCATTCTTAATAGGAAGATTCACAGAAAAGAAATGAAGGATCCTCCTTTTCACTTTCCTGTCTTTGACCAACTAAATCCCAGCCCTGGCAGCCAGGAGCAGAGGGAGAGTGGGGAGAGGTACCACAAGGGCAGTCTGTCCACCCACTGCCAGGAGGGACACTGATAGACCACACTCAGCAAATGGCCAAACTGTGCCTTGCCATCATGTGAGGGCATGCTGGTTTCACCTCCCAATTTACCCCCTGACTACACCTCTCTATTTTCAGCTATGCACTATCCCCAAGGCAAGTATATATGTGGAGCATCAATTTATCAAACTAATCTAAATTACTATTTATGCACAGATATGAGAGGTTAGGTCTGCTTCCCCAGACATTTACTCATCTGGTGATTCTTTGTCTTCTGGTGCCTCACTTTCCAGAAAAAGTAATGCGAACGCTAAACCTGGGTTTCAGATAAGGACTGAATTTTAACTTATGATTAATCCAGCACTAATTTTCCTAGCCACACCTGGCCAGGAAAGGAAAATCCCTACACTGCTCCCCAGATTACGCAGATGTATTTTGCAGGTAAACCAGGCATGCCAAGGCACAGCAGGGCAAGAACACTTCCCTGCATCTTCAAATGGAAATGGCTAGGGATAGCTTGTGAAAACAGTTAAAAGAAACACATGTTGTCATAAGAATTGGAAATTATATAATCAAACATCCCCAGAAGCATCCTCTAGTGATAAATGTAATTTACCCTCTAATGTTAGGTGTAGGACATTACATATGCACAGTTTCAGACACATCCCACAGCAATCTGCATTTGATAGCTAGAATATATATTTAGCTCTTATCTTGTGGAGTGACTTTTAATGACATTTAGAAGTGCTAAGGCACTTTGAGGATTAGACTCTTTATTAGTCCCAGTATTTCCCTGTAAGCAGTTGCTCAGGTATTAAAAGCTTCCTTTACCAGTGTACACAAACCAAACATTAAGCCCATTTGAAAAGAGACAAATAGTTCATGTAATTTCATTTTGATGAGTTTATTCTTGTCACCTTTATACATTTATCTACATACAAGCCTTCATGGTGTAGTAATTATTTACTTTGTATTCTAACTAAGTGCTGAGTCTTGAGAAAGTGGCTCAGTTTTTATTCGGTCTATTTTTGTTTCTCAGCCAGGCAAAACTTACTTCAAAAGTACACGCTCTTGTGATTTTTCTTATCAGAAAGAGCACAGGTTAGCACTTAAACTATAAAACCTCCCTTCAAAACAAATAAAACAGATTAAAATCCCTGTGTGTGATATACACTGTCCTTTCACTGCAGATAATTTATGGCAGTTTTATCCCATCTCTTTCCACATTAGCATGTCACCTTAGGCCACCACAGGTGATGGAATGAATCTGTCCGTCAGTGGTAGACCGTGAATATGATGTGAAGAGACGATTTGCAGCTCGTTGGTGTCCCTGTCAGCAGCAGCTGGGTGCACAGTGAGCTGTAAAGCATCATGCGCTTTCAGCTCTCCCAGCAAGGCAAAGGCTTAAGGAGGTGGAACCCAAAGTTTATCTTGCCCTCAGGTTAATAACAAAGAAAATACAGTTGGTGCTATGCTGGGACTTTCAGTAAGCCCAATGACGGCTTCTGTTTTTAAAATAAAACCTTAAATGGCTTCCCAGAGTATTTTCCTAAAGAAAAAAAAAAGAAAAAAAGAACCATACCCTTGTTGATCCTGGGTCATCTCACCAAAAAGCCAATAAACCCACCCATGTACACACGCTACCTACCACTGACTGTGTCCAAGCCCCAGGTATCAGTTTGTGTTTCTTCTTCACACTCTTAACAAGCAGCACAGTCACAAGCCAGGGCAGGATGATTTTAACATTGGCCCATCACTCTTCTCCAAGAAGTTTCAAGGTTGAGAAGATTGAGGCACTTTTAAAAGGACAAAGTGTTCATTCTGCTGTAATGTGAAGTTTTCTATACACCAATCCTATCCTTTGTGATGGCCCATGAGCACTTTCATACTGAGAAGGTTTTTGAGTCATGCTCAGGAAAGAGCCATTTGAAGAAAAACAGTGTCTTGCTTCAGCAGGGGAAACATCACATAAGCATTTTTACTACTCTGTTCTTCAGGATCAGATTTTTTTTACTGAAAGAGCTGATAAATTCCCCACTATCTGAGAGATACTACTCATCACATCTAGCCATAAAGTCAGCTTTTAACACTGTGTACAAGGAAATTCAATAGCTGCAGTACTGGATACTGCAATCTAAATACAGAACCTGGAAATATGGGAATTTGGTGTGGGGAAGCCAATTATTTTCCTCTTATGATTTAGTCTATATTATAATTCAAAGTATAAACACAATAATTCCAGCACTTTTTCTTCCAGAGGATATGCACACAGTTTCAGATAACAAGATAATGCTGAGAGGATTCATTTCCTGCAAGCTGTCTTTGTACTGTTTATTGAGCTAAATAAATGTGAGAGATGTGCAATACATAATCACAGAGCACCTCTCTGTGACAAGAGGAGCCCTGTCCTACATGATAACTAATAATGTGGGGGGTTTTTTTGTTCTAGTTTTAAACCAAGAAATAGTGCAATCAGTGGTATGAAAAACAGGAAAAAAAACAACTCAGAATTGTTTCAGCATTCAATTGTGCAGAAATTTCCAAACTAGTTTTGCGATGCAGGCTGTGACAGGGTATGCAGGTATATCTCAGCAGAGGTATTTCATTAATAACTCTATTAAGCATATCAAACATTGATATTTAATTTCATATAAGCATAATATTAAACATAAATGTTTCATTTATAGCTTCCCTGTGCTCAGCACTTGGTGAGGCTGCAACTCGAATACAGTGTTCAGTTTCTGGGCCCCTCCCTGCAAGAGAGATACCGAATTGCTGGTGTGCTTCCAGAGAAGGGCAAGGAAGCTGGTGAAAGGTCTGGAGAATTAGTCTTATGAGGAATGGCTGAGGGAACTGGGGTTATTTAGTCTGGAGAAGAGAAGCTCAGGGAGCACCTTATCACTCTCTACAACTACCTGAAATGAGGACAGAGAGCAGAGGTGGCTGGTTTCACTTTCCAAGTAACATGTGACAGAACATGAGGTAACAGCCTCAAGCTGCTCCAGGGGACGTTTAGATTGTATATTAGGAGAAATTTCTTTACTGAACGGGTGATCAGGCACTGGAACAGGCTGCCCAGCAAAGTGGTGGAATCATGGTCCCTGGAAGTGTTCTAAAACCACGCAGATGAAGCCCTTAGTGACATGGTTTAGCGGTGGTCTTGGCAGTCCTGGTCTTTTCCAACCTAGGTCTTTTCCAACCTAGGTCTTTTCCAACCTAGTTGATTCTATGATTAGGTGAAATTGGTATTTCTTGTGTTGGGTATGCTTAGAGAGTCATGGCTAGTAATTTACCTTTAATTGTTTTTCATGCAAGCCAGTCTTTCTCTCTCCTTTTCAACAGTTAAACTTATACAATTAATTGTCCATTATTAAAGTCTCTACTCTAACCATTCTGTGTCTGAAATAATTCAGAATTGAAAATCCATGTCTAAAAGTAGTATTTGCATAGCAGTGAAGTTTTGCTCTGTAGCTTTCCTATTAGTAGCATGGATACAAGCAAATATGGAATTAGAAGGCTCAGGAAAGACATATGAAGGCAGCCCTCTGATTTTTCTGCTGTAAATCCTAATATAGATTAGTGCAGCTCACTATCTAGACTTGTAAAGCAGAATTTGTGGGTTTTCTTCCACCTCCCATTCTACTGCCTAGATGACACCTGTGCTGGGGCAGAGAGAGGGGATAAAGAGGCATTTGGTGCTGAAGGTTTGACCTGGATTATGATTTTTTTCTCTTTCTGAATGCACCAAGATGCAATTCCAAATCCAACTCAGAAAGCAGGAATTCTATAGCTTGTGCATAGAGCTCTCATCCTCCACCTCACATTGAGCTGTATCGGCACAGTTCTGTTCGTACATGAACAGACTATGTCCCTGTTTTCAGTGGGAGCAGCCTGTAATTTACAATGAAAATAGCAGTCAGTTTGATAAAACATTTCAGATCTCCCCTGAAATGCACTTTCTGCCTTAGTTGCCTCTAATTCAAAAAGGCTGTTTAAAGTAAAAGACATTTTCATGTGTCATTTTACAGACCCAGCAAGGAAACACTTTCATTAAAAAAAAAATTCCCTGTAGTGTCAAATAATCCAAACATTCCTGGAATTCCTGAAAAGGACTCAATGTTTTCAAACTCTGCAGTGCTGTAGATCTTCAGTCTTTTGTAGTAAAAGCAGAAAACATTTGCAGGCCAGCAATCTTACTTCAAGCCTGTAATGAGTAAAGTGTGATTGATAACACCAATTTGTGAGCAGAACTGACACCACAACATCCCAGAGCAACGAGAGGCATCCTGTGCAGGGCTTCCCACTTCTGCAGTGATTACAGTAGTAATCATGAAATTGTTTTGAAAGGATTTCTAAGAGACTGGTATTCCAGTGGAGTCTAGAATCTGATAGAAATAAAAGCTGCTTTCAAATTTCTAGTTCTGAAAATTACTCCTCAGAAGTTACAATACACTTAAGAAAGCTGGGTGAAATAGTTTTCATCCTTCATAGATGGCTCATTACCATATCAGTGACTTGGCAGCAAATTGCAGAGATGTATGCCTCAGTGCCTATTAGTTGGAAAACCCCTACCTAGTGGGCAAGGTACAAACAGAATCTTCCTAGTTCTTCTGGCCTTAGGCATATCTGTACAGCATGTATATCCAAAACCGTAATTTCATCCACACATGTGTTACAACATTAAGAGATTTTCCCTAGCACAGAGATGAAAGGTCATTTTTGAGGAGAGGTGATAAAGCAAGAACATGCTAGGAATTTACAAGTCTCATGGGTTTTTTTATATCTATTCATTTTCTTATTAGCTTACCATACTGTAAAGTTCATGTTGAAGAGAAAGGTCATATTTCACTGTACAGCTACTCTTGAAATAAAATCATCAAGGAAAAATTAAGAATGGGTACAACTGAAAGTGGGATTTCACAGTTGCTTTGTAGTGGTATTTTTCTACATTTGTTGCATTTCCTGGAAAAGGCATTACAAATACTATAGTATACCTAAGATTAATTATCCATTATTTCCATGACTGTCCATAATTATTCTGGTTGTTTGTCTTGGAATGGAGCATGGCTTGCCCTATATCCAGGCACAGGAGACAATGTGAGATGTTTCTTATTTTTCTCCTGACTGCTAGCTGTGAGGTCAGTTGCAAAGAAAAAGCCTCCCTGAATAGCTCCAGTCTCTTCTGCATACATAGACAGGAACGGTTATTTAATATTTCCATGTCTATCAGCACCCTCAGAGAGGTCAAACATCAGTCCACAACCAGTTTTCTTCCTCCTGTTCTGTTCTTTGGACAATGCAACGTTATATTTGATTAACACATAAGCTCATGGACCAGGTTGAGCCCCTTCGCCTGAGCTAGCTCCCAAACCAGCAGAGATCCCATTATATCATTGTGAGGCAGAGGCAAGGCAGAGAGTCAATAACAAACTGACTGAGATGCCATTAGGGACAGGAACTGCTAATAATTTGTCTCTTATCTATTTCCTGAAGTTTAGCTTCCCTTTAATTATTTACCCTAACTTTGAACTGTGAACCAAGAAAAACAGAACCAGTGAAGCCACTGTGCTATCTGCAAAGCCAAACCACTGCAACAACCAAGGTCGATGTGATGAAACTGACAAAATTAAGCTGCAGAGAGCAACCTGTCCATCTCTCTCTCTCTCCAGAGAGAGCTCCTCTCCTCCATACATTCCAACCAGCCTGTGACAGCCTTTGCAATGAGTCACAGTACATGGTGGATTCATCTTCTCCAAGGTGTTCTTTCTGGGAAGGATGTGGAAGTTGATTTGCACTAGATCCTCATGTCACTTATAGTGTCTCAATTACAATGATAGTGTTTCTATAGAGCAGCATTTATTTTGAGATAACCTGATTTGCCTACTGTTTATACCATATTCACAGTAGTCATTTTCACTGATATTTTCCATATATGTTGTCATAGCTCTGAATCACAGCACAATAAAACCAAAGAGCTATGAAACATCTTACCTGCTCTGCCTCATTTTATACTCAGTTGATAGGTCACCATAACTAAATAGTACTGCTTGAAATACCATAGCAGTCCACTACACCTCCATCGTTACAGAGAAGGCAATATCAATCCATCTAAAAAAAAAAAAGAAAAAATCAAAACAAACTTCAGTGATACTTTAAGAATTTTGACTACTCCAGCAATTGAAGATGGGCTCCTCATTCAGTCCACGTACACTTTACTGCTGTTACTTTGCTGCCAAACTTTGGAACAGACTGAGAGTGACAACCCAAATCTGAAATTATTACTCATCCATTTGATTGTTATTACTGTTATTTTTGTTACTCGTCATAGCCATGGTGCTGTGGGCTGTGTCTTAACAGCTTAAATACAGTTATTATGTAGAAGACACTATACTAACCCTGTAAAATGCCCTATCTTTCTGTCTGGCCCCTGATCATCCACAATAAAGTGGATTAAAGTTACACAATTCTGGAGCAGACCAAGAAGGTGGTATGTCCTTCCAGAGATCAGTCTGTACAAGAAATAACACTGAGATTGTCTTACACAGCCTATCAACACTTCTAGCAAAAACTGTGCCTTTGAACATTCACACAACCTCATTGACACACTGCAAAAGGCATCTCAGCAGCTTGCGACAGCATAATTTTTGCAGTCATGCTGAAGAGAAAAGGCAGAGACAATAAGTGACACAGTGACATAGCACAGATCTCAGGGAAGGCCAGGGTCAGAGGCTGCCTAACACAAGCAAGGGGAAGGTGGTTGTCCTGCTGCTCCTGTTCTTGGGGCAGGGCTGGCTCCTTCAGGGCTCTTGCCCAGATCTGCAGACCCAGCCTCAGCAGATCTTTTGCAGTTGATGCTATAAATGGTAATTACAGCCATGAGAGTTCACTCATATGATTGTTTAGTTAACAGTGATTTAGAAATATGCAAATAACATTGAGTGCAGTCAAGAACGGCAAATGAGAGCTCCATCTGCAAATACAGAGTCTGGCTCCTTACAACAAGCACTGGATAAATATAAATGAACCCTACAAACTCAAACTGAGTATCTTGATGTGTACACAGAACTATGTATCAAGAAAAAAATATAATAATCACTGACAAAGAAAAATCATCAACAAGAAGAAAGTATAGATGCCTGGTGCTAGACTACTAACAGATCCATTTGTTGGGTTTTGACCCTGAAATTTGTTTCTTTTCTACTGTTTTTATAGAAATTCTGGTAATATGATTTTTTTAAGACATTTGTGCATAAATTAATAGTATTTTGTGAAATGTTTGGGACCAATGCAATAAAATTTATTTGAAATTAATTTAGTGTAAAGTTGAATCTCTACACCTTAGCAATCAGAAGGAATAAGAGGGAAAAAGCAGGAGTCAATAGGATAATCGATTTCGGATGTTTGTTCTGTTCTGTCCTTACAGAAGGACCACCTGGAAAGCAGTCAAAAATTTTACTGTACTGCATGTTACTATCAATAAAGCAGACAATATTTTGATATGTGGGTTGAACTATGGAATCACCTTAAGTGATATGAGATCTTGTAATATGACAGCAAACAGACTTTAAAACCTCCTTGTAAAAGACTTTTTTTATTACTCTTCAATTCTTTAAAAATGTGAAAAGGCATTTTTACATAGTTACATGCAGACATTCCTAGTACTAAAAATGTCTATTTAACATTTCTGGATGACCTGAAACTGCTAAGATTCATGGGAACTGCCAACAAATTAAAAAAGCTGTACCTTTTATAAATGGTAGGAACTGCGCTGCCCCTTCTTCTGGAACAGGATCTCATTTGCTGGAGCCATTTACTGCATTAACTATTAATTAGGACTACCTTTAAGCTGACATTTTAATTGGTTTTGCTCTGTTTATTCAAAGGTGTTTAACATCAAAAGCATTTTCTGAATGGGTCCTTTAGAGCTCTCTTACAGATGATGATTTGCTCTCCTAAAGTAAAAATAAACAGGTTTCAGAACTTCTTAAAATTACATGTTCAGAATTAACCTTTTGTTCTTAAAGAAATAGGTCACAGAAATAACTAGACTGTAGCCAGCTTCTTGTTAATAACTGGGGAATAGGAGGACATTCTGCATTGAATGAACAGCTCTTCTCCCCAGAAGGGCACAAAGTCAACTGGTAGAGCCATGACTCCCCCTCCCCACCCCCTGCCATAGGTAGAGGTACAGAATCCAGTCTGCAGTGAGATTTGTTCCATCTCACTTGAGCAACTGTTTCTATAACATAATCAGCATTCAAACTGTGTCAGAAGAGTTAAGAGAAAAAAGGAAGGTGTGGGAATCATTATGGGGACATTCAGGAGCTCTCAGCATCTCCACCAAGGCCAAATATTGTGGTGTAAAATGCAACCATGTTTATGCCCTATAATGGAGGCTTACAAATACACACTAAGCACTCAGACCAGTCTTTTATATAATCCAGCATTTCTTCTGCTTCATTTTCGTTCTCTAACACTTACCAGTTTTGCCCTGTACTTTCCCTCCTTCAAGTACAAGCTGTTTCATCCTCATGCAATTTCTTGAAATTTGGGGAAGTCTTTTTCCTCCACACATGTTCCAGAATAGATGGGATCTCTATTTATTTGGTCTATACATGCCAGTAGCAGCAGTTCAAGAAACCATTTTTATTGCAACTCCTCTTTCTTGTTGAAATGCATCTTTGTGAAACACCATGTTAAGATGGTGAACTTCAGGTCATTTTTTGGTTCATTTCACTTAGTATTAAAAATCCTAGGGCCAAACCTACCTATGGTTGATATAGGTGAGATTCCTGTAAGTCAATAATAGCCACTAGCAAGAATCAGTGGCTCTTTGCTGTAATTTATACATAGTTACATTGAACTAAAATGGTGTTCACAGTTTAGCCTTCCACAATTTATCTTTTTTTATGTTTAAGGACTGTCCTTCTTAACTCTGCTGGAATCTACTACAAACTAAATCAGACCACAAAAGCTTACAAGTGAACAACAACCATAATTCAGTGTTTACTGCCTCATACCTTGATCTTGCTATTTTTGCAGCAAAATTTCTTATACACTCTTAAATTAGCTTTCAGTGACATAGCAAAAACCAACATGCAAGTAAGAAAAGCACTGTATTAAAGGGACTACTGAATTTATGATCGGCCCAGCAGAAATCAGGGCAGACAATTCTGATTGGGTCCGAGGCCCAGTTACTAATATCATTTCTACACTATGTTTCACAGTATCTCACCAAGTTTGTAAAATACCTGAAAAGACAGTATTGAAGAAAATAGAGAGCTAAATAAATTAATATATTTATTTATTACTTAAAAATGTGTGTTTTGATTGGCAAAAATATTACTAAAAGCAAGTATTCCCTTTTGTCTTACTCATTAATACTGCATTTCTTTGGTACTTTGCTATTACTCTAAACTCAAAATCCTAGAATTAGAATTGTAAGAGAATAACTGGACTTGGAAGGCTATGCTTATATGTTAGTTTCCTATAAAACTCTGTTTCAGGGATATCTATTTCCTTTTTTGGGTCTAGACGACAGAAATCCACAACGATTTTTTTTTTTTTTTAAATATTACAGTCTGATTTTATTTATTCCCAATCTCAAAAAATTATAATAATTCATTATTATCAGAGGATCAAAGAATCATAGAACAGTTAAGGTTGGAAAGGGTCTTAAGATCATCTAGTTCCAAGCCCCCTGCCAGGGACAGGGACACCTCCCACTAAATACTGTCACCCAAGGCTCTGTCCAACCTGGCCTTGAACACCCCCAGGGATAGAGCATTCACAACTTCCCCGGGCAACCTATTCCAGTGCCTCACCACCCACACAGAAAAGAACTTCTTCCTTATACCCAATCTAAACTTCCCCTGTTTAAGTTTGAACCCATTACCCCTTGCCCTATCACTACAGTCCCTAATGAAGAGTCCCAAACCAGCATCCCTATAGGCCCCCTTCAGATACTGGAAAGATGCTAGGAGGTCTCCACACAGCCTTCTCTTCTCCAGACTGAACAGCCCCAACTTTCTCAGCCTATCTTCATACAGGAAGTGCTCCAGTCCCCCTGACCATCCTCATGGCCCTCCTCTGGACTTGTTCCATCAGTTCCATGTCCTTTTTATGTTAAGGACACCAGAACTGCACACAATACTCCAAGTGAGGTCTCACAAGAGCAGAGTAGAGGGGCAGGATCACCTCCCTTGACCTCCTGGTCATGCTCCTTTTGAGGTAGCCCAGCATACAGTTGGCTTTCTGGACTGCAAACGCACAATGCTGGCTCATGTTTATTTTATCATGGATGAACACCCCCAAGTCCTTCTCCTCAGGGCTGCACTGAATCTCTGCTCTGCCCAACCTGTAGCTGTGCCTGGGATTGCTCTGACCCAGGTGCAGGACCTTGCACTTGACATGGTTGAACTTCATCAGGTTGGCATCAGCCTCCCTCCCAAGCGTGTCAAGGTCCCTCTGGATGGCAGTCCTTCCCTCCAGCATATCAACTGAACCACACAGCTTGGTGTCATCGGCAAACTTGCTGAGGGTGCACTCAATCCCGCCGTCCATGTCACTGACAAAGATGTTGAACAAGACCGGTCCCTGAGGGACATCACTCGTTACTGGTCTCCAGCTGGACATTGAGCCATTGAGCACAACTCTTTGCGTGCGGCCAGCCAGACAGTTGTTTATCCACTGAGTGGTCCACCTATCAAATTGATGTCTCTCCAACTTAGAGACAAGGATGTCATGTGAGACAGTGTCAAACACTTTGCACAAGTCCAGGTAGATGACATCAACTGCTCTACCCATGACCATCAGTTCCGTAGCTTCATCATAGAAGGCCACCAAATTGGACAGGCAGGATTTCCCCTTAGTGAAGCCATGCTGGCTATCACAAACCACCTTGTTGTTTTTCATGTGCCTTAGCATGCCCTCCAGGAGAATCCAGTCCAAGATTTTTCCAGTCACAGAGGTGAGGCTGACTGGTCTGTAGTTCCCCAGCTCATCCATTTTCCCCTTCTTGAAAATGGGGTTATATTTCCCTTTTTCCAGTCATCGGGAACTTCACCTGACTGCCATGATTTTTCAAATATGATGGGCAGTGGCTTAGCAACTTCATTTGCCAGCTCCTTCAGGACCCATGGATGGACTTCATCAGGTCCCATGGACCTGTGCACGTTCAGGTTCTTAAGATGATCTCCAACCAGATCCTCTCCTACAGTGGGCCTAGGGTCTTCATTCTCACAATCCCTGTGTCTGCCTTCCAAGACTTGGGTAGTGTGGTCAGAGTGTTTGCCAGTGAAGACTGAAGGAAAGAAACCATTAAGAACCTCAGCCTTCTCTGAATCCAGGGTAGCCAGTTCTCCTGATAGCTTCTGGTGAGGGCCCACATTGTCCCTAGCCTGTCTTTACTTGCAATGTACCTATAGAATCCCTTCCTGTTACCTTTCACATCCCCAGCCAGGTTGAATTCTAACTGGGCCTTAGCTTTCCTAACCTGGTCTCTAGCTTCCTAGACAACATCCCTGTATTCTTCCTAGGTTGCCTGTCCTTGCTTCTACCTTTTATAAGCCTTTTTTTCCTTTGAATTTTCCTCAGCAGCTCCTTATCAATCCAAGGAGGTCTCCTGGCCCTCCTGCAGCACTTCCTTCTAGTAGGGATGCAACACTCCTGAGCTTGCAGCGGGTGATCCTTAAATATCAATCAACAGTCTTGGGCCCCCCTGCCCTCTAGGGCTATATCCCATGGAATCTTACTGAGCAGGCTCCTGAAGAGGCCAAAGTCTGCTCTCTTGAAGTCCAGGGCAGTGAGCTTGCTGCACGCTCTTCTCACTGTTCTAAGGATCTCGAACTAGACCATCTCATGATCACTGCAACCAAGGCTGCCCTGGAGCGTCCCATTTCCAGCCAGCCCTTCCCTGTTGGTGAGCATGAGGTCAAGCACAGCACCTCTTTGTCGGCTCCTCTATTACTTGCAGAAGGAAGTTGTCTTCCACACGATTGAGGAACTTCCTGGATTGCTTGTGCCGGGCCATACCATCCCTCCAGCAGATATCAGGGTGGTTGAAGTCCCCCATGAGAGCAAGAGTCTGCAAGCGTGAGGCTGTTCCTATCTGTCTATAGACCTCTTCATCCACCGAGTCCTCTTGGTCAGGCGGTCTGTAACAGATCCCCACAATAATGTCTCCCATCGCTGTTCTCCCTTTAACCCTGACCCACAAACTCTCTGTTGACTGCTCACCTGTCCCCAGACAGAGTTCCATACTCTCTAGCCTATCCCTAACATAAATAGCAACTCCCCCCCCCCCATCTGCCGGCCCTGTCTTTTCTGAAGAGCCTGTAGCCCTCCATTCCAACACTCCAGTCATAGGAGCAATCCCACCATGTTTCTGTGATACCAATGTTATCACATCCCTGTAGATGTGCACACATCTCTAATTCCTTGTTTGTTCCCTATACTAAGGGTGTTTGTATAGAGGCATCTGAGCCGAGCTCCAATTGAAGCCGGCTCATTGGCTGGAGCAGCTGGAATATCTCTACATAGCTCTGAATGTTTATTATAGGTGCTGGCAAGTGACGGGGTGTGTTGGGATGGAATGATGCCCCCTCCCCGAACACATCTAGTTTAAAGCTTTCTTGACCAGCCTGCAAAGCCTCCTACCGAAACTGCTCTTCCCCTTTGTTCTCAGACCAGCTCCACCAGCCTCCAGTAGACCTGGCCTCCTAAATTGAGTCCCGTGTTCTAAATACCCAAACCCCTGACTGTGGCACCACTGTTCTAACCATTTCATAACCTGGCCAATAATGAATAATCATGAACTATTATTAAAAAATTCAAGAATAATATGAAATATTTTCTATGACTAATGGCATGCAAGCTGCAAGTGTGATTTTCTAATTTTTATGAGTAATCAGGAATGCTTGACTTCCATCTTAAATTTTTGGCAGTTTGCAAGCATAGTCCTGTAAAACTCAGTTAGTGAAATATTTAATGAAGGGTTATCCTTTGTGAGGCCTCCAATAGACAAGGGAGACTGTAAAGGAGATGACCTCAGATATTTAGGACTCATTACTGATTGTGTCAGCCTGGATCCCAGCCCTACTCAAATGTCTTGTCAGAACTTCACTTGCTTGGCCACTGCATGCTGGTTAACTGAATTCCCGAGGCCTGCCAGATGAAAAAACATGTAGAAATAAGGGTCTGGAGGAAGTTTTAGAAGCAAGGCCTGAAGCATTTGAGCCACAGGCGTTTCTCTTGGCGCTGGAAGCTCAGATGAAAAGCAGGTACCCTGAAGAAAATGTGGCAGTTACAACTAGTGTTTAGGAGTCAAAGTACTCAGATGCATGCCCATATCTCTGTGTGGATTGAGAGAGCAGTAAGTTTTGGAGAAAAATCACACACACAGTCCAAAGCATGCATTTCCCATCTTTAAAATGTTGAACCTCAATTTTACTGCACATTTAACATACTTCAAAAGAAACCTTCACGGTGTTGTAAATACTTCCAAATCTATGCACAGAACAACTCTTTGCTCTTAAAAGCTACTAGAGATTTAAAAACTCTGATGTATATCTTAGTCTCATAGACTACTCAAACTTAAATCCTGTCTGGGCTAGTATTAAGTGTAATAATAAATTTTTTTAAAAAAGAGTGGAAAAAACCTAACAGTTAAAACTTGCCCTGAGGGAAGTTCTTACCTACTCCTGCCAGTTAACATTTAGTGAACCTGTCAGTTTAAATCCTAAAATCATGATGATTTCTCTTATGCATTCTGATTTTCTGTAATGAACCTTGATCTTCTCATTATCCACATGAATATCACATAATCCATTTTTTATCCTTCTAAGCTCTTGATCTTAAAGTTATCTAATGATAAAAAGCTCCAAACGTTTATTGCACATTGTGTGTGGTAACTATTTCAGTTCATTCAAAGTGTGTTACCTTCCCATTAAGCTACATGATCCCATCTGAAAGCATAAGCAGGAGCATCTGATAAACTTTCCTTGCCTATCAATTGTTTTGTAGGACTCTGTTATTCCTCTTCTTTTAACCATCCAAACTATACTACTCCTCCTCCTTAGAATTTCGTATACCAATAGTATTTAAATTTCATTTTTGCCACAAGATCTTCCTGGAGCAGAGTGCCAAAAACTAAGTAAACCAAGGCACTGTACTTGAATGTAAGATACAACAACTTTTGTGGTGCCTCCAACTTCTATAAAGTTAATGTCATATTTTGGAAGGCAGTCACAGGCAAAGTAAGCATCGTGTTCACCAAGCCGTGATTTTGCTCAAATCCCAGAGCCACCATCCTTTTTATCTCTTCAATATGTTGCAAATGGAGTTTGGTACCTGCCCAGACCATGCTGTCAGAAGCGTGCTCAAATGTATGGCACTCAAGCACACTGGGTTTGAGCCTGCATATTAAAAAATATATAGTGCTTAAAATTACCAAGACTCAAACAGCAAAGCAATTGAGCTGCAGAGAGGCAAGTGCTGCAATAATTTTCCATGGTGGAAGCTTGATAATTTATATAATTTATATAATTGTTTTATTGTATTTCATATAATCAAAATGCAGACTGGTTGAAGCCTACACATAAAGCGTAGGAAATTTATTACATTATTTCAATAAAATAAATTGTCTTCATATTTCCTTTTTAGGAAGGTGATTTTACCATGTTGTTATAACACTACAGAATTTCATATTATTATTCATAAATGTGCTGAAAGACTTGATCCTTCCATTTCAAGTTTGCTTTGGGAGAGTAACATTCTTGTGGTGATACATCCTCTGCCATTGCAGTTATAATAATGTGCTACTGGAGAAAGAAACAGCTGAAAAGGATGTGTCTGAGATTCCATTACAGAGTGTGTCCAGAAGAATATTACAGCAGAATACGCATGCCAACTTCTCATCAAGAGGACAGTAGACCACTATAAACCCTTACTTTCTGGAATTTACAATGTGACTGTTTCAAAGAAACATCTATTGCAGGTAGAGAATGAACCTACAGCATTTCAGCAAAGGAAAAACTTATATTGCAGAATTTAACAGCCAATACCTATTTAGCCCTGTTTCATAGAATCACAGAATGGTTTGAGTTGAAAGGGACCTTAAAAGTCATCTAGTTCCACACACACCCTCACGGACACCTTCCCCTAGACATGGCTGATCCAAAGCTCCATCCAACCCAGCCTTGAAGTTGTGGGAACCTGGCCTGGCTTAGTGTAGATTGTCCTGCTGCTGTTCTTTCTCAGTGAATTTTTACCCTTTAATCGAAGGCATTCTTTATTCTTACTAATGAGGAAGTAATTAATCTGGAAACCAGATTAATCAGTTCAGGTATTTCAGTAGATATACATACTGCAATTTCAAGCTTTGCTAGTACTCTATACTCATTTTCAGTATAATTTTTCCTGCTGAGAGACTATATACAGGAGGTTGTGCAGCTAGTCTAAGAATAGTTACATAGGCAAAAAATAGTCTTATACTGTTCAAATACTTAAACTTTTGAACAGCGAAGGTAAAGGAGGGGGGGAAAAAAAAAAAGTTATTTACACCTGATATATGAAACTGTCAAAACCTCATAGCCAACATGGAGGTCCTGCACATCATGTCCCTGAAGAGTTGCAACTGCCTGATCAAGGCCACAGGAGCATCCTGCCTTTGTCAGCCCCAACATGACACCCAGCTCAGCATTTTCCATAGTCCAAGAGTGGCTCCTGGCTGAAGGATGTGTCCATTTGTGGTCTCCCTCCAAGATATTTAACCCTGGCAGGTATGAAGGCACCTTCTATTCAGGGCAGTTTGGTCTAAGCAGACACTATCCTAGTTAGAATAACTACCTCATCTTTTGGTGAATATAGTTGTATGCATTAAGTATCCCTATTTAATTATTTTTAAATATTTGAGATTAATTCCTTTTTAAAAATGAACAACCAAACACATTTAAATGCCATTAGGCAGATATATTCTCAGTGAAGGTGTCTGACAAAGACAAGCTATTCCCAATTTACTAGAGACATCACTTTCTCTTCTAGGGTAAGGCCTAGCAGTTCCTGCTGTGAATGATTAGGTGCACCTTGTAAAACACAGCAAAATATGTACGGATAGTCTGTTGTGTCCACCAAGATGTGTCTGTGGAATAATGGAGACCTGGGGTTGACAGATTGCAAAATCTGGACTTTTGAAGAACTTGGAATCCTCTCCTTTTTGGATTCATCTGTGGCAAGTAAATTTAAACTAAAACATGAGTATACCCAAGGCATATCTGTGCCAACATACCTTCTTAGATCTGAGACCCACTCTCGGTTTAACAAGCCATTTAAGGAAAATTATCAATGTTATGCCATGCTTCAGTGTCAAGAAGGTATAAGCCCAAAGGGATAAACAGCAGTATAAGGGATTTTGGACTGCCTAAAAGATTTATGCATTAGTAATTGATGGCCTGAAAGAAAAGAGACTACACCTCCTGATTTCACACAGCAAGATTTTTTTTTCCAAGACAGAGGAGTCAGAAATTGCATTCAAAACCCCTAGGGAAGGTAGTACATTTCCCACCCTCCCACACCCCCCCCCCCCAACTCTTTCACTGCAGCCACTCTTGTTTTGTATCATTCCAGCTCCACCGACTCCGAGTCCTACAGTACATATTACTTCTTGTGAATGACAATTTTAAAGTACGAAATAGGGAAGTCAGTTACATGCCAAGAACATCCTCAGCTTCTGATGCTGCAGTCAGTAGTATCATGCAGTTACATACCAGATAAATTCAGCAGAGATGCTGGACTCACTGGTGCAGTCTTTCACTAAATATGAGGATCAAACTAGTATAATAATTTATAAGTTTTTAAAAGCTCTGACTTCTAGTACTTACCTGTCTATTCTTATTTTCTAGTGGTAACATACATTCACCTTGTATACAAATTTATGGGGTGTTTTACTAGTTAGTGCTCTACTAGCTGCATAATCAATATTTAAATTTACGTGAAATGCTGCAATACACCACTAATGCTGTAAAATTCGTACATTTGCTGTTACTAGAAGTTGACACAATGATGTGAAATTAAGCAGACAACGTCCTACCTTTCCTAGAGTATAACTTTCCCAAATATTAAAATATATACTCCCAGACAACCTAGAAAAATATGTGCGTCATCTGATGTAGCTCTCAATGGCATGTAAGCCATTCCCATGCTAAAGCAAACTGGAATCACATGAAAGTTGTCTAAATGAGGCTAATAGATCAGAAGGATTATCTAAACAGTTCTGTGAAGAATTACAATGCGTCTAAAATATTATAAAATGTGCCTACAAGAAAAGGAAAAGTAATGCCATTTGTTTCCTAGTGCTTTCATTCACATTAGTTTTAAATTATGTCTAAAAGGGCTTTTTCCCACTGCCCCCTTGAAGACATTAACATACAAAATAACCATGGTCTGTCTCTAGAGAAAAACCCTAGGTTTTCCCATGTTAATTTATTGCTCTTCTGGGTCACCTTAAAACACAGGCTAAATAGCTTTATTCCTAGGACACATACTTGAAAGGGTTCCTGCACTATTTTAATCTACTAGAAAAAAAATGCATTAAGTCATTTTTCAAGAAGTTACAGCCATTTTTGTCCTGGAAGTGGTCACAAGGGACAAGCATAACTTATATTTCAATTCTTTAGATCACTCATTCAACTTTCTTGGATAATACATTTGAAAGGAAACCAAGAAGGAGAACAAAGCTGTTTACCTTTCCTTCCCACCTCCCTCTCAGCCCCCTGACCCCCAACTCCCCCCCCCAGTTAAAAAAAATTTTAGAGCCTGAGGAATCAAGAACATAAGTTGCTACAACATAAGTAAGAAGAACCTCAAAGCCACCTAAGTAGAAACTTCTAGCAATTACCCCATGGCGAGTCATCCACCTTCATGTTACAAACAGAAGTACCTATTTAGTCTTCCTGCACTTCTATTTCACATATTTGCTGAAAGGCAAGTCTCACACAGTGTTTTTATCCATGGATACCCATTAGCACAGCAACATGGAGCCCAGTGAATCAACCTCTACAAGGAAGGAGCACAGTCAAGCACAATATGTCACTATTACTGAATCAGCATATTTTACTAATCATCCCAATTTTTCCAAGACAAAAGAATTAAAAAGGGATTTTGTTAGTGGTGGGTGGTTGATTTTTTTTTTTTAGGCCTTTTTTTTTGTGGTCTCTTTGGTTGGGTTTTTTCCAAGTTTCCATTTGGTGATTACAATGCAAACATTTCATGATGGCAAGTCAACTTTTCAGTGTACAAAGCCAGTCATATCATAGCTCAATGTATGTTTTAGACTAAATGGTGGTAGCTACAGAATTAAGTAGTAGAACAGGAAGCAATAACAGAGTCTTTTACAAATCTACCCATGACTTATTGGGTAACATCATGTAACCTACAGGTCAACTCAAAACAGTTACCAGCCCCTCCCTGACTTAGATCAAATTACACATTCTCTTTGAACCTCAGTTGTTATTTTGTGGGCGAGGAAAAAGAAGGCAAAAGAAGAATGTGAAATGAACATTTAAATGGTTAAACCTTCAGAGATTTCAATTTAACTTTAAGCCACTATATCTAGCCACTTTAGAGTTAAGATTAGTCATGTCTTGGAGAAAGGTAGTACCTGTAAAACCCTGAATTGAGCAGCACTGTATTTCTAGGTCTTTTTAAGATTATAGCTCAGGCAACTTTCATTGTTCATTCACTGCACTCACAGTAAATCTTGGAGAATAGCCTATATATTGCACAGTGTAGATTGTACCAGAGCTGGTAATAACCCTTCACACATGGCAGCTCAAAGTTTCAAGAAGTATTAATTTAGTATAACAGTGTTCTACTGAAGGCCGTATATTCCTAATCAACAGTGTGGCAAAAGACAGAATTTTGTTTAGCCCATATTTTCTTTTAACAGGTCAAAACAGAAAAGACACACTGTTGATTAGTTTGCAAGACTTTTTTTTTTTTCAGTTCTCTTTCACTAAGCACAGAAGTATAAAGCAAGCTACATTAATTCATCCTGAAGAAAAAATAAATGAAGCTTTCAGTTGGCTTAAGCACTGTTACAAAATTATGTCTATTCCTTATACATGTAGACATATACATGTGTGTGCACACCTGGTCCTCAGCCGACATAAATAGATGTGGCCTGTTTAAGAAAATAACTGGCAGCCTAGGTGTCAATAGCACAACACAACCAACTACTATAAATTTTATCTTCAGAATGATGCATCTTCCAAACAAGCACTAACTGTGATAAACACAAGATCCCTGCGATTGCTTGAAGCACTCCACTCTGTGGAGTAGTGCAAGCCTCCAGCTATAAGGGATTTTGTTTTGCACAGTTCACCCTGCCCTCCTTGCAGATCAGGCGCACAAGAAGCAGCCATGCCTATAGCACACTTCATCAGAGCCTTTTCTCTTTGTCCTTCCCTGAGGAGGCATAGTTTGAATGAGATAATTGAAATATCTTTATGCTGCTCCTAGTCAGAAAAGTCAGAAAAAGAAGAAAAAAGGATTAATGTGTTTCCTTTCTTACTATACAATCTCAGAGCAGCAGAGTTTTGGGCCTTATACCTTGACAAGAAAGAAATACACATTTTATTCCTGAAAAATTTTCTTCAGCAATCAAACCAGCACCTGCTTTGTCTAGTAATTATTCATTGCCTCACTCAATTATTCACTGCCTCATTCAAGGCTCATGTTTACGTAGAGACAAAAGTTGCACCATGAAAGCATTTAAGATGCTTTGTAAGAAGACTTGGTGGATCAGACCAGTGAAAAGGATAAACCAAATGTGTCAGAAAAAGGGAGGAGGATTAGATTTTTCAAGGCTTACTTGGAAGACGATATACTAAAGCAAATTTTTAACATTACTACTCCAACACATATACATTAAAAAAGAAGCAGTTTTAAAAGGCAAATCTCTGCAATAGCTGCAAAACCAATTAAACCAAAAAATAACTTTTGCCCTTTAAAAAAATAACTGTATAAATGACTGTATTTGTAAATTATTTACACTCCCTTTAGCAAAAATTGAAAAGAAAAAGTTATAGACTTAACATTTTCTTTTGGTTACCATAAGCTGTATGGAACCAAATAGCATCCTCACAGTAAAAATTACATGCTATAGAATAAGAGAACAGATAAAAATAAGCCATTCTACAAACTCTACAGCACTTCTTCTCTTCCTGTTTTTATAAAACCCAGCAGCTCTTTCCACCTGAGTGTTTTCACTCCTCTAACCAATTTCAGCTGCCCAGGGACAGAGTCCCTCCATTTGTTTCATTAAGGTATTAACTACAAACCCTTGGGTTGGTTGTGCACAGCTGCTTTGGGTTGCCACCAGCAGCGCCCAAGGCTCCACTGCCTGAATGCTGCAGGTCAGTCAGTTCCCCGCAGGCTCTGGGGTTACTGGGGTAAAGCAGGATGCATGCCAAACTAAACCCATGTAACTAGACTCTACCAGCAGGTTGGTGGGTTTCTAAATAGCCAAAACATCAAAATGTCACTGTCTTGGAGTATACTTGGCAAAGTGCCACTTCCACCAGCACCAGTAACTCCAGTGTTCCATCCGTTATGTTGAATGCCTAGGGCAGAAAAAGCAGCAGCCTGGAGACAGATTTGCCTTTTGTGTAAGTTTTGACATGAGAAACGGCAAACATCTGACATTTGCAACCCACAACCAGCAAACACCAATAGTTTTCTTTGCCACAGCCAGTGCAACATATTTCCCCCTAATTAAGCTCTCAGACCTAGCCTGACTTCACATCAGAAAAGTGATGTTTGCAAATGGAACAAATGGATCAGCTGGCACCTCACCTTACAGCTCAAGGCCAGGTTGGCAACAGTCCCCAGGATTTCCACACCCTCCTGTTGCATGTTCAGCTGCAGAAAAGATGATTTAAGCGAGGGAAGAAATACAGGGTAGCATTTCATTCCCAAAGGTATTATTTCAGCAGGGCCAGTGAAAATTTGTTAACTTTAGGGATGGCTAGAGAACACATGTAAAAGAACATATGCAGAGTCGGATCTGCTCCTGCCAATATAAATGATAGTAAAGAAAGTATGAACCTCAGTTTTGGTTTATTTGTTTTGCTTTACCCAAATTCCACAGTTTTCAGAATTTTCTGAGCAGCATTTAAATCTCTGCACACCACATTATCATAGAATCATAGAATGGTTAGAGTTTGAAAGGACCTTAAAATCTTCTAGTTCCAACCCCTTGCCATGGGCAGGAGGTATGCCTCACACTAGACCATGTTGCCCAAGGCTCTGTCCAACCTGGCTTTGAACACTGCCAGGGATGGAACATTTACCACTTCTTTGGACAACCTGTTCCAGTGCCTCACCACCTTCACAGAAAAGAATTTCTTCCCTGTATCTAACCTGAATTTCCCCTTTTTATGATTAAACACGTTACTCCTTGCCCTATTGCTACAGTCCCTGATGGAGAGTCCTTCTTTGGCATCCTTGTAGGCTCCCTTCAAATCCTGGAAGGCCGTTATAAGGTTTCCACTCAGTCTTCTCTTCTCCAGGCTGAACAGCCCCAAATTCCTTAGCCTGACTTCATTCAGGAGGTGCTCAAGCCCCCTTGTCGTCTTCATAGCACTCCTCTGGGAAGCAGAAGATGCAAGATTTTCAGTATCCAATGATATCAAAGAAATACAGGACAGATCTCATTAAAATCAGATTTTCTAATTTCTGGTGCATTTGTTTTCAGCACCTCACTAAGCCCTTAAGCTGGTCATACTGAGTACACAGGTTTTGAAAACTAATTCATGATTTGCGTAGCAATGACACAAAAGTCAGTAATCCAGTGTTTTAACTTAAATGTCTTTAGAAACCAGTCACGGCACCTAGAACATGTATTATATTTTTAAATTAAAAAGTGAGCAAATGCATACATGCTTATAGTAGACTGTATAGTCAAGCTTCTAAGGTGCTACTCCTCTGAATAATGGTTAAAAATTTATTTAACCCAAGAGCTCAACAGGCTCTGCAAGGACTGCAGAACACTGAGGTGACCAAATCAGCTTCTGTGTGACATAGGAACATTTTGCACACCAATTTCATTTTACATCTGTAGCAATAGCAATATATCTACAGTAGTGTGGAAGCTGGAAATGGGTAATTTCCTTTGCAGAATGCATTGGATTGCTCTTTAACAATGTCATGGGTTCAGCAGCAGCAGTCATTTTTCTGCTTCTTGGTAGCTGGTGTAGTGCTGTGTTTTTGATTTTGGGCCTGGGAACAGCGCTGATAACACCAGTGTTTCGGTTACTGCTTAGTGATGGTTTGGTCTGGCCAAGGACTTTCTGAGTTTCATGCTCTGCCAGGGAGGAGGGGAGCCAGGAGGAAGCAGAGACAGGACACCTGACCCAAACTGACCAAAGAGGTTATTCCATATCACAGCACGTCATGCCCAGGATGGAAAGCAGACAGCAGAGACCCGGAAGGGTGGGGGGGCACTGCGTGGTCTGGCTTGGTTTCAGGTGGTGAGAAACTGTATTCTTTCCTTGTATTTGCCTTGTCATTATTATTATTGGTGGTAGCAGTAGTGATTTGTGTTATACTTTAGTTACTAAACTGTTCTTATCTCAACCTGTGGGAGTTGCATTCTTTTCGATTCTCCTTCCCATCCCTCCGGGAGCGGGGGGAAGAAAAAGGGGGAAGTGAGGAGAGAACGGGCTGCGTGGTTAGAGAGGCTTAAACCATGACAAACAATTACCTGGATTAATCTACCAGAAAATGTTTTGTTGTAGCAAAGGAAACCTGTGGGAGTATTATGTTTTGGCACAGGCAAGAAATGCCTGGGTGCAAGGTGGGTTGCAGAGGGAATGTTGGCTCAGGAGCAGTCTGGGTGAAGCTAACTGCACTGGGAAGTTCTGATGGGACTGCAGGGTCCCCAGGTGTGGGGTGGGAGTGGATGGAGACCAGAATGCTGCACAAGGCTGGCGGCTGCTGAATTTTCATTAAGACAGACAAATTGAAAGAGTGACATCTCGACATCTCCAGCTGCCAGGTACACACCATGTTCTAAAAGATTTTTCCCAGGAGCCCACTGCAGCAGCAGGGTTTACAGCTCATACAAACCAAACAATAATGCCTGTGTTTTAAAGTCAATGATTTGCATTCACTATTACATTTCACAGCTCATCATATTACTTCTGTTTTTCTTTGCTCCACTGGCATAATTCCTTATCCCTGTCTTCTTAAGAAATGTAATGATACTTTCTGAATTCTAGTATTTCCTTCAGTCACAATACTTCTGATATAGCAAGTGCAAAGACACTTTGCTAAAAAGCATCAACAGTGATTGATTCTGATTTTGCACGAAGTTGCACCATTTCTTTAAAGTTGAGGCTGTGAATGTGTGGCAAATAGTTCCTGTTTTGTCTGGGGAGGAAAGCACCTAGTAGAAAGAGCTCTGTACAAAGCTAAGCTATATATGTTTGCTAAGCTATGTACCAAGCTGTACGTATTTCCTCTGCTGCTGTCTACAGCTAGTAATTAGCATTCATTCATTCACTGCATTTTTCTTTTCCTACTCTGTTCTCACTTTGCTGTATTGTGCTGTCTACACTTTTCCTGATATATTTCTATTTACCTAAAATTTATAACCTATTGCACTAACACACTCATCTGTTACATCTCTCTTATAAATTCTTAATTGCTGATGCTTTTGTCATTTTTTTTTTTTTGTGCTACTTTTTTCCATGTAATTGCCTCCACATCTGTACACAACTCTTCAATTTCTTATCACTTATTATGCGCAGAAGAACAGCAGAATTGTTCTTTTTCCACAGCTGTGTTAACCTGGCACTTTCGGGATATTTGAGCCCATGTGGAAATACCTCAGGTTTTAAGAAAAAATAAGTATATGTGGGTTTAGTTTTCTTTACTTAGTAGTTGTAGATAAACAACAACTTTTCCAAAAGATTACTTCAGAAAGTAGTAAAATTTTGTCTCTATTTTTGTCCAACTGTGAGGAAAAGGAGAATTTTGGTCTCATTCTTCATATTATATTGATGTTGCAGCATCAGCACCCTGCAGAGATGGACTGTGCTGGGAGCACTATGTATGCTGTGAAGTGGGAGGTGGAGGATAAGGACCAGGGAATGACGCCCTCCACTTTTGGGCATCATCCCAACTATAAAAGCTTATATTGCTTGTTGATATACTTCCGCATAATGAAAAAATGAAACTAAAAGGCGAGCTGCCACCATGCTTCACCCATCAGAGTAGTACAGTATTTTGTTTTGCTCATACTTCTGCTTCAGGCAGGAAGAGTTCCTGTATCTGACCATGTTCCTTCAGACCAGGTCTTGGAAAAAAAAAAATCCATCATGGGATCAAGACAGCACAGCCCCTTGGGCAGCTGGTCCCAGGGGCTCTTTTGTGAGGAAGGGGCAATCCAAACTTGTGAAACACTGTTTCTTCAAGAAGAAAGGAGAACCAGTAATAAGAAACAAGTGTAACCTCTTAGTCAGTTTGCACCGGTAACTCCAAAATGAATCAAAGTATTAGCTTCCAGGATGTTTGGACTGTTGGTGTTTTAAAAAATATTATTTTTAGCCCTGAAGCTTAAAATGGTTTTAGGCAGAATTCACATACCTGAATTTACCAGCCAAATCCTGAAAACCTCTGCTCAGCTGCATTACCATGGAAATGAGAAATTTTCTGGAGTCCATAAACTTTGTTGGGAATGGGCTGTTTGCACCTCAGAGGAGTGGGCAGACAGTGAGGAAAATTACTTTCTCTGCCCCAGCCCCCGTCTCCAACCTCATGGAGAGCCAAGAGTCACCTACTCCTTTAGATCCAGCCCTAAGCATCCTAAATATGTGGAAAAGAGCAATCAAAGCCCAAAGCATTAGTCTAAGATTCCCACAGTACGATTTATTGCAGTGACTTGCCAACATTGTTATCTGCATTTAACCTTCGCTTCTCTCATAACTGTATTTCTTGAGGCAGGACATTTCTAACAGGAGCTTTATTGTCATTCTCCGTTGGTATTACAATAAACAGGCCTCCCTAATCAGCATTCCCTTGGTGCAAAGCCCAAAAGCAATCTGCTCAAGATGGGATGAAACCAGATGAGATCAATACCAAAATGTTTTCACAGACTCAATCTGGCAAGGTTAGTGTGGATAATATCAATAGATAAAGATCTAACTTTAACACACATGACAAGAGGATGAAAATAAGTGTGTAGTAATGTGGTATTTTAAGTTTTATAGTTGTGGACTTAAAAAAATTATAGGAATCTGTTGTGTCCCTAATAAAAATGTTTTCCCTAATAATGTTAAAAATATACTATAGTTATTACAGATATTAAGGATAAATTATAAAAAATATAAAATATCTACTGTACTATTTTAGGTGTAATCACTGGTTTTCTATATAAACCTATGCCCCTTTGGAAATCTTGCTCTTCAAAAGTAATTTCAGGTTTTGGATTGTCAGTTAGAGGCAGAATGGGAGCAGAGACTGGGTTGATGGGGGAAAGAAGGAGGTGATCACACATTAGGAGCCAGACGGCTACACTGGGCTCCCTCCACACCATCACAGTGTTGCTACTCTGCTGGGGAAGAGGAGAAAGTTTGCAAAAGGATTATAAGCATGTAGTGTTTAAGTAACACCTGGAATTAATTTCATTTGCATCTTGTAATATTACCCTGGCCTAGGTCCCCTCCTCCCAAATGTCAGGATAAATTCATTCTGTGTTTTTTCATATTCATATATATATATATGCACAAATGGAGTGTGGACAAGATCTTAGTTTCTGATAACAGAGCTACTTCTGGAAAATATCAGTGAATGTTGTGTATCAAGTTTAGAAACTGGACCTTTGCCACTATGATCTGAATGTAACCTTAAAAAGCTAGAATGTCCATAATCCTGCCTAAGGAAAGTGTTTTATGAGTAACCACTAATACTGTACATCCACACCTGTCAAGCTGAAGCAGGACAAAACTGTTATGAAAATAGAGTTCTCACCTTTTAAGAGATTAAAAAGACAGGCTGAAGAACAACAAATTAACCACTGTAAGAAGCACTCGACAGTGTCCATCCTGGTTCATTTGTATACTTGTCTGAAATGCTTTGCGGACTCAATAAAGTCATGTTTTGTGTGAGTGTGTTTAAATAAATTCAGCAAACAAAAAGACAAATTTTCACTCCATAAACTTCAAAGACAACAGATTTGCAAGAAGCTCTAATGTCATCACCCTTTCTGATAAGCCACGAGAAAACACATGTTGTTAAACACTTGGGATTCATACTGTATAAATCAGCCCCAGACAGAGAAACAGTGACAGGTCTTGCAGAAAGCATCGCCTGTTTGTCCCCAGTAATGAGGCTGAGCAGCAGCTCCTCTATGCTCTAAATACCCAAACAGCAACGTGAACCTGGGACTTTAAATTATAGTTTTTGTTTGTATCTGACCAGTGTATAAATTTGATTTCATGCAAATATTTTGGATCAGATTAGTTGATAGCAAAACAGAGCTGGAATACTAATGTTTTTTGGCTGTGTATACAGAAGATGAAAACTCATTCAATCCAAGGCAAAGTGTCAGCTTTAATAAAGTAATGTCATGCTATACCTCTCCCATAGCTGGCCTATAGTGACATGAAAAATTATGATGGTGGAAATGCAGAACTTTGCAGATATAAATAACATGAGACTGTGTTATAAAATTTCCAACTGGGGCAGAGGAAAACTGTAAACATATATTAAGTATCTGCAGTGAAGGATATTATTGCCACCTATTGACAACAGAAGCACCCAAAATAATATAACCTGTTTGCTTCTATTGAATTGAAATTACTCCATGGTAGCTTTACAGCAGACTATTCCCATTGGTTTTGTATGGCAGAGGTTACAGGTATTGTCAATAGCGTAAATGACTGGATTTAATGAATATGACCCATCAGAGGATATTTAAAACTAAAAATATAACAGAAAAACAGAAACCCAACTGTAGAGTAATCCAACACACCCTGTGAAACCAGGAGTGAGGCTCATGAGCCAGAGCATATAGTGCCACTAACACCCAGAGGGGTAGAACAGATGCAGTGGAGGAGGACTCTTTTAAGTCCATGTAGTGATGGAGAGAACGTTGTCATCTGTTTACAAGAGCAAGTGCATTTCTTCTCTGGGAATTGTCCATAGTGCTCCAGTTGGGTGGCTACCCAGAGTCCCTTCACTTGTTCCCTTGCTCTGAGACTGCTCAACTGGAGACATCTCATGCGCTTCTTGAAAATTTTTTAAAATATTTATTAGAAAATGAACACAAATACAAATAAAATAAAAAATAAGCTGTATTCACCCATATAATATCTAAAATCTGGGTAATTACTTAGCCAGAAAAGCTAGTCTTGTACTTAGGCTGATTTTAGCCCAACTGCTACAAGAACAGCCTCACTGTGACAGTCTCCTGTTCTTTTTTTTGTGTCCTTTTAGCATTTCAAATATGAAAACCCCTCCCACCTCTTCTTGTCAAAGACTCAGTTATATTATTAGGTACTTCAGTATGATTCATTCTTGACAGCCCTCTGATTTTTTATCTAATTTGGGTCAGACAGTGCAGATGGAGACCAGTATCCTACCCTATCTTATTGAGTCCCCAAATCCATTCATTATTCAGTGGAAATCCAAGCACAGAAACATCTCTTTCACTCGTCTTCCAAGAATAAACTCTTTGAACCATATGCATTTTAAGAAGCACAATCTTTGGTATGTAACTTCATGAAAACTGAAATCTAAAAAGGCTAGAACAGTTTTTTGCTTTACAACAGTTTTTATACTGACTTTTCTCTAGTTATTAAAAAGTAGTCATTATTACTTGGGTGTTATCTTTAGAATAGACAGAAATGACCTGGGTTTGGATTTGCTGAAATGAGCAGCTCCAGAGAGGACACCTTCAACACCTGAGCGAGAGGAAACAGCAACCAGAAGCCTCAGTTCTGAGTGGTGAGAGCTACCGAGGGAGCCTCAACCCCTCGCTACGCCTTGCCCAGGAGCTGGCAGCTCCGCTGATGTGAGCAGAGACTCACAGGAGACCTCCTTGGATATATAAGGAGATGCTGAGGAAACTTATAGGGGAAAAACAAGCTTATAAAAGGTGGAAGAGAGGACAGGTGGCCTGGGAAGAATACAGGGATGCTGTCTGGGAACCTAGAGACCAGGCTAGGAAGGCAAAAGCCCAGTTAGAATTAAATCTCACAAGGGATGTGAAAGATCACAGGAAGGGATTCTAGAGGTATGTATCAAACAAAAGACAGACTAGGGATAACGTGGGTCCTCTCCGGAAGCTATCAGGAGAAAAGGCTACCCTGGATTTGCAAAAGGCTGAGGTTCTCAATGACTTCTTTGACTCAGTATTCACCGGCAAGTACTCTCACCACACCACCCAAGTCTTGGAAGGCAGATGTAGGGACTGTGAGAATGAAGACCTTAGGTCCACTGTAGGAGAGGATCAGGCTGGAGATCATCTTCAGAACCTGAATGCGCACAAGTCCATAGGACCTGATGAAAACCACCTGTGGATCATGAAGGATCTGGTGGATGAAGTAGCTAAGCCACCGTCCACCTTATTTGAAAAATCATGGCAGTCAGGTGAAGTTCCCAATGACTTGGAAAAAAGAAATATAACCCACAGTTTTAAGAAGAGGAATATGGAAGACCCAGACAACTACAGCAAGGTGGTTGGTGACAGCCAGCATGGCTTCACTAAGGGGAAATCCTGCCTGACCAATTTGTTGGCCTTCTATGATGGGGCTATGGAACTGATGGACAGGGGTAGAACAGTTGATGTCATCTACCTGGACTTGTGCAAAGCATTTGACACTGTTCCACATGACATCCTTGTGTCTAAATTGGAGAGACCTCAATTTGATAGGTGGACCACTCGGTGGGTAAAGAACTGGCTGGATGGCCGCTGCACTCAAAGAGCTGTGGTCAATGGCTCCATGTCCAGCTGGAGACCAGTAATGAGGGATGTTCCTCAGGGATTGGTGTTGGGACCAGCCTTGTTCAACATCTTTGTAGGTGGCATGGACAGTGGGATTGAGTGCGCCCTCAGCAACTTTGCCGATGACACCAAACTGTGTGGTTCAGTTGATATGCTGGAGGGAAGGGATGGCATCCAGAGGGACCTTGACACGCTTGTGAGGTGGGCTGATGCCATCCTGATGAAGTTTAACCAAGCCAAATGCAAGGTCCTACACCTGAGCTGAGCAATCTCAAGCACAGCTACAGGTTGGGCAGAGAAGAAATTCAGAGCAGCCCTGCAGAGAAGGACTTGGGGGTGTTGGTCGATGGGAAAATGAACATGAGCCGGCAGTGTGTGCTTGCAGCCCAGAAAGCCAACCGTATCCTGGACTGCATCAAAAGGAGTGTGACAAGCAGGTTGAAGAAGGTGATCCTGCCCCTCTACTCTGCCTTTGTGAGACCTTACTTGGAGCACTGTGATAAGTGGTCTGAAGCATCTCCCATATGAAGACAGGCTGAGAAAGTTTGGGCTGTTCAGCCTGGAGAAGAGAAGGCTGCATGGAGACCTCATAGCAGCCTTCCAGTATCTGAAGGGGGCCTACAAGGATCATGGGGAGGGACTCTTCATTAGGGACTGTAGCGGTAATTGGTTAAAACTTAAACAGAAGGAGTTTAAGTTAGATATAAGGATGAAGTTCTTTCCTGTAAGGGTGGTGAGGTACTGGAACAGGTTGCCCAAGGAAGCTGTGAATGCTCCATCCCTTGCAGCCTTCAAGGCCAGGTTGAACAGAGCCTTGGGTGACATGGTTTAGTGTGTGTGATGTCCTTGCCCATGGCAGGTGTGTTGAAACTAGATGATCTTAAGGTCCTTTCCAACCTTAACTTTTCTATAATTCTATGATCATTCTTTGAATTATCTGTGTCATGGGACTGAACGTGAGTATATGTGAATCATGTTCCACTTCCTAAGGAAAGGTTGGATTCACTATTCAACATCTTGGGAAATCGCATTATTATTTTTTACTATTTATTTTTTTTTAAAAACCCTGTGATCTCAATATTAACAGGATTTGGATTACAGTACCCAATGAAAAAGAGGAACCACATTTTTAGGAGGGAAGAGTTAATAAATTAACAACTTGAACTATTATTTGGAGAACAAAGAAACAAATGTTTCCCAGTCAAATTTAAGAAAGACATTAACTCTTTTAAGGAAAATAAATCTTTTGGTTTGGTTGTTTTTTTTTTTTTTTCTTGAAATCAATGCCAAAGCAATGATCAACACCAACCTCATACACAACGCAGGACATAAACCTCATTGAGTAAAATTATTCTTTCTGAGAAAATGTGCTGTGTTTTACAAAATGTTCACAGTGAGAAGAAATACAAAATGATCCCTGAGATGTTTCTTCACGTTAACCACTCCTGTTGTTAAAAAGTTGCATCTGCTGAGTATGATGGTGGCTGGATCTACTGCTGACTGATCAATCTCATTGTATTTTTCTCTACAGTCAAATTTCTCCGTCTGATATGACTAATACTACATTACTCACATGCTTTTTTTGGAGGTTACACCATGAATCATAAGCCCTCTGAGTTTCTTATTCCCAGAACCAAGCTAGAAATTGGCCACCTTGCTCTCCTCAGCTGTAAGACCACATTCAATAATACTGTATTAAGAGTTGTTTTAGTAAGCCCAGTTTACTCATCAACCCAATGAAGTCCTCTTTGCTCTTTATGACCCAAAAGAGCATTCACACCTTTCTCAGTATAAATTCTTTCTGACTGTTTGCTTGGCTCATATTTTTTTCCAGCTCTATGGGATTTTTAAAGTGAAAGGGTCTTGGACTTCATTCTGGTTTTGCATATTAAATATAATCAGCTGAAGATGATTTGTAAATTCAAGATGTAACTTTTAATTTCCTTGGTGTACTTCATTGTATGTGCCAAGAAACACTCTGCTTTTCAATTTGAAGATGCAGCATGTTTTGAGTTCAGACTTACCATCTGAACTCAGTGAAATATGGGCAGAATGATGTTCCCATGCTGTACAATTCAGTCTGGAGCATCATATGATGACAGAAGATGCATTGGTTTTTGGTTGTTTATATTTCCATCTTTCACAGCATAATTCCCTCTGATATAAACAGAATATTCAGGCCATTCAGTTGTGGTCCTGGGACCTGTTGCACACAGCGATGCTGTCTTTCTCTTTGAGGCTACTGATCCATAAGTATTTTACTCCTGAGGTAGGGAAGAATTAATATCACTTTTGTGATAAAATGCCACCCTTCTTGCTTTTTCTCCCTGTCATGGTTTAAGCCTCTATAACTCATGCAGTTGCTCTCTCACTCACTCCCCCCTCTTTCTTCCCCCTGCTCCGGGGGGGATGGGAAGGAGAATCAAAAGAATGCAACTCCCACAGGTTGAGATAAGAACAGTTCAGTAACTAAAGGATAACACAGGACCACTACTGCTGCCACCAATAATAATAATGACAAGGCAAATACAAGGAAAGAGAATACAACTGCTCACCACCCGATACCCAGCCCGACCACACAGTGCACCCCCACCCTTCCAGGTCTCTGCTCTCTGCTTTACATCCTGGGCATGACGTGCTGTGATATGGAATAACCTCTTTGGTCAGTTTGGGTCAGGTGCCCTGTCTCTGCTTCCTCCCGGCTTCCCCTCCTCCCTGGCAGAGCATGAAACTCAGAAAGTCCTTGGTCAGACCAAAGCACTACCAAGCAGTAACTGAAAACACTGGTGTTATCAGCGCTGTTCCCAGGCTGAAAGTCAAAAACACAGTGCTGCACCAGCTACCAAGAAGGAGAAAAATGACTGCTACTGCTGAACCCAGGACACTCCCCTAAATGATTAATCTTAAATAGGTTCTTACTATTGCCATGCCAGCCTTGCTGGCAGGTCTCAGTAACAAAAAGTGGGTCTAATTTAGGTTTATTAATGAGTCATTCCAATTACCCTTCCTCATTACTCTCTCAACATAAGCTATTTGATATTTTTTCCCATTTTCTGATCTTTTATTTCTTCATTTTGATTTTCACTATCTTGATTTTCTGCAGAAATTAATGCTCATTTATCCCTCCTTTCCATTTATTCTCTTCTTTTGTCATTACATGAATGCTTCTCTGCCTAACCTCACCTGGCTGGTCCTTTCAGCTTCTCCCTTTGCATGGTGCAGGACACCTCTCCCACTTTCCCCACCAAAGGTGTTGCAACATTCTCCAGATCAGGGAGGGATCACACAGACTCCCAACAACTTTTTTTGCTCTTTTCCAGTGTGTAACTGTGCTGTCTGCAAAAATAAATAACTCCACTGACATCAAGCTTCAAGGCCACAAAATAAAATGACAGCAATGATTTCATCCAGCTATAGGGTTTCTGAACAGGAAAAAAAGAAAAACAATAACAAAACCAAACACAAAACCCTAACTCAAAACCTACATAATGAAGTGGATTCTATTTATTTGAATGCAGGATAACTGCTCCCAAGAACATCCACACTAAATACCTTGAACAATTGCTGTGCCTCCTGCCTCTCTACAGTTCAATATCTCAATTACACATGCTGTGGAGGAAGGATGTCTTGAACATCCTGAGATGTGCTATTATGCTCCAAAGGTATCACTATTGTTAGTTTTTGAAGAGAGATGAGGAATCACAGAAACAAATGAGCATCCTTCTAAGACACCAAAACAAGGTAATTGTTGCCGCAGTCTTGAGGGGACTGAATTAATTCACTTAAGCTTCACACATTTCCTGACCTGGGTTCAGAGCAAGGGCAGAGGAAAACAATTGAAGTGTCTCTGTTTTTGTAACTGGTTTGTATAATCCTCAAATGTTCAGTGACAGGCTTTCCATCTACAGAGGAAAGCATTTCTGTTGTCTTCCAAAAATACCATATAAAGTGCTCAGTTAGTTATTTTTCTGTTTGAAAGAGTGGAGAAGTGCATCATGCTACCCATGCCATCACCATCAGAGACATAAATAAGCTTTTACAGGTACTTTTTCAGGAAGGTGCAAATTTGCATGCTCCAAGTCCAATTGCAAAGCAAACTCAGCATCTGTCAAATCATTGCAACATAGGAAAACATTTCAATATTTGCTTAAGTGCTTGCTGGTTTGTCAGCTCATTTATTTCAAATAATGTGTCTACTAGAGGACTGCCATAACTATGAGAGAAGAGAAACTGAATGGTAGTACTAAAGACAAAATGCTCCAAGTTAAAGCTTGCTTGCTGTTACAGGAGGGTACAATGCCTCTGTTTATCAAGAAGGAATGGGCCTGTTCGAGTGATGAGCCATTTGGTAACTCAACTCATTCTGAATTGACAGGATAGATTTGCACAAGCTGATACCAATGTTGTCTCAGAAAGTAGACAAAAGGTCAAGATCCTATGCTGGGATGAACAAATTGAGGGGTGACTAGGGCAATAGGATATGCTGGTTTGTGGAAGACAGAAAGAGTTTCTTACAAGCAAAAGTTTTGCCTAAACTCCTCAGCGATGATTCTGCATTTTGCTCTGCATTTCCCAACTCTCCTGCTGCTAATCCTCCCTCAAACCAGATACATGGTCTCAGAAACAGCCTCAGACCCTAAATCTGGAAAGAAGTAAAACTGAAGTAAGGTCTGCAAGTGAAAGTTTCCTGGTATAGTTTACAGGCCATTTTATTTTTTTTTTTTAATCTATCTATTTTTATCCCACATTGATCATAAAAGTTTAAAAAATATCCACATGATTTTGTGGTCACGGAAAAGCAGCTGCACCCAAAGGTCACACACAGGCACAGCTCAGGTTTCAATATTCCGATACACACAATTTTATCTTTTTCACAGCAACCTCCCCATTACTGCAGATCTGTCAGCAGTTCACATCTGCTTTTCCATTTATTGGAGTACAAAATTCTGTTCTTGAAGTCTCCCAGGTTAAAATAGCTGTATTAGAAGGAATTGGAAGGAATGTATTTAATTCACAATGTATGTGCTTGGTTTTGTGAAAAACACCGCTTTATTTTTAAAAAAAGTTAAGTTGAAATAATTAAAAGAGAAATATAATTTATTCTTTCCCAACCAGTATTTCCTCCTGTGACAAAATGCAGTAACCAGCAACTTCTTTCCACTAAAAAAGAACCCTGGCTTTACCTTGTTCACTTCCTACAGAAGGCGTCAGCTTTTTGCACATTCAGGACTGCTGAATTTAGGGGGGAGGGACATGTGCCCAAAGCGTCTTCCAGATTTGGCATCTGTGGTCTTAAATACAAGTACAGCTCTGCAAAACTGCTGAGCAGAAAGCAGTAGTTTAACTGGAAAATCTTTATGTGCAATTACTTTAGAAAATCAACCTGCTTATTTAGCAGCCCAGAAATCAGCATTTACAAACAGAACTTTGCTTTTAAAACTGCTACCTTCTCTCTGGTAATAGCATTTCTGCAACAATCTTTGCAATTTCCTCCTTGTTGTTTCAGTCACATTTTCATGGCTATTCCAAACTTGTTTTAATCATCTGTTTTACAAAATTCTGCAATACAGAGTTGTGGTTTTGGTTGTCCTTTTATTTTGCAATTTAATTTTCAAAATATATCACATGCAACTTTCTATTTGTGTATTTTAAATAAATCCCCATATGCCTCCAAGAAACCAAGCAGGTTTCATGATATAGACAGAAAACAAGTATTTAAAAACAAGGAAGCATAATGTCTCAGTGAGTTAATAGGAAAGAATTCGATTTGTTTTCCTGGGCAATATCTTGTTTTTAGACTAACTCAAGTCTGCACAAATCCAGCAACAATTAGAGACACAAGGAGGGAAAGGAAAATGCAATACAGTATCTGTATATGCACAGGCTATTCATGCCTAAAAACATGGGAAAGTCATATGTATAAAATTAAGAAGGAAGTGGGACTAATAGAACAGATGTTCCAAGTCTTCTTTGGGATGCCAGTCACATATATATATACACTTTTATTTTATTCCCAAAAACCAAGTTGTAGTTATTCTGAGCGCTACCTCTCAAAAGTTGGGCCTGCCCACCTTCAGAGATGACTATAAGGACTGTATCTCCAAAGACATATTTTCAAATGGTTTCTGTTTTTATTTTGTATAGTTCTATACAGCAGCCAATCTTAAAATAAACTGGCTTCCCTTTCCTAAGCCTATGTCTATTATGGCTTTAAAGATAATGATCAGCCCTTGAAGCTGTCATTGTTTTCATAATGATGCTTTTCACTAACACTACATCCTGCCACCTCTCTGGCTTGATAAGCCACTGTGGCATCAGCCTAGAAGCTGCTCTCGCTCACTTTAGTTCTCTTATCAGGAATGAAACTCAGATGTAGATGAAGAAAACAAGCCTCTGCCAAAACATAGGAAAATGAAAGAGGAACCACCTTCATGACACTTTATTAGAAAGTTCTACCATCCTCATAAATTTGGCAGAAAGCCTCTTATTTTCCACAGCTGGTATAAATACAAACACTACTTTCCAATGCATAATATTTGAGGCATTAGAAACCACATTTCCCACAAAAATCACACAAAAATATATTCATCTTAGTATTGGAAGCATCAGAATGTTTATAATCAACCAACAAAATATAACTTGAGATTATAATACCTTTTTTTGTACAGCTGCCTGCTTTGTAGTGAAAAACTAACCAAACCAAACCAACACCAAACCCAAAGATAAGCAAAAGAATGCAGAACAATTAAAAGAGAAAATAAAAATAGAGGGGGTTTATCCTATATTTTATAATACATTTTATTTTTTGTCATACCAGGAAAACAGAAAAGATTTAGTTGCAAAGGTTAAGACCCATAAAAAGGTGATTTGAATAGGTATAGTACAGAATGCCCAATGTTAGCAAACATCATCTTCTGCTGTCTGAGTAACTGCTGCTGATGCATGGCCAGAGTGATATTGTGCAAAAGATATTGAAGGACAACAGCATTTGAATGATTTTGTACAGCAAGAACAGTTTTTGTATTGTTCTTGCTGAACTGGTTTCAACTTAAGGTAAAGCAGAATTTGACTTGTAATAGCTAATCAATCTTCCAATACAGCCTGGGTACTAAGGTCAATGAACACATGGCTGAGACTTGTGTGCAGTAAAGGAGTTTAAGTGTAAAGAAGTTTTGGTGTGCACATAGAAAAATAGAATCATAGAATAGTTAGGGTTGGAAGGGACCTTAAGATCATCTAGTTCCAACCCCCCTGCCAGGGGCAGGGAAACCTCACACTAAACCATGCCACCCAAGGCTCTGTCCAACAAGGCCTTGAACACAGCCAGCGACGGAGCATTCAAAACTTCCCTGGGCAACCCATTCCAGTGCCTCACCACCCTAACAGTAAAGAATTTCTTCCTCATATCCGATCTAAACTTCCCTTGTTTAAGTTTGAACCCATTACCCCTTGTCCTCTCACTACAGCCCCTAATGAAGAGTCCCTCCCCAGCATCCCTATAGGCCCCCTTCAGATATATGAAGGGTACTATAAAAACAAAGTGAATTATCATTTATTTTCTGCCTCTTTTTCCTTTTTTTTTTTTTTCAGATTTTCTTTGGTCATTCACATTGCAATATTGAACACATCAGCTTTGATAGTTAGTACCTTTAAATGGTGAACATCTCAGCTCTCCCAGAGAGATGCTCTGTTCCTGGATAGCACACTTGCCTTCAGGGCCACCTGATACATTCAGTTAACTGTTTCTCTCTTAAAACAGAGAAAAACAGTGAGTTCTGCTTTAATAATGAGAGGAGTGTCTTGCTGTGTAAAATCCTTCTGCTACTAACTCTGCCACCTTCTATGACAAAGTCTTTCCTAGAAGAATAACTGCCAGCTGACCCAGGGACCAGTATGATGAACCAGGCTGCATTCATATCTGGAGTTGTAAATATACAACAGCAAAATTTTCTATAAAACTACAGTAAGTAGGAACTACACCACTTAACTGTTTTAAAGAGAAATGTATGATGAGAAGAAAAAGGATCAACTCAATGGTCAGGCAAGTCTAGCAATGTGGTGATGCTAAAGGTGTGCTGTGATGACTGGTTGATAACTGCTATAGCTGAGAGTTCTCTTTACTACCAAATTTTCAATTTCTGTATTTTGTTTTGCAATACTTGAGTGTTTTGTCATGTACTAAAAGGAGAGTAAATTCACACTAGTGAGAATTACCACAGGAAACAGCTCCAGCAGCTGCTGCTACCAATTTGGAATAGAAGAAGTTTGATCAGTAACTCACAGGTTATGCCCTATTGTTTCCCTCTACCCTGTCTGGATTGCATTGACCTGTAAAATACCATATAATTTCTATAGGAAGCTTATTAAAATGAAGTGCCACTAAAAACAAGGTATTTAGCAAAAAAAATGGGAAAATAAATTTGTGTCATAGGCTGAGAGTACTTCATAGCTTATCATAGCTCTGAGCAAGCAACAGAAGGGTTTTATAGGCCATGTGACCCAAGTCAAAAATGATGATTTTCATGGCATTCACCTGAGAAGAAAGATGCTGATCTTCAATACCATTTTTAACTTGCTGGTTATGGATATATTTTTATTTCTATTTTTATACTGTTTTAATTTCCTTATGTAAGAACAATAGTTATTTATATTATTCTTTGTTTACCTATATCTAACTTTGTAATGGGAAATAATTTTAAAATGGTATTTTGTCAGGGCTATGAAACTAATTGAAAAATATTAACTCTCTATTGCATACCTGAATTTCCACAAAACTTAGAAGTACCACAGAAGTTCCAGTATCACAAGCAACTCTCCCCCCTGTTTACTCCCCATGACAGCTCTAGGAAAAGAAATCACTAGATTTAGTTGAGTCAGTTTAAACAATCTGCCACTTTGGAGGAAAAATCCCCAAAACCAAAACTCTGAAGTAGTAGGCATTGCATCAAAAACCATAATTTCTGCTGCTTGGTCTTCTGTGACCCTCTCCCACTCTCTGTCAGGGTAATTGAAGTCTTTCATTGCTGTTGCCTTTTAACTTCACTGTATTTCTAATTTCCACAATCTTTTCTCCAGTCATGTAGGTAACAAACCTAACCCTCATGCTTCCCTTATTTAGACACAGTGTTTCTATATTTAGCAGTTCTGTTGTACAGCTACTTTTTTTTAATTTATTTTTTCTTTATTACATTCAATCCATGCACTCTAAATAAATGCAGTTCCCCAAAAAGGATTCTATCACTTCTTTTTAGTTTACCCTCATATAAAGTTTTCATTGATTACTACAATTAACAGTAGAATAACATAACTGATTTGTGGGGGTTTTGTTTGGGTTTTTTTTCCTGTTTCTTCCTCTTCCTCCATCTCTCTCTCTCTTTTTTTTTTCCCTTATTATTATGCTCTTTTTTTATTCTTCCTCAAAACAGAACAGAAAGTTTTGGCATCCATCTTACTTTGCACCATGGAGAAGATCTCATTCATGAAGAAAAATGTATTTTAGTCATAGTTTGCACACTGGGAAAGGAATAGCTCCTGAAAGATGGAGATGCTGCTAATAGAAGTATCAGTTTCTGCACTGATGATCCTGACATCATCTTCAGCAATTGTTTTGAAAACCAAGTAAAGGCTTGCCTGAGCTCCTAAAGAACTCAGCATAGTGCTGGACAGAAGTAAAGATAGCAAAACAAAACCAGGAAACCACAACAAAAAACCCCACAACAAATCAAAATACCAACCACAAGGATAAAAACCCACAATAACTACCAAAAAAAACCTCACAAACCGAGCAACTTTTTTAACTATTTATATGAAATCTTATTGAATAAGGCCCTGACTAAAGGCTAACTAGGATGTCAGAGTTCTGTCTGATATGAAATCATGATTGCAGATAGCTAATGAAAAGATTAAAAAAAAGTGTAAATGCAGTAAAAGATTTTTATCATTGGATAATTAGATGAAATAATATTTAAGTAAGAACTCTGCAAGATTTGACTCTGAAAACATTCATGTTCCAAATTCTTCTTTGTGTTTCAGAATCTATGCATGCCAGATTTGAAAGGAAGAGCACCAAAAATAAGGAATTTTCTTAAAAAGCCATGGAGATGGTAGCACATAAGAACAAAAATAAAGTAGATGAAAGAATAAAAGTTACATGCAGCAGACACTGAGCCTAAACAACCTAGGAATGGGAGCTGCACCTTCTATGCTGTATTACAATGTGTTAATTGGATTCCAAGCATTTGCCTGAAAACTCTGCTGGTCAACAAAATCAAAGTGAATGCTGAAGTAATTGCACTGCTCATGTAGCAGTGGAGACTGTAATTAATTGACTTTGCTGGTGGCTATAAAATGCTTCAGAACTTTTCTAACAGAATTTCACAACTGACAAAAATAATGGCCGAAGCTGAAGGTGACATTATCAGCCATTGTCATTGTCTGTAGTAGGGAAAGAAATACTGCCACATACACTGACATTATTTGGTATTAGAAGTTCTCAAACCTAAATGTCATATTGTAAACACCAATACATTTGTAGATTGTAAAAAAGTAAAATTTTAATGCTATTTTAGTCATATACCTATCACTGAATCTTAAAATAATGCCAGTTTTTTATGAACACTTTTAATAGTACACAAAAGTAATTGTCCCTAGTCTCTCAGGCTCATTATCCTTTAATAATGAACTGAGTCATTCTAGACGTACCATATCTCATTTTGCTAAGTGTCTACTTGCAGACTGGAGGAGAATATAGAGATCAGACACACATGGACATATTCAAATACAGCTATATTCTGTGACAAGTAATAGATTCATACTGACTTTATCTACGAATTATTTGTGTTGCATATATCATTCTTGAAGCCAAATTTGACCAAAACATCCATTCAGGGTCCAGAGTAAGAGCAATATTTAATAGTGTTTTGGGGCGGGGGTTCATGTTACTGAGGAAACAAGAGGTAAGTGACCATGTGACCCCAATTTCACACCCAACTTTAACTTCAGTGTCAAAGCTTATTAGGCTAAGACATTAGTGATGACGTAGTCTTCACCTAACTTTAAATATGTAAACTGACCCAGTGGTCTAGGTCAACCCAGGGCCATGTTATGCAGTAGGCAATTCAAACCATTCAGAACTGGCTGCCCAGAAGTAATTTCTGATCTTTTCATATATCCACCAATTTTAAACAACATCCAGATAATTAATTTGTACTAAATATCTAAAGACTAAATATTTAGTCTTATAAAGCAAGAGAAGCGAAATCAAATCTCAGGTCAGAAAGACCATAGAAATTAATACTTGGTCTCTAAAAGATGAGAGTGGCTTAGCCAAAACCCCTTCATTGCACATTTAAAAGTTTTTAAGAGATGCCTGCAGAAGACAACATCATGAGGGTTTCAGCATCTTATGAAACAGCAGCAGTAGTTTCAAGGTAACTCTCTTCAGAGACTAAAGAGGAAGCAAGAGCCTTCCATTGAGATGCCTAGTTCATTGCTGCACATGCTATGCACCAGGATGCTTCTTGGATCATCTCTATTTGAGGATCACTTCCAATCATTAGTTTCTCCCTTTATAATTTGCTGAAGATTTTCTTGTTAGCAAAACATTGTTTAAAAGACATCATTCTGCTATTTTGTTTTTTTCATGGCTGGTGTATGGCTGTGCTAAGATTTACAGGTCCTACGTATTAGTATCGAAACCAATAGTTGAAACAGATAGCAAAGCAGAATTCAGATAGGCAGCCCAAACACAGTAGCATGTAAAGGAAAAGCTAGCCTCGGTAGCAATCAGAGAAAAGAATGAATAGAAATTGCTTTTTAAAAAAGACAATGAGCCAATTGGTATTATTATCCCACTCTGTTAGTACACAGCCAGGATTCAGGTTGTTTGGCAGCGAGCCATACTGGATGGCTTTAGTCCCTTTCTCTTTGTCTTTAGACATAAGACCCACTATAATAGCCTAACATATTCTACTAGTGTTTACAAACCAAATGTTTGTTCCAGCAGACTTACACTCCAAACATTCTTAACAGTTTTGTAAGGTTCGGGTCCCACAGCATCTCTGGGCACCTCTTTCAATATCTGACCACACTCTTGCTTAAAAAAGTAAATCCTCATACCTAGTTGCATTTCATGTATTCTACCTTGTGTCTGCCACCTGCTGTCCTAGCACTGAGCACTGTCAAGACTGGCACCATCTTCCCTATACCCTCTTCGTAAGGCTTATTGTCAAGCTATAAAGCTGTGTAACTTCATTGCAGACTGCTGGGCTCAGAACTGTGCAATATGCAAATCACCCATTCTTTGAACTATCAAAGGAGTGAAACTCTTAAATTCGATTTTTACATAACATATAATTGGTACTTCAAAATTTATTTCTCCTAAAAATAGACTAATTTACAAAAAAATAAGTTAATATTTGTGAAATAGGATATCAGTTTCAAATCAGAACATGTAAACCTTATAATGGAAATATTTAATTTCTCTGCAGATATTTCATGTCATTGTGTCATCTTTTTAATAGCCTAAGTGAGGTATGAATGCAGTAGACCATAAGTTATGCTACTGACATATAGTTTGTAGATTAGGGTTACTGAGTCACAGCTCTTATTCTATGTCTCAGTCCAGATTTTTTCTATAAATAATCTAATTTGTCACTATACTTTTGTTGATAATTCCTACTACTGTAGTAAAAATTCTTTGAATATCCCTGGTCCTTTACAATGAAAGTGAACCCCCTTTTCCCTCAGAATTTATTCTTGAACAGTCCTTCCTAATGTCATATGCATTAGACGCTGAAAGGTATTCTTGCACCAAAGTAAATATTTCATGCTGAAATTAAGTATGCTGTCAACAATATTCTCTTTAACATAAAGGATCTTAATATCTTTAAGATATTTAAGATTTTGACTGTGTTTTCAAGTCAGCTGGGCAACTGACCCGCTTTCTAAGACAGTAAGTGCAAGCAGCAATTATCATAGCTAAATGAAATGGTAGTACCCAACTTAAAAACTGGCATAATCCTTTTTTGCCTCTTGCACCCCTTGTTCAGCAGACTTGTATTCACAACGGAAATCAATTCCAGTCTTCTTAGCCTATATAATGGTTTTGCAAATATAATGGTTTAAGTCTAGTCAGCCACGCAGTTTGCTCGCTCACTCTCCCCTCTTTCTTCTCCCCAGCTCCCAGGGGGATGGGGAGGAGAATCGAAGGAATGCAACTCCCACAGGTTGAGATAAGAACAGTTCAGTAACTAAGGTATAACACAAACCACTACTGCTACCACCAATAATCATACAAGAGAAATACAAGGAAAGAGAATACAACTGCTCACCACCCGATACCAAACCCAACCCTGCAGCGAACCCCCCTTCCGGGTCTCCGTCCTCCATTTTTACATCCTGGGCATGACATGCTGTGGTATGGAATACCTCTTTGGCTAGATTGGGTCAGGTGCCCTGTCTCTGCTTCCTCCCAGCTCCCCCTCCTCCCTGGCAGAGCATGAGACTCAGAAAGTCCTTGGTTAGACCAAAACACTACCAAGCAGTAACTGAAAACATTGGTGTTATCAGCACTGTTCCCAGGCTGAAAGTCAAAAACACAGCGCTTCACCAGCTACCAAGAAGGAGAAAAAAATAACTGCTACTGCTGAACCCATGACAGCAAAACAAAACCATGCCAATTATTTATTCATCATAATTGAAGGCCCTAGAACCAAAGAAAACATCTTGTAGATTCTTCCTATGGAATAGTAATTTCCTTTCCTGAAGCCACGACAAAGACCTGAATTAATTACCACTGAGATGCACATTAGTAGATTAGTATGAACTTTCATTCTGCTCCCCAAGTTAATTGACTTTCAAGCTAAGACTGGCCTTATTTCAGTTTGCATCTTAGAAAAATATACATTGTTAAAATGCAAACCGCTACTAGTCCATCTCCTACTGTTGTGCTATCCTAAACTGAATGATAGCAAAAGTTATGCTGAGCAAGATGTTTATTTTTCATAGTTCATTAAGAACTTCAATCTTCTCCAAATCCAGGGTAGCCATTTCTCTTGATAGCTTCCAGAGAGGGCCCACATTGTCCCTAGCCTGTCTTTTATTTGCAATGTAACTATAGAATCCCTTCCTGTTATCTTTCACATCCCTAGCCAAGTTTAATTCTAAGTGGGCCTTAGTTTTCCTAACCTGGTCCCTAGCTTCCCAGACAACACCCCTAAACAGCAAGAAATCACAAGAGGCACCACACGAACATGTTGAGGCTAATTTAGGGCAAGGCAGGGTATGGTGAGCCATGGTGCATCCCTGTAGGAAGAATAAGTCCAGGTCAGTCTGGAGTAGGAGGAAGCACTCCCACATGAACTCGCTCATCTTTTCTCCCAGGTCCTGGGTCAGCCGGAGTAGCTCAGAGGGCAGGCAAAGCAATTTGAAAGTTGCTCTAGGTACGTTTTGCATGTGACAGTATAAGCGCAGATGGAACATGAAGCCAATGGACTAATCTGTAAACTGACCAAAAATATCATATATGATGAAGACAAAAGTTGAGACCAAATCTGTTACTTACCTCAACTTTTTAAGCCCCTGAAACTAATACAATTTTAATGGGCTTCAGGAATCTCTCTCTGTAGTGAAGATTCGCTACAAGGACGTCTCGTAAGATAGATAGAAGCTGACAATTTAATAAATTAAGATGGGACCAGAATTAATTGAAGTCTTAATCAGCTCTTCTTTCAGAAACAAAGGAACAGCACAATTTCTCAATTTCTTTACTTGTCCAGTTTTTTTCTCAACACTAGTTGACCATATCTGGTTATAGAAATCACTCTTTGACCTTTCTGGCAGCCTTTTCTGTTTGCAGGGTTTTGGTTTTGCTATGGACCATGCTTCCAGGGAGATAAAAAAAGCACAGTGTTTCACAAAATTCTCTTCACAAAATTGTCACCAACTCAAATGTATGAACATCATTCCCTTTAGTAAGTCTCTCCTCAAATAAATAGTACTCATCATGCCTGCTGCCTGTAACTACCAAGTTCAGCTATGGTAACAGCTCTTAGCAGCAGCCGCTTCTCTAATTGCTTTCTACTCCACCAGCAACCAGCATGTCTGCTGCAGACTGTCGGGCGCAGAACAATGTACAGGCAGGTATTTAAAATGTTTCCCTGCAAATTGTAAGCTGGTTCTTGAGTTCCTGACATTCTGTAATGGACTTCATGAAGCTTTGAGGATTTGGGAATATATGTACCAAGCTGGGAGTTAGTACAAAGCCTCTCTGGAAGCATGAATGATTCAGTTTAAAGAGGATCCTCAAGCACACATCAAATTTCAATAAATCTTTGACTATCTATTCTAAATGTCATCTCCTAATGACACGGTGGAAAGATGCTGTTTCTCCTACCAGATTCTCTCCAAAAAAATACTCAAATGATAAATTAATGGAATCTGATAAGCCATCAAAGAAGTCTTGCTAGAATTTAAAATGGAGGGACAGAACATTTCGCTGTTTGTCTTTAGGTTATGATGTTGTTTGGATGTACAGCACCTTTTTCTGGTTTCAACTGCCATAGGAAACATTTCCGTGACTTTTCTGTCATGTGAAAACCCAAAACACTTATTGGTATGAATTATTCTTTTAAAAGATGGGAAAGAGTCTCCACTTTGGTACACAACAGGCCAGTGTTCATGAATAGGCTGTGAGAAGTGGAGCTGGTAAGTGGAGGATCTAGTGTACAAGGCTATGTACCGCACCAAGTGCCTTTGCATATTGACCAGATCCCATAGTATGTGATTTAATATTCATTTAGTGTACTGACTACTCCCACCAGTTGATGCATGACTTTTTTTTTTTACACAAACACTTGTGCAACCACATCAAACCAACAATAAATTGTGAATTGAAAATAATGAAGTTTATTTTCTAATAGGAAGAAAGAACCATCCAACAGAGACACATGCACCTGATGGAAGGTGACCTTGGGCAGCCATCTGATTTAATAAAGGAATGACTGCAGGAAGACGTTCCTATTTGCAGAAGATAACAGCAAAAAAAATCTTTCTCTGTCAATCTAAATCATGTCTCAGCCTGAAGAAACTACAAGCTGCTGGATTTTTCATGGTTATTGCTCTTAGGCAAGGATATAAAATGCAGTGAGTATATATGCGTGGCTGGGAATCACAGGACTCCTGCAACAAGAAAACAAGGCTCTTGCCAACTTATTGCCCACGGGTACCCCTGGCACGTGTCAGAGCATCACTGGTGCAGGAAAATTTAAATAGGGAACAAAATGCAAAAGCAAACTTTGTTCGCAGGTGCAGACTGCCAAACATAATATAACTTTGCAAGGTTAATCAATGCCTTATATTCTAGAGTGACAAGATTTTATTTTTTTCCTTTAGGGCTGCAGAATTTAAAGGGTCTTACATAGAGCAGCACCTACTCGTGACATATCATAGACTTTGGGAAGCTTTCATACAGCCCCATAGTATGCCAAGAGAAAACTGTAATTTGTATCCATGAGAAGGACACTATACTAGAAGTATTTTATTAATAAAAATATTTTTCTGCTTATAAACAAATAGCATGTTTTCATTCTGTAACGTGTTGCTGGAAAAGATCAGTCTTAGTTAAAGGCTAATCTTTCCTGTAGCAAAAGGGAAAATACACCTACTTGCTTCTTCTTTGACAGTCTCTTTTTTTAATCTTACTGATTTCATGGTCATTTTTATTTTTAGATGCACAGCACAGATGAACTTATAATACTTTACCCCGTGGACCCACTTCATCCCAGATTAGCTTTACTGCGGGAGGACTTCATAGCTATCTTAAGAAATACAGGCAATGCCATGGTAACAGGAATCACTGGCAGAGGATAACTAGAGTGTTGATAGTCATCACTGCACAGAGGGATCTACTTCTGTTTCATCTGGAGTTTCATATCTGTCATATTTTCAGACCCACTTTGTAAGGAAGCATAATTTTATAACTTCTAGTTTTTTAAGGGATTGTGAGATATTTCTTACCTCAGGACTCACACTAAGTAGTAGCTGTATTGAAAACAATCTCACCCAGATTAATGAAATGTTTACATGTAAAATTAGTATTCAGTAGAAAGAAGAGTGGCACAATCTGCTCTGCACATTTTATGCCAAGAAATTTCATATGAACACTGAACTTATTATTTTCAGTTATAGCATTGTGTTTGAAAAATTGACAGCTGAACTCCCCTTGGGAATTCATCCTTTCAGTTTTGTATACAATTTAGTAATAAAATTAACTTACATAGCACATGTCATGTCCAAACAGTTTCTAACAAAATATCAGTATCTTTTTTCCCACCGTATTACTAAAGTATATTTTCTCATACCACATGAATCGCTCCTGGATGGACTACTTTCTTCTATTTAGTTCAGAGGTTAGACCTTGTACCTAGAAGAGCACGTATCCATTAAAAAATCACTTATTACAGAGGTAACAGTTATAAAACTCTGGGCGTAATTTTAATCATTTTCATCATAGTATGTTGGTAAGAATTAATTCAGTTCAATTAAAATACAAAACTGAAATAGACAATAAAACATTGACAGGAAATATATTAAAAATTATCCCCAGGTGCAGTTAGTTATACTTTCTATACAGAAAAACCTGAATGAGGAACTGAGTGTCTAAAAATAGGTTTAATATTTTTTAATGGTATTGAATTGTTGAATTGTATTCTAGTAGTGCAAGCTACATAATGGATATACTAGGTTCAGCCCTAAAGGATTTACTAGAAGATCAGATAAATATAGTTAGATACATGAGTAAAAATATAAAAATGTCAGCAAGAGCTTTTAAAGAAAATCTTGGGTTTAAAACCAGATTAACAGGAGACAAACTGAAAGAGGTGCATATTGGTTGCTTAATTAGATAAAGCCAGCACCTTAATTTTAATGAACTTTCTGGAACTACAAGTAGCATTAAAGACCATAGTAATTTGCATCAACGAGTACCTAATAGGTCTGTTATATAATATTGCCTTTAGCTATAAAGCAGCTATCATACCAGGTACTCTGCATTCCGTTTGTGTATAAACACACTCTGAACCTTTCTGGACAGTTTATTTTAAATACTTGAGCTTTATTTTCAAAATCTACACACACTGCAGAAAGGGCTGGCAGATTAGTCAGTGTTGATAAGCTTAACTGAGGATAGTTAGAGATTTGAACATGAATAACACAATACTACCTTTTAATGACCAGTTTGGAATTATCAGTGGATAGTTTCCATTATTTCTTGGCAAACTGAAACAAATCAAAGGCTTTCTGCTTACTAACAAGTTGCATGCGAACTAAAGGTACAAGCTACTGCTGTACCTCATTGTGCAAAGTCTGAGCAGTGAGATGAAAATGCATATCTTTGGGAATTTTTAGGCAATAAAAACTTATTTAAAAGCTATTAACATTTTTCAAGCAAGATCAAGAAAGATTTATGAGTTGGTAGATCTATTGCAAAGGCACACCTTTCCTATTCTTTAGTTCTTTTTCAGCTGTAGAGAAAGAAAAATGAGTTTTCTTTGGGTTAAACTCAAGACAAAGCAAACAGAAACTCTCAGTCTACTTCTGAACCTGCAAATATATACTGCAAACTTCCTTAACTCATAATTTGGCTGAAAACCTATAAGAATTTATACCACAGACAGCAATGTATGGCAGGGGATGACAATTACTTGACTCTTGCCAGTTGCTGGGAACTGGAGAGAATATTCTGGGGGCAACATATGTTGTCCTGCATCTAGTGGTGGGCACTAGCTGTCTCACACCATCTTCTTGCATGCAAATACAGGAGGAAGAGTTTTGTTCCTGTCTTTTCCAACAAAAGGATATGTAATACACTGATTTTGGGCTTTTAATCCATTTCTAACATTACTGTCCTCATGAAAATTCCATAGCATGCTAAACTGCAGCAGGTCCCAAAGGGTTTATCCTATAATCTATTCCATAAGCACGTATCTTAAGAAAATATCATATCTATAGTGTTCCGTTACATACCAATGCTTTATTAGTTGCCTGGTGTCGTGGTTTAAGCCTCTCTAACCACGCAGACTCTCTCTCAATTGCTCCCCCCTCTTTCTTGCCCCCCACTCCCGGAGGGATGGGAAGGAGAATCGAACAGAATGCAACTCCCACAGGTTGAGATAAGAACAGTTTAGTAACCAAAGTATAACACAAATCACTACTGCTACCACCAATAACAATAATGACAAAGCAAATACAAGGAAAGAATACAATTCTCACCACCTAAAACCAAGCCCGACCACGCAGTGCACCCCCCACCCTTCTGGGTCTCTCCTCTCCGTCCTCCATCTTGGGCATGACGTGCTGTGGTATGGAATAACCTCTTTGGTCAGTTTGGGTCAGGTGTCCTGTCTCTGCTTCCTCCCGGCTCCCCTCCTCCCTAGCTCAGTCGGTAGAGCATGAAACTCAGAAAGTCCTTGGCCAGACCAAAACATCACTAAGCAGTAACCGAAACACTGGTGTTATCAGCGCTGTTCCCAGGCCCAAAATCAAAAAACACAGCGCTACACCAGCTACCAAGGAGGAGAAAAATGACTGCTGCTGCTGAACCCATGACACCTGGTTTGAGTCACCTACTTTCAAGAAGCTGCTCGGCTGTTATTGTTTTGCCTCCATGGGTATGACCTAGGAAAGATTGAGGAGAAGATTGATCTCATGAGCTGCTGCTGCTCTCAGTGCCTGCACAATCAGAGAATTCACTTGGCCCCAGAAACGCTTCCCTGTGGCTTCATTCACAGCTTGTTCAGGCGCAGAAAGTAAGTGGGAGCTACAAAAGTTGACTTTAAAAAGTGACAGCTTGCCCTTTTCACTACTGTTCTGAACTTCCTACAAATCATATCTTTTGCTAGGGTTTTTTCTGGGTTTTTTTTTTTTTTTTTTTTAGTTTTGTTGTTGTTGTTGTTGTTGTTGTTTGTTTTGTTTCTTTGGGGTTTTTTTAACAGATGCATTTAGATATATCTGGCAGCTCAACTTCATTCTTTTCCAGAATTGAATTTGTTGCAATGTCTATAAATGGTTATTGTAGATAGCTATGCATCATTACAGCAATTAATTGCTTATTAAACTCTGGGTTTGGTGTGGAATTATATGGAAGATTTCTGCAAAGGCTGATGTTTATGATATTGGCCAGATGCTTCCTGCTAGAGAATTGAGAGTAATGATTTCAAATTAGAATACATTGAGCCAATTCTTGCATATCCAGATATGCAGCAAGTAAGAGGTCTTAAAGGTCCATGAACTGAATGTTTCCATTATCTTATGTTGTGCTGCCTAGAATGTGCACACACGTTCATACCTGTTCAGATACTCAAAATTATGCTTTCTCTGGAAGAAATGTAACACAGCATATCTCTGTGGTTCATCACAGTGTGTGAAGCTGAAGAAAAAACCATGCATTTATTGATAACAAGCAGGTTTATTGTATCATTAGGTACGGAAACTTCAATAAAGAAATACAGATATAATTTAGCCAGAAGTGATTAGCTTTGGAGAATAATATAAATCTTGAGTATCAGGAAAGCAACATGGTCCTGAACTGAAGGAACAGATCAATATGTAGGATATAAAACTGCAAAAAACTTGTCATCATGCTCACCAATAGTCAGGCATTGCTGTAGTTGTTCTCTCTATTTCTTACACTAGCATACCCGTATGGAAATTGTAGTGGCTCTAAAGAACATGCAAGTTTTGCAGATCTTTCAGCACATCATTAGCCTGGCAATGTCTTGGGACTTCCTCTCTATAGCTTTTTTAATGAGCAATGAAAAATAAACAAAATAAAGTTTTTCCACTTCACTTAATTTTAGTGAACATATTCCAATGCCTATATAATTTACTAGACCTACCCATTCTGAGGACTTGTTTATCCTGGTGGAAATGTAATAAAAGATTTTCTCACAATTTCCACTATCCTCTGTAACAAATACTGTCTACTTACCCTTGGTGATTATTTCTTCTATTCTCATATATGGTCCAAACATTACCTTACAGAGCTAGATATTCAGACTCAGTCCAGGATTTAAATTTCACAGATAGCATAACACTTTTAATTGTATATTCTTCTGAATATAGATCAAGCTGAATAATGAGATGTCATCTATTTCAGATTCAAATTGCAGTAACATTCTATAATCTAGCTCAGCAAACAAGCGTGATATAACAAAGTCATAACTAAGAGTGCTTTAATTAATGAATATGCTATCAGAAATGAAGCTCCATGTTTGAAAGCTGGATCACTGAATATTTATTTTTACTTTCATTAATTGGGAGACCCTTACAATAACCTCTATTAATCAGTGCCTGAGGAGCTCACAGCACATTGTCCAGAGGATAAGTACAAATGAGGACTTTGAACTCATTTAAAGCCATATATGTAAAAGTATGCTGTCCAGTATTTGTTGAATTTTACAGAATTAAACCCATGCTTGAACATTTTCCATACACACAAAATGTGATTTTACAGCATTTGATAACATATTTTTGTTACACATACTGATGTGGGAAGGAATGGCATCCAGAGGGACCTTGACATGCTTGTGAGGTGGGCTGATGCCAACCTGATGAAGTTTAACCATGCCAAGTGCAAGGTCCTACACCTGGGTCAGAGCAATCCCAGGCACAGCTACAGGTTGGGCAGAGAAGAGATTCAGAGCAGTCCTGCAGAGAAGGACTTGGGGGTGTTCGCCCATGATAACATAAACATGAGCTGGCTTCAGTGTGTGCTTGCAGTCCAGAAAGCCAACCATATCCTGGGTTGCATCAAAAGAAGTTTGACCAGCAGGTCGAAGGAGGTGATCCTGCCCCTCTACTCTGCTCTTGTGAGACCTCACTTGGAGAATTTTGTCCAGTTCTGGTGTCCTCAACATAAAAAGGACATGGAACTGTTGGAACAAGTCCAAAGGAGGGCCACGAGGATGATCAGGTTACTGGAGCACCTCCCTTATGAAGACAGGCTGAAAAAGTTGGGGCTGTTCAGCCTGGAGAAGAGAAGGCTGTGTGGAAACCTCATAGCATCCTTCCAGTATCTGAAGGGGGCCTATAGGGTGCTGGACATGGACTCTTCATGAGGGACTGTAGTGATAGGACAAGGGGTAACGGGTTCAAACTTAAACAGGGGAAGTTTAGATTGGATATGAGGAAGAAATTCTTTCCTGTGAGGGTGGTGATGCACTGGAATGGGTTGGCCAGGGAAGCTGTGAACGCTCCATTGCTGGCGGTGTTCAAGGCCAGGTTGGACAGAGCCTTGGGTGGCATAGTTTAGTGGGAGGTTTCCCTGCCCATGACAGGGGGGTTGGAACTAGATGATCTTAGGGTCCTTTCCAACCCTAACTACTCTATGATTCTATGATTCCTCTTTCCATATAGCACCATTAATAAAGGAAATTTTACTGAGAATATTTCGGATTACTTGAAAAAGAGTCCACCATTTAAGTAGAGAAATATGTATGAATCTGTTATCTCTCATACTGAATTTTCCAATTAAAAGTTCCATCACAGTTATTAGTTTTGATCACTTAGATTCAGACATTCTGGGCCATATTATCGTATTATTAATATAGATTTATTTCAGAGTCATGGTTTAAGACTAACTCATGCAGTCTCTCTCTCTCACTCACTTCCCCCTCTTTCTTCCCCCCGCTCCCGGAGGGATGGGAAGGAGAATCGAAAAGAATGCAACTCCCACAGGTTGAGATAAGAACAGTTTAGTAACTAAAGTATAACACAAATCACTACTGCTACCACCAATAATAATAATGACAAGAGAAATACAAGGAAAGAATACAATTCTCACCACCTAATACCAAGCCCGACCACGCAGTGCACCCCCACCCTTCCGGGTCTCTGCTCTCTGCTTCCCACCCTAGGCATGATGTGCTGTGGTATGGAATAACCTCTTTGGTCAGTTTGGGTCAGGTGTCCTGTCTCTGCTTCCTCCCGGCTCCCCTCCTCCCTGGCAGAGCATGAAACTCAGAAAGTCCTTGGCCAGACCAAAACATCACTAAGCAGTAACCGGAACACTGGTGTTATCAGCACTGTTCCCAGGCCCAAAATCAAAAACACAGCGCTGCACCAGCTACCAAGGAGGAGAAAAATGACTGCTGCTGCTGAACTCAGGACATTTAGTTAAATCACAATTTTACCACAAGACAAATAGGCCTGCATGTTTTCCTTTTTAAAAATTACACTGAACATGAAAACCTCAAAGAACTCCAAAGCTGGCAACATTTGCACTTACATGGTAAAGACCTATTCTTTACCACAGCCATACCAGTTACCAATTTTATTTCTTCCTGGTTTGTTTTTTTATTTTTTTCTTTCTTCTTTAAAACACTACATTATGGAAGCTTGAATATCATCAAGAAGGAAGTTGACATTTAAGCATCCTCAAATATTTGACAAATCCACAAAACCAAGGAAATTCAGATTTAAGGCTGAAAATCCAAACTGACACTCCAACCTTACTGAAACTGTCACAAAACTCCTTGCATTTGTGCATTAAAGTCAGATCTCTTACTTAACTAAATGCTGGGGTTTTTTTGTAGTTAAATTATAGTAACAAGTGTTCCAGTTTCACTAAACCCCACTTCCTACAAGATATGGATTAATAAAATGTAACCTAAATCCTTTCTGCTTGTGGTGTGCTCATTTGAAGATAAGTAGCAGGGTGAGTAGGCTAATAATGGATTGGAATCTCCTATGGATAGTTCAGCACATCTCTAATTTCATTGCAACTACTTTTCTAGTTAAATTTAGATGAAAGAGGAAGACATTATTACTTGCCTGCCATTTTTTTCCTTTAAGGTATTATCAGAATTCTCTTGTACAAAACTCATACATACAGACAAGTGAAAAGTGGCAGCCACAGTAGCATATTAATTTGGCATATTTCCAATTATTTTGATGGATTATACTATGAATGATGCTGACCCACAATAATTAAAGGCACAGTATTGTAGGAATTAACATAAAAGCGGTCCTCTAACTCACCTTTCTGCAGACTGGGGACTAAAACACTTATTTATTATTTGTTTAGTAAAACTTTAAGGATGCAATTTCAACCACTCAAGTCCTACATACATGGATCTTCATGTAGAGAAAGCTCAACTCCAATGTTTCCTGGCAGTGGAAATAAAATCCACTTTCTCATTGAACGCATTTACACCCAGCTAATCTTACAATAAAGCAAATACTGGAGTGAGAATAGAAGGTGATGCCCTACCCTTTCCCTTTTGATTTTATCCAACAAAATGAACAGAATCTGGAAAATTAAAACCCCTACAATGAAACAGAAAGTTTTGAGCACGTCTGAAATGGAGAAGAGGCACATAAATGGTGAAAAAGCATTTCACATGCTACACAGCTTTCTGGCTATAGCTTTATTGTTTTGAACCACATCTTTGATACAGGTCTTACCAGGGTTTTTAAATATTCATCACCTAGATTTTTCAGGAAAAAAAATGGTGAAGAAGACTGACAATACAAATGAAAATACTGAAATAGTTCTCTTAAAGAATAATAAAAGCTTTACAATGCGGAGATGAAATAGAAAAAATATTTCTTGTGGGTCCTAGCCTGTGTTTACAAAGCATGAATTAGAAAGGACTCCTGGTGAGGATTTGTTTATGTCAACATGGAACTTAATGAGAATTGAATCTTGCTTTATGTAATGCTGGAAACCAAATCCCCAGCTTGGTTACAGGAGTGTCAACATTAACTCCACTGTGCTTGATGAGCTACTGTGGATTTCCATCCTGCTCTCATCTGTGTCCCACCAATTAAGAACTGAGGTGGATCTAGCTATCAGTAAGCAATCTGCCTAAAATGAGAGTAATATAACCCAGGGGTCTGCACATAAGCATAAAGAACTTCTAGGCTTGTCAGTTTGGCTCTCATCAGCTGTTACTCATTAGTGCATTCCTCACTGATACTTGCTTTCAAGTCTAGCATCTTACTAGGTTTGAGTGATTTGCCTTCAAAGTCATTTGAATATTCAAGCTACAAAATGTGTCTGCTGTCTTTGGCGCAGTTGACATTTACTTGCAGGAAACTGAGATGAAGCAGCTGGTAATTTCTATAAGAGGTGTTGGCATTAATTTTCTTGGTGTTATGCCTTGCTTCTCCAGTTGATGTTTGTAGATGCCAACGTTGCCTCTTTTTTCCCTCTTTTACTTACTTTTGACAGGTTACTTATTGTTTATTGGCTGCGGGAAGTTTATTGTGTGATTTTTGCCTCCTCAGCTTTGGTATTCAGCAAAAAGGCTCTATTTGTCTCATGTAAGGATGTTTATCTGACACCAACTATTTTTTTTTTCTAGAAGTCCAAGTTCCAAAAAAAAATTATTATAACTTTCACTACTTACCTGTTAGGAAACTCTGTACGCTTTCATTTCTGACTATATGGATTGAAGAAAATAAGATAATTTCCTGAGTGACAGAGAACTGTCTAAAAAATTGTTCACTTCCCTTTTCATCTCTTATTCTTCTACTATCAGATGGGGGAAAGTACTTATCTGTCATTAAAAAATCTATACTAATGAGTGCTAGGATTAATAAGATGTGCTTTAAAAATCTATTATGTATTTGAAAAACAATGCAACAAGTATATTATTACAAGTATCTTTCCTAAATTTATAGTTCACCACCTGAATAATGAACAAAATTATAATAATTGGAAATTGTAAAAAGAAATTTTAATAACTATGTTAAGATCTGGCTAAAGGCTTGTGTCAATAATTGCTTTCACATAATAACACTGTTGACATCTGTTGCACTAGTCACATATATATTAGCACATAATTCCATTCAAATTTATGGGTCCTGAAGTAATTGCAGGCTAAAACCAGAATTGTCCGATTTCACCTTCGATAAACTTACTTTTTAGAAGATTAACCATGGCCTCTCTGAATAGGTATGACAGTATCATGTGGAAAAGTCAGGAAAGGCTCGATGTCTTCTTGACATCTTTTTTCTTAATGTTTCCCACTTAACATTTTTTGCTTCTTGACAGCAAGTAGCACAGAATACATTACAGCGGAATCATCTACAGTGGGAAAAAGTTGTAAAGTCATTTAAACAAAAGCACACTGCTTTTTTCCCGTCAATTATTTGAAGTTTTTATATCCATGACCCTGATAATCTCAGTATCTCAGTGACCATGCTGGTCTCAAGCCTTCCTGTATAGAAGTCACACTTTATTTTGCAAATTACTCTTTCTGCCAAGCACACATTTGGTGTTTTGCTGCAAAAAGAAGCTCAAGCTTGGCCAAGGTCGTTCTCCACCTCAGTTTCAGAAGAGTGGAGTTTACCCAGCTGTGGAAATGCCAAAGGAATTTACACAGAGATTGCAAGAGACAAGTAAAACTGGGATGTGATAATACCACCCCTTCCTTCATGATCTTAAAACTACGTCTGAGTGCATGTAGATAGGGAATATAGGCACTGCTTTTTGAAAAGAGCCAGCTTTAGTTTTAGCGCTTGGCTTTAGCAATCAAAAAAAGCAGAAAGCAGATAGCATGGAATCACCTGAAAACATACCTAGCTGCATGCTTTGAGCAGGTGATTGCATTTCCTTGCAATATGATAAAGCAAATCAATAAAGTGAATCGAGAAAATATGAAACTGAAATCTATATTGTAGCACTCATGAGAGTGCAGAATCAGCAGAATCTTGTTAAGAACCACCTTCCAGATTGTGTCAATACACAGGCTGCATGGTTTTCTGGAAATAAGAGTACAATTTAAAAACCCCAAACCAAACAAAACCAAACCAAAACAAAAACTAAATAAAAATGAGAACTCCCTTTCCAAGACCAAATCATGTTAATTGTATGCTTCACTTTGAGTAACAGAAAAGGTCAGAACAGTAGGTTGCTTATTTATAAGTCTTGCCTCTAAAGTGGCTTTCAAAAAGCAGTGAAAAAAGTTCTTCAGTTGCAGATGATGTAGATGTGAATAAAGATTTCTCTTTTGCTTTCATGAACTAATTAAGTGTTTGGGTTTTTTTTAATCAATCATCCTATCCTATCTACGCCACAAGGAGGCAGGGACCACTGTGACATCGTCCACTTTGTCAGTTACAGTTCTGCCCAAAGAGATGGTTCAGCGACACAACACATGCTCTCCCGTTGACTGCTTGTATACAAGGTCCCCAAAGCTAACTTGGCTGCCTGCTAACTTTCTAGGTGCGAATCTTGAAATACAGCTGCAGTGTGCTTCTCTGCTGGGAATATACCTCTTGGTTTGCTCTGAAGAGACAGGCTTTGCAGGTAACTCCATTCATGCAGCTTTCCTTTGCACTCAGTTTTTACAATCATTCTTGACTATCAAAGATTCCCATTGTCCTCTGGCATTAATCTTCAAAATTTCAGAGCCTCAGAAGCTTTGTTTGGCTGATTGCAGTTGAGAAACGAGTGCCTGAAACCCTTTGTGACTGTCATACAGACTTCCTATTTCCTTTTAATATCCATCAAGCTTGAATTTTTATGTAACCAGTTTTAAATGTGTCATAAGAGAGTTTATTTAGTTACAGGCAGTGTTTTCACAATGGGCTTTGTGGTTTTTTTGTGTGTGTATGTGTTTTTTTTCTTTTCTGAGATGATAAAAATGGAATTAGCAGGTATTAGCAACTAAGTTAGTAGGCACTAATAAGAAAAGGACTTGTTCAGGTTCACTGAAGCAGATACAATTCTAATTACAGGTAAAAAATTTTTTCAGTAAATTGTTTATTTTCATTGTATTGTAGGTATTATTCCTTATGAAATTAATTCTTCTTAACCACAGTCCAGCGAACATTAGAGTCTATCTGACACTGGCTTAGACTATTGGTTTAGGAGAAGGAACCCTTGCCATTGTTTCATCTACTCTCAGATAATGTGTCTATGTTCCCAGGACGGCTTCTAATTAAACCTCAAGAAAAGCATAATTTCAAATGTCTCTAGAGAAAACGGAGTTACAAAACATGAGCTGCGGAAAAAGTATATGTTCAGGCTTGTCATGTGTATACAATTAGTGCTCTGCTAAATTTCTTACAAATTATGAAAAAACATATATATCACAATACACTGCAGTTGTTTCCTACATAGGAATATAAACTGTTTCTCCCAATACCTGTATTTTGATCTCATACTTACTTGTTCAAATGTTCTCACCAGATAAAGTGGTGTTCAAATAGTCGCTACTTATGAGTGCAAAAATGCACAGAATCCTGAATTTTAAGATTGTAGATAATTAACTACTTTGGTTCCATCATTTCTATCTTTAAATCTCCTGTAGAATGTAACATTAATGAAAATGAGACCACCTTAAAATCAAATGAAATCTAGGACAACTATAAACTGGGAATGACAGGTTCAGATTTTTCCGTCAAGCTTTTAAGCATCTCTACTAATAGTAAAAGTATTTCTGAAATGGTCTGACCTTTAAATTCTATTTGGAAAAAGGCTTATTTTTTTCAGGAAACTGCCTCTGCTGAATCATTACCAAGCTTCCAGACAACTTTTGGTACAAATAATCTGTTGTTATAACTATTTCTAAGATAATTTTATAAGTGGACTACGAGAGAAATTAGCACCAATATCTAAAAACGATGGTAAAAAAATACAGAAAAGCTCTTGCAACATATGCAATATAATACAAGTATAACTTGTTTGATACAGACCTTCAGATTTGCATGCTTTCTGTTATGGAAACTAAAAGAACTCAGTGGGAAGGTCTTGTGCAGTCCAAGCCCTATGTAATTGAGCTTTGAACCCCAGAGAGCATTATTTTTTTCCTTTGGTTATCTGCATTTCAGCTGCGGTAGTTATTGAAATATTTGTCCAAGATAGATAAGAATGATGACATCCTTGTCTCTAAGTTGGAGAGGCATCAATTTGATAGGTGGACCACTCAGAGGATAAAGAACTGGCTGAATGGCCACACACAAAGAGTTGTGCTCAATGGCTCAATGTCCAGCTGGAAACCAGTAACGAGTGGTGTCCCTCAGGGATCAGTGTTGGGACTGATCTTGTTCAACATCTTTGTCAGTGACATGGACAGTGGGATTGAGTGCGCCCTCAGCAAGTTTGCCAATGACACCAAGCTGTGTGGCTCGGTTGCTACACTGCAGGAAAGGAATGCCATCCAGCACCTTGACATGCTTGTGAGGTGGGCTGGTGCCAACCTGATGAAGTTTAACCATGTCAAGTGCAAGGTCCTACACCTGGGTCAGAGCAATCCCAGGCACAGCTACAGGTTGGGCAGAGAAGAGATTCAGAGCAGTCCTGCAGAGAAGGACTTGGGGGTGTTGGACAATGAGAAAATGAACATGAGCCGGCAGTGTGCGCTTGCAGCCCAGAAAGCCAACCATATCCTGGGCTGCATCAAAAGGAGCATGACCAGCAGGTCGAAGGAGGTGATCCTGCCCCTCTACTCTGCTCTCGTGAGACCTCACTTGGAGTATTGTGTGCAGTTCTGGCGTCCTCAACATAAAAAGGACATGGAACTGTTGGAACAAGTCCAAAGGAGGGCCACGAGGATGATCAGGTTACTGGGGCACTTCCCATATGAAGATAGGCTGAGAAAGTTGGGGCTGTTCAGGCTGGAGAAGAGAAGGCTGTGTGGAGACCTCATAGCAGCCTTCCAGCATCTGAAGGAGGCCTATAGGGATGCTTGGGAGGCACTCTTCATTAGGGACTGTAGTGATAGGGCAAGGGGTAACGGGTTCAAACCTAAACAGGGCAAGTTTAGATTGGATATGAGGAAGAAATTCTTTCCTGTGAGGGTGGTGATGCACTGGAATGGGTTGCCCAGTGTCGTGGTTTAAGCCTCTATAACTCACGCAGTTTTGCTCACTCACTCCCCCCTCTTTCTTCCCCCCGCTCCTGGGGGGATGGGGAGGAGAATCAAAAGAATGCAACTCCCACAGGTTGAGATAAGAACAGTTTAGTAAGTAAAGTATAACACAAATCACTACTGCTACCACCAATAATAATACAAGAGAAATACAAGGAAAGAATACAATTGCTCACCACCTGTACCCAGCCCAACCATGCAGTGCACCTCCCCCCTTCCAGGTAACTCTGCCCTCCGTTTTTACATCCTGGGCATGACGTGCTGTGGCATGGAATACCTCTTTGGTCAGTTTGGGTCAGGTGTCCTGTCTCTGCTTCCTCCCGGCTCCCCTCCTCCCTGGCAGAGCATGAGACTCAGAAAGTCCTTGGCCAGACCAAAACACTACCAAGCAGTAACTGAAAACACTGGTGTTATCAGCGCTGTTCCCATGCTGAAAGTCAAAAACACAGCACTGCACCAGTTACCAAGAATGAGAAAAATGACTGCTACTGCTGAACCCATGACACCCAGGGAAGTTGCGAATGCTCCATTGCTGGTGGTGTTCAATGATGGGTTTTACATAGCCTTGGGTGCCATGGTTCAGTGGGAGATGTCCCTGCCCCTGGCAGGGTAGTTGGAACTAGATTATCTTAAGGTCCTTTCCAACCCTAACTATTCTATGACTCCATGATTAAAATAGATGGAATGTTCATAGGTGTTTAACATCCATACATTTCTCATAAAATCAACTAAACTTAAATATCAAATTTTAATACATGTGTTTAGTACAGTATCTTTGATTTGACCTAATAAATTTATATGGCAAATCAATGAATTAGCATGATAGCAAATTAACATATTTATTATCATTACTTCTTTAACATGTAGAAATGAAAACTGGAACTGCCTTCAGAATTTACATTTTATAACTGTGATATTTCAAATAACTGTGAAATAATCAGCCTAGAAATTCTCTATGCAAAACACAATGTTATTTCACTTGACTCTATACAAGTTTTTGAGATTAATTATGCTATTTTACAGTTTTTTCTTTGAACTCTACAGTCTGGAGCATTGCACTTAGTTGACATAGAAAATCTCAGTTACCTGGTTGTGGTCTGAAACACTTGTAAGGGTGATCACCTGAACCGGAAAGACAACTGGAGCAATACTGGAGTTAAAGAAAGTCATAAAAAAATTGCCTCTACAAAAGCAAAGATGACTTGAATAGAATTCTGCATACACAGAAACATAGAATAGTTAGGGTTGGAAAAGACCTTAAGATCATCTAGTTCCAACTACTCTGCCATGGACAGAGACACCTCACACTAGACCATGTTGCCGAAGGCTCTCTCCAGCCTGGCCTTGAACACTGCCAGGGATGGAGCATTTACCACTTCTTTGGACAACCTGTTCCAATGCTTCACATGAATAAATACAAGCATTATGAGGCAAAGCACCTTGCCAGAAAGTTTACTGGGCCAAGTCATGGGTATCCTTATTCACCTAACAAGGCTGCTCTGATCTTAGGCAGTGGATCAACACTGAAAATTTAACCCTGCATTTTGTTAAATTATTCACATATACAGGACTACTGGAACTTGCCTGAGTATTTAACTGCAGTATTTTAATGACTATATTGGATTCTATTATGTAAAATGATACATAACCACACTTTAACAGAGCTAAATTTCAATTTGTTTTAACCAGTTTTGAATATTCACAGGCTAGTAGAATGTTTAGGATTGGAAGAAACCTTGAAGACCACCTAGTCTAACCCACTGCCACGGGCAGGAACAGCTTCCACTACACCAGGTTGCTCAAAGACCCATGCAGCCTGGCCTTGAACACTGCCAGGGATGGAGGTGCCACAGCTTCTCTGAGAAACCTGTTTTAGTGCCTTAGCACCCTCATAGCAAAGAATTTCTTCCTGTTGTCCAATCTAATCTTTCCTAATGTGTAATCTAAATCCACCCTCTTCCAGTTTAAAGCCATTACCCGTTGTCCTATTTGCAGATGACCTTGTAAGAAAAATCCCTCTCCAGATTTCCTGTCAGCCCCTTTAGGCACTGGAAGCTTCTCTAAGGTCTTCCTGGAGCCTTCTCTTCCCCAGGCTCAACAAGCCCAGCTCTCTCAGCTTTTCTTCACAAGAGAGGTGGTTCAGCCCTCTGAGCATCTTTGTGGCCCTCCTCTGGACTCACTGCAACAGGTCTTCACCCTTCTTATGTTGGAGGTCCCAGAGCTGAATACAGTACTCCAGGTGGGACTCTCACAAGAGCAGAGTGAAAGAATCCCCTCCCTCAGTCTGCTGGTCACGCTTCTTGTGATGTAGCCCAGGACACGATTGGCTTCCTGGGCTGAAAACACGCAGAGAGGTCATGTTGAGCTATTCATCAACCAACACCCTCAAGTCCTCCTCAGGGCTGCTCTTAATCCATTCTCTGCCAAGCTGTAGTTATGCCTGGGATTGCCCAGACTTAGTTTGTACCTGACCTTGTTGAACTTGAGGTTCCCATGAGCTCACTCATATTTATCTATTCTTATAAATTCATCTTGACTCTGCTCTTGCTTTCATAGGTGAAATTATGACTAAATTATTAAAAATATGATCAGAAACTCTTTCTTCATCACACAGTTTTTCAGTACAGACTTCTAACTGTGGCAATTTCCAGTCCCTACACAGACATTTTTCTTTGAAGATATTTTGTTTTAGATGTTTATCTACTAATTTTTAATAAATATAGTACCTGTTTAATAAAGCAAATCCAGCAATATCCAATGACAGCTTTGGCTGATCTAAAAGACAGACCTCCTACATCCTTGTGAGCTTCTCTCTCAGGAAATCTGGGAGTTGGCACCTGCTGCAGGAGCAGCTGTTCTCACACGTCTTACAGATGGCTGGGGAAAAGGAAATCAAATCTCCACTGAATTCAGACCTTTAATGAAAACTGTATAAAATCCTGCACCAGCTGACATCATCTCCAGACTTGCATTTTGCATGGACACAAAGACTCAAATCTGGCTGCATCCTGCATTTGCCAGGTGAGTGTGTCACCAGATGCACCTGATCACAGGTAGCAGGTGGCATCCGAGGCTTCTGGCTGGGAGCCAAGAGTATCCTTCCAGAGAGCTATAGCATTGATCTCACCATCCTACTTCATTTAAAAACATCTATATAAATGTTATGTATTTCTACATTGATATATAAACATGTAAGTGTAACATTAAAATAGTTTGCAGATAGAATATCTGCATAAACTATATATAAACATTTATATTTAGAATATAAGAATATACAGTGAATAAACTATATACAGTTTTTAAAGAGAGAACTATTCTGACTACTGAATATGTACTGAACTTAAACATCTAAAGAAATAGGAGACCTAACTAGGAATACTGGCTTATAAAGAGAATTCAATAGTAAAATGCTTTGGCAACATAACAGCAGGACAGGTAGAGAGGTACAAGTCTGAAAGACTGCTGAAAGTTAAATAGTGTTAAAGGCAGAGCATCAGGTTGAAGTTTTGTTGTGTGGTTTTCAGTGGTAGAATGCAGGACATGTTCGTTTAAAATATCAGCAAGGTCTGAAAATGTTTCGTGTGCACCATAATTTCAAAGAAAGCCTTTGGTTCATAGGATCTCTGTGTTCATCTGTTTAGAGATCTATTCTTTTCCAGATTATGTATACTAAAATGACTATATTCCATGTAATTCTGTTCAATTTCTAGCAGATTACTCATATGAAAAGAGCTGAGAAAATAAGTGGTGGCTAGTCAGTTTGCACACAGAACAGATGTCTACAATGGGCTTCTGCACATCCTAACATGAAAACTTGGGTTTGTCATCAATGATTGATCATTTCAGTACTGCTCCCCAAATATGCCTTTGTTACTTATACTTCTGTTGTTGTCATAGTGGCCTCAAAACTTTTAAACCTGACGCAGGTGAGATAATTTACTTCACGATGAAGTGACTTTCCTCTCCAACCAGGTGAAGGAATAGGAGCCACTCTTCCTTGCTCCTGCCAGCTATCCCACACTGTCTTCAAGAGTGCAGACTCTGGTACCATTGCATAAAGACCAATTCCTCTTGCAAAAGTTCAGATGCAACAGGGGCAACTAAGCCTCATACATTTTACCCCCCTTGTCTCTCTTTTAAATCCTAAAAAAAAAAAAAAAAAAAAAAAAAATCTACAGCAAGAAGTTCAGTAAGTAAGAATGGTAGAAACATAAATAAAATATAAATGCAAAATAGATGCAGTTATTATACCACAATATAACAGTAGTACATACAAAAGAGTTCATTTTCATATCAATACTCATATAAATTAATTTGAAAAGAAGTACAGAGCATCCCTCTGTAATGCTCTAGACTTCTTTGGTGCTCAAGCAAAGTTGCATTGTGCCTACTGAGATGGTGGAGAGAGGAAGGCATCTTGCTGCCCTGTTGCGGAGGGCCTCTCCATGCTCTAAATGGCCCTAGCAGCCAGAAAGGAAAAAAAGACATAATTTTCCTTGTCCATAATACTTGGCACTGACTGGCTGTGCCATGAATCCCAGTGTAGCAGCAGAAGGTAACATTTCTGATACGTTTTTTCAGCCCCATGCACCTACACCCATGTTGCATTTTTTTCTTGCTAGGAAGATTGTGCTGTGTTTTTATTACAGACTGTTTATGATAGCTAATGAAAAAAGTCTGCTTTGATGATTTTTATCCATCTTACACAGCCTTTCAAGGTTTCTTACTGCATTATACAAATTCTTCTTGAATCTTCATTATACTCCTGTTGGGAAAGTGCATACTCAAGTAGTAAGAGTCAGATTTTTTTAAAGTAATTTGGGTGATTTTTGTGCTGAACATATGCAAAACAAGACCCTATAATTTTAGAAGTATCTAACTGAACTAGCACAATATACAGGGTTTTATAACGAGCTTTAGCTGATTTATGGTTACTTAATGGTTATGGTTTACCCCATTTATGGTTACCTAAAATGACCACTGTAAATCACAATCCCTAGCAGGAAACAACGATTTCTTTATGTTCTGAAAACGTATTAAAATACGCAAACACTGCTGAATTTTAAAGGGTTGGTCAGCATAATATTGGGCTTAAAGCCAAAATGGCTCCCAAAGCAGACAACTCAGTATCTTTTTATCTTCAGAGAATTTATGTGCACATAATGCAAATAGTTGATCCTATAGCCAAAACCTATCCCCCTGGAAATGGTTTTGAAAACCAAACAACCTGTTACTTTGTTTCCCATGATTGTGGAGCCAGCAGCAAGGAATTTTCCTATAGTTTGAGCAGGAACGGTGCATTTGTCCAATGCAAATCCAGATGCCTCTGTATGTGGGCAGGACCAACCCTCCACCTGGTCCCATGTTTTTTTGCGAACTGGGCCCAAGATCTTTGTACAGCTGAGGGATAAGTCATTGCTTGTGGTCAAGGGAAGGTTACAGCCATCTCACTGCTATTGCTCAGTAGACAAATATGGGCAAGAGATGAAATACAGTTTCTTTTTTCTGTCATCACCAGATCTCTCTATTTTTTAATTATGTCTGCACAGTTTTCTCCTTAGTATTAAATTACAAAGTTAATATAGAGAACTTCAGATTTCCATCAGAGGCTGTTTAAACACTTCCCAAATGCCAGGATCCTCCTGATCTCACCAGTATTTAGTTGATACTCAGCACCTTTAAAGCTCAAAAATACCCTTGTCCTTGCCTGGGAAACTACATCGCCCGTAAAAATCAAGGTCTTCATTACTAAATGGGCATGAGATAAGCATGTATGTGAGATAAATTACTTGAGATAAAATAAAAAATCTCATGAAAAGCAAGCAATTGAGCCTAAATCCTACAAGGATATCTTATAACCCTAAGCGCTACTACTTCTAAAAAAAAAAAAAAAAAAAAAAAAAAAAAGGACTCACTAAACTATTCTGCTTCTGTATTGATTTTTTGTGGTAGGAAAATGTACAGCTGTATTTAACCAAGCATTTACAACATCATTAAGCTGCCTTATAATTATTAGTTTCTAGGTGGTGTTAAGTTCTTTAAATGGCTTTCATAATCATAATAAACATACATGGGAACATTGAACCTACCAGCCAAGGCACTGTCCTCTGTCACAAAGAACATATTACTGCTATCTGGGTGCAGGAGATATATTTCAAGGTGCACCCAGTACATTTTCATAGCAAACATAGTTTTCTATGCAATGGTGGAATTTCTATTTCTGTTTTATCATATTTCAGATATTTCATTCAGCTGCTCCTTACAAAGTTAAATCTGAGCCATTCCAAACTAAGCAGTAATAGGCCATCTCTAATTTTCAGGAATTAGAAATGCGAGAGCTAGATTAAGCAATGTACAGTATTTGTATCAAATATTGCATTGTTCAATCAATCTGGCAATTGGAGAAGTGCACAGTAGGGTTTAACTCTAATAAGGCTGAGTAGAAGAAGAAAACAATCTCATTACTGGTCCCATAATATTTTGCCCTCTTACCTTATTATTCTCATGGAAACGAGAAGAGAATTTATAAAATTTTGCCAAACAAATGCTTTTCACAATGTAAAGCAATACTTTCCCTACCAAATAATAAAAAAAAGTCACGTCTGTATAATTTTATATTTCACTTATTTTACAGTAAAATACTCTTGTATTTATTTTCATACATATAGATGTGCTAAAATTATTCATAATCAATGCTTGCATATTAAGAAAAACATACCATAAAAAGGGATACTATTGCAAGAAAAATAATGCATTAGCTCAGATTCATTGAGGCATCTAGCCATGTGGCTAATAGCAGAGGCCAATGAAGAAATGTAAAGAATAGCCTTATCATTAAACTTGTATAGGATAAACTCCCAGCCTCCAGCAATATTTGGGTCACAGAATTCCTGAATAAGAAGCGATACCTAATGTTGACAGGCAGGTGATATTGATTAAAAGACAAAAAAAGCCTTTTGATTTTTGTTTATTAGATTTTTAATCCATAGGGGTTATTTAACTCTAGTCAAAAGGCATTCTTTTTAAATACGTGCACTGACTGCCCATTTACTACAGTGAGTAGTAATTCTATTCCCATGGAATTTAAAACCAGTGGGACACGGCATTAGGCTTCTGAAATACCTTTCTCCACAATTATAGATACGAGGTACTGTCAATGTCCAGAAATATCTATGTTGAGGTACTGTTATAATTTTTTTATTGTCATAGTTACTGTGCGACTATTTTTAGTTTCAAATGTCAGCCATTCACTTACAACCTAGATAGTGTAAACCTACCTAGTTTTTAAGTTATTGGAATACATAAAATAACCTGTTTCAAATACAAAATGGAATGTATTTTTCATATTCTAGAAGATAGAAAAAATAGATGAACCAAATTTGTAGATGTTTCCCAAAAGTTCAATTCTGTACTAAAATTAAGTATGAGATGCTACATGATACAAGGATTTTTATTATTTTTGAAAGTTGCCTAGAGGTGCGAAAGGATATGTACAACATCATGACTTCAGCCAACTTTAAAAAAAGCTATAATGATATTTCCTGTGACAGAAGAGATGACAAGTTTGTGATTTTGACAATTTAGGGCCTCTTTTGTATCCCCAATTATTCTAAAGTATAACAGTAATTTTATTTGGAAATATAATACAATATATACACTATAGTTCCCCCTCTCACCGCATGTTATTTGTGATACTTAAACACCTCCATGTGAGCAGAACCTTTGCAGTTCATTTTTAATAATAAGTGCATTGCGCTTGAGGGCAAAATGTTTCTCACCCAAATTTGGAAACTATGAATTGTCTCCACGGTTTCCCCAGGAAACCACTCTGAGCCTAATCTCTCTGGGCAACTGCAGTAGAGTAGCATGTGGTGCCAATGCTTTATTACTGGCATGGATAAAGAACTTCTCACATAATTTATCATTTAGAAAAGATTACCATAAAATCAAATCTGGAGACTTGTGAAGACCTCCCGGGTCTCTGATAACATCCCTAATAATAGCAGAATACAAAAATAGCTTATTTGATCTCCTGCATTTCACAGATCTCGACATACACCAGTTAAATATGAGCAGAAGGAGCCAGCCAAGAGGGCTTGGGCTGCTGCGCTCACTGGGGCTGTGAGCCGATAGCCTGCAGAATAGCATAGATGAGAAACCTGTCAAGGAAATTGTCACTGATATGAATACGAACATTTTGTGCAGATCAAGGGATAATGAACACCATGAGGCAATCTTTGCTCTTCCAAAAACCTCTCTTAGATCATTCAAACCCATAAAGAGCAGAATAGCTTCATCTGACCTCATAAAAGCTAAGTCTTTTCTTTCAAGGTTGTCAGCATATTCCTGTCCTGCTGGTTATGCCTGCTAGGGCTCTATAAACATGGTTTGAACTCCACGGTCCAGCTCCCTGCTCCCTTCTTTTTGCATAGCTATGAATTTCTCTTTACTGTTAAATATTTCGTAAGGCAGCATCTACTCTGTCTTTGAGAGAGATTCATTTCAGAGTGGGATTGTAGCATGGGAGATTCACAGGAAGAGATTTCCACATGACATCTGCCCCAAATGCCAAAAACCTGATTTGTGTTGGAATACAGAATTTTAATAAAACCTGTAAAATTCCCTTGATGTTCTGATCAGCATTAGAGTGACACAAAAGATACATTTAACATCTGGACATAAATGCTACATCTCAGCCTTAATTTTACAGCAATAGAAAACATGTTTTCCTGATTATTATAATTTTTCTTAGCATTATAGATACACACATTTAGAATTTATAAAGTTTTCCACAGTTTTAAATTAAAAAAAAAAATACCGCTTACAGAAGTCCTTCTTTCCTTTTGATGTGTCATGCAGATATTGCACATAGAAATGAATGAATCTGCTGGTGTGTTTCACTCATCTGTTGGCAAGGTCTCGTTCTGTTCCCCACCCAGAAAGCGGCTTAGACCTGGAGCATTTCCTTAGGCACTGTATTTACTCTTATTGCAGGGGTGGCTGGGAACAGAGTTAGTCATCACTTAAAAAGTCAGGGTTTGTCCTTTGTTTGCCTCTGCTTATCCAACACACTACCTAGGTGTGCCTGCCCAGAAGTCATTCATCCTCGCTTTCTCCAGCCTCTTCCTCGTCTGCAGTATTGACCACACTACAGACTTTTTAGGCGACTTCAGCCTACAACCTGCAAGTCCTGTTTTACCCTCACCTCCCTTCTAGCAATGTGCATTAAGTTGTAATGGAAATCTATAACGTGACCGGCCTAGTTACAGCTTGTAATGAAGAATTCATATATAACATTTTTCAGAGGATGTATTTTATCTTGTACTCTGATTAATTGTGCCTCAAAACTATGGCAAGGGTCACATTTGGTTATTGCTGCTGGTGTGAGAGAGACCATTCTCTTTCATATCCCATATAGTGTTGTCACACAAAATTTATCAGAATTTGTGTTACAAGTTTGGTGGGTTTTTTTGTTTTGGTTTTTTTTTTTGTTTGTTTGTTTGTTTTTTGTCTGTTTGTTTGTTTGGTTTTTTGGGTTTTTTTTTCAGGCATCACCACATTTCTAGAATTTTAAGTACTGTCAGATTGCTAGCAACACAGACAAGGAATTAGTGAATCAGTGAAACTGAGAAAGTGTTTTGCACAATTCCCAGTTTGTCAGTCAGCACCTTGCTAAGCCCTGACAGAAGGATAGAATGGTGCAGGAAGCGACCTTATGGATAACCTAGTTTCAGACCCTGTGCCATGGGCAGAGGTATTTTCCAGTAGACCAGGTTGCAGCATCCAACCTGGCTTTGAACATTTCCAGGGATGTGGAGCCACAACTCTCAGCAATCTGTTCCAGTGTCTCGCCACCCTCATAGTGAAGACTTTTTTTGTAGTGTCCACTCTAAATCTCCCCTTCCAGTTTAAGCCATTAGCTTTCATCCTATTCCTACCTGCCCTTGTAAAAAGTCCCTTTCCAGATTTCTTACGGGCCCCTTTTAGGTACTGGAAGCTGGTCTAAGGTCTCCCCAAAGCCTTCTCTTCCCCAGGCTGAACAAGCCCAGCTGTCTCAGCCTGTCTCCATAGGAGAGGTGCTCCAGCCCTCTGATCACTTTTGTGGTCGTTCTCTGGACTCTCTCCAAGAGGTCCACATTCCTCTTATGCTGAGGGCTCCAGAGCTGAACATAGTACTCTGGGGGAAGGGAATCTTAAGAGAGCAGAGTAGAGGGGAAGAATCACTTCTCTTGACCTGCTGGCCATGCTTCTTGTGATGCAGCCCAGCATACAGTTGGCATTTTACGCTACAAATACACACCAACATCTCATGTTGAGCTTCTCATCAACCAACACCCCCAAGTCCTTCTACGCAGGGATGCTCTCAATCCATTCTCTACGAAGCCTGTAGTTGTGCCTGGAATTGCCCAGCCTCAGGTGCAGGATCTTGAACTTGGTCTTGTTGAACTTCAGGAAGTTTGTGCAGGTCCACCTCTCCAGCCTATCAAGGTCCCTCTCTATGGCATCCCTTCCCTGCAGCTTGTCGATCGCACCATACAGCTTGGTATCGTCAGCAAACTTGCTGAGGGCTCACTCAATCCCACTGTCCATGTGGCCAACAAAGATGCTAAACTGCACCAGTCCCAACACTGACCCCTAAGAAACACCACTTATTAATGATCTTCACTTGGACCTTGAGCCGTTGACCACAACTCTTTGAGCGCAGCCATCCAGCCAATTCCTTATCCACAGAGATACTCTATACGCACTACACGGCTATGTTAACAAAATAATTTTGTTCTGAATCAAATATTACTTGATCACATGACTTTTGTGTTTAGACAATTCTGCAATTAATATGACAAGTTCACAATAATTTCCAGCCACTGGCCAACAGCCATTTTTCCTACCTTTACAGTTTCAACCTGTGTTTCATCAACTGTCCTATATACGTGTACAGATGTGCATATATTAACATGTAGAGTAGAACTACAGAACCATATTTCAGAAAATCTAATCAGAGAGCTATCCAATGGAAATATCTTCATCAACTACTGTATCTAAACCAGATTCTACGTATTGCTCTGAGTGAGAAACATTCTATTGCATTAGAAAGGTGAAAATAATATTTTTAGTAGATTCCTGCCTTACTTGATAATGCAAAATATTACATGCCACCCAATTCCTTTAGATCATTTTATAATGTGTGACTGAATATCTTGAGAATGCTAAATGGCATTTCAGGAGTTTGCAAAAGGGTCTTTATTTCTTGCATGTATCCACAGTTTTTTTTCGCTTCACAGTGCAATGTCCTTCTATGCAACAGCTCCTGCCTGGAGTTATTTTAAGAGTAACTGTGTTACAGATTTTTAGCTTTCTTATTCTTGCATACAGATCTTGTATCTAACAAATACAACAGCGGTCTTGGAACCAGCACCTGGAGTGTCTAGGTAATGAATTTGTATTCATATTTACTTTCATATGTAACAATCTTAGTTACTTAGAATATTTTGCTCATGAGGCAGTTGTGACAAGCAAATCCCATACCATTCAATTTCAATTAATAGTAAGATAGAATTTGCTTTTATTTATTATTCAATTAGCTGGACAGCCAGTCCAATACTGCCAAAACCTATCTGCTAAATAAATTATCCTGTTAAAAGTTTACTAGTTTGTAATCTATTTGTAGATCTATGTTGAAAAAATGTGCTTATTTATGATGAAAAAAAGTAAAAAAAAAAAGAAAGTGGATTACAGAGAGTTTGAAAATAAGATTTCATTGCACATTTTGTGGCAAATTTACCAACAATTAAATACCACCTGTAACTTACAGCAGCTCATAGCTGTCCCAAGATAACGCCAGTATAAATTTAGGAAGATAACCAGCTGAACCATGACTAAGAGGAACAGGGAAAGTCTGTGCCACTTCTGCTTTTATCTTGTTCTCTTATTCTTCTGACAGCCAATATAGCTTCCTTTTTACTGATAAAGTTGTTGTTTTGCTCAACACTTTATTTTCATAGAATCATAGAATAGCTAGGGATGGAAAGGACCTTAAGATCATCTAGTTCCAACCCCCCAGCCAGGGGCAGGGACACCTCCCACTAAACCGTGCCACCCAAGGCTCTGTCCAACCTGGCCTTCAACACCACCAGCAATGGAGCATTTACAGCTTCCCTGGGCAACCCATTCCAGTGCCTCACCACCCTCAAAGGAAAGAATTTCTTCCCCATATCCAATCTAAACTTCCTCTGTTTCAGTTTGAACCCGTTACCCCTTGTCCTATCACTAGAGTTCCTCATGAAGAGTCCCTCCCAAGCATCCCTATAAGCCCCCTTCAGATACTGGAAGGCTGCTATGAGGTCTCCACACAGCCTTCTCTTCTCCAGCCTGAACAGCCTCAACTTTCTCAGCCTATCTTCATACGGGAGGTGCTCCAGTCCCCTGATCATTCTCGTGGCCCTCCTCTGGACTTGTTCCAACAGTTCCATGTTCTTTTTATGTTGAGGACACCAGAACTGGACAAAATACTCCAAGTGAGGTCTCACGAGAGCAGAGTAGAGGGGCAGGATCACCTCCTTCGACCTGCTGGTCAAACTTCTTTTGAAGCAGCCCAGGATACAGTTGGCTTTCTAGGCTTTGAGCGCACACTGAAGTCAGCTCATGTTTATTTTATCCTCGACGAACACCCCCAAGTCCTTCTCTGTAGGACTGCTCTGAATCTCTTCTCTGCCCAACCTGTAGCTGTGCCTGGGATTGCTCTGACCCAGGTGTAGAACCTTGCACTTGTCATGGTTAAACTTCATCAGGTTGGCATCAGCCCACCTCATAAGCATGTCAAAGTCCTTCTGGATGCCATCCCTTCCCTCCAACGTATCAACCAAATCACACAGCTTGGTGTCATTGGCAAACTTGTTGAGGGTACACTCAATCCCACTGTCCATGTCACCTGCCCCAATTCTTCTATCTAAAGGAGCAACTTTCCATCACTTTTCTCATCATGCATGTATATATTTTTTATTTTCTGTTTCCTTAGTAACACAAATTATCTTTTCTTTTGAATTCAATACTTGAGCAAGACTTGAACAATTTACTGAAATCCACCAGCTACATTTAAACACATAGGCATGGCAAAGATTCATAAAACCAGGGAAACTAAGCCAGCTATTTATATATATTTATATTTATTTTTTATTATTTATATTTATTTACATATCACACCTATCCTGTTTCCAAAAGCAAACAATTCACATTTTTAACAGTTATCCTTAACTGAGGGTAAAAGATCGAGTTTATTCCTTTGTCTATCAATCATGATTTTCACAGGCACACTTGGACCTCGCGATTTTTGTTCTCTGGACTAAAGGGCTCATAGTAATCGCTGAACAGAAACCTTCTTTAAAAAACACTATTTCTGTAGAACACAAGAAAGTGGGAGCAAAGGTATCTTGAAACCACATACACATACCTAGAAGATGTTTATTCATGGAAACCATCTAAATTTCATTTCCTTTTGACTTTTCATGTAACAGCTTCTAAAAATGGTTTACTGTTGGATTTGCAGCCCTAACTTGGACTGTAAAGTCATTTAGTTACTTTATATAAAAAAAGTGCATTTATGTTAACCTCTGGGCCTTGCATCTCCTGGATCTGGTCAAACAGTATCAGAAGTGAGACATAAAAGTCTTTGATATTGTCAGATGTGAAAATATTTTGTCATGATATACAGCACTTTTGAGCGTCACCATTTCCTATCAGTGTTCTTATTTCAGATCCATGATTTTAATTACCTTATTAATTGCAACAGAAATATAGTAAACTACAGCAACATCATCCTAAAGAAGTCCTTCAAACTAGGCTTAAAATAAATTTCCTTTTTTCAATTATGATGGAATTTATTAAGAGTTCAGAAAGCCTTTACCTATTTTATTTTAAATCTGATTGGAATAAGACTTAAGCCTTCAAAACTTATGCCAGAAGCGTATGTCTTTTATGGTTTCAGACATGTTTTAGAAAGGCAAAGTTCAGAACTATAATGAAATTTCAAATGTTACAACTATGGAATTATTTCTAATGTTTCATGGTACTTACTAAGTTTAAGCAAAGGCCAATGTATGCATCTCCACAACCGGAATTTCCTGCCTTAGCATCAACAGCCTTAAAATAAGCATTCTGTATCATTTTCTGTGCATATTAATGATCTCTATAAAATTGCTCTTCTTCATTTTACGTGTTCATTTTTTGCTGTGTTAGAGACATTTCAAGAGCTGTGGGGAGAAGAAAAGTGCTTGTTCCTTTCATTAGCAATCTATGTTAAACTTAATTCCCCTGACTCATCTACTTGCTTCTCTTTTAGGCAATCAGTCCTTTGCTGTCAATGCCAACACTCTGCTGGTCAATGGCAAATGCTCCAAGGTTCATTAGAGGAATCCAGCTGATGAACTTGGGAGACTTTGCAAGGAAGAAACCCAGCCTTTTTTTCTTTAAAGATTGATCACCCTTAACAGAAATACTGTATTTCAGAATCTGAAATCTGTATTTATACAAAATTCAGAATTTTAGGCTTTTTATGTGATTTCCTAAAAGGATAAGAATACACACGAGTATTCCTCTGTCCATAGCATCGTAATCATTTGAATCTTATCTCTCCCATCCCAGTATGAAAAGACTTCACAAATGAATGATGAGCAGATGGCATACCATTTTCTCAACTGAAGACTCTTGGATTCAGTTTGCCACTCATTGAATACTGCCAGAAAAGCACTTTTGTACTCAGTGAATAGTCTGCATAGTTTCTGTATTCTCTGACAGTATTTGTTTAACAGTTACTGGTAAACATAATAAAGGCTTATATAAAGCATATTTTTTTTGTTTATTGTTGTTGTTGTTATAAATATCACTGCAGTCATCAATGTCATCACTTCTTTTATTTTGCTCTCTGAGATGTTTTTTGGTGCATAGCTCCAGTCTGCCTGCTGTATCACTGTTGGCCACTTCCAGGTATCCCCCTCTCCTAGCTGCCGCTATCTGCACAGGCTGTGGTTAATGTCTATTGAGACCAACACTTTTTCTCATTATTCAGCAGAAGTTCAGCTTACCCATTATGCTATTTCCATGCTAGCTGGTGTACTCATGACACCCATGTGTAATGCAGAGTGGATGTTAGTGGGGTGTTTTGGAGGCATAAGTTCTCAGCTACTACCAAAAGCAAGTGGTACAGATATCTCCAATTTGACACTGCTGTTTTTATTTAAAACACTTTTCTTAACCCCATTTTCCCTTTCATTATGCTTTTATGCACAACCTGTTGCAACACTGTCAACTGACTGTGGTTTGACAATCACATTTTCCTGAGTTATGCAAGTAACTACCAGAGATGTTACCATGATCCAATGTGACATATGGGCCAGTGCCTTCCATTCACAATGCAGAACTACTTATCTTATCAACAGCTGAAATGATCTGTTAGAAAAATAACTAATGTATAGTGAGATTTATCAGAAACATTTTTTTATATCCTAAGAAATCTAGAACCTACTTGAGGTACCAGAAACACTAACTCATAGACTGTGCATGGTGGAACTATTGTCTATCAATACCATATACTTTATGTCATTCCAAGCCTCTTAGGATGTAAAAAACTAACAAGGTTCTGTAAGTAACTTCTCAAGTAACAGCTTTTTGGGTTCTGAGGTTGGGGTTCATGAGAATTATCCTTTTTCCAGATTGTTCTATTATTTCCAATTTAGCAAACAGATTAGTAGGTTCATTGTCACAAGTGCTCTACTCTCAGCAAAAACTTTCTAAATACTTGAAAAATTACAAATGACTTATCCAGGCTTTTCTGCTATTGGAGAAGATGTCTAAAGCATGACATTCATGTAGGGAGCCCTTAGAAGTTTTGTATTGTTTCTACCGCCTAAGGGGTAAATATTAAAATTTTCTTAATATTGAGCCAACTCAGTTCTTATCACAGTTACACAAAACCACTGCATAATTCAGGAGACAAATTGTCTGAATCTAATTCCATAAAAAGAGAAATTATAACATGTTTTAAAAATCTAGACTTAATAGATAGCCAAATGGCTACAAACCACATTAGGCTGAATGAATCAGATACCATCTGTAATAAAAGGCATGTTGAATAATACAGCCTAGATGCAAAGCATATTCAACAGAACAAAACATACCATATAACAGATTTATAGTGTATAATCCACACAGAAATTCTGCTAAAATAGATCAGCTCTGTCACGTAACACTGCTTTCATCTACTGCTGTCCAGGAGCACTGCACCACTTTGACTCATTTAGCAAATCAGTTACATGCTATTCCTGATTTCATGCAGTGATGATTAAGGATGAAAAATATCACAGACAGTTGGCAACAGCAATAAACAAAAAAACTTTGCTTAATTTTGCTTTATGCATTTGCACCACAATTAAAAAAAAAAAAAGAAAAAAGAAAAATATTGAACTCCTTGTGTACAGTAACCTGCTATGATAACTTTGGATCTTCAGGTTTCAGAAGTGTTCTAAGACAGGACAGTAAATTAGGCTTTAATAGACTGTTATGAGCCCACTGTCAGGGGATGTTGCATATGCACTAAGATCAGTTTCTACCGAGAAGATTTTTTTTTAGCTGAAAATGGTCCAAAGCTGTAAGCGAAGTAATGGTGAGATGAATTGCATTAATCAAACAAGATTTGGCACAATTACCCAAGATGCTTAAGGTATTTTTATATATGCTGTTCCAGCCTGTGCACCAGAGACTCATCAAATATAGTAAACATCTGCTGGTTTGAGGATTATGGACTCTTTTTTCTAAATTTATAGTGCTTGGATACCAATTTTAGTCACCAAGACCTGACTTTAGGCTTAAATCAAAGCTTCAACTGCCCCCCAAAATGGATACATAAAGCCACCCTAATGCATTCTACCAGTATTGTTGTATGCCTGATCATGACAAATAGCTTCTGCGATACCATGTAACAACAAGATCTTGAACAGTGAAGCAATATTAGCCACAGTTTCATATTTTCACAGAATCATAGAATGGTTTGTGCTGGATGGGACCTTAAAGATCACCTTGTTCCACCTCCCTTGCCATGGGCAGGAACATCTTCAACTAGACCAGGTGGCTTAAAGCCCAACCTGGCCTTGAACACTTCCAGGGATGGGGCAGCCACAACTTCTCTCAGCAATCGGCTCCACTACCTCACCAGCCTCATAATGAAGAATTCTTTTCTTTGCCTGCCATGTGTCATAAAGCGGCAGAAAAATAAAGCCTATTCTGAAGATTTGGAGCTGAATCTGTTGATTTGCTGTCCTCTTAAGCAAACAGAGGAGCTCAGTTGTACGTATCTAGGATACAGGCTATATAGTCACTATACATAAATGTCAATATCATTATAATACCTTGAATTCACCCCCCTGCATGCACTTAAAAGATCCCTCCTGGTTCAGGTAGCTTGTATCATACCTGTCCCAGTAATAGCATGGAATAAAATACACATCACAGCATTTGTCCGTTTTATCAGAAGTTTCTGGTAGAAAACAAACTGCAATATTTACAATACTTTTCAAATGTGGAACTTTGGAAACCTTTTTGCTGTTTAATCTGAACATCTCCGAGAGTATGAAATCAGAAGGCCTCTAAGGTCTCATGTCTGTGCAGTTTCATTTATCTAAAAATTAATCATAGGCTGAAGGAAATAGCAACAGTCCATTCCCACAAGAACTGACTTAAATTCTGCTGCCTTAAATTCATTTTGTTGCTGCCTTTCTCTTTAATAAAATACAGTGATTTAAGTGTGACTGATGGTAGTGAGAATTATTATTATCATGTTATCAAATTAAAGGGCATTTGGGGAAAAAAAGCTTTTTCTTGTATAGCTGTCATACTACAGTTTTTTTTTTACGAGTATTTAGAAAAGACACCAAAAAAAACATAAAAGTGTAAACTCTGTAACTAAAGTGTTTTAATTTATTTAATAAATATTTTCCCAAAGACATTAATTACAGATCCTGTAAACAATAAGTGTTAGTGTAACATGAAATTTGCTTGCTTGCATGCTTTCTTCCTGTCCCACCTCTGGGCTCTTTTTCAGCTGGTGAATTCACCGAACGAAAAAGCATCTTTCAGCTTCTTTTGTGCATGGAGACCCGGTTCTGACAGAAAACTTTCAGAGAACCCTTCTGTTAAAATGGAAAGCCATGCTATGTGCTCCTGTGTTTGAGCTAAATCTACATCATGTGTTCATATCTTTCTCACTCAGAGGATAATCAACATGTAAACCTTCTTCCTAAATATGCATAATGAATAATGCTTTGTGCAAAAATATTTAACCAGATCTCATATGTTTCAAAAGGTATATTTTTTAATTTTTTTTTTTTAAACCTAGGGAATATGAGCAGCAAGCAATCCTGAAATTATATGAGCCTTACCAAGGAGAAATGAATCATAAGGATTTCAAATGGATGTGTCCTCACCCAGTTCCTGAAGTTACAGAAACTTACTGAAATCTTTGCTTTTTTTAAAATAAAGAACTTTCTCCTTTTCATGACTGCAAGGAAAAGCTAGGAACTATGTACCAAGCTGCAAAGACATCTTCTTGATTCTTAAAAGACATGAAAGGTCTCAGAAGAATTGAAACATCAGTTGAGTTAGTGCAGCTGACCTACCTCTAAGTTTCAGCTTTGAGAATATCAGTGTACAAGTGCACGCAAAATTAAGGCTTCTTTCAGGAAACCACAGATGAACCACACTGTTATCCTGAGGAAGAGTATGAAAGAAGGTCACGACAAACCCTGGGTTTTGATGCAGCTACAGAAGTAATTCAACCAGTTCCAGGCAGCAAAGAAACTGACTCAAAATTGGAAAATACTTGTGTTCCTCACAAGAAACAATTTGTTTCATAATGCCATTTATTTTTTAAAACAAAATATTTTTCTGGTTTTCAAAGGAACACTTTAAAATATTAATGTTTTTACAAATATCCATACAGGTCAGCAAAAATACTTGGAAAACCAGAAAATGCTCATTTTCACCCTCTTGAATGTCAGCATGCTGAGGTGGTTATTTTGCGCTGCTGTCACTCACTGTCAAGCAGTCATTATTACCTCACATTCAACCCCCAAAGCCAGCATTTCTTTGCTATACCAGGTCAAAAATCCCTAAATATAACTTGCAATACTTTCAAAGCACTTTCTTATGTTAATTTCCAATTCTTCTGTTAATTTCCAATGTATTCTAACACAGAAATTAAGAAAGCAAACAATGCATGCATTCTGCAAGAAAATGCAACTCAGTACCTTGACGGAAGTTCCTACCTGTGCTGAAATCAATGCTGGTTTTATGCCTGGAGACCACAGGTGACTTTGGGGCTGGCAAGAGGTGCACATTGCCAGTCTCTCACTTGCTTACCACCAACTGCACCATAGTTCATCATATCGATAAGAATACACTCCCACTAGCTTCTTCTATACTTTCCTAGGTGTACATGTAGGCACAGATGATAGGGTAGACTTCCCCCAGTCTCTTCAGAAGGACATGTTGTAAAAATACACAAACCAGGAGATTAATTATATATGATTTAGATTATATCAACTGAGTAATTAATTATTAGAATTAATAGATCCAACTTAATTGCACTTAAAGTCAGAAGAGCTGCATTATGTGAGAATTTTATAATCTATTTCTTTCAAAGGTGCCTAGCATGGGAAATTTCATGGGCTTATTGTTCTGTATGAAGTAAAAATACTGGATCAGGAGTAGTAACATGATGTTTTCCATGTAACCTCAAATAAAAATTTTATATTCTAGGTATGGATATGTAGTCAATGTAGATAATAACAATAAAAAAACCTGATGGAGACTAAATACATGATATATTGCATAAAGCTCAGTAACCCAGTGCTCATTACTGTATTAACATTTAATATTCCTCACTTTATTCCCCAGCTTCTCCTAGATTTCTCCATTCTACCTAAAGGCAGGAATCTTTGCAGTGACTATTGATGGACTAATAATAGGTGAAAGAAAAGGCATAACTATTTCCTCCTCTTAAACCACATACGCTTTCCCATAATATGATGAATATGGTGTGATTTACTATCCCTCTATCTTCACCAATTATTGCACATTGAAGTACTTAAAGCTTCTTTAATTGTTTATCACAAATACACACAACCACTTACCCTAAAAAGAAAGTCTATAAATGTGAACTCCATCAGCCCTGCTCCTTCAATACTTGAGTAATAATACTGTCATTCAAAGAAGGAATGAGAGACGACAGTTATACTTTCCCACCCTTTTTCATCTATACATTGCTGAATCAGGACACTGAAAAAAAAAGAGCCCTATTATGCTATTTTATGTGTGCAGTCCATGGGAGATATAGTACAAAATCATTATATTGAAAAAAATACATACTTAAAATTAACATTGACTGCACCCAGCTGGTATGAAAAATGGAGCATCTCCAACTACAGTAAGAATGCTTGTGGAGACTTTCCCTTGGGAAACAGTCTAAGCAATGTGTTCTCTTCCACTTCTGGTCATCTTCAAGAAGGTTTGCCTGACATTTAACTTAAGTGCCGTTTTCCTCATTTCATCTCATTATTCGTAGGTATAGAATCATAGAATAGTTAGGGCTGGAAAGGACCCTAAGATCACTTAGTTCCAACCCCCCAGCCAGGGGCAGGGAAACCTCCCACTAAACTATGCCACCCAAGGCTAGGTCTAACCTGGACTTGAACACCGCCAGCAATGGAGCATTCACAGCTTCCTGGGTAACCCATTCCAGTGCCTCACCACCCACACAGGAAAGAATTTCTTCCTCATATCCAATCTAAACTTCCCCTGTTTAGGTTTGAACCCGTTACCCCTTGTCCTCTCACTACAGTCCCTCATAAAGAGTCCCTCCCAAGCATCCCTATAGGCCCCCTTCAGATACTGGAAGGCTGCTATGAGGTCTCCATGCAGCCTTCTCTTCTCCAGGCTGAACAGCCCCAACTTTCTCAGCCTATCTTCATACGGGAGGTGCTCCAGTAACCTGATCATCCTCGTGGCCCTCCTCTGGACTTGTTCCAACAGTTCCATGTCCTTTTTATGTTGAGGACACCAGAACTGGACAAAATTCTCCAAGTGAGGTCTCACGAGAGCAGAGTAGAGGGGCATGATCACCTCCTTCAACCTGCTGGTCATGCTCCTTTTGATGCAGCCCAGGATACGGTTGGCTTTCTGGGATGCAAATGCACACTCCCAGCTCATGTCCATTTTTTCATCAACCAAAACCCCCAAGTTCTTCTCTGCCCAGCCTGTAGCTGTGCCTGGGATTGCTCTTACCCAGGTGTAGGACCTTGCACTTGGCATGGTTAAACTTCATCAGGTTGGCATCAGCCCACCTCCCATGCGTGTCAAGGTCCTTCTGGATGCCGTCCCTTCCCTCCAGCATATCAACCGAACCACACAACTTGGTGTCATCGGCAAATTTGCTGAGGGCGCACTCAATCCCACTGTCCATGTCACCAACAAAGATGTTGAACAAGACCGGTCCCAAGACCAACCCCTGAGGTACACCACTCGTTACTGGTCTCCAGCTGGACATTCGTTATGCTAAATATTTTTTTCTTTCTTAAATGTTTGCAGTAGGGAGATTTCTTTTCCCTTGCTTCCCAGTTCTGGTCTCATCTAAATTTGGCACTGTATACATGAAATCACCTGCTCTCTAATAGTTCTACTCCCTTTTGGCACCCTTTCCAGCAACAATTCTACCATGTTAAAAGCAAGCTGGATTACCCTATTCAGTGGTATGATACCAAAGTGCTTAAAATCTTATGGCAAGTGAAATAAGCTGAAAGGTCTGCTTTGAAAAGAGGGGACAGTAAAGTCAGAAAAACAGAAGAACATCCAGGAAGCATTGCTAGACATAATAGTATTTGTTAAGTCTCTTCCTCTTAATTTTGTTATTCTTATAGGGCTGATTGCTAAGCCTGGATTATAACTCTCCACTTGCAGCCAAGCTGAAAGGAGACCCATCATGTCCTAGCAATAGACACCTGTATGTAGAATATACTGGAAATCTTTAAAGGCCTAAAGATTAAATTCTATATATACCTTTTGAAAGCATCCCAGTAGGTGCAGGAATAACATTGTGGCACCACAAAATGCATATGCGTTTCTAAAGAAAAAGATTTAAGTGTAAACCAAGTGTGTCAAACAGAGTGGTAACCTACATTGGCACAAAGAAGAACGCATTGCTTCCCTGTTTCCTACAGCAGGAAGTCCCATTTTGACCAATCTCAGCTAATGAAAGGATGAATTTGTAGGACCTGAAAAGAAACAGTTTTCCATTCCAGCAATATTTTTCAGAAATGTCATGTACAGATGAGCCAAAGGTGACTTGCAATTTGGCAGGCAGAAGCAGACATCAGTAGTCCTAAAACAGGCACTCGCAAAGAACCTGTTTTCAAACAAGTGATTTCACATCTAACAGATAATTTAAACATATAAGATATACAGCTTTAAATCTGGAGTGATATTAATTTCTATACACAAAAAAAAAACAAAGAAAAATATTGTCTAATTATACTTTATCTATCCTGCATTCCTGGGGGAAAAGTCTATACGATTTTTATGTAAAATTACCAAAAGAACAATATGAAGACAATTTTTAATGCTTGAACAACATGCTGCTTGAAGAAATTATTTATACAAGCCAGGCAGGGTGTAAGACTGACATATTATTATTAAGCAAAAAGTTACCTTCAAAATACACATATTAAATTCTCTTGAAATGCAAGAACAGTATGTACATATCAGATGGTACTATGCAACCCATTTGTAAGTCAGAAGCAAAGAATGAATGAAGAACTACATCATGTTCTAACAAATTGTGATCAGTTCCTAAATGTGCAAACATAATGCATTTCAAGTCAGAAATCTGGAATGAATCAGGATAGTTGTAACCTTAGAATACACTGCTGCTCTATTTCTTCACATTGTGAAGAAATTAATTAAGCATTGATAAGAGCACTCCTGAGAATTAAATAAATTCATGTTGCACCTGCTTCAATAGTAAAATGAATACTGCTACTTTTTAAAATGACAGTATTAAAAAAAAATGTTCAATTATATACATGAAAGAATTTAAGACGTAGCTTAAGATGACCTTAACCTTCCTGATCTACTGACCTGAATAAAATACTAAAAAAAACCCCTAATAGTTACTTTTGATGATGTGATTGTTAACTATAGGGTTTTATAGATCACATAAATGTTCTGTGAATGGTCTAAGGAATAAGCAAGGTTGTTCTCACTATGGCCATAGAAGCAGAGACAAGTAATGTGGAAGAGCCCTTGCCCTCTGATTATTCCAGGAAATCTACTTTCCAACTAAATGTCCCCAGAACATCAATACATGCCAAAACATCATAGTCATTGCACTATTCTTATTCTGCATCGGCAAAGTCAGTGTATTTAATTAAAAATATTTACACTAACAGATTCTGGCTCACTTAAATATTTGACAAAATTTAAATATTCATTTAAACATTCAGTTAAACCTGATCCTGTTGCCTTGGCCCCATCAAGGCTTATGTGGCCCACTGTGTGATAGAAAGTATTTTATAGTTACAAGACTGATGAACACTATGACAATAATTTTCCTGTGCTTTCCCACAACTAAAGACACCACTTTGAATTTATCCATGGGTATCACAATAGGATTATTCTGTCAGAAAAAAAATATCAAACTCCATCAGACCTTCTCAAAGAAAAAAGGGATTCTTCAGAGGAGTGGCAGGAAGAAAACAAATAAATACTTTTTAAAGGCTGCTTCTTACTTCCCCCAGCTCCCTTTGTTTTTTTTTTTGTTTTTTTTTTTTTTTTGGTGTTTTTTTTTTTTTTAAGTTATACAAACTCCAGATCTTTTTTTTTTTTTTTTTTTTCTATTTTTTAAACTCCCTGGTGATCCTGTGCTCAAAGGACACAACAAATAGCACAGTACAACCATGTTCATCTTACTGCAGTATCTGTTTATTTGTGCTATGGGCACAGATTTATCTTTTTCATGCATCATTCACTACTCTCCAGACTGATTTCACAATGTCAATTCAAAAAAACCCAACAGCCTTAGCAAGAAGAAAAGAAAAAAGAAAGGGGGTGGAGGGAGGAATTCTGTCTTTTGTTGTTTTGAATATAAGCCACACTGGACTCTGGATTTCATTTTCTCTGTCCTACTTCAGAGGCTCTGTTGATAGCAAAGGTCACAAAAAAAGGACAGAAAAATAAATAACATTTTCTGCTGTTTTCTTGATTTTGAAAGTTCTTTTATTGTCTATGAACACAAAGAACATATCATCTCTCTGATGCACCAGGAAAGGCCTTGATTATAATGTTTCATTGCCTGAATTTGTTTCAATTAAGATGTTGCTTGGGTGATACTTTCAAAGGCACAGAAGCAGTTAAGGCATCCAAGTCTTACTGAAAATTAATGGGAAGAGGGAGCTTCACATTCATTTGTAGCTATGTTACTACTTTCCCCATTGGACTTCTATTTCTGTAGCAAAGCAAGAAAAATAAGCCAGATCATAAGGGCTGGATAACAACTTACTTACTGAGAGGCCCAAGCATCTTTCACATAAAAAGGATTGTTCACCAATTTTCTCATGACTTTGGACTGCATTGAAGGGAAAACAAATTTTGCTACTTCATTTACTAACCAGATTAGGCTTAAATAAACATATAATTGGAGGTAATATTAACTTCATTAATTAACAGGAAATGAAAACGTGCATGCAAATCACAACTGAGACTCAGTAAATTAAGAGAAGAGCAACTATGGTTGCATTGACCACCCGTGTATGTTATAATTATGTAAATGGAGCACATAATTAACTCATGAAGTTGAACAAGAGCTGGCTGTGAACAGTTCCACATTAGACAACAGAAGAAACAGCTATGTTGTTTTAATATTAAGCATCCAAAATAAGAGAACACTGGAGAGTGTTTTTTTCAACACTCTAGTTAAAAGATCTTGCTTTTTGGCTGGAGTGAAGAGGTCTTGTTTTAGAATAATACAGAGACTAGCTAAATTCTACAACTTAAATGACTTAATAATTAACAACATTTTTAACTCTGCCATACAAATGTATCATGTGATCATTAAAATTTCTTTAAATGAGGTGAGCACTGCTTAAAGTCTACAATACGAGTCCTAATTGCCAGCAATGCTCAATTTAATGAAAGTTTAATCTTCAATTTAAAAAAAGCATCAATGACACTTTTCCCCAAAACAATAAAAATGCACAAATCCCTCCACCTCAATAAAAATAAAAGAAGAAGAAAAGTGAAAATTCCTCACATACCTGCTGGTAATTTTTGCCTCATTCATCTGAAGTCATTGCAATTCTGCAGCACAGTCTTCCAGGCAGAGTGCTCCATTCTATGAAGAGTATTGCAGATAAAAGCAACCCAAGCACTGTAACTACAGATTTAACTAGTTTCTCCTGTGGATATTGTGCTGAAGGGAACTGTCACAGGTGTTTTGCATAGATACTGTTGGTAAACAAATATAAGAAAGAGGTCATGCCTCTTCCACCCTTATCTGACCTCTGTTTTAGCAAGTGACTTTCACCAGTTCAGCCACAAACACTTATGTTTGTAATTTCAGGTCTGCTTAGGTGGTCTTCACATGCTAAAGGCAGGTTAATGCCTTTCAATTTTGCTGCAGCAGGCAAATATCAGGCCTCAGGTCACCAGTCATCCTGCTCAGGATGATGAGCATCTGGAGAAATCTGCTGATGGATACATCAGTTCTCTAATCAGTTCTCTCCTGACATCTGTTCTCTAACAGATACAGAAATAGGATTTGTGTGGGCCCTCTGTGCAGGAGCTGCTACTAGCCTTCAACCTGGGGTAACAGCTCTGGGGCCATCTTCATGAGCAACATTTGGTAGAGGACTACGCCCTTTCTTAAAAAAAAAGCTCTCAACTTGGTCAGCAACATACATTCACTCCTACAGATATGCAACAGCCATGAAATAAGACTACACGACTCAAGAGAGTTGATGTTCTTACTCTGAGCAGAACTAAAAAACCAAAACCAAACCCAAGCACATAATCTTAGGGCCTTAATTTAATAAAATACTCTGTTGTTTTTGCCCTAGAAAGAAAGATGTTTTCATTTCATATTGGTTCAGCCTTCATCTTATGTCAGATGATTCCTGCTTATGTAGGTCAGAAGTCCCTTCTGGGTAGCTGCAAATGCTGAGAAACTCACAGGCCCCAGGTCGGAGCAGCTGAAGAGGAGTCTCAGGGTTTTATGATGTTTGGTGTTTTCCTGTGCTACAGTTTAAGGTGCTAAGCAAGCCTAACAATCAAAAGCAAGATGATTTTGCAGTTTTATTTTTTTTGCATCAAGTTTTAACATAAGTTTCAAAATGCTATGGTTCTGGTGCATTACCCATGGTATGCAGTATTGTAGCTACAAATACATTGCTTCACCCTGTTATCAGGAAATATTGGCCAGCAGTGTCATGAGGTCTCCAAGAGCGAAAAACTTGGAAGGAGGACAATGAGCTGAAAGAGTCATTAGCTTAGTTCCCAATTAACTGATCTTTTGGAAGAAAAATAAATCTTAGTGAGGGGCAACATTTTACACAAGGAGAACATAAGAAAGAGAACTGCAGATACTGAGATTGTTTTCTTTTTCATGTTTAAGAAGTGCTTAAAAATGAACTCATTAGAGGCCTCCACATTGTGCATAAACTGATCAAAGTTCTCTCATATGTTGAGATAATCTGTGAAGTAAAGGTCCAGAGTTAATCTGTCTTGCAATGGCTAGATTTCCAATGCACTAAGACATCCATTACAGGGTAAAGCTCTGCAGAGACATCAAATATCAAATCCCCTTGAAAACAGTTAAAAGCAAAGTTTCTTTTCCTTGCTGAGTGCTACGCCTGAGCTTTGCTAATCCCTTACAAAAGTTAAATCTTTAGAAGCCAAATTATAAATTAGTATAATGCAGTAATTTATTGTCTTATTATCAAAAACTAACAGCAGAAAAAATCAATTTCAAAAGGGATTTTCTCTGTGTCAAATTCTCCAGTTTTGCAAAACTGTAATATCCCTTGTGGGAAATTCATTATATTACGAAAATACTCCTGTATGCATTGGCTGCTTTTCTGTGAATTATATCCAGACTTTTACATAACATATTGTCATTTTGCAGAAGCAACTGTTTCTAGTAGTGGATTAAATCTATGATATAACCTCTTCCTTTCCAGTCCTTTAACACTACTCATCTCAGAGCATTACTAAGTGTACTGAAGGTTGATGATTTAAGAGAATGGATGTATTACAAAATAGGTATTCCTGCAGATAAAGTATCTTTGTCTCAAACCAAGGATTTTAAAAATTCTAAATACGTGAATGAGCAATCTGAACTGACTCACAGAAATAACTGCACTGTCCATAAATGTTATGGGTATAAATATCTAAGGACACTCTAGTTTCCTTGCTACGCATTTCCCTTTATTTCAGATTTGCTTTCCTCTGCAAGAGAGGAGTGTGAAGTTCACTTGGAGAAAATATATGTCCTGAGGGCAGTCCGCAATGAATGACTTGGCTTTCTCTCTGGAAGTGCTTGTACTATTTTGAGAAATGGATATATAGTGGGGTGGTTACCAGCAGTTCCTTTTGTTGTAATACCTGAAATGGAGCTTCTCATGTTTCAGAGAATAATTGATTTTTTAAAATAGCCTTCCTGTAGCTATACAACTCATTTTATTCTGGTTCTTTTTCTTTTCTGCTCCTTTTTTTTCTCTTCTCAATTGCTTAATTATCTTTTGCAATGACATACACAATCAAATTGCACAGCTGCTAGATAGGTAGCTTCCTGGCATCCATTATAATTCACAAAAGAAAATAATTTTTAAAAAAAATTTTGTCATAGACAAAAAAAATTTTGCCATAGACACTCCAGTTATCATTTTTCCCCCTCCATTATCACATTATTAAAATTGTACTTTCAATAGGGGTGCTAAAACAATGTGAAATCTTAGTTTTACAATAACAGCAAAAAATTAGGCTCAGGATTTAAACTTTGTGTATTTTAACATCCCTGTGTGATTAGGTACTTCATATGGCTCAGTGCTATAATGTACATAATATTCCTCTGAAGCTCCCTAAAGCACAGTAGGCTACAGAGTAACTAGATTTAACCTCCAGAGATCAAAAACTATGATTTTAAGTCTTTACTTCAAATCTTCAAATCAACGTTGATGTATGCTGTTGTAGACACTTGTGCAATGGGCTACATCCTTCAGCTTTTAGATCTCAAACATATGTACATATATATACATACATAGAAATAAATGAAAATAATGTATTCACAGCCTATGGCATCTCTCAAACTTCTTCTCTTTAAGTAAGCAGATGCAAAAGGGAAAACAACTTTAAAGGAATGCAGTCCCTGGTTTTTCATATTCTTTGAGAAGGATACAGAAGTGGTTATATAGACCTGCCCATCTCTACCTCACCTCTATTGATTCTTCCCCCTCCCCATCAGGCTCTTCATCAAGGGTTTTTACCACCATCTCCTGCTGGGAAACTACCATTTACTTTTAGTAAAAGAAAACAGCTGCAACCTTAAAGTGGAGAATCTACACATGGCTGCTGCCTGATCTTCCTCTGTTTCAGCTTGCTAGGCTTTTTAATTTCAAAACAGGGAAATTAGGATACAGAGACCATTTCAGACATATCAAAAATGTGCCTTGCACTTGCTTGACTCTTTGCCAGGAGAAGTTTTGAAGAAGGAGAATGGAGGAGATGAGTTTGGTTTGAAAACTGTCTATGGGCAACATAGGCAGCAGCTGAGGTGTAGTAGCATGTAAAAAAATATGGTTTAGCTGTTGATTCTAAATTTTGGAGAAAGAAGGCTAACCTTGAAAAACCCATTTATTCTGACTTTGTGCAAGGGAAAACAATTTGCCAACCTAGACAGCAAAAATATTAAATACAACTTAAGGCTTGACCTATCACATATTTGTCATCTATTGCGTTAGTTTTCTCCACCCATCTCATTCATCATCTACTGGTCAAAAATTAAGGAGAAAACTTCAGTGAGTTCACAACAAGTCAGTGTTGTGCAGACATCAGGTTTATCAGGAAGCAATGCTCATTCAAAAGGAAATGTTTAATAGTGGACAAGACACTAGACACTACCTTTTAATAAAGCAATTAGTTATCACAAAATAGTTTTGAAGGTGGGCCTGTTTGTGTGTTTTAAAATTTTATACCTTTTTAGATATGTTATTCAGAAGACTAGTAATATGCCACAAATGTTTAAGGATTTTTGCGCTTTAATTCTGCAACAGGAAACAAAACTGTGATTTTATATCTTATTACCAAAAAACTTAGCAGCGATATAGCAAATGTCCAGAGAATATCAGCCCTACACTCAAAAGTTTAAGCTGTGCTCAGCTCACTCGCAAGTTAAGAATAAAAATGCATCAAACCAGTATAGATGTCAGGAGCCTCAAAGAATTGAGTTATAAGACATGCAGAGAAAGGGCTTATAAAACTGAAAAATCATTTGGGAAGGCATCATAAAGACAATAAAAAGGATGGAACAACATCTGCATCAAGAACATCAAGGTAAATTGGTATTCTTTAGCATTAGATGACCAGATCTATGAAATCATATATGGAGAATATTAATAAAGGTACAGTCGTTCACTGTTTCTTTCAAGAAACAAACTAGGAACATCAAATGAAGTGAGGCTGAAAAAACCCCACACCCAAATGTAAAAGGAGATGGGTCTACACACCAAACATAGTTAAGCTGCAAAAGTCTTTGTCACCAAATGCTGTACATCTTGTAATTTTAAATGGGTTCAATAGACAACTTGGAAAGTTCAAAGGAAGCATCTGTCAGTGATGATTATATTCCAAAATAGAGGAATCCGCTTTTGCTCATGAATGTGCCTTGGCTACAAATCTTTAGAGACTTGAAGAACAGTATGGGATGCAACCGCATGTTCTTGTACTCTTCTCTACACAGCTCCTTCCAGGTGGACATGGCAACAGGGTTCTGGACTGGATGCTTGCCTTTGCAGAATAGCAATTCTCATGGTCTAAATATTAACAATATTGATGACTGAGGTGTTTTATTAAGGTCAATGAAATCTTCTAAGTGATAATCACTTTTACAGGCTCTGACTCCTCAAACAGCTGCTGATTTGATTAATCCATGCAGGCATTAACAAACATGGAAAGATCACAGAAACTGGGAAACACATTGAGTAGGACAGCTGTTTAAAAGTATCATACAGCATGCCACCTTAGTATGTCACTGGAGTCATGATGTATTGATGTAGCTCCACACACTACACAAACACACTAACACAAAATCAAAAAGAACCATTCTAAAGTAAACTGAGAACTTAAATAATGTGCATATACACATATTTATTCTCAGTAGTCTACACACAGTAACGTACATACATGAAAATCTCTCCAGTGTTTGACCTTTAAAACAGAACACCGAAGAAGAACTATCCTTTGTGAGCCAAATCTCAAACATGAGGAAACAAATAGAGTCATGCCAGAAACTCTTCAAATGAAAATGAAGTTGACTTAAATCTCCTCTCACTACTAGAGGCAGATTTTTGGTAATATTTCTGACATCAGTTCTATTGTTTCTCCCTACAATGCACTGACCTATATGTGTTGGTGTAATTTTTCAGCTTATAATACTGATAATATTGCTTTTAGACAGTGGTTTCAGGGCCCTTTTGAGATAAGTTCTTCAAAGCTGTAGCTTAATCCATTCTTTATTAGCTTCTGTAAAGTGATTACTTCTTCAGGGCTGGATGGAATTACTTAAAGGAAATGAGCATTCTGTTACCAAACATCACTGATCTACTTCCAAAGCATTTGTTGGAATTTTAACGCTTTAGGGTTGACTGACAGGGATATAAAATAAGAGAAGACACTAACAGAAAAGTTTCATATGGTAAATGTGTTGACACTATGACATTTTTTTAACAAAATCCCAAAATGTGACAGGTGCTCAGGGACTGATGGCCTGTGACGGCAATCTTGAGGTCACTGGAGCTGATACTGCTGTTGAAAAGTCATTTTTTTTTTAGTTCAAAATGAAAAACTGCTCTCTGCATGTAGCTTATTAGAATCCTGTTAGAATTAGGGGCTAGTGGAAAGTCACATCACAGTTGCAGATTACCTTTGCAATGCTTCTTCCATAGAGCACAGAAAAAAAACCCAAAACAAACAAAAAAAACCAGATCTACTGCATTTGTCAGATTGCAATTAGATGGGGACTTTTTCTTCTGCTCATGTGAGCTCATTTTGCTAATTCCATTAAATCTGTGTTTAGAACTAGGCTAAGATAGTTTCAAAGAATACTTATTTGACAAATAGTTACAGAAAATAGGAAGCACCTATTATCACAGAGAAGTACATGCCTCATGGGCAAAGCAGGTCTGCCAACTTGACCACAGCTCTAAAATTTCAGATAGCAAATCCAAGATTATGAAGGAAATTTAAAAAAAAAAGAAAAAAGAAAGAAACTAATTGATTTCAGCACTGTTGAAAGACAGGTTAAAAAAACAAGCCAACTCCTGGACGTCATTTTTACAAGTGTCCACATATCAGTGCAGCCAATGGCTGTTGCATGTATTCCACAATAAATAAATTTTTTGGAAAGACCTTAAAACAGCCTTCCAGTATCTGAAGGGGGCCTAAAAGAATGCCAGAGAGGGACTCTTCATCAGGGGCTATAGCCATAGGACAAGGGGTAATGGGTTCAAACTAAGCCAGCGAAAGTTCAGGTTAGATATAAAGAAGAAGTTCATTCCTGTAAGGGTGCTGAGGTGCTGGAACAGGGTGCCCAAACAAGTGATATATGCTTCATCCTTGGCAGTGCTCAAGGCCAGGTTGGATGGAGTCTTGGGAGACATGGCTTAGTGTGAGGTGTCCCTGCCCATGGCAGGGGGATTGGAACTAGATGATCTGTGAGATTGTCAATGTACCTCAAGACAGTTCAGGAATTTTTATTTTAACAAAGCCTATGGAAAGCATGTTTTGTGAAGAAAATACCCTACACAAAGAAGGAATAAATATAAGGATTGAATGAGAAATTGTGACAGCTCATTCAACCTTGATCTATAATCTAATAAAAAGAACAATAATACATTCCCCAAGAACTGCTGTCACCTGCAGGAAGATTTTTTCTTTGTTCCCCACTGCATTATCCTGCAAAAGTAAATTCATATTCATCTGACCTTGACCAGAACTATTGTCTTCTGTTCAGTTCTCTACATCGTATTGTGAACATCCCCTTTGCCTCATCTTCTAGCCGCTACTTAGAGGGAACATGAATTACTCTTCAGAAAGAAGCACAAACATGAATCTTTCCTTAGAAACCTTAAAGAGCTTGTCTTTGGTTCAAGAAGGCTGGATGGGACATAGCCCTGGGTGACATGGTTTACTGGGAGGTCTCCCTGCCCCTGGCAGGGGGGTTGGAACTAGATGATCTTAAGGTCCTTTCCAACCCTAACTATTCTATGATTCTATGATTGTGAAGTTTCTTCCGGAGTAGAAGTAATTCCCCCAGAACAATATGTGAAGGTAAATAAAATACAGAGTACATGATACCACTGGTAAGAGGGCTGAGAGGTGATCCATCACAGCATTAAAAGGACTTTGTTCCTAAATTGAGAGTGTAGAAAAACAGTCCACTTTAATGTCCTGTTCATGTAAGAAACACTGGAGAATAGCCTGACTCACAGAAGCGCAGCTTGTGGTGAGTTCCCAAACAAAACATCAACAGTACAGAGATTTACAAAAGTCAGGCAGGGGAAGTGGAGCTAGATGATCATTAAGGTACCTTCCAAGCCAAACCATTCTATGATTCTACAAAAGGAGTTTTGAAGCTTGATAAACTTATGAACACATTTATCAAAAGTATTTGTGATTATCATCTCAAGCTGAAACAATAATAAGCAGATAAAAAGTTAATTGGGTTCCCAAACTTCTTTAAAAAAAATAAATAAAAAAAATTATAGTGTGTTTTTTAAGGAAAAGTTGGCAAAAAGCAATCACTCTTGGTAAACATTAATAATGAATCATTCCATTCCAGCTTGCCACCCTGTATGTGCTTAAAGAGTAACCAAGTACAGACCCAAGACATTTATTTTAATAAAAGAAAATACAACATCCAGAGGTCTGCAGATATCTGGGTAAATATATTTTAGAATAAGAACTAGAGCCGTACCTGCTTCTCAGGAGCTGACAAGCTGTGCAGTGCCAGTGTCACAGGAAAGACAGGGATGTGGGCAGGATCAATGCAGCTCACCTTATCTGGAGGCTAGAGCTCACCTGGGGGTCAAACGTCTACAGGTCCCTTCATGCAGCCACTGCCTCAGTGCCTCCAAAGCACTGGCTGTCACGAATGAGCCAGCAGTACATCTAGGAGAGGAAGTGCTCCCTCCATTTAAATTTGGGGGGTTTATGATTGTTTGTTTATATTTTTTTTTTTTTTTTTTTTTTTTTTTTTTTTTTTTTTTTTTTTAATTCTAGGGGGAACTTGCAGAGTTTAGTAAATTACCTACCATAGCCCCCTCTGGATAACTTAAAACCCACCATGGAAATACTGTCTAATATGACAATTATAAAAGGGCAGCATAACCCAAACATGTTCCACTGTTCCATTTCCAGTTTGCCTAGAAAAAACTTGAATTTCTGTGAACAATTAATTTCACTCCAACATGTCTCACCTGATCTACTTCGGGTAGCATCACATGCCTCTAAAATGTCATAGTCCTTCTGGGTGTCTTCTGGTGAGTATAACATAAAAATAAGTCTCTAATGGCTTCACTACCATTTACTTGTCATGCAGTAATACCTGCTGTGCATCCCATGACACTGTCCTCAACTGTAAGACACAACAAGAGCTGCTGCAGGCAGTGGTCAGCAGGCTCTATTTTTTTAGAACAGCAACTAAGCCTTTATGTTCCTCTCCTTTTGGGCAAATGTGTCAAGGAACAGAAAGACAAGGGAAGTATCTCCTGCTCTTTCCCATCTGAATGCTCAGCTGTGGACCGTACCTATCTGCAAATCTTGCTTATGGTCCTGTTATGAAAAGTTGGACAAATATAATACAGCAGTATTATTGCTGACTTAATTATAAACCAAATCAAAATATTGTGGGCTTTTTCTTCTTTTTTTTTAATAAAAGTGAGAAGAACATTAACAAGAAGATAAGGAAGATAAGAAAGACAAGAAAGATAAGAAAGATAAGCAGTGCACAGTTGTATTGGAAATCAGATGTACGAACTAGAAGTTAAGTACAGACATTGCAAGAGCCATCATCTGATTCCTCTACATTAGCTTCCATAAAGGAAGAGACAAAAGTAGCCCAGACTATTTTGACAATTACAGTAGTTCCCCGATAAAGTAAGTCAGTTGGATTTCAGAGCATACTGCTCGTAACACAAACTTCAGAGTTTGTCTGCAGATTGAAATGTCTTTCTAATGAAAATAAATTCAGTCTGTGAGACTGTCAGTGTATCTCAAGACAGTTCAGGAATTTTTATTTTAACAAAGCCTGTGGAAAGCATGTTTTGTGAAGAAAATACCCTACACAAAGAAGGGATAAATATAAGGATTGAATGAGAAATTGTGACAGCTCATTCAACCTTGATCTATAATCTAATAAAAAGAACAATAATACATTCCGCAGGAACTGCTGTCACCTGCAGGAAGATTTTTTCTTTGTTCCCCACTGCATTATCCTGCAAAAGTAAATTCATATTCATCTGACCTTGACCAGAACTATTGTCTTCTGTTCAGCTCTCTACATCGTATTGTGAACATCCCTTTTGCCTCATCTTCTAGCCGCTACTTAGAGGGAACATGAATTACTCTTCAGAAAGAAGCACAAACATGGATCTTTCCTTAGAAACCTTAAAGAGCTTGTCTTTGGTTCAAGAAGGCTGGATGGGACATAGCCTTGGGTGACATGGTTTACTGGGAGGTCTCCCTGCCCCTGGCAGGGGGGTTGGAACTAGATGATCTTAAGGTTCTTTCCAATACTAACTATTCTATGATTCTATGATTACTGAATATCCACAAAAAAGCTGATGGCCAAGTTGTGTAACTTATCCAGGGTATTTGTTTAACTATTCACCTACCTATCTCAAAACCCCATATCTAAGAACAAACTTTCTATGTTTCAGCAAGTCTATCCAAAGCATTATTTTAAATTGTCATTTGATTTTCTAAATACAAACCAAATTACAATCTCAGAATTTATTGCATATTTTTATTCAAAGTACCCTTGGTTCTTTGTATTTAATATAAGCATATATTATCAGAAAACTTCTATTAACTGTGTCTCAATTTTGAGCCTTATATTGTTAAGGAAAACTTAAATTATATGCAACAGCAGAAAAAAGTCAGCAACTCATGCTAGGGAAACCATGCAATCATTTTAAGCATTCACTCAGTTAAGCAGTACAAGTCTGTTGAGAACTTTTCTTTTTCTGGAGATTATCTACATATTTTGCTAGGCAAGGACAAAGGGGAATGGCTTTAAACTGAAAGAGAGAAGATTTAGATTAGATATCAGAAAAAAATCCTTCACTATGAGGATATGGAACAGGTTTCCCAGAGAAGTGTGGGATGCCCCATCCCTGGAAGTGTTCAAAGCCTGGTTGGACAAGGCATTGATCCAGTGCAAGGTGACCCTGCATATGGCAGGGGTTTGGAAATAGATGAGCTTTAAGGCCCTTTCCAACCCAAACCATTCTACGATTCTGCGTCATAAGTAGGTTGTCATGGGTAAGTTTTCATGTATTTCTGCAATTTTATATCTTGACAGCAAAGCCAAATAAGGCATCTTAAAATTTTTAAATAATGTAAGTTGTTTTCCTAAGTATTTGGCACTATTATCAGCAATGAAAACAACATGTTCTATAGGACACAGTTTGAACCCCTGAGTTCTGTACTGTGCTTTGTCAAACACCTGGTCTGCATTTGTCTAAACATTTCAGCTCTTTCTCCCTTCTCTTTCTTATTTGTTACTTTCTCTATTTTGGCTATGGTCTCCTCAGAGCAGGAGCTATTCCTCATTTTGTGTTTGCATGATGCCAGCCACAACAGAAGCTTAATGTTGGTTTGGACCCTGCTGTGGATGTCTTACTGATCACCTCTGGGGACACTGGGAAGGATCTTTTTCCCCTCACACCACACTGGGCTGTGCCAGGTGTTGTGTTTGTTGGCTTGTTCACTCACTGGCTTTGCTGCTTCTAAGAATTCCAGGGGTGCTGAAGCCACATGAGGTCTCATCCCGGGTTCAGCAGTAGCAGTCATTTTTCTCCATCTTAGTAGCTGGTGCACTGCTGTGTTTTTGACTCTCAGCCTGGGAAAAGTGCTGATAACACCGATGTTTTTAGTTGTTGCTCAGTAATGTTTACTCTGACCAATGACTTTCTAAGACTCATGCTCTGCCAGGGAGGAGGGGAAGCCGGGAGCAAGCAGAGACAGGACACCTGACCCAAACTAAAGGTATTCCATACCACAGCACATAATGCTCACTATATAAACCGGGGACAGTTACCCAGCAGGGCTAGATCACTGCTAAGGTAGGGCTGGGTATGAGCCAGTGGGTGGTGAGAGGTTGTATTCTCTTCCCCTGTTTTTTCCCTTATCATTGTTATTATTGGTGGCACCAGCAGTGGTTTGTGTTATAGCTTAGTTACTAGGCTGTTCTTATCTCAACCCTTGGGAGTTACATTCTTTCGGATGCTTTAAAGTAGATGTGTTGGGGGAAGGGGGCATCATTCCATCCCAACACACCCAGTCACTTGCCAGCACCTATAATAAACGTTCAGAGCTATGTAGAGATATTCCAGCAGCTCCAGCCAATGAGCCAGCTTCAACTGGAGCTCAGCTCAGATGCCTCTATACAAATGCCCATAGCATGGGGAACAAACAAGAGGAATTAGAGATCTGTGCACTTCTACAGGGGTATGATATCATAGGCATCACAGAAACATAGTGGGATGGCTCCTATGACAGGTGTGGTGGAATGGAAGGTTACAGGCTCTTTAGGAAAGACAGGTCCGGTAGGCGGGGAGGGGGAGTTGCTATTTATGTCAGAGAAAGGCTGGAGAGTACGGAACTCTGTCTGGGGACAGGTGAGCAGTAGACAGAGAGTTTGTAGGTCAGGGTTAAAGGGAGAACAGCAATGGGAGACATTATTGTGGGGATCTGTTACAGACCGCCTGACCAAGAGGACTCGGTGGATGAAGTACTCTATAGACATATAGGAACAGCATCACGCTCACAGGCCCTTGCTCTCATGGGGGACTTCAACCACCCTGATATCTGTTGGAGGGATGGTACGGCCCGGCACAAGCAATCCAGGAAGTTCCTCGATTGTGTGGAAGACAACTTCCTTCTGCAAGTAATAGAGGAGCCGACAAGGAGAGGTGCCATGCTTGATCTCGTCCTCACCAACAGTGAAGGGCTGGTTGGAAATGTGATGCTCCAGGGCAGCCTTGGCTGTAGCAATCATGAGATGGTCGAATTCGAGATCCTCAGGACAGTGAGAAGAGCGTGCAGCAAGCTCACTGCCCTGGACTTCAAGAGAGCAGACTTTGGCCTCTTCAGGAACCTGCTCAGTAAGGTTCCATGGGATACAGCCCTAGAGGGCAGGGGGGCCCAAGACTCTTGGTTGATATTCAAGGATCACCCGCTGCAAGCTCAGGAGTGATACATCCCTACTAGAAGGAAGTGCTGTAGGAAGGCCAGGATGGATAAGGAGCTGCTGAGGAAAATTAAAGGAAAAAAGAGGCTTCTAAAAGGTGGAAGCAAGGACAGGTGGCCTGAGAAGAATACAGGGATGTTGTCTAGGAAGCTAGGGATCAGGTTAGGAAAGCTAAGGCCAAGTTAGAATTAAACTTGGCTAGGGAGGCTAAGTATAACAGGAAGGGATTCTATAGGTACATTGCAAATAAAAGACAGACTAGGGACAATGTGGGCCCTCACCAGAATCTATCAGGAGAACTGGCTACCCTGCATTTGGAGAAGGCTGTGGTTCTTAATGACTTCTTTGCCTCAGTCTTCACTGGAAAATGCTAAGACCATACCACCCAAGTCTTGGAAGGCAGACGCAGGGATTGTGAGAATGAAGACCCTGGGCCCATTATAGGAGAGGATCTGGTTTGAGACCATCTTAGGAACCTGAATGTATACAAGTCCATGGGACCTGATGAAATCCATCTGTGGGTCCTGAAGGAGCTGGCAAATGAAGTTGTTAAGCCACTGTCCATCATCTTTGAAAAATCATGGCAGTCAGGTGAAGTTCCCGATGACTGGAAAAAGGGGAATATAATCCCCATTTTCAAGAAGGGCAAAATGGATGAGCCGGGGAACTACAGACCAGTCAGTCTCACCTCTGTGCCTGGCAAAATCTTGGAGCAGATTCTCCTGGAAAGCATGCTAAGGCACATGAAAAACAATAAGGTGGTTGGTGACAGCCAGCATGGCTTCACTAAGGGGAAATCCTGCCTGACCAATCTGGTGGCCTTCTATGATGGGACTACGGAACTGATGGACAGGGGTAGAGCAGTTGATGTCATCTACCTGGACTTGTGCAAAGCGTTTGACAGTCTCACATGACATCCTTGTCTCTAAGTTGGAGAGACATCAATTTGATAGGTGGACCACTCAATGGATAAAGAACTGGCTGGATGGCCGCTGCACTCAAAGAGCTGTGGTCAATGGCTCAATGTCCAGCTGGAGACCAGTAACTAGTGGCGTACCTCAGGGATGGGTGTTGGGACCGGTCTTGTTCAACATCTTTGTCGGTGACATGGACAGTAGGATTGAGTGCGCCCTCAGCAAGTTTGCCGATGACACCAAGCTGTGTGGTTCGGTTGATATGCTGGAGGGAAGGGATGGCATCCAGAGGGACCTTGACATGCTTGTGAGGTGGGCTGATGCCAACCTGATGAAGTTTAACCATGACTCGTGCAAGGTCCCAGACCTGGGTCAGAGCAATCCCAGGCACAGCTACAGGTTGGGCAGAGAAGAGATTCAGAGCAGCCCTGCAGAGAAGGACTTAGGGGTGTTGGACAATGAGAAAATGGACATGAGCCAGCAGTGTGCACTTGCAGCCCAGAAAGCCAACTATATCCTGGGCTGCATCAAAAGGAGCGTGACCAGCAGGTCAAGGGAGGTGATCCTGCCCTTCTACTCTGCTCTTGTGAGACCTCACTTGGAGTATTGTGTGCTGTTCTGGTGTCCTCAACATAAAAAGGACATGGAACTGATGGAACAAGTCCAGAGGAGGGCCACGAGAATGATCAGGGGACTGGAGCACCTCCCATATGAAGATTGGCTGAGAAAGAAGGGGTTGTTCAGCCTGGGGAAGAGAAGGCTGTGTGGAGACCTCATAGCAGCCTTGCAATATCTGAAGGGGGCGTATTGGGATGCTTGGGAGGGACTCTTTGTGGGATAATTAGGAAATGTGGGATAATTAGGAATAATTAGGAATTAAATTTGTATTCCAAATACTTTGTCCACACATGAGGAAAAACGGACTTTCAGAACTTCTCGGGGCAAGATGCAGCCACACCTGGTATGCCAGGAAAGTACACTCCACAGTGATTCCCATAACAGACGGAGGGTGGAACGAGGTGGAGGTCTCGCGGTTACGCTTTGTCCTAACTTCAGCAAAAAGACGGGGACTAGATGGTGCAACAAACTGATAAGCTGCATACTTGCTACCCTGAGCCAGCGGCCTGTCATCTTTTGACAAAATACCATCCTCAGTGTGAACTTTGCTTCATTATAATGTCATTATAATGCATTTACATGCTAAAATACACACCCATCTCCAATGTGACCCCCCTCCACAATGAGACCACCCCTCTCTGAGCATGCACTCTGGATTTTTGGTCTCATATACCTTTAAATCAAGGCAAGAGAAATTTGCACCAATAGTAATAAAAGTATGTATGACTAGAGTCACTCAAGTTCCACCTTGAAGGTAAAAATAATATAAAATAGCCCAAGAAAAAGGGGGATTTGGGGGAAGATACCATCGTGGACGAGCCAAGGAAGATAACATCAACCGACTCCTGGGACCGGTTGACGGGCTGGACCTCTCTTCTCCCCCCATAGGGACGCCTGTGGGTAAGACTTGCACTGCATCCAGTGCTTTCCTAAGAAAAACTTAGAATCTCTATAGAGTCACTCTAATTGTCACCTGTATGTTCTAGAGCTATGCTGTGTCAACTTTATCAAGCTCTTGTATCCATGTAACTATTATATGCACGTGCTTTTGCAGACAGTATTTATCACCGGCAATCCATAAGAACCTGTACCTGTTGCATTAATAAATTTAGTGTAACTGTGAGCATAGTGTGGTGCATTATCAGTGAATCCGATATCAGACACACTCGGACTGATAGTTGTAACTGTTTGTGTACTATCAGTGAATCCGATATCAGACACGCTCAGACTGATAGTTGCATATAGGAGCTGTCCCTGCGGTGAATTATCAGTGAATCCGATACCAGACGCGCTCGGACTGATAGTCGTGTATTAGGGCTGTTCCTGGCTCCCTTTTATAAAGTAAGGGGTTTATCTTCCCCCCCTTTAACGCAACACTCTTCATGAGGGACTGCAGTGAGAGGACAAGGGGTAATGGGTTCAAGCTTAAACAGGGGAAGTTTAGATTGGATATGAGGAAGAAATTCTTTCCTGTTAGTGTGGTGAGGCACTGGAATGGGTTGCCCAGGGAAGTTGTGAATGCTCCATCGCTGGTGGTGTTCAAGGCCAGGTTGGACATAGCCTTGGGTAGCATGGTTTACTGTGAGGTGTCCCTGCCCCTGGCAGGGCGGTTGGAACTCGATGATCTTCAGGTCCTTTCCACCCCTAACTATTCTATGATTCTATGATTCTCCTCCCCATCCCTCCGGAGCAGGGGGAGGAAGGGAGGGAGTGAATGAGCGGCTGCATGATTCTGAATTGTCGGCTGCGCTTAAACCATGACAGGCCTGTAAAATAAATGTGACCACACCTAAGAAGATACTCATTGCAGCTACCCATTTAATAGTAGTTTGGTTCATGGATAAGCCAAAAGTGAATTAAGAGAAGGAAAGGGAGTGCACATTGCACGCACAGTGGTAGCATAAGAGGCAGCCAGACACCCAACAAGGCAGGCAGGTGTGGGATGGACAGACATCCTCTCCTACCCTGAATGACAACATGAAGGAGGAAAAGAATGCTGTTCCTGCAAAAGTTCTCAGAAACAATAGTGAAGCTCCATTTCAATTAAATTGCATCCCCATCTACTTTTGCCTTACCGTGGAGCTTCACAACGTAAAGGTCTGAAGCAGAAGCACAAGATACTGTCAGGGCAGCAGTGATAAAAGAGCTGGATGAGAGCAGAATTTATTTTCTTTCAGAAGGAAGAAGCACTTGTCACTGCTCCAGCTTTATCTCATTCCAAAATATTTTGCTCCTCACCAAAGCCCTTGGGATACCGGAGTCAGTATAAATCAAATGCAGCCAATCTGACAATATTGGATTTAAATGTGCTCTTACTAGTACCTCCGCCACTGAGAAATGTTACAGCAAAAACAGTCTTCAAAGGCAGCTGTAAAAAGTTGCTCTAGCTGGCCTTGCTTTGCACAGCTTAGCACTCCTCAATATTTCCCTGGGGAATGGCTTTAAGACACCCATCTTTGTTATTTTCCTTTCAAAATTGTCTTTAAAGGAATGCTGTCCAAGGACAGGGTGTACTTTATAACTTTCAGCATCTATTCAGAAAAGATTAAGAACACTATGTCCCAATACTACAAACATTTACATATATCATACTACTGCAGCAGGTGCGCTCATAATTATGATTAAAGTATACATAGTCAGGGGCTACAAATATTTGTCACGTTTATGTAATAAATGTGTATTTATGCATCAGTTTCCCCAGGAGAAATCCTCAGGCAAGATATGCATTTCCTTTATTCTGCTCCCTGGACATAAACCAGTCGTAAATTTATTCTTATATTCTCCAAGAGCCACTGTCATTCCTCCGGCACTGTCATAGAAACATCACAGAGTGGCTGGGGTGGAAGGGACCTTAAAGATGACCTAGTTCCAGCCCACCTGCCATGGGCAGGGACACCACACACTAAACTATGCCACCCAAGACTCCATCCAACCTGGCCTTGAACACTGCCAGGGATGGAACATTTACCGTTTCTTTGGACAACCTGCTCCAGTGCCTCAGCACCCTTACGGGAAAGAACTTCTTCCTAATATCCAATCTAAATCTACCCTCTGTCAGTTTAAATCCATTCCCCCTTGTTCTATCCCTACATCCCTTGTAAAAAGTCTCTTTTGAGATGTCTTGTGGGCCATTTTTTGGTACTGGAAGGCTGCTCTAAAGTCTCTCTGGAGCCTTCTCATCTCCAAGATGAACAACTCCTGCTCTCTCAGCCTGCCTCTGTAGGAGAGGTGCTCCAGCCTCTTATCATCTTCATAGCCTTCCTCTGGACTCATTTCAACTGGTTTGGTAAAATACATTGTAGTACCCATTATTTATTATTCAATAATGTTTAATAATTAGATCCATAGCACCCATTTAATTCTTCACCAAGACCAAATTATTTGTTATAAAAATTGTACATGGAAAAAGGACAGAATTCAGTAAATATAATTTAAAGCAAAGTTAAGACCATTCTTCCAACATCCTGTACCACAACCCGTAACTGTATGATAGCTACCACCATAAATGTAACGAATTGGATCACATGCAACCTTCAAACCACTGTTCAGGTTGCCATTCTCATTGGCACCAAGTGCATGATCTCTTCTTGGTTAATGGAAGTCCCATTCACATTTGCTTTCAGAGCCACTACTTACGCAAGTTCTTAATGAATCAAGACCTGCACCTATGCTTTTCCAGTGACTCACTGCATTGTATTTACAGTAATTGATCTGGTGCTTTCACCAAACTGTTATTCAAGTAGCTGAGCACCTTCAGTTTGCAGGTACCTCACTGAGACACTTATTTTTAGATCCTATTCAAAAGTTCTGTCTCTTCAGTGTCGACAATATGAAATGAATTTTGCTGGGCAAAGCTGTTCAAGAGCTGCGAGCGCACGTGTGTAAGCTGCTTTACAGGAGCTGTTTTAAAGGTACAGCTGGTTTACAGAGAGATTAACACTTTAAACCTGACCAGTCTTTAGGGCCAGCTGAGAATATTGTTTTACTAATCTGCTTGACTTCCATGACACACAAAATAATAGGAACCGTTGTGAAGTGCAAAAGCTGTTGTGAAATGAAAAGCAGTAAAATAATTTGAGATCACTGAAATAAAGAAGGCATATAAATAACTAATCACCTTGACATTTTTAGGAGGTTACAGTTAAGAGTGATAATGGAAGTTCACATGATGCAATTTATGGGAATTGTCACAAAGCCATTAATAACATTTCAATGGCACGAGCCAGCTCACCTTGATAATAAATCTCAGTGACTCTGGGCAGTTCACAGGCATGGATAAAGATCCACTACTGAAAAACACAGAAGATGGGTCAGTGTTTGTAAAGGAGTGCATTAGAGCAGAGTTTTTGTTTTCATTTAGTAGCTCATTTTCATTCAAGGGTGGTTGCATCACTGACAAAACAGATTCATAAGCATTCTTTTTTCCCCTGCTGACAAAATAAACCCTAATATCTTCAATAATTATTAATAATATAATGACAAGAATAACAACTCTTTTTGTTTAGTAGATTTTGGTGTATAAACCACACTTTTCTAGCTCTCTTTTCCCTGAAGTAAATTCCTCCTGACTTTAAGAACCCTTTTAAAACCAAAAACTGCCCCCTATCAAATTTGTCAAAACACCAAAGATGCCTTTCAATGACACTACTAGGGCAGAGTCTTTTACCTAGTTTTGTGTGTGCCTACACAATAAATGGGAGGGGAAAAGCATTCATTTCCCTGTTTGGTGTAAATGATAAGATGAGCTAACACTTAGTGTAGAAGAAGCAGAAAATTCTGCTTTGATGCAGAAGGGAGGTCCAAACCCTAAAATCCATCATTATCTCTAGCAGCCAGAAGGAGAACACTTAAAAAAAAAAAACCTGTTAGATATAGTGTGGTGAAAGAAATTGTACTTGTGTGTGAATTAAAGATGCTCAGAGCCTGTGTGCTGCTTTGGTTCTCTTGCTGTCCTATCCTATGGAAGCAAACACACATTGAGGACATTTGCAAACACATAACAAATCACATATTTTGAAAAATAATTGTAAAAATCACAAAATAAATTTACTGTAATGGATCTCCATCTGTGATGGAGAAACCCACTTTTTCTCTTTACTAATGTGACAAATACTGCAGTGTTTCAGTCTAAAGCCATTCATCCCCAGAGAGCCACGTCACCACTTCACCACTCTGACTCACTGGTATTTGGCTAATTGACAACTTGTTAGCTTATTTGGCTACTTGTTTTGATTTGAAATCTGAATATTTCTGTGTTCCTGCCAGAAGAACAAAGATGCATCCGGCTACAGAGTAACCATATTCAAAGCAAAACTGGTAGAAATAAAACAGTCCTTAGGCAGATGCAACTGTGCGCTGACAGCAGTAACAAATTAAAAATAAATAAATTTCATTGGTATTTACCTACTACTTGCTAAAATATGTGTTCCGACAGCTACTCTGTCCCTGCACACTCCTTTCCATCTCTGCTGGTTGGATGCAACTTTCCCCACAGCACTACACATTACCTCAATTGTAACCACGCACTCACAGAACACAAGAAGCCTCCTCAGTTGCAGTACAATTTTTTCTCCAATAACAGAAACAACATCAGTCAAAGGTCTGCAGCTCCTGTACAGCTGATAATTGCTCTCAGATCAATTTTCCAGCCTGTTCTCAAGGAAGGATTAATGTGTAGGATGATCTGCAGAGGACAGGTTATTATTCAACAATTCACAGATGTGCTGTTTAATACAGGTACAACCAATTTCAACCATCCCTCTCCTACCTAATCTTTGTGTCATGCTTATAAGCAGTTTATTTAGTATTTTTAGAGCACCCCAGAAGCAGGGACAGGTGACTGCAGTGCTTGCATGTGAAAGCCTTGTGAGATCCTGCTAACTTTGCTCTCACAGGCCATTGTCCTCACAAACCCCTGGAATGCACTAGGAGAAAACGCTTTCTGGAGGAGCACATGGGCACAGGCTGCCAAAACACTGTAGGTGGTAGAAGAGAGGAGATTTAAGTTATTTAGCTTGAGAGGCTTCAAGCTGGATAAAGCCCTGTGCAACCTGCTCTGGTTCTCTGAATATACGCATGCTCATGTACTATCACACAATATCTTCTGCCTTCAACAAAAACTCCTGCATTTTTTTTGATGTTTTTGTACTTGCATGCATTCTCCAGCAGTAAGAAAGTAAATGGTATACAACAGCATATTTCACACTGAATCCACTTCAGAAGTTTGACAGCAGGGCTAAAATGAATTGCAATGCAGTCTACATTGCAGTTACATCGGACCCACTGCTGAGTAACCAGCACTTCTGAATTCCAACCTGTGGCTTTATACCATTTCAGATGGCAGCAGCTTAGACAAGAAACAAACATCTCACAAAGGATCTTAAAGCTTCATTACAGAAATGGCCACTTAACTGAGCCCCACCACAAATTCTACTCAACCAAAGAAAAGCAAAGCACTCGCAACACTAGGCAACACATCTAAAATGCTGCTCTTACTTTAGGATTAACTTTATTTACAAAAATTAGTCATTATAGAACAACCAAGCAGACAAAGCTTTAGAAGGAATAGCCACTGTTGCATTGCAGGGCTCACAAAGCATGTGAGGTTTGTCCCGGTCTTTCTGCCTACTATGGTATTTTAATGTTGTGTTTTGAAATTTCTAGAGCTGGCTTAGGCCAATAAACTTGACAGGCTGTATTCAGAGTAGATAAATCACTTGCAGGAATTGGCTTCTCAGCATGCGCATGAAGCTGGATCCCAGGGCAACTGCTGCCCGGCAATGAGGGCTCTTATTCAGCAGGAAAGCGGGAAATGGAGTCAGCAGGGAGGGTGAAGCCCTTTCTGTGCCACCTAGTAAAACCCAACCTGCAGTTTTTATGTAATATATCAACCTTTGTGTTGTTACAAAACCTCAAACACATTGCCAGCAAATATAAGTGCACAGCAAATGCAAAAACCGTGTCTAGCAACAGGCTCAGGAAGAAATGGGGGGCTTTTATAAGATCAATGATTGTGTTTAAAAAAAAACAACATGCTTTAAAAAAGATGGCATTATCACTGAAGTATTCATATTCAATTTAAAATGGATTAGAGAGCACTCTGAGAGTAAGTGCTGCACTTTAAGTAGCAATGATATTTCAACTATGCATACAGCGTATTATATTTCATCTCTTTGTACTTCTTATGAAAGCTTCAGTGCAGCTTCTGGTATCTACACTGTTATTAAAGCTTCTCATTGTAATACATTAAAGAGCATAAATGCTCTTTTATATTAATCCTTCGCATGCTGTCCGTGTCTTTGCTTCTTCAGCTGCCTTCAAGAGCACAGATGTAACCAGAAACAGAGGAGTGCTCTAGCAAAGAAACCAAGAAGGATGTGCTAGACTGGGTGTCTACAAAAAAGTAGCAAAAAACTTAGACAAACCAAGTTATCTGGCAACTTGGAGGAGCAAAATATCTTCTAGATCTTTCTCCTAGAGGACAAAGGCTGGAAGCAGTACCAACTACTGATGACATGGTAATCACATCGTCCATTTCATACAATGTGCATGGAAATGCTTGCAAGTATTTCAGTTTTAGTGCTCAACCGTTATGAAGAAATCTTTGTGCATAGCAAATCCAGCAAATGGCTTTGCTCAAATCGCAGAACAGACACTCCAGTCACCAGTGTCTAGATTGTACTAATCTCTCTAAACCAATTGTACAAGAATTTCCATAAAACCTGCATATTGCATATTGATTTTCCTATTAATATTTTATTACAGCAAGTTCTTTCTGAAGCCATACCACAGCTATTTGCTCCTTATATTGTAATAGTTTGTAAAGCTGTAAGCTGTAATTAAAATTTCCATCACATAATCATGTGTATATACGCTGACAAATTTCTGTAAAAATGTCACTGATTCAAAATGGAGGAAAAGGACATCCAAATTTTCACAGGTCACAGATGACAATATAGCAGGCTTTTTCACAGAACAAATCTCATTAACCCTCTCAAAGGCAGTGATAGTGGCTTCCCTATCTAATGCAGGTGGTTCCTTAATTCATCATCTCCATTGTATTTACTTTCACATTTATCAAAGAGCATGTGAGTACCCTTAACTAATAAGATCATGTTAGAGCTGGAACTGAAAGCCACCATAAGGCTGGCCTGTGTTATTTTATTGCTATTTTGTTGCCACTGGGACAATGAAGTTCTTTTTATTTTTACCATATGGTCATACCAATGTCACGAGTAGCATCTCACAAACCACCCTCCCTTTCATTGTATGAGAGTACACCATGCAGCCCTGATCGGTACTGGACCATATCCACCTTACCCAGAGACACTGAAAACTGAAGTTTCATTAATTATCCAGATTATTATGCTCTGCCTTATAACAAATGTATAAAATCAGAACAAACCAAGCTTTTGTCCATTACCCATGATTTTTGCTTTATGTTTACTAAATATTATAAAGTACAATTTCTTCAGTAGGTCTCTATCTAATAAAAGCAAATTAGTAGTTGATACTTTATTGCAGCCTAAATGTCTAAAGAAAAAACATTAAAGTTTAAAAATAGCAAGTGAAGAAAATAAATGGAAAACTAATTTATTTGCTAAAAATAGGATTGTGCGATTTAGTTTTACTTTAAATAATCAAACTGGGATTGATAACATAGTATCCAAGCACCTTAAGAGTAATTCCATGATGCAGTTGAATGACTACTCCAGCCAAGACATCCCTTTACAGAAAAAAAATTATAAAGTCAAATTCTAATAAAAAAAAATAAAATCATATAGCAAAAAGAAAAGTATCATTCTCATAAACCGAAACCATTCTGTTTCAGATATCCTTAGTCTTTTCTGCAAACCCATTTTTCTCCTTAGAAGTAATCAAGTCTGAAGAATGGTATCTTCCCAGGAAGCCTCAGGTATTTGAAATTATTACGGTTTTGTTTGAAAACGTGAAATGGTAACTGGTCTCCTATCCCATCCCCCTTTTTTTTTAATAAAAAGAAAAATCAGAAATCAAAAGTGGTTTCTTTTGTTGCTTCCCTCACCATCTCCAATTTTTATAACTGGAATCAAGAATACTTTTATCTCCCATATTAAACAATATACAGATGGTTACTCATCCATTTCTCAGTTGTTTTGTAAAATATTTCATTATATTTAGACAACTTATATTCTATTTAGACTGAAACTTTTTTTTTAAGAAAAGTGTATTTTCTGTTTTTCTATGTTATAACAACAAATACCTTAATAAACAGTGAAAAATGCCGCAAACATAATTGCAATTGACTCAAGGTAAGGAGAGTACATGCCACAAGGTTCTGCATATAAAGCTGGCTTGAAAGAGAAGAATATCATAAGGAAATGGAAGACATTTCACTGAACATTGCTGCCATGGCTTTGGCTGCTCATTTTAGTTCCTCACACTCTGTTTGTGGCCAGAGTGGTGAAATAATCTGCTCTGAAGAGCATCTGGCAGTGTATGATAAAGGTGCATTTGGGGTGATCATGTATGCTAAAATGCATGTAAGAACTGTTTTTATCTTGCTAAGCAGATTTGTTGAGAAAATAATTTACTCACAACAAGTACCACAAATATTAGCGTACAAATCATAAATCACAACCACCAGCATTGGCAATATCCATACATCAATGCAATTGTATTCATTTTTTTAAAACATACCCTTGTGTCTTCCACACAAAAATACTGACAGCTCCAATCTTTTATTTAATTTGTTCCAGATAATGCTGCCTGTTATCTGCCTGCATTTGTTCCTTAACTATAATAGCAATATTGCCCTGAAAAATTGCATTTGACCCTCTTAGAGGTGTGAATACTGAATTCACACAAAACTACTTTAAGATATTTTCCTAAAAATGATTAGGCCACATACACATAGTTACATATTTCTTCTGCATTAAACTTCAGAATATGATTTTCATAAAAAAAGAAAAAGAAAAAGAAAAAAAAAAAAAACAGACTATTTTTTTTTCTTAAATGAAAAAAAATAATTCCAGACAGCAGGAAAGTATTAATTTTTCTAGGAAATACTTCCCAAGAATTCTCTTTTTAGTTTCATTCCATAATTCCCATTAACACATCTTGGTTAACATGTCTACACTAACTCAGTCAGTGTAATGATGGAGAATGATATGAACTGCAATTATTTCCTTCTCCAAGTCTTTGTGTCTATACCAACAAATCTGCCGGTAATGTGAAGGTGACTAAAAAAATGAGAATGAATTTTGTCTTTATATTATTATTATTCCTACACTTAAATACAGCTATTACAGGTTTTAAAATATTTAAAAAATTTCGCTCAAAAATTTGAAAGGTCACTAATTTAGTACATGCAGACGGTGTGGAAAGGATATTTTAACATGATCAGAGGAGACAAAGGAAGGCAGACGGCAAAAAAAAAAAAAGGCATTGTTCCTACAACACATTCAAATCACCAGTTTTTAATTGGCTGCTCTTGTGAGATTTCTGCCATTTTTCTCTTTAAGTTTTATAAAGATTAAATCTAAAGAACAGCATCTAAATAAAGTCTTACATGCAGAATAGAGATGAAGAAGAAAAAAACATTTCAAGGGTGTACTTAAGAAAAGGACTAATTTCATCCCTAACTGGAGTGAACCAGAACAATTTTGAAGTGTTCAGAACTTCTTTCAAATTCTTTCTCTGTTTTGACAGAATAGCTTGCCCATTTAAAAGCCCAGTATAACCTTTAAAACACACTTAAGAAATAAAAAATAAAAATAGTTGCAGTATTTTTTCCATAAAAGATCATTACAGGTCATGAACCTCTGAATCTAGTTGACAACAGATGTGAAACTTAAAGTGCTCTTACACTTACTTGTAAATACATTGGTTTATCATTTGGTTGGTTTTTTTTTAAATCCCTCACCAGAACAAAAAGCATAAGTTCTTCAAATTCACTGATTTATTTATTTATTTATAACAGGACTGGAAAATATCTGCCATTTCAGGAAATATATATAGGATATTAAACTAACGACTTCATAATGGTCTCCAAAAACTACAGATACTAAGAAGAAAAAATATCTCAACTACTTAACGGTTCTATAGGTTTTATAGTTATTTTTACTGACATAATGAATATTTTGCAACTTGCCCAATGCACCAGGATATTTACATTTATTTCCTTGCAATTATTTCCTTGCATTTTGCACATATTTAGATGTCACATACATGTTTATATTCTCTAAAATGCAGTAAAAAAAATCCAAAGCAAGAGAACTGACACAAAATTTTCAATGCAGTTAATTAGCTTTCATGATGAAGGACCTGGCTTAGAATAGCATACTTAATAAAATTTCAAGAACAGAAAAAAAAAAAATTAATCTTTATATTTTACGGGTGTATGATCTCTAATTTTGTCTTTCACTGACAAGTCCTGTTACATTAACACAGAATTTACATTTCAAACAACTGATGAAACAGCAGTTAATAACTTGTACAAGATTCTTCAATAGCAGAGATTTCTTCCAATTCTATAACAGTTATGCAACAAATGAATTAAATGGAAGGAGGCTAAATTGAGAAAACATCCTACTTAAATATGCTTGGATTAAGTATGGTAATAATATACTCTATATTCACAAAAAGGCAGAAGAATGAATTCTGGCAGCACTAGGAATGTACGTGATATCCTTTCATAAGCAGTGTATTTAGGCTCTCTTGTTTGAAATAATTATTTTACAGTGTAACAAACACACAAGTTTAAAAGCCTACTTACTGGATTTTTTTCATATTATAAAGCAAACTTCTGAAAGAAATATTACCAGTATTAAAATAGAAGTAGCTTCAAGTTTGAGGGTTTTGACTAAAACCACCTTGTAGTAAGGCATATGTGTGATTTTCATACCGTTAAATTTCAGAAGGGGAATGAATACAGACCTCTGTGGAACACCACTTATATCACTGACCTACACTTGGACATTGAGCCAGTGATCACAACTCTTTGAGTGTAACCATTCAGCCAATTCCTTATCCACACAGTTGTCCACCCATCAAATCCATGCCTCTCCAATTTAGAGGCAAGGATGTTGTGCAGTACAGTGTCAAATGCCTTACACAAGTCCAGTTAAATGACATCAGTCACTCTTCCTTATCAACCAGCATCGTAGTCTTATTGTAGAAGACTATGAAATTTGTCAGGCATGGTTTGCCCTTTATTCCCATCAGCCCTGCAATTTGGTCAGATGAGATCTCTTGATTCAAAGCTAGACTGATTCTGTTTCATGCCTAATAAAATGTAGTAGTGTCAAAATTACCTGTATCCTAAGATATTAATATAGGATTAGATAGATCCCAAGTCAATTTTACAAATGAACCAAATGAACTAATTTATTCCCCAAATGTATGTTTTCAACTTCTGATGACAATCTAATGAGCTCCCAGAACAACAGCTCAAACACGAATTCTCTCTAAAACATGAAATTCCCCAAAACTCCTTTATAATATCCCCATCTAAGTGTTCAGAAGGATTGCATGTCATAGTATGGTGGTACTACATTGCAGATATTGGTCCACATGTTCTAACAGTGATGTAAATCACCTTTTAACAGAATTTAATAATTATCTTTCCAAAGGAAAGAAAATAAGTTAAGAGTAGTATTGAGAAGGGAGAGGATATATTAAAAAAAAAAGTTATTTCTAGTAATTTTAAGTAAATATATTATATTTTCCAGACCATTCATAAGAGTAACTTTGTCTTTTTATTTGTCATTTATAGTTCAGAGCATAATTCTGAGGCTGTCTTCCCTTGGTTGTACTTCATGGGCCAACACCCTGCACCACGCACATGAAACAAGGAGAATGTTACTTCACTTGTTAACAGTCATCAGAATATAAGACCCTGCTGGGTTGACTAAAAGAAACATTTTAAATTTTGATCTCTAGAGAATCATTGTATTGTTGCTCTATAACTCTGATTTATTGATGTTTCCTTTGTATACTGCAAAGTGTTGCTTACTCTCACCAGTCATTATTGCTTTCGTTTGCAGTATTTATCTGGAAGTGAATAAGCAAGGTAGACAGGGGTTTAGGGAAATGTAAAACTCAAATCATCGTATTAACCACTGCACATTTATAATATCTTTCATTAGCTTGTGCAGAGTGGGTAAAAATTACACCTCATACTTTACTGCAGATTGCACTCAGGAGTGGAATGACATAGAAAAGTTTTGAAACCCAAGTACTGTATCTGCCAGACTTCATCCTTGATTACATTTGTTCTACATTATTTTCATAGTCTTAGGCTTGGCTGAAGTTTTAGTCCATCTGCATGGTTTGGTTACAAGAACTGGAAAGGAGAGAAGCTGTTACCAGCTGGAGGCATTGAACTATTTGTGTACAAGCATATGGGGAAACTATTTACCAATTATGGATTGTAAGTCCAATTAATTCACGAGTATTGTATTTGCATAGATGATTAACAAAACCAGACACAGTTTCTATCTAATATTGTGATAGCAAAAGTTATGCATCTTATTTTGTCCCAATGGTAGAATTTAGTACAAAGCTGCACTGTCAAGACTACAATTGCACACAAATTTCTCAGCAAGCAATTAGAAATTTGTTACTTAATAAACCCAGAATTGCAGTCATATTGTTCTGAAGCTGGATACCTGGAAGTCCCAAAGTCTTGGCTTTGATTGAGGCTTTCAGAGTTTGGGGGAGAAAACCCTCAGGAAAACCCCTAACTCTCACACAAAGGGACTTGATTAATTTTGCCACTTGCATGGTCACATCAGTGTCTGCAGTTCTAATACTGCTAATAGCCTTTGAGCTGTGTCACAGCCAGTATTTATTGCAGGTTTCCTTCTTCTTGCTCAGCACTTCTTACTGCTTATGTAGGACTCCTCTCAGACTATGAAACAGAGAAGAAAATCAGTGCCACAGAGCATCACTAACACTTTGCTTCAGCTATTCTTATCGAGAAGTCAGCAGCACAAGCCCCAAACAATTTGTTCACCCAAAATTATATAAAACACCAATTTAAAAAAGCTGACTCCTCTCTCTAGCTTCTGCCACTGGAAGAAAATATTTCCCCACACAGCAAGTAAAAGGAACTCTTAAGAAGAGTAGAAAGATAACAACTATGTTTTGACCCCTTTAATAGCTGTTCAAAGGTCCAAGATGAGTATTACTATTGGGGAAAAAAAACCCCAACAAAACAAAACCAAAAACAACCAACCAACCCAAAACAAAAAGAAAAAACCCACCCTATAACTGAAACCAAACAAAAAAAACCCCCACCAAATAAAACCCAACAACAATGCAAAAAACACAAGACAACCAATCCAAACACCCCACGAAAAACTCCAACCCAAAATCTCTCTTATTACATCTGTTCTGGTCCCTGTGTTAATTGTTATGCATATCCTAACAGCAGAGCTTCCTGCCTGTTCTTGCCTTTATAATTAGTGCTGAAGAGCCAAGATGCTGTGCATCAATTCTGGCAGCAGACACAGACGACCTTGGCACTTATTTTGGTTTGGACTCATTCTCACTGGTGTCAATGTAAAGCTAGCGGGTAATGGTTGCCCTACCAATGCCTGCAGAGATTTACATGACTATGATAAATGATGGCTAGATGAAATGCTTGTTCAATTAAATGATGTCCAAAAGGACTAACTCCTGCTTTTCCAGCAGGAAGTGAGAAGGTGCGCTACATGCTGGCAGAGCCTGAAGTCTTCCTACCAAGGTCTCAAGCCTTTGTGAGCATTGTCTTGGGTTTAATTGCTATTACCTACCTACAGTACTGTTGCAGTCAGCTGTGTGATACTGCTACCTGAGTACAGATCAAAGGATATACTGACTGCAGGGCAGCTCCTGTATCCTCTTTCACGGTACTCCCCCCCCCAAAAAAAAAAAAAAGAAAAAAAGAAAAATTTGTTCTTTGAAGCTTTTCCTAGGGCACACTATCTGGACAACTTGATGCATCTGAAACCAGAACTAAATGATTTTCATCATTACACATCTTTTGTATTGAAAAGCTAATTTAGCACTTCTTTGTAAATTATTAACTCCCCCTACAACTCTTAACTCCCCACAAAACACTGAAGATACCGTAGTTCAGTGTCTGAAAGCACTAATCTTATATTTGATCCAATATTTGCTAAGAATGGATTGAAAACATATATATGCCAGCTAATTCATTATCTACAAATTAAAGTAAGAATATCTTTAATATAACTGCAAAGAATTATTTCAGCCTTTTATGGCTGGAACTCTGCAATTCATGCTTCCTACAGGTGCTCAACAGGACCTTCTCTGCTGACAGACACACACGTTCTCTCATGTACAACACTCCAACATATTCACACGAATCTGAATCATTCACTCTAGAGTGAAAGCAACGTTAGACTTCTCACAGATTTTATAGTTTTCAATTTTCTTGGATAAATCCTCAATAATCTCGTTCTCTCCTTGCTTACCATATTTCAATGAATGCCACCTGTAACTCAGTTTCCCTTTCTCCAAAAACTGCTTATTTCTTCTTACACATCAGCATCTCTGCACTGCTTGAAATTTCAGCTCAATTTTAGAGTAATTTTCAGCTCACAATTTTACTTTTGAAATCCTGCCAAACATCAGCCAAAATATGCATTGCTTGCCACTCCAGTCACTTCTACCAATCATCTTTTATACTGCCCCCCCTCTTGGGGTTTTTTTTTTTTTTTAGGTCTTTATTTCAAATACAGTGAGTAAACAGAACTGAGAGAACATAAATTAACGGTGTCCACAGCCAAAGCTGTGCCAGATTGGATGGGAAAACCTGGTCTCCAGAAAGTATCCCTGCCAGGTGTCCCTGGTCTAGTGGAAGGCTTTCCCCCTGTAGTAGGGGGGTTGGAACTAGATGATCTTTAAGTTTCCTTCCAACCCTAATTGTTCTATGATTCTACCTTTAAATGCATATGTAAGCATCTCTTAATGATGCATTTGGTGCCATGGCAGTAAAAACGGTAGAATTTTACAAACTGCTGTGTCTGGAACATATAACAGGACAGAAAAATCTTGCCAACCGTGTGTCACATTTTAACATCTAGACTGTTTTCTTTAGCCATACTGTTTCTTTACAAGAGGACTCATGGGGCAGTCCATAGAGATGGGTACACCGCCCTTCATATTCTCTTTGGTCTTGTTCAGAAGAGCAGCAATATAATAGAGCATGATGAACAAAGACAGAAGTTTTACTTCTAGGAAACCCTCACCAGCTGCTTCTTTCTTGAACAGTCCCTTCCCTGGTCAGCTTTAATTAAAAACTTTTACAGACACAAAAAAAGGGTCAGGATTTACTTAAGAAAGCAGAAATATTCACTTGAAAGGGACTTCAGAATGAAAAATATATTAAAAAAGTTGTGCACGAAACAGACTTCTTGGCTCCTTTCATGCCCACTCATTCTTCTTGAATTGTATTATAGAAGTTTTGTAGAGATTTTTTTTAATAGCTTTCTTCAGTTATTATTTTCACTTTTACTGCTTTCTAATCTGGTCTTTATGTTATTAGTAGAAATATTTGAGAAAGAATCAAAAACCTCATTAAAATCAATAAGGGTTTTCAAGACTCTTTCCTACTGACCTTGTTCATACAATGAATAATCTAAAGAACTGGATTTTATTTATTTTTTTTAAGCTTTGTCTTTTCTGTCCACCCACATATTTAGGGTTCTTTGGACTGTTTGCTCACTACCGAGGGTGGGATAAGAAGGTTGGTGGTCGTTTTGTGCTTGACTGATGGTGAGGGCTTTCTGCCAAGCCTCCATCCTTTTGCTTTATCAGCTCTTTTCTGACCAACACCACCTGAATCACTCCTTCTAGTGTGCTCTTCAACACAACACAGTATGATGAATAAATGTCACTGAAGAGTACGTACTTGCACATACATATATACAGACCTTTTTGAGCCCAAGTAAAATTCAGGTTTTCTTTTCTGAACTTTCAAGAACTGCAACCTGATATCAGTTTGACATATCCAGCAAGAAATCTATCAGCACTGAGTTTAGATTGCAAAGTTAATTTATTTTTTAGTAATTGTATACCACCAGTTTTATTTAGTAAAAAAGAAGCTGAAACTTAACCTTCCATTATACATTTCAAAAATACGTGCCAGAAAGAGAAAAATGAATGTAGATACCTATATATGGAATGCAAAGTTCAAACACTCTGACAGCTCCCTGAAAACCAGCTTCCCCCATTCCTGCTTTAATGTTTGCTTCACCAAGACATATAAAAATCTCAAGGATATTAGTTTTCATTAGTGGGAACACCATTAAAGAGACTTTGTGGAGGATATAGATGCAGAGTATTGAAACTACGGAGTTAGGAAAGAAAATGAAACAATTTGAAAACTACTACCACAATGGACCAGCTAATGAAGGCCTAACACAGTTCTGAAAAGTAAAAATGTGCCTGATTTACATTTATATTGCTGTGTCTTTTTGCAATTGCTTTTGCATTCCTCCTCAATTATTCTAAGGCAGTGTTTTATTATTCTAAATAAAGAAATTATAAAATATGGCAGCTACTCTATATTTAAAAAAAAATAAAGATGTAGTGTCTGACAGCAAAGTCTGTCTGCTTAAAGATCTGAGGAACAAAGTAAATTTGTAAAATTAAAACCAGACTCTGGTAGCTTCACAGCATCTCCAAGTACTTGCACAGATCGGGATCGTTGGAAAACAAACTGAATTTCGACAGTTCAGAACTTTATTCTGAAAAAAAGTACTCTCCAAGTCCCCCAGGGGATGCCACATCTTTGCTGATGGAGACTTTCTGGAGCATCGCTGTCATCCCTGTATGCCAAACTGCCACCAGACCCTGCTGCACCAAGGGCTGTGCTGCTGGTATTGTATAAGCAGTCCATACAAGAGACATTTCTTAAGTGTGTAACCATGAAATATTCCTAACAATACTCCTATTTCTTATTACCCTCTTACTGCCTCTTTACCACCAGGCAGCTTCTGTCCTGCTTTGGGGCACACTGAATGTGCAGGCAGCTGTACAGATGCCTTCAATGGGACAGTTTTTGCTGGAATGAAACATGAGGGAAACTAAATCTGTCTCGAAGTACTATCAGCTGTCTCACAGGATATGAACTCGTGTACCCAACTACTGGGTCATTTAAAAGCCTTACCACCATCAGCCACCTCAGCCCCTGCTACAGCAGAATTGAAATGCAGACCTGAGCCCTAAAGTACTCCAAAAGCAGCTGCTGTGCCTTTATCACTGTCTTCTCACTGAAGAAACAGGAGGGCTTGTAGGTTTGCCCTTTCTTCCTCAGCATATCTCAATATAAATGCAAATTACTTTTCCCCCTATCTTTTTTCTGAGAATATCTTCATAAAATTATTTTGGAGGAGAAGAGAAAAAAATCCCTTACGCTCTCTAGAAAGAAATATTAATTTAAACTTTAATTTGTACACCTTGATTTTTTCAGTTGTTTGTTTTCCAGAGTCCTAGAAGTCAAATAAGGTTTCCAGTAAAATGGAAAAACAGATCCATCTTTACGGCCCAGCTGCAATTTGGTATCTATATTGCATTCAAGTGAGCTCTGCTATCAAACAGCTCATGTAGCCTCATGGTAACTTCTGTTTTAAAACCAAAGGTATTGCTAAGTAAAATATGACTTGAAACAAACCTTAAACATTTCTGCTTTGCATTTAATATTTCATAGCTTGTGTTCAAGGTAGAAAGTACCTACAAGATGGAAAAAAAATACTTTTCAATCTTGCTTTGTTCTGTCACACTCAAGGACTTTGTTGGTATTAAAAGCATAAGTGCTTAAAAAAAAAAAAAAAAAGGTTTCCGCTGCCAACAGCACATTAACCATTCAAAAGCCAAGGTAAGGCAACAGTTACATGCTAAAGATTGAATTTTGTTATTTTGCCACTAAAATTGTATGTACAAGGACTTGGGTGTCAAAGCAAAGTAGTCCATCGCAATTTCTGATGTATACATACATATTTATAAATATATGAAAGAAAAAATTAGACTTTTTAGCTAAGTTAGCCACATCCTTTTGTGGGGTAAAATTATACATTCCAGTGTGTTTTTTGTACTTCAGTTTATTTTACTATTTTATGCTAGCAAGTCTTTCACTGCATTTTTTTTCTTTCATGCCAAAATATGTCACCTCTTCAACATCCATCCCTGTTTTGAAAGGATGCTGCTTACATACCCACAGAGATGCTACTCTCTCTTGTAAATGAGCAGAAACTGCAGTGAAGTACAGTGTATTATCAGTTCACACATTTAGTTTACAAGCTGCTGTACAAATGATAACATTTAACTCTGCATGAAATGAAATAAAGTTACAAACCTATACGGGTTGAATTAAAGCTGAAATAACCTGCCTACAAACCAAAATGAATTTCAAGCAGCAGCAAGGAGGAACAGGAAGACCACTCCCATTTGCTTCCTTGCTCCAAACTCCGTCTTGCAGAGCTGGAACACAGTGAATAATTCCCTGTACCAGGAAAATGTGCAAGAGGAAACACAGTGTCCAGGAGCCTCAGTTCTGAGAGGCGAGAGCCACTGAGGGATCCTCAAGCCCTCACCATGCCTCGCCCAGGAGCCGGCAGCTCCACTGATTCAAGTAGCTGACACGCAGGAGACCTCCATGAATGGATAAAGAGCTGCTGAGGAAACTTACTTAGAGGGGAAAAAGAAGCTTATAAAAGGTGGAAGCAATGATGGGTGGCCTGGGGAGAACACAGGGATGTTGTTCAGGAAGCTAGGGATCAGGTCAGAGATGCTAAGGTCAAATTAGAATTAAATCAGGCAAGGGATGTGAAATATAACAGGAAGGGCTCCTAGAAGTATGTAGCATACAAAAGACAGACTAGGGATAATGTGGGTCCTCTCCAGAAGCTAATGGGAGAACTGGCTACCCTGGATTTTGCCGACGACACTAAGTTATGTGGTTTGGTTGATACGCTGGAGGGAAGGAATGGCATCCAGAGGGATCTTGACACACTTGTAAGATGGGCCAATGCCAACCTCATGAAGTTCAACAAGCCAAGTGCAAGGTCCTATAGCTGGGTAAGAGCAATCCCAGGCACAGCTACAGGTTGGGCTGAGAAGGGATTCAGAGCAGCCCTGCGGAGAAGGACTTGAGGGTGTTGGTTGATGAGAAACTTAAAATGAGTCAGCACTGTGCGCTTGCAGCCCAGAAAACCAACCATTTCCTGGGCTGCATCAAAAAAGAAGCATAACCAGCAGGTCAACAGAGGTGATCCTGCCCCTCTACTCTGCTCTTGTGAGACCTCACTTGGAGTATTGTGTGCAGTTCTGGTGTCCTCAATATAAAAAGGACATGGAACTGTTGGAACAAGTCCAGAGGAGGGCCACAAGGATGATCAGGGGCCTGGAGCCCATCTCATACGAAGACAGGATGAGAAAGTTGGGGCTGTTCAGCCTGGAGAAGAGAAGGCTGCGTGGAGACCTCATAGCAGCCTTCCAATATCTGAAGGGGGCCTATAGGGATGCTGAGGAGTGACTCTTCATTAGGGACTGTAGTGACAAGACAAGGGGTATGGGGTTTAAACTTGAACAGGGGAAGTTTAGGTTAGATATAAGTTCTCTAGTTTAAGGATGGTGAGGCACTGAGACAGGCTGCCAAAGGAAGTTGTGAACTCTTCACCCCTGGCAGCTTTCAAGGTCAGGTTGGATGGAGTCCTGGGGAACATGATCTAGTGTGAAGGTGTCCCTGGCCATGGCAGAGACATTGGAACTAGATGATCTTAAAGTCCTTTCTAACCCTAACTATTCTATGATTGTATGATTCTAAGTTAAGTATCTTCACACAATTTCATTTCACTATTTGAGTTCTCAAATTTCAGAGAAAAATGTAATTTTAGATACACTAATACATATTTCTGAAGTGGAATTGTCCTCTTCAATCTTGCAGCTGCTCAGTAAGATGTTCACCACCTGCTCTAAGACCAGGTTTTTGATTCACAAAAAATAAAATCACAGGATAACATGTTTCACAAAAATATATTTTAGAACTATATTTACAAAAAACATGCAGAATCCTGTGAAATAAAGTTTAGTTGAAAGTCTCCTGGCTGCTTTCTTGACAATAAGTGTTGTAAATTACATCAAAATACATTCAATGGCTATTGCAATCATATCCTCTAACTGAACCGATAAACCTAGGAATTTCAGAAAAAAATAATGAGAACCCAAACCTGCTACTAGCATAAAAGGAGGTAGTGGGAAGACAAATAAATTTAATGACCTGATGAGGTGACGCATGAAATACCCACATGAGCACAAGATATTTGTAATTCCAGTATATTATATCATTAGCACAACATTCTGAGCCTGTGTAGCTGTCCTAAACTTACAATACATTTATTCATAACAGTGTACACATGATCTATTTTCACATCCCAGTATGGATTTTTTTCATCATACATTAAAGACTGAGTATTATAAATCTGGTTTAGAAAACAATGTATTCATAAAATCATGATCACATGTTTCTGCCTGGAAGCAAATCAAACACAGTTAATTTGGAGCCATTGTCATGCATTTAGTTTTTTCCTGGCCTTTGATGAGTTACAAACCCTGATCACCAACAGGCTTTCCCTGAAAGGAAAGAATTTTGGTGACAAAGATGACAAATCTGTCTAATTTTAGGCAAAAAAAAAAAAAATAAAATTGTAATAGAAGCATGTCAGCGGAGTCAGAGATTGAATCTAAAATGTGGTATTTTCTGTATTCATATTGAATCAGGTTGTTTTGCAACAATACTGCAGAAATGTATAGATTGGGATATTTCATGCTCTCCTGTCAATGATACCTTAATTAATACCTGTAAAAAAACCCGCCCTAAAACTGTTCTTTTTTGGCAGAATACGCTTGATGTTCCATTTATACCACCCCAAAAAACCCAAAAAATCTCAGAGATATCATAATGAGTTTAAGAAAGAAATTTTGGTCAGCTGTTAGAAAACACATACTGGTAATGGTCTTCCAGCTACCTAAAGGCATCAGACAAATGCACAGCAGTATTTCTATTTCATCTTGATGATTTGGACCTATACAGTACATTGAGAAGAAACTCAATCTCTTTATACCAGAACTGAGAAATAAACCCTCGTCATCCTCATTCAAGTCTCATGACCCCATCTGCTCTGCTTAACTTCTGAACACATCAGAGACCAGGCCTGTAGTAGGCTGTGTGTAAAGGTGGTGAAAAAAACAGAAGCTTATTAGGAATATTAGTGAACACCATTAACACAGGGCTTTGATGTCAACATACACCACAGATCTGCAACCGTAGCCCAAGCACCAATTGGAATTAAAAAAATAACACTAATCTGCAGATTTGCTTCTTCTGCCCACAAGCTGCAGTACATTCAGATGACAAAGCTGAGCTGAACAACCTCATGTTGAATTAATTTTTAGTAAATGACTAATTGCTGCTATCGTTCTTGCAGCTGTAGAGCTGTTCTCAGTGCTGCAACTAGGAGATAGAGTGGAACTCATCTCAGGGAAAACACAGGCTACAGGCAATGCACAAAAACTTGGTTAACACCCATATGCATAACAGCACTTTTGAATGAAGTCATCCAATTAAATACATTGCAGCAGCATTGCCAGCTGTTTGAACAACAGTCATCCAAAGTTAGTACAAGCAAACTTCAGGTACACCAAAGTATTTTGCTTGTATGTTCTGTACATTGCAAACTCCACAAACAGGTAAGAGTAATCATCAGATGTTTGAAGTTACACTCATGGAACTGCCTGACCTTCTGAAGGTGAAGATAATGTAAGGCTTCTGTGGTGTTTGTAAACTATCAATTCTACTACAGGTCAGGATTTTCTATTTAAATTTTTCTGTCATTTCCTCTGAAAAATGTGCGGTGATAGAGATCCAGCAAGATATTTATTATTTAATAAATCTGAACTAAAAGAGAAAAAAGTCAAAGCTTGGCCAAAGCTCACACTTGGCATTTTCTAATGTAACGTAATGAAACAAAACAGATGGCAAACCCCAAACCCCTTCTCAGGAAGTTTCCCTGTGATGATTTCCCTCACAAAATTTCAGGTGAACCTAACCAGAGCCTGACCTGTTATAATTTTATTACAGAACCACACAACTGTGGTTTTATGTCAGCCTCACAATTATTAAGCTGTGATAATGACCCCTTGTTATTTATATTACAAAAGAGTTTGAAGAGTGCGCTCTGCCAGAGGCTGCATGAAGGAGTAGGAAAATGCCACAGCAGCAAGGAGATCTCAAAATGTAATTACAGCTGTTAGAACACCTCACACACAGTATTGTCCACAAATTAGCTTGATAGCCCAAACTTTTAATGACCTTCTAACTTGTGTGGGAATAATTTCTGTGGCAACCCTTTTTAGTTTCTGTAATTAAAGTAATTTAAAAGTTTTAACTGGAAAGTACACTCAAGGCACATAAACTGATGAAGGGAAACATAGCTTCAAGAACTTTTTTCCTCCCTTATGAAGATCTCCCACTGTGTCAGAAAATTACAGAACGTCCATCTTTCAATTTGGCTCAACAACAAAGGATTTCCACCTACTCACTCCATGCTTTTCATATTTTTATTTTTAAGTCTGTATTCTTTAATGGGGAAAAACGAAATATGCTATGAGTATGTGCCAGTATTAAATGGGAACAGCAAACTGGAGGAAAGTTTGGAGTACAGGGAAGCTAAGCAACCATAGAATCATAGAATCATAGAATAGTTAGGGTTGGAAAGGACCTTAAGATCATCTAGTTCCAACCCGCCTGCCAGGGGTATAGGGCCATTTCTTGGTTCAAGTGTTGAAGCATTTGCGTGCTCCAACATTTTTGGGGATTTTTTGTTTGTTTGTTTTTTCTCTTTTGAGTATTATGATTCTCTAATTTGCTAGAGTGCTATATTTGTTATGCTCATTTTAAAAACTGATTTGGGTGTTGTCTGCTTTCCATATAATGATTGCTTTCCATTTGAAGATCCATGCTCAACTTTAACTTCAAATCTTTCTTTTGAATGGGCCAATGGAAACATGTAAAGGAATCAGGTTTTAAAGATACTGAAGCAATGAAAAAGAAAAGCAGGTGTCAGGAATGAATTCTGAAGTCTAATTCTTTACACACATTATGGGAATAAGGTGTTTGTGTATCACAACATCAGAAATTTTGCAGCTTAAATACCTTTACAGAAATGCCCTGAATAGGTAAGTTTTGATTTTTATATGATACTCACTCTGGATGCTGACTGATCTCCAAATAATGTAGAACAATTCCAAAAAGAAACCATTCTGAAATATTTTTAAGCAACTAATTTAACTTAGTAAACATGAAGAATATCTACATTTAAAAGGAGTTTTAGTACTTGGTATGACGACTGAAACATATCAATTCAAATTCATTAAAAAAATATTTACTAGTATAAATAAATTTATAATAGTAAATCCATGACATTCTACTATGATCTTCCTGAAACATATAGACAGTTATAGTTCCCAAGGAGGGCAAGAGGTGAGACTGGGTTTACTTTTGGGCTTTTAAATGTGTGCCTATGAATACTACCTCCAGCTGCAATATTTCACAAGCAGAAAGTTACTAAGAGTATTGTTTATAATAAGACATTATACTGTAAATCAAGCAATATTTGTATACGCAGTACAAAAAAGTGTTTCAAAAGCCAAAGAGGTCATAAAACCTGTTCCTTTCTGCATGTGTTTGACTCATGGTTCACTGAACTGAAGTTTAATACACTACATAAAGGCACTGTGTTGGGAAGCACAATTTCAGAAGGTGGCTGAAGTATGCTCACCCTGTTTTGTCTGAGGCTTTCCAACTTCAGAAATTAAACTGCACTTTAAATAACAATTACACAGCCTCACTGTATATATAATTAAACTGCATTCATTATGAGATTATTAGCCTATTAAAGCCATCAACCTCTTCTGATAAATAATCAGTATAACTATGTGCTCATGCCTTGTGGTTATAATTAACAAACGATAGTTTATTACCACATGCCAACATCTTTGCAGTTAGTGACAACCATTATCAGGGTTAATGATGATGTCCTTTCATTAGTTTGAGGCAATATCTTGCAATAACAAATCTGGCATAAAGTTATTTGGCCACACGCTCAGAATTTTGTCCATTTTACTTTTGATTTTAAACTATTCAAGACTAAGACTGACCCTAGGTTGACAGAGACATTACTGAATGAAAAGTTTCCTTATGGGGGCACAGAAGCAAACTCGGTATTGGGAGTAATGGACCAAATGCTTCAGAATAACAGGAAGGCAGGACACCGGAAGAATGTACTACCTAAAAAATTTACTGACATGCCAGCACCATGGAAGAAATTCTCCAAGGTCCATCTCAGATTTTGCAGAATTTTCATGGGCCACCCTCTGAAGCTCTGCTGTTAAATGTTACAGGTGGGATTTTCACAACCCTCCTCATACACACACAGCAAAGGAAGTGATAACACTGTCATCCTGCTTGAGGAAGGCCATTGCAGAAAGATAGCTGTGGCTGGGAACAGAGAGTTGAGTTCCATGAAGAAGAGATACACAGTTTTCACATTTTATCACTCCAGCAAAAATACAAGTTTTCATTATATCCTTTTAATTTGAGTATATCAATCAACAAAAATTGCTATACTGATGCTTGGTCTATCCTCTAAATCATTTCACATAAAATCTTGCAGTAGAAAGAGCTCCTTATCCTTATATTATTCTGAACTTCTAAAATTCCTATAAAAACTAAATCAGAAATGTAAAGTTAACGTCAGAGTATACTTAATTCCGGGTGTGCATTCTACTTTCTCTTTTTACTGTACACCCTGGGCATTAGGAGCTTTGACTGAAAAGGAGCACAAGAAACAGCACAGGGGCTTTCAAGATGAGTCTGATCCCTCAGAAACACCACTGACTTGGCCCTTTAGGTGGAATTCACTTGCTGTCATGGGTTCAGCAGTAGCAGCCATTTTTCTCCTTCTTTGTAGCCGGTGCAGTACTGTGTTTTTGACTTTCAGCCTGGGAACAGCGCTGAAAACACAAGTGTTTTCAGTTACTGATTGGTAATGTTTTGGTCTGACCAAGGACTTTCTGAGTCTCATGCTCTGTCAGGGAGGAGGGGAAGCTGGGAGGAAGCAGAGACAGGACACCTGACCCAAACTGACCAAAGAGATATTCCATGCCACAGCACGTCATGCCCAGGATGTAAAAATGGAGGGCAGAGACCTGGAAGGGTGGGGGTGCACTGCGTGATCGGGCTGGGTATCAGTGGTGAGAGATTGTATTCTGTTCCCTTGTATTTGCCTTGTCACTATTATTATTGGTGGTAGCAGTAGTGATTTATGCGACCACGGGGGAAGCAAGCGGCCGAACCAATATGGTTGATAAAGCAAGCTTCAATTTATTCAGAGAATATGCTGACTTATATAGATCAAATGGTTGATTGTTTCATACTTGATATCATATGATTGGTTACAAGCTATTCGTGTTACATTCTCATTGGTTAAAACTAGCTAACAATCATTGTTAAATATAATTATCTTGCGATTACATTTTGCAATTCTTCTTCAATTTCGGTTCCTATGGTACTTTCCATCTTGTCCAAAGTCAGGCTGTTCTTGCTGATGATAGGTTCTCTCCAGCTGCGCAATTATAGTTTCAATGCTTATTGTTGGTTTGTTGACACTGCTGGGCACCTGGGCGCCCGACAAACTTCTGCTCACAAAGCGATTTCAGTGACCCGTTACCTTGCTCTGCGAGCCATTCTCCAACAATTCCCCCTTTTTCTTTTTGCGCTAACAACTCATTGTTCACAGTTTTCATAGCTATAGACTTAACACAAGATAAAAGACATCCAATAATTAACATTCTTATTATAAGCACAATCAAAATAATAATTCCTTGTTTAACCAACTCCTTTAACCATCCTGAAAGACCCTATCCATTTAACAATGCATCCAAAGGACTTTGCTATTCTTGCAGTTTTTTCATATTATCATTCAGTTGTCTTATCTTATCATGTATGGACTGGGATTTGTCAGTAAGGTTAAAGCAACACATTCCTTCAAATTCCTCACAACCATGACCATGGGCTAACAACAAAAAATCAATAGCGGCGCGATTCTGTAAGGTAGCTTTTCTTATACTATCAGCTTCTGTAGCAAGATCAGATAAAATTTTTGAAGTGTTCAACAGACTATAAATTCCAGTAGTAGTCTATTAAAATGGTCTACTTGACCACATATCCAGCAGTCTTTTAGTTGCATATAGTTGACCAATTTAGTTAACATAGCTACATACATATTACCATCAAAGACAGCATAACAAACTGACATTAGACAATATAGGCTTATGCTGGTCTGAATTCCTGGGTATCTCATCGTTTTTAAAGTCTACTAAGTGCTAAGTAGTAACTTTTTCACTTTCTTACTTCCTTATCATCTTGATTTAGCAAAAGCAAAGGTTACAAACTTTTACATTGTTTGGTCTGTCTTTGAGATGCACATCCTGCTTTATCTTGTAAACTCTGCTTTGTTTTGCTAACCAATCTTCACTATTGTTGTCTTTACAGTTCTCAAGGCTTAGGCCTGACCAGGGCATTAACACTTGTTGTTTTCTTTGCTGTTCCCAGGGCTAAAGCCAGACCAGGGTGATAATGCCTGAATCCATTTCGTTAACTATTTCTATCCCTTCACCCACATCGAAAGACAGTTTTTATAGATTTATGATCTACCTTTGCCAAAGTTTCTATATTCTCCATTAGCTATTATAGCAAACAAGGCGCACAGATTAGAATACCTAAAAAGACTGACAAAATGATTAAGATAAAGTAAAGCCATCCTATAATGCTCAAGCCAGAAAACACTTTGTTCAACCAGTTCAGTCCCTCATTTTTCCGAAGGTGTGTTGTCCTTGTTATTAAGACTAGAATGCTTTGTTGATTCGTGTATTTCGGGTCTTCCCTGTTATTTTCTTTGCTTGCTTTATTAGCATGTTTTTTACAATTTGCTGTGTTCGCTCTATCTGAAGTCACTTGAAACTTTGTAACATGTGGCATATCAATGATTCTTACACACCATGTAGCAGGTCAGAATAATAGTGGATTTAGACTAGATCATATCTGCAACATGTGCCAATCACAGGCTTCTTGGCCTGCCTTTCGCTCCTGTATAGCTCTCTGATAACAGGGGAGGCCATCCCTCACATCAAGGTCTGGCATGGCATGTGTCCCCACCACTCAACGCCTGCTGGGTTGCAATCAACAGCGGAGCTAAAAGTTCTTCTCGGTGGCAAACACAGAGGCCAACCCAGTCTTGCCCTTGACTGTGGTGGTAGGCATTTGGCCAACCTCAGTCTTGGCACCTCGTTGTCAATGCAGAGTTTCACCTGCTTCATTCAGTAACAAATCACCACTATGGCAAAACACATACAGTTTAACATTAGCAGTATGTATACTACAGGGTACAGCAGCATGTTGAAGATGCCAGTGGCAGTGAGTGACCAGCTAAAGCTGGGAGGAAGCAGAGACAGGACACCTGACCCAAACTGACCAAAGAGATATTCCATGCCACAGCACGTCATGCCCAGGATGTAAAAATGGAGGGCAGAGACCTGGAAGGGTGGGGGTGCACTGCGTGATCGGGCTGGGTATCAGTGGTGAGAGATTGTATTCTGTTCCCTTGTATTTGCCTTGTCACTATTATTATTGGTGGTAGCAGTAGTGATTTGTGTTATACCTTAGTTACTGAATTGTTCTTATCTCATCCTGTGGGAGTTGCATTCTTTTGATTCCCCTTCCCATCCCTCCAGGAGCAGGGGGAAGAAAGCGGGGGGAGTGAGTGAGCAAAACTGCGTGAGTTATAGAGGCTTAAACCACGACACTTGCATGCAGAAGGCCAACATACCACTTAAATCATATTTAAACCTCACTTTGCTGGCATAATGGAATTTAAATGGATCACATGCTTTGCTGTTTCCCCCTTGGAGAGCACTGGAACCTGATCTTGCCAAGATAATGATCAGAGTATGTCCAAGGGGCATATTGACCAGACATGGAAAAAAATAATAAATTTCTGATATTCATGTTCGCTAAGAAGGTCCTATGGAGGTTTCAGTACTGGAAATAGCTCATCAAGAAGCAAAGCCTGCCCTCCCATGCCAACCATGGGCCACAGCAGGGCTGCCCAGCTCTGGGTTTCCCCATTAAGCAGTGAGGATGGATCCATTTGAGAGACATGCCAAGAGCTTCCCACAGCCCCACATCAAACCTACAGGACAACTATTCTCCTTTAAACAATTCCAAAAGACACTGTGTTAGATTTTCTGCCATTTATGAGCAGAAAAAAAAAAATTCTTACAGAATGGGAAAACTCCATTTTAACAGGGATTAAACTGGACAATGATGCTCTAATGGCATTAGACTTAAACTAAAGGCTTAAACTAAAGAAAAAGATAGTACTAGAATATTAAACCCACTCCCAACTGCTTCTAATCACTGTTTTTCTAATCTTACATTCATTTATTTAAAGCACATAAGCAGCTTTCAGGTAATATAGTAATTCTGGGTCAAATGAAATAAAAATCACAAAAAATTGTTACTTTGCCATGTTAATCTGCTTTGTTTCATTCCTGTTTCACCATGGTAACACTTCAGTCAATTGTCAATTTTTAGGAATGCAAATAAACACATAAAATAATTCATGCAGAGGCATAAGTCTGATACACTGGTTGTAGAGCTTACACAGAATACATGCATATTTTGTAAAGAGGATTTATGTGCTGCTTTTTTTCTAAGGCACTGGAAAGCTGCATAAAGTTCTAAACACTGATACCAGTTTTCTGATCTTAGAAACAGCAGTTTTTCCACTACATTAGAATTGGAAATCTGTAAACATTTCCTGACCTGTTTTTATAATAAAATCTGTAGCCAGATAAACTGAAGCAACATGGCAACATCTGATAAATGATGTCTCATCACTAACATTCAACCGTGCATGCTGATCAAACTCAAAAGAGTTAACTACCTATTTCATATTACAGAAATTGAACATTCTGGTCTAAAATAGACAAAAAAAAAAATCACAACGAACCTGTCACAGATACAGAAAACATATTTTAGAGGTTTTGTTTAGATGACAGGATCCTGTAAGAACATTACAAGGTTTACTTAGTGAGACAGAAACCACATGCCTACTGGAAAACTAAAAATGGATTTTCAGTATTGCATCTAATGTATTCAAATACAGGCTGTAGACATGCACCCACTCTCCTTGGACTACAGTTCCCCACATCCCACACTAGCAAGCTATCAAGCTCAACATTTTCCCCACTCACAGGCTGTGGGATTCTTGTTTTATCAGGGAATATCTCCCTATCTACCACATTAACATTTTACCTTTTCCTCAAACACCTGTTGAAAGAACAAACATGTCAAAAGAAAGTACTCGCACACAAGAAACATAAATCAGTCAGCAAAAAAAAAAAAAAAAGATAGCCTTAAAATACTGTTTCTTTTCGATTGAATAGCTTTTCAAGCTGAAAAACATGTATTATTTCTTTTAAGTAACACCTCAGTGGTGGCCAATTTTGCTTTTTGATCATCCACCATACTGATAGAGCCAATGCACAGAAAGAAGGCTAAGAATTCCTGAAAGCCTTTAATTGATGCCTTTCTGTGCCATCATGGTCTGAATCTCCCTGTACCCTGCCAGATCAAAAACTTTTCTGTTCTTCCAGGACATAGTTTCAAATTTTTCATATTTATTTTTCAAATTATCCCACCCAGTAAAGGGAGATGATGCAGGAACTCTGAAAGAAAATCAAATAAATACCACATAGATAAATATCAAATTAATCATAACAAATAAAATCATAAAATTTTTCAGGTTGGAAAAAAACGTTTAAGATCATAGAGTCCAACTGTTAACCCAGCACTGCCAAGTCCACCACTAAACCATGTACCTAAGCACCACATCCACATGTCTTTTAAATGCCTCTAAGGACAGTGACATCACCGCTTCCCTGGGCGGCCTGTTCCAGTGCTTGACAACTTTTTGGTGAGGAAATATTTCCTAATACCAATAAGCTTCTGGTATCTATCACTTCAACTTTTTCCAAAGGTTCCATCTCCATTTTTAAAGTAGTTCCTCTGTCACCATCTATAGAAATAGTTTAGGCAGCAGAACAGGTATTCTCATATAGGTTTCTGGCATAAACTGTCACATATATCACCATCCAAGAAAAGATTTATCACTCTTGAAACTATACTTTTTACATACATATGTATGGATTTATAATTCCTGAAAGGCTACTGTTAGGTTTTTATTTCTTAATTTGATGCATGCTAGAAAAAAATTAATAAGCAACAGAGAAAAGCAGTAAATAACAGGATAAGCTGCAGTGCTTACAGAGATTAATTCTCAAAGCAAGACAATGAAGTGGCTGGAACATAGATCTAAACTGGGGGCAAATCTATCTGAGGTTATAAAAGAGCCCAATGGACAGATGGATTGGACAATCATTTGATATGAATCAGTTAATAACAAAGATAAAATAGAAAAGTAGAATGAGAAAGAGATGTTTCAAGTCTGAAAACACCAGGTTCAGGAACAAGAGAGTTACCAAATGAGGTTGCTAAAACAACTGTTATCAAATTAATACAAGAGCAACATGCTTGAAAAGGCAGGAAAAGCCTGAAACAGAATTCAGAAGATGCAAGAATGATCAGAGCAAGCCTGCTCAGTGGCAAGCTATTTAAAAGACAAACAAGATGCAAGGAAGAGCAAGTAAAGGAAGAGCTGATGCACAAACAGGGGAACCAATGGGAAAATGGGAAATAAAAGTGATAGACTTTATTCCTAGACAAACAAAACCAATACAACCCGCCTGAACCCAGCAGCCTGTATGCACTATAGCTTTGCCACGTTTTGTGTAAAATATCTAGGCATGCAGCTACAATTCATACAAATCACCATCACCTTACTCGTTAAGTAACTGCTGAGAATCTGGTACAGGGATTCTAAAATGTGCTTAAACCATGACACAGTTTAAAACAAAAAAGGAAACAAACTCACCACCCAAACCCTTATATCCTTTGGAACATTTGACAACCTGATCTACAAATTTACTTTGATTTTATCTTTGTAATATCCACGAAATAAGTCCAAGTTTTTGTAATTTCCTTGCTGGAAAGAACCAAACATTGTAGTTCTACGCCTGGCAGCAACGGCTGCATGTGAATAGCTTTTCCTCACATACAGGAACCAAATCAATCCCACAAAACTGCTCAGTTCTCATGGTCCCTTATCGAACAACATTTGGAAATGAAAACAAGGATTTTAGGCACAGGAAAATACATTCATATTGGGCAACTGACACTTCAAGCACTTGAGTAATTTTAGTGTTCTTACTATCACATCAACTGACAACATTTACTTCATGAGCAAAGTGAATATGACCCAAATCAGGAAGACCTGAGCAGAATGTGGGGACAAGTTGTTTATAACATCCTTTCTGTGCCACTGAGATGGCTGGAAGTACAAAACTGCCTATAAGCCCAGTAAGTCCTATTAAGCAAAATAATTTATATTTTGCACCAAATTGTTTTCCTACTTGTGTGTTCTGAGCACAAACAGTTGAGATGCTTCCTTCAGTACTGCCATCACCTTTATCATTGTAATTATTACCCCGCAGGAACTCCTACACAAGTGCCAAGGAGATGATCTGTCAACTTTAAAATTTTTCTCCTCAACTTTACTGTATAGAATGCATGACAATAAGCTCTCATATTGTACACATATGCAAAAAGGGATTTTGCTATCAGTTAACTAGTAGCCCTGTATGCGTACCTACCTGTATTTATTTCTCTATATACGAACAACCTTGTATTAAAAAAAAAAAAAAAAAAAAAAGGCTGGGGGGGTTGTGTGGGAGAATCTAACCTGAAAACACATGGTCAGTAACTCCTCTCTCCGAGACTGCAGTATTTAATTGTTAGGAAGGTTGTTATTGTTTATGAAACTGTGATACAAATGGACCATTAGTGTTGCTGAAACAGATATAAAGCTGAGACAGTAATAAAAGTTTTTATCAAAATCTCTCTGTAACTTAGTAACCTTATTTCCATCCACTGACTTCTTCTCCGGGGGGACATGCTTGTACTAAACAAAGATCTTGAGGAATCTGCTTGGTAAGTACCATGGGATAAAGCCCTGTAAGGAAGAGGGGCCCAAGAAAGCTGATTAATATTCAAGGATCACCTCCTCCAAGCTCTGCAGCAATGCATCCTGACAAAAACGAAGTCAGGTCTGGAATGAATGGAATGCCAGGAGGACTGTGTGGATAAACAAGGTGCTCCTGAATTAACTTCAGCAAAAAAATGAGGCCTATAGAAGGTGGAAGCAAGGACAGGTAACCTGGGAAGAATATAGCGAAAAGTCGTAAGAGCCAGTTATCAGGTTAGAAAAGCTAAAGCTCTGACAGAACTCAATCTGGCCAAGTACAGTAATGGAAACAAGAAAAGCTTCTATAGGTACACTGGGGATAAAAGAAAGATAAAGGATAATATGGGCCACCTCCAGAAGGAAATGGGAGACCTGCTCACCCAGGAAATGGAGAAGGCTGAGGCACTCAACTTTTTTTTTTTTTTTTTTTGCCTTGGTCTTCACTGGAAAGAGTTCCAGTGACACTGCCCAAGTCACAGAAGGCAAGGGTGGGGACTGGAAGAATGAAAAACTGCCCCCTGTAGGAGGTGATCAGGTTCGAGATCATCTAAGGAACTTGAAGGTGCACAACTCCATGGGATCTGACAAGATGTATTCACAGGTCCTGAAAGAACTGGTGGAAGAAGCTGCCAGCCACTATCCACTGCAGTTGAGAAGTCATGGCAGCCTGGTCACTGACTGGAAAAGGGGAAACATAACACCCATTTTTAAGAAGGGAATAAAGGTAGACCCAGGAAACCACAGGCCAGTCAGTGCCCAGCAACATCACAGAGCAGGTCCTCCTGGAAACTATGCTAAAACACATGGGAAATAAGGTGGTGATGGGTGACAGCAAACATGGCTTCACTAAGGGAAAATCATGCCTCACAAATCTGATGGCTTTCTACAATGAGGCTATGACACTGATGGATAAGGGCAAAGTGACTGATGTCATCTACCTGGACTTGTGCAAGGCATTTGACACTGTCCAGCATGACAACCTTGTCTCTAAACTGGAGAGGCATGGATTTGCTGGACCACTCTGGATAAGGAATTTGCTGTATGGTTGCACTCAAAGAGTTGTGGTCAACAGCCCAGTGTCCAAGTGGAGAACAGTGATGAGTGGCATCTCTCAGTGGTCAGTGTTGTGACTGGTGATGTTCAACATTTCTTCTGGCCACATGGACAGTGGGATTGAGTGCACTCTCAGCAAGATCGCCAGCTACACCAATCTGTGTGGTACAGTTGATGCTGGAGGGAAGGGATGCCTTCCAGAGAGACCCTGACAGTCTCAAGAGGTGATCCCATGCAAACCTCATGAAGTTCAACAAGGCCAAGTGCAAGGTCCTTGGGTCAGGGCAATCCCAGGCACAGCTACAGGTAGGGAAGAGAATGGATTGAGAACAGGCCTGAGGAGGAGGACTTGGGGATGTTGGTTGATAAGAAGGTCAACATGAACCAGCAGACTGTGCTTGCAGCCCAGAAAGGCAACTGTATGCTGAGCTGCATCACAAGCAGCGTGGTCAGCAGATCAAGTGAGGCGATTCTCCCAGTCTGCTCTGCTCTCGTGAGACCCCACCTGCAGTACTGTGTTCAGCCCCAATGAAAAAAGGACATGGACCTGTTGGAGCATGTCCTGAGGAGGCCACGAAGATGATCAGAGGGCTGGAGCCTATGGAGACAGGCTGGAGAGGCCTGTTCAGCCTGGAGAAGACATGGCTTTGGGGAGACCTTAGAGCAGACTTTCAGCCTAAGTGGATGACAAGAATGCTGAAGAGGGACTTCTTATAAAAGCATCTAGGGATAGGCCAAGGGGTAAAGGCTTCAAACTAAGAGAGAATAGATTTAGATTAGATATTAGGAAAATATCTCAACTATGAGGGTGGTGAAACACTGGAGCAGATTGATGAGAGAAGCTGCGGCTGCCCCATCCCTGGAAGTGTTTAAGGTCAGGTTGGATGGGACTTTGAGCAACCTGGTCTAGCAGAAGGTGTCCCTGCCTTTGGAAGGTGGGCTGGAACTAGATGATCTTTAAGGTTCTTTCCAACACAAACCACTCTTTGATTCTATGATTAAACAGTTGATCCATTATAGGAAACTAGGATGGCATGTTTTCCCCTGCCACATTCCTTTTGTTGTTACAAAAGTCATCTGGAAAGACTACGACAACTTGTTCAGGACTTTGCTGACTAGAATTTGAGCACTGTCACCCACACTACTGGGGACATTTAGATTTACCTTATGTTTGAAAATTACCCAAGCCTGTGGATTCTTTATAACAGCTACAAGTGTACCACACCTTCTCATGAGCTTAATTTACCATTTCCCAAAGACTTCAGATTTACTTTTTATATACATGCATATATACACACACACATATATATATTCTGCTTCTAAACAACTGGTTTTTGAACTCAGTAAAAAAAAAATAATAAAAAGAAAAAACAGAACAAGCAAATTCTTAGCTTACAAGAAAGAAGCCAACTAAATTTCTAACTGAGATGACTTATAGGCAAGCATTTCTCCAGCAAGCAATAAACTAAAATGAAGGCAGGTTACTGTCATTAATGTTGACTTAGGAATCTGACAAACTTGAAAACAAAGAGATGTTACAAGAGCTCTTGACTACCTACTTCTCAGGAGAAATGTGTTTCTGAATATAAGCAGAAATGCCCTGTAACTCAATTTTCATCACTTGGCTGCCCTCTTCCCTACTCCAGGCTTATCAATTGAGGCAATGGCTTGCTACAGCTAAGTATTTTAATTCCATGTATTGACATTTTTAAAAGCAAGCAGATAAGGAAAATATTCAATTTGCATTTGAAAAACGGAAGCATGTTTCCTCCATTTCACTTGCTATGCAGTGTTTGACTCCACAGCTCTTCCCACTGAACAGACTATTCTAGGTGCCAACCCATATTAGATCTTGTTCCTTGATAAGTATGAACATGGTCAATCTCAATCAGTAGTTAATGCACCAACCTTTTTTTTTATTATATTTATAAAAACATTTCCCAACTTCCATTTACTGGAGAATAGAGACATAATACCAAGGTCATTTCTCTACTTTTACTGCTCTTAACCTCAATGTAAACAGTCTCCGGCTTATCATTTAAACACATACATCATTTCTCTGCAAGCCTTCATAACCCCTTATCAATAACATCCCAGTATCTCTTATTTAATTTTGTTCATTCTTTCAGTAAACTCTTGATGTTTTAAATCCCCAATCACTTTTTTCATTCAGCCATGTCTCATTCCAATAATTTTATATTTATGCTAAAACATTTGTAACTCCCGTTCAGCAATCTTATATGTTAAGATATGCAGCTTTTCTCTCTTGGCTCTCCTTTGATTTACATTCTTACTAGATGTATCTTCCACTGAACATTGTTAACAAATGGATAAATTACCTTGGGATTTAGGCAGTGACATCTAAATCTTTCTTCACTCTCATTACTTCCGCTAATAAAATATGGATTTTCTAGCTTAGAATTCAGCTGATCTTCTCCTCAGGTTGTAAAAGACAGGACCTTTCCAAACATTATTCTGCTTTTCAGTGCATTTTTTTCTTGTTTTGGGGTTTTGTTGTTGGTTGGTTGGGTTTTGAGGGGTTTCTTTGGTTGTTTTGGTTTGGATTTTGTTGGGGTTTTTTTTGTGTGTGTGTGTTTGTTCTGGTTTTGGTTTGGTTTGTTTGGGTTGTTTGTTTGCTTGTTTTGTTGGTTTGGTTTTTCTAATAAAAACTTTGCTACCTTAAAATGTCTTCCTGACCCAACCCAGCAAGGGCAAAGGGTGGGGTCAGGAACTAAAAAAAAGCACAACAAACAAAAGCCAAAATAACAGATCATTGAAACAGATCCAGATTTAGATCCCCAGACACGAAAATTCCTGTTAAAGGTTTCCTGTCTGCTATCAAAGAAGAGTCAGGAAAGAGAGGCTGCCAGGGAAAGTATCCTGCCAGCAGTCTTTTAGCCCATCACTGCTGGAACAGTGGAGGTGTTGCCTGGAGGCAGGGCAGCATCAGGTGCCATCTGAGTACTGCACATAGCACAGCAGTGACAATGCTGCTCAGGGTGCCTTCGACTCAGCCCTCTCTAAAAAGCACATCCTCCCTGGGGCTGGAAAAACATCTACAGCATCTCCTCAGTGCCCTAATGCAGGAACATCATGGTTAATTGGTTCAGAGGAAGGCCTCAGGGAAAAAGCTCAAGTTCCCTTTTACTGAGCTGAAATTGGAGAAAGCACCCAGGAGCCCAAAAGCATTTTCCAGTTCTGATCTTATTGCGCATTCACTATTCCATGTATAAATACCCAAAGCCTCTACCAGATATTTCCATCTGTACTCCTTGAAAGAGCTGCTAAACACATCCTGCTTACGCAACCATTTTACCCAATGATGCAATGCTTACCAGATTTAATAAGCACCTTATTTTAAAACTGGCTACCTTGCAATATTATAAAAAATTCAATTAAAAATAAAACCTTGTAAGCATGTTTTAGGGCATGATTAGTAAGCAAATAACCTTACCTAATATTGGGTTTCAGCTGAGAAACATTGATGGGAGACATCTTGCATGTATGCCCCTTGTTTGATTTATTTCCACTGTAGTTATATCCTTTTCTCTGAAGCCCTGAAAGAACTGCTCTCTGAAAGGGAATCATCAAAACATACATTCAGTGGAAAAAAAAAAAAAAAGAATCAAAACACGTAAAAAAGTCTAAGGCTTAGCAGAGTTATACACTTACAAAAAACATAAAACCCAGGCTACAAAGAACCCTTTTGTATGACCTTTTAGGTTGCTTCTTCCTAAGCTTTTAGTGATACTCAAGCCCCCTTTCCCCAGATGAATGGGAGAGATCAGCAGGGATTCTCTTGATTGCAGATTAGTGAAAATCCAAGAGCCAAGCTGTTACTCACACTGAACAGTGGTTTGTGTTATTACTAACCCTATTACCATGCAGTTAACAGAGCAGTTTTGGAGAACACAGCTCCTGTTGGGCACACACAACTTCTCACCTTCCCAACAGTTTATTTAATATTCATGGAGAAGACATAACAAGCTGTGTAATAGGTAAACCCAAGAAATCATGTTTTTCTGAACAAGTTACAGAAAACTATACCTGAAATTTAAATTCTAATTTCAATTGCAAGTACAGACAAGGTCAAGCAACTAATGTGGAAGTTATAGTGTGATTTGAATAAGAAAACTGTGGGAGCTAGCCCTTCAGGAATGGTAGTTCACTTATAATGAATTGGTTTTAAAATTGAATTTTGAAATAATATCAAAGATAATGTGACCCAATGTACCTGACTACTGCTGGGTTAAGGCTAAAAATAATGTTGGTTCAAAGAGATAAAGTAATTATATTAATTTCTTTAATACTTGCAATAATAATTATGTCATTATAAAAGTTATTCATTTTATCCTACTAGATTAAAATTCTCACTGTGCTTTTGAAGATGGTAGTGTCATAAGCGCATAAAATTGGCTTAAGTGCAGGCAAGCAAAACACTTCTGGCAGTAGTAATGGAAAACATTGTGGTCGCACCACTTCAACTAACACATGATCAAAATGTTGATTTTTGATAAAGGACTCTACAATCTAACTTGTCTTCCTCTAAAATGTGTCATCGCAAATCACATAGTAAAGCACAGAGTGAAAATAACATACATGTATTTCTCCAGCCTCTCTGACTTCTCTCAAATCATTTGGACACCTAAAAATTCCCTGCCATTACAGAGACACAACACAGCAACAATGCCCTTAGTCTCCCCTAAACATCTCCTGTGGATTTTGGCCTTTCATACTGCAGCAGAAGCAGAGCTTTTGGAGACTTTTTCTGACCTGTATAATCTTTAACTGTAAATAATGGATATGCTGAAGACCTTACAGGGATTCAGCATATGCTACCCGATTGCTGTAACTATCAAGCATGCCATAACTTGATGCACAAGCTGGTTCCAAATTCTTTTTTACCTGTTAGGAATCCCCCTGAGTTGGAATGGCACAGCAGCAAAACTGGCCAAAGAGAGTCACAAGACCTTTACCATTTCTTTCAACACACCATGAAAGCAGAGTAGCTAAAAGTGATGCTGGAGGATTTCAAATGAGTGGTCAAAATGCTAGAAGTGTTTGAAGATGGAACTGAGCAAACATTTACTCTTTCATGAGCTAACACCAAAATCCTGCTGGGGGTTTTGAACTGCCTGTTTAGAGCAAGGGAAAATTTATTTCTGTAACACATAAGGCACACAGTTTTTTTGCTAATTCCAGTTTCTCTTTCTACTCCAATTCTTCTCACCTAATTTTTGACACAATAATAAAATACAGAGATGCCAGCAGAGACTTTATTTTCTGATTCAGTGTAGAACTGAAATGGTTCAAATCTGTTATTTGTTTGTGACTTTCACAGAAAATTGAAATGTTCATGGCAAAAATAAAACTCAACCGATTTTATGACTTCTTTTTTTTCTTTCCTGATCATGTAGCTAATCTAAACCCTCTCATACTACCAGAAACTTACTGTCCATTATGTGATTTAAGCAATTTATTGCTCAGCTTATTGTAAACAAAGCACATCAAGATTTCTCCATATTGGGCAAGTTTGACTTGTGCGTCTGGAGAGTTTATGACTTAGCTGCTAAGGAAGAAGCATAAAGAAACAGAGGAAGGAAATCTCATTAATGTTAATGGAGTTACACTCAGCTGCAGGGACATTCAATGTGACTAATCTCAGCACCATTATTTCTGTAAGGTAAATATGATATTTTTCCCCAATATGGGAAACTTTTTAAAACACTCATGGTTGGCAAAATCCCCCTGATTATGGAAACTCTGAGCTGTGAAAACTGCTTAAACAGCTTTTGAACATCTCTGTAGAACTACTTCATTAATGGTTGTATAGTTTCAGCAGATAAGCATAATAAAGGTCTTGGTGCTCTAGCTGATAAAGGGAGACAGTGGCTATAACTGCCATCATTATCCACTACAGAACAAAACACAGCATCAGGGTGCCATATTTTGGTAGTGCAACTTAACATTAACGCTGCTCTCAGGCATCTTTTTGTAAAGTTTGCTAAAGCTGCTCATCCACCTGAAGCAGAGTTCTCACCAAACTGGCCTTCTTGATATGACTTTTTATGCTCAGCAACAAGTCTAATTCCTTACCAGTGGTTGTGAAATGCATAAGTGACTTTGTCAAGAGAAACAACAAAAAATTATGGAATGTTTACTTTTTGAGAATTATTTGGAGTTTTTTATGTTTGGTCTTTGTTTTTTTGTGGGGTTTTTTTCATTATTTTGTTTTGGTTTTGTGTTTGGTTTGTTTTTTTTTTTTCCCTCTTTAATGTGCTCAGAATCAACAGCTTTTCACATACTTATTACGTTTGAAAGCCTCAATGTTTCTTTCAGATTCTTGGGATCATCAGAGTTATGAGGCTTATCTGGAAACCTGTAACATTAACCCATCACACTGTAAAGTCTTATCACCATCCAATACTGACCAGATTTGGCCTTCGTATTCCATGAAAGACTTCCACAGAACTCATCAAGAAAACAACATACTTTTGGGGCATGAAGTCAGGATCATCCTCCAGTAAGTAGCAATCTTCATTACCAATGAAGAGTGAAAATGTCACTGGTAATGACACAGAGGTCCATTTTCCAAGACACGACCATGCCATCCAAACCCAATGTGCCCCTCTGAGAACAGTGTAGATTATGAACTGAGAACACATATTTCAGAAAGGAGATATGAAAGCTGATCAAGATGCTGTTTTAAACTTCACTGCTTCATATTTCAACCTGCATTAGTCACAACTAATGTTGGCCACATACCATCAGGTGTAGAGGTTTATGCAAATTCTCTGCAAAAACCTCAGTCAGGGAGGCTAAACAGATACAGATGCTGACTCAGCAAGCAGGCTTCTCAAAGTAACCTAGCAACTAAATTAGATTGAAAATTAATTGCTCAAGTCTTGTTTTGGTGTGCATGATTTTAAACACTTGGGATTTTGCCTGCACATGCTCTGATTGGTTTTGGAAGGCTTCAGAATTCCATTTTATTGCAGCACATATGAAAAAGATTAAATGGCCTTGAATATTCCACTATAAAACTAAGAGCTCCAGATATCTCCTGAGGCTATTTTTGATAGGTTAGTTAAGAACCACAATGCTTACATTTTTTTCTTTGCTCAAACATCATTCATCTAGCTGTTAAATAAGGAAATGTGGCATTTCTTGCCTTCTGGTCATTGAAATTGGCTGTCAGGATACCTGGGCCATTTTTTTTATTGTCATGTAGGTGCCGACATGGCAGAAAAACATTATTATGAAGGATTTAGCAAGGGAACATTGGCAACTGTCTGTGAGATATATCTTCTCTGCTCCTAGGGTAATATAAGACTTTATGTATGTAAATGAGGTCATTAGGTTAGGGAGACCTGAACACTTGAAAGAAATTATTAATCTACCATGACACCCACATACTCTGTTTTGCAGGATGATTTTGCCCAGATAACTGGTTCCTTGGCTTGATCTTTCCGTTTGCCACCTGTAAAATGATAGCAACTTTCTTTGTAAAATGTTTGAGGTCTAGGGCAAAACAACAATGAATTACAAACCAAGTACACCTCTTTTTGCATAGCATCATTGATAGTTACAAGGAAGGGGGGAATCATCTGATGATGAAATTACTCCAGTTGTTTTAAAGCATGAATCTACCCTAAATGTAGAACTATTGTCTGTAATGTCAGTTCATCACTTCTGAGACTGCCTTTCTCATACTACTATTTAGCCTGTATTAAACTACAGAAAGAGTGATTGTTGCAGGGATATGACTGATGAGCTGTATCAGCACCTACTGTGTAATATTTAACACATTTCAGAACATCTTTCCAGCTAATGTGGTTTGCAAGAGAGCTTTCTGTCTTCTCAAGAATGCAGTGACTCCCCAGTTAATAAAAGGGAACTAATTTTAGAACGGCTGAAATGAACAATTAGAAGATTCATAAAGGCATTTCTGTGTGTGGCATTAAATATAGCTTGAATTAATTTGCTGGAGTGGTTAAACTGTACATGACAGAATCTTAGGGGAAGGGGGAGAATTAATGTAATGCAAATAAAAATCCAATCAGAAGACTGGGAATAAAACACAATTTATGCTTTAGGACTCTGTTTGCCACACGTTTTTGCAAACTGCATACTTGCAAAAGGGGTTTCATCTAAATATACTATATAAAATTAGACCAGCAGGGGGATTACTGTTAGTCACATAAAACCATGTTTAAGTTCATCAAAACTCATTAAAAAGCTGCATAATTACTGTTAACTAGAAGAAAAAGCGAGGAGAGACTGGACATAAATAACAGGATGTTAGAAAAAGGAGATTCAGTGTCTGTGACTGGACAGAAAAGAAAAAATAGGTAATGGGAGCAGAAAATGAGCCCATAGAAGATCAGCATGATGAAGTACACCAGTAAGAAGGCACTACTGAATATCTCGTTAGTGGAAAGTGTGCCTGAACAGGAGAGTTACATGCCTTGGATTTTTTTTAAGGTGTCACTATATTATTCTGCATGTGTTTAGTGCATTATTTATCTCCCTTGGCATGTAACAGTGAAGGATAACAGCCTGACCATTAGCAATGGAAAGCATATAGCACTGGGCAGACGACTGGGCTCAGAAACCTCTCGAGGACCCTTCCAACCTATATTATCACCCTGCACATACCAGCAGCGTCTCCTTTCCCAGTTGACTTAACAGAACTGAACTGGGGGGAACACCTGCTCAGAGGAGCTCATACACCCAATGCCACAGACCACCTTTTGGTCCCAGCTGTGGTCATGCTTGCGCATGAAGGAAGGATAACTTCTTCAACATCAGAAACAGAAGACCTTTATACCAGCCAGCAGAGGAAGCAAGAGTCATAGTGTAGCAATAACTTACTCATATATTGATTCTGCTACTGCTGCTGTTTTTTCCCCTGCTGCTATCACTAAGTAATTACTAATGACTAATGCCTTATGCTTGTGGGCACTGTAAAAACATATCTAAAGAAAGATGCTCTCCAAGTAAGCTACAGTCTAAATGACATGTCCAGTTGCGCTCCACTATGCACCATAAAGAGACTGGGGTTACTTCAGATATTAGAAAAATGTTGGCCTCAGGATCCCAGGTTTTCATGCCAGTTAGTTTACTCATCTCTTAGCAGACTGGATTATAGACTTAACATAAACTGCAACACATGGTACGCTGCAACTCTGTGTTAAAGGCACCAAAATAAAAATAATAGCTGCCTTTTGCAAAGGTTTATCTTATGCCACTGTAGGGCTGAATGGCACTTAGAACAGCTCTCAAGGTCACAGTAAACCTGCCTCTCTGGCAAAGATGAATTTGAGTTCTGTTCTTGCTTCAAACTCATTTCTCCCTGAGTTAACTTCATACTTTTACTTAGCTCTATCTTTCTGGTCCAGCAGGCAAGTCCAAATTTAATAAAACTTCTCATGTAGATCTCATTTTCTTCTATTTATCTACATTACCAAATTTCTCTACCTCTTCTTCCCTTTTTCCTGAGACCCAGTACCATGACTCAATGTCATTTGTATACAATCCATTCATGCAAAATAGTTCATAATATTGTGAAAAACATCCTGGAAAGCATTATCAAGACAAAATGTAACATTCTGCAGCACAGCATCAAACATCCTCAGCAATCTTTACTTTGATGTTTCAAAGACACTGGAGTTTCCTGGAGACTTCAACAGGCAATGGCAATTCCTGGGTTAAATGGACCTTCTCATAGCTGTGCCTCAATGCTTGGCTCTCTCTCTGCTATCATCCTGCAATCCAGCTCTCATATTTCTTAATCAATATATTCCACACCACTGCACACGCACTGCCTGGGATCTAATAAGCAGCACTGCATGGGGCTACTTATCTTCCCGATTTGATTGTACAGACGCCAAGACTTTTACCATTCATTTTGGGGGATCTCAGGTCTGAACTGTTAGCACTGCCTGCATTTTTCCTTTCTTGCTGCCAGCCAGCCTGTTATTATTGAGTAACTCCAGTACAACCTGTGCAGTCTCCCCGGAGGATGGACTCCAAGCCACGTGGCTCTTCAGCAGAGGACATCAATTGAGGTAGATACAACAGTACTTACACTGAATTTATGAAACTGGGAGTCTATTTCTCATTACAGCTCACAGCATATCATCCTCCTCTCACTTTTTCTTGGAAATTACTTCAGCTGCTACCTTTATTTCCATTCTATTATATAGATAAAATCAGAAGAAGCTGTACAAGTTAAAACAAAATAAAGTGAGCCTTGCTTAATAAAACAAACAAACAAAAAAAAAAAAACCCCACATAAAACTTGCAAGAGACTTTAGGATGTTTGCATGTGGACCACAAGACACTCTTTTCCTCCATACGCCTCGATATTTTCCCAAGTAAGCTCAATCTTATTTTATTTATTCCTTTTAACAAAGCTGGGAAGTTGGTTTTGACAGGCTGGTGACTGTGATGGTCTATTAAAAATAGGATAGCTTCACATTTCAGAAGGAATGACCTCTCTGACCTAGCATAGCTTCTAATCACGCTTCACTGTAAGCAGAGCTGATCTGACACTGGCTCATTGAGAGGAAAACTGGGGTAACATGATCATCAGGCAATGCATATGGTTCCCACCTATGCTAGCACTGGCCTGTTATTACAGTAAATATAAAGGAAGCCACTTGCTCTATAGAACAGCTTATCAGACTGATTTTTAACACTTCTTAACACAGGACAACCTGGAAGCAGAAGCCAATATAACTAGGAAAATCCAAATATCATCAAACCATAACAGTTGCTTTAATTTCCTTTTATAGAAGGAAAACTGAAGTGCTTATGTGTTCAGATAAGTATCACTCACTTGTCTTTACTTGCTATGTATTCCTCATCACTGCCATGCAGAAAATCTGTAACTTTCCAGGTTTACTGCTTTTCTGTACTGAAAGGAGTACACCCAGCAGCTATCAAAGATTGGCAACTAATTTCCATAGCATGAAGTTAGATTTGTTTCTCCTTACTGTGTACTTTTCTAAAGCAAGAACAGTTGTTCAAGTCCACGTACCCATCTCCTCTTTGTTGTAGCAAACACATATGCAAAAGGGTATCTGAGTACTCATTATTTTATGTACATGTAGGTCCCACAGAAACGACATTACACACATGGGAACTGTTATCCAGAGACCTAGTTATCACAGTGCACAGATATTAATCTTATTTTGCATGTACAATTGAACTAATATGATTTCCCAAGCATCACTTTGCACAGATATCTTGCCCTTTACTTTAAAAACTGTTTTGTTCTATATGCCAGGGAAAATACCTGCTTACCTCAAATGCCCTGCCCTTCCTTTTCAACCACTGACATACAATTCAACACCTGAATTTGGAACAAGGCTTTTAATAGCTCTCCATTTTCAGCCTTGCTTGCACTTTGGATGTGAAAAAGAATACTATCTATTAAAGCAATTGTTCTAGTCACACCAGCACAAACCTTTGTAGAAATGGTGGTAAGAGGGAAGGACAAGTAAGGCTTGAGAGTATAATCCTATTTAAAAATAACCTTAGAATCTATATGGGTCACAAAAGAAAAAAAAAAGGGGATGGGGGAGAGAGGAAAGAGAAAGAAAAAACTTATTCACAAGCTTTTTCTACTTTATATGAAAATAATATTGCTAGTTTTCATCTCAGTTCTGTCTGTGCCTGCTTTCAAGAGATAATTTATTAATATCCTAAAGACAGTTCCTTGGTTCCTTCCTATTATTTCCAAGTGTCTCCTCTATTTCTTCTCTAGGCAATGAAAAGTGACCTCTTGGTCCAAAGGATTATCACCTTTACAAAAGGACTACAGCTTCAGTACAGACTTTTCCAGTAGTGATGGTGTTATTTAAAACCTCAGCACTGGTCACTAAACATGTCTCACCTACCCTCAATCTGTGAAGGCTACATGCGATTAAGGCCTGATAAGCTCAGGTTGCCACCAGGTAATAAATCATGGTCCTTCACATCCCATAAGGCTGGAGAAGTTGCTGTGGAGTTTTCAAACTGTAACTGAAACCCAGTGCAAATACGTGAAGAGAATAAAGAAGCAAATGGTAATACATAAAGAGGAGCCCCAGTGGACTCAAGATAGAGAAGGAAGAAATCCCTACCATGAATACCACTGAACACCCCTCCCCATTACTCTTCATGAAGGCTGAAGCTGTTGACATCTGGATCCAGAAGGATGCTAGAGGAGCATGACACCAAATAAAAGAAGAGTTCTTATGTAACAACGTTAAGTGTGTTATTAAAAAAGCTTTCCTGAATTTTAAGAGTTAGCATTATTATAACCAGATTAATAGTCACAATTAGTTGTGTCTAGAAGCATGGGATGGACATAATTTGTTGCCAAAGTCAACATTTGTTCCCTCTAACCACATCTGCAAATAGCAGAAGACACAGAGAGACAAAAATATTGTTCAAGTTTAATTATTTACCCCTGGTAGTAAATATCGACTGTGCTGAATAACCTCTACAGTAGACCAAGTAAGCAGAAATGTTAACATAAGACAATGACAGTAAGAAAATTATACTGGACACAAAACAAATAAATTGTTTTCCTATCCTACAGATTATGAGCTTTCAATTGATAGCTGGTTAGCTATGGGATATCAACATATCCAGGTCATGTCCTTTATTAGATGTGATAAAATTAGAGGTTATGGGTGAAGAGCGATACAATGAGCTATTCACTGATCATTGAGAAAGTTGACAAAGATTTTTCATGTATCAGTTGTAGAATGGGATACTTAACATTTTGAGTGTCATTTGATGACATTCATGAGATGACAATGACTTTGTGTTAGTTAGTAAGGACCTAGACTCTCTTTGGAGTGGTGACCTAGAGGTAAAAGCTTTATAAGGCATTACTGTCACCTAAGACATTGCCATCAAGCTTCACTGCCACTTAAGGTCATTCCTTTAGACATTTATCCATGCTATAAGGAGTCCTGCACTGTGTACAGTGTTTGCAAAAGAGGCCAGAATTAGCCTGGCTATATTAAAACTGCCTTTGATTTAAACAGGAGCAGATCTAAGCCAACAATGAATATATCTATTATTACCTTCTCTTTACCCTCCTCTGTGCTATCCATTTTCTGTAACCTTGCTCCATGCCCTGCAGAGCAGAGCTGATGAAATGACCTCTCAAGATGACATATTTCATGATCTGCTCAATTTGCATCTTTTGTCAATGACAGTATGGGAAGTAAAATAAAGAATGGGGTCTAATTAAGTCTCTATTATTATATTAATAAAGGGAAATCTCTGGCAAGAGCAAATCAAGAACAATCTCCAGTGATCAGCTGGTTAGAATAGAATAGGTATAAAATGAGATGGGCCCTCTTGCTCAAGAAGAACCTCTTTTTACCCAGTCTTTTGCTTGGGAATCAACGATGCTTCTTTGTACCGCAAAATTAAGGTAGCAGTTTGGAAGTAAATTACTGTATGTTGTGACACCCTAAACCATTCTAAAAACATAAAAGCCACAATAACTTGGGTTTACTCCTGTTTGGGATGTCTTTAATTCTAATTCCTGTTTACTCAGGGACTGGTGTAGTTACAAACTGGTCTCCTTTAGCGGCCTAATTGGTTAACTAAAGATGGACCGGCTTTCCTGATGGTAGCATTTGGTAGTGAAAAGACTGTAAAGCAACATGTTTACAGAGATTTTCCTGCACTTCTGACATGGGACAGAGCTGTCAAGCACAGACCTAACCCCTTCAACCCAATATACAAAGCCAATACATAAATACTCATTACTAATTAGTTGAATAGCCAATGACATTTATATGTCTATATAATATATAGATATACAAAAAATACTTCCCTGTCCCCCATCGCCCTCGCCGATAGTAAACAAAAGCCATAGGCACACCTCAGAAGGATTTGCAAGCTGATGTTCCATGGTCTGCAGTTGCTGGGAAGCAAGAGCTACCAGCCTTGTGGAGTAAGAAATTAAATGATACTCTGGCTCTTGTTTTTTTTTTTCTGTATACCATTTCCATATATTAATTTCCATACAAGAGAACCAAACAGCAATAAGACAAGCACAGAACTAAAGCAAGGTGTTTGGCAGAGCTGCTCCTGTATCTCACTGTGGTGGCTGCAGGACTCCTGAGGTGTCAATGGATATGACCCATAAAGCTGTCCATGATTCTTTGAAGCAAATCCTTAACAACTTTCCTCTATCATATAACACAACAGTTTACACATTCCTTCCACTTGAAACCTGTAGTGCAATTGGAAGTAATATATAAAGCACATTTTGGGGAATCTGACTCATTTTCCTGGCTTTTGAAAATGCTTGTAGAATTATCGTCAGAGAATGTATTTGTTTTGTGTAAGTCTGTAGTTGAAACTGCTGACTTTATTTACATGACACGCATTAGTTGGCCATCTGGCCTCTCCCAGAATAACATAAGAACAGATTTTTACATCATTATAAATATTAAAATCATAAAAGCAACAGCCTTTATTTAGTGTTATCAAGGGCAATTCTGAGTCATCCTCATTCTCCTACTTGACTTTTTGTAATGTATCAAAAATTAAAACTAGTTTTATTAAAGATATTATTGTGTGTACAATTTTAAGTAAATGTAAGAATTTTGATACATGCAAAGGTAATAATTACCTTATCTAATGAAAAATAATTAAAAATAAATCTTCACTGAAAAGTGCTGCCATATATTTTTGACCACTTCTACTTTTTAGGATTAAAAGTATCACCTAATTATCACATAACACTTTATGTAACCTTCTAAGTTAAACACTAGCTGAAACAGTAGCTGCGGGGGAATATCTGTTGGTATTAATACCCCTTGTAAGAGCCTTGAATTGCACAAAATAGAGCTACTACCACACATACTACTTCAGGGTAGGTGCGTACTGAACCATGCTATTATGATAAACATGTTGACAGTAAAACCAGTTTTGAAAGAAGAAAACTAATCATATTTTTTGAAGTGAACCAAAATTGAGATATTTTCCTCATTTCCAAACTGGTAACTTTCTTACACAATTGCTACAGCAGCAGTATTATTTATTTAATAGACCATGAAGATCTTATCGTTATTTACAGTAAATATTGGTGTCCTCTTTAAATAAAAATTATGCCCTATTTTTTTTTTTTATAAATTCTAATTTCCCTGAAAACATGGAGATTTCATTTGCTGATGAAAATCTATACATAGGTTCACTTGAAAATACTCAAAAGGTGAACGCTTATACCTTTTCTTAATAAAAAAGGAAGTGGCTTTTCCCATAAGTATTTATCAGAAGATGCCCAGTCATAAGCACAAAATTCTTACAGCCATAGATTGATAAGTAAGACATTATTTCAGTGAGGACAATAGAGTTATATTCATCTAAAAATTCCACAGAGGGAGGACAAAATCAGGACTTTAGGTACTTTTCATTGATTACATTGAGGCATTTTGTGCGCAGACATCTGGAGAAGTTAAGCTTATCAGGCCATGACTCTCCATCATTCCCTTTTTCTCCCTCTGAGTCATGGATACATCATGTTTTCCTTTCCTTCCTTAACATAGCTGGATTTCATATTGGTTTTCTTTTGAATGTCACAGCAACAAAGAAGTCCAATTTCAGTATCAATTCAGAATCTGTCTAGATATGTATCCACAAGAGTGACATTTTCCTAGAAACACAGCCAAAACAGAAAGGGGTTTGGAGACAGGAATGTGTCAGTCTTGCTCTAGGATTGAGTTTTCAAGGCTGCACCAAATCAGACTCCCAGTAAGATTTCCCACTACAAATGCCCCTGTCATGTGCTTTAAGAACCTCACTGACTAGAAACTCAGAATTTTTGTTCCTATCTGAAAATGTAATTGTTTCTGAAAAAGCTGTCTCCTGAACATGGCAACCATGCCTAACAATCCCTGTAGAATACCAAAGTTTTGTGTCCCATTGTTAGGTTGCAAAAACTTTCGTCTCATCAATTGTTTCCAGAAAAAGCACAAAATCAACAAAATTAAGATAATAGATGTGTTTGGCTGTGGTGTATGGAGTAGGAAATATAAAAATAATGAGATGTCTGGATCTGGGTACTAATGGGTAAGTGGCCCATTGAAGATATGGCTAGGATGTCAGATCATCCAGTCATATTTCTATTCATTGTAATTCAAATACGACCCCAATTCTTGATATTTCTTTAGTGATTACAGTTACCTAAAACATAACCAACAAAACTCAATTTGTTTTTGGAAATATGCAATTGTCTAATCACATGTTATTTAAACATTTCTTCAAATAAAGGTCTTTTAAGTTCAATTAGGGAAGGAAATAAGCCTGCGTGTACCATGTGTTTTGTTTAAGTAGGGCAGCCTAGAACAGAGGTAGTCAACACAAGGCATTGAAAAAAAGCCAGTTCTGGAGTCGCTGGCAAACACCATGCAATTGGTAAATCCAGGTAAATTTCTAAGCATTAAAACACCTTACACATGCCCATGTCCATCAATTACTGTTTCTAAACCTGACATATGTGCTAAACTATGAAGCAGAACCCATCCGCTCCAAAACCACGCTTTGTGTATGAATGTCAAGCTTTTTAGTTAAGCTATATTTTAAATTATGCATGACTGTGAAGTGTTCCATGGAATTACAGACAGTTTGGTGGCAAAAAAATCTTGTTTGCTTTTAATCCAGTGTCAGAAATTTAACTGTAAGTCCTCCCATGAAAAGCTGTTTCCATGTAAGGGCAGTGAATAGATCAAATGCTGGACAGCCACTAAAGAAAACCCCTAGAAAACAGGGGTTATGTGAGAAGCACAAGAAGCTTGCTAAATAATGCATGGCTATACTGCCAGGCATGCCTGCAAGAAAACTTTCAGAAATCAGTTGTGTATGCTCTCTCTTCATCTCTTCCAACACACTGAAACCTAGGCTGTCTTTGTATTGACTCTCTTTGCCTCATAGGAGACCCTCATACAATCATTTCAGTCTCAACCGAATGATATTTTGGTAAGAAAATATAAAAACTGTTTCACCTTCCATCTCTGAACTAACTTTCATTTCCAATATTTCTCAAGTGAGAGAACCCAGCTGTGAAACAGTGACTTCCAAACATTTAATATCTGGTACATGATCAAAAAGAAGTTTTCCAAAATTCGTTTTGGTTTAGGTTTTATTTTTTAATAGCTAAATTTTAAAATTCTAACAGAAGTCTACTAGAGGAGGCTGTCAACCTTTCTTCAACAAGAAATTGAATTGCCACTTGTAGCAGCCAGAGCTCTTCCAATCTCCTTTCTGTCCTGCCTGTCATCACTGTCCATCCTGTCATTACTGTCCTTACTTGCCTTCAAATGATGACAGACAGCTAGAATCACACAATAAGCATTGGAGGGGTTCTGTAGGACAAATGCTGTATCAAAATCTTTTGACATTGTCTGCAGGGACTGGGCTATGCTAAGCACGGGTGGGGGAGTATACACTTATGTTTGCCATTTATCACTGCATTATTGTTAGTCTGTAATGATTAACCTCTTGCTGAACTCCAGACTAGTAATTTTAGAAAAGGATTAGAAGAGATCAGTGTTTCTAATTGGCCCTGTCTACTGAAAAGGCCCAGGTCTTGATAATCTTCATAGAGATAGAGTTCAGCCCCCAGCTGACTCAGACATAGCCATTGTTGCATGTCACTGGTATGCTGCATTACACCAGATGAGCATCTCTCTCACATGTCAGTCTTAAAGATATTACCTAGAAAAATAATTTCTCTTCTAATGTAAGATGGACTGAACCTACAGAAATGAAAATTTTGAAACTATGCAAAGCTGCATAAGGCAAACGGAACATGAAACCTGTGTGAGGCTGGTTTTGGTAGGAAAGTTCCTGCAGGATAATTGTGATCCTTATCAGTCTTTTAATACTGAGACTGTAATCCCTTGGCAAGCATCTATCCTGTGTAGACAACCAACCTATGCCTGCCAGGCACTGCAGAGACATGGAAAAGACACATCATGCTTTGGATGGGAGTAACAGCAGGTGAAAGGCAGGAAGTAGCAGCTTTCCTTCACATACACCCACTGAACAGAAAGATCCTTTTGTTTCCCTAAATCTCTAAAACAGAGGACTAACCTCTTTATATGCAGTCTTTCCTCCCTATTATAGACTTATTGTTGAAGGAAAAAGTGTACTGCATACTACAGAGAACAATTCCATCAACTAATTTGTTTTTGTTGCTTTCCAAGGTGCCCTAGGTAGCTGTTGTCTCTCCAAGGCAGGTATGGGGAAAGCTAAGCCTGTTCTCATTACTGCCTTTCACATCACTGAACTTAAGCGTCTGCCTGTAATATTCTGTTGAAATGATTATAGTTTTGAATATTCCCCACGTTCAACAAGAAATTCATTTAATCTAGAAACTATCTTTACCCATGATCATGAGATTGCTGATTACTCATGAACCCAGTAGACATCCCTCCTGGATGCTGCACACATGAGGGTGCCCTGCCACATGCTTGTGATGGTAAATGCAAAGCAGCGCCTTGGAATACAGGTTCAATGCAATACAGAGTGGGGGGAGTGAGCACCCACCAGACAAGCTGGGTTAGAAGTACACCAGAGATGGAGGCAGTTGACCTGTACCATTTTAATATCACGGTTTTCTAAAGGTCGACTTTTAAAATTACTTTTCATTATAAGGGAAACAGGAACTGAATTTGGGACAAATCTGCTGGAAAGCAAAGGGTGTGCTGAAGGAGTTGAAGATGACACAATCAGCATGGAGGTTCATGTAGCCCCTCCAGCACATCCTCAGCGCTGCCCCACCAAGGTGCTTGTCCTCTGCTTTACCAAGTGAATTCTGCTTCCAAATCCAAGTAAATAAATAATTCATAAAAAAAAGATTGACAGATGTAGATTTCTTCTGAGAATCATTCACAAACTTCCATGAACTGAGCCTCAGCTAACCACATGCATTTTTTGAAAACGTCAAGTTGTTTATGGAAATGACCTCCAGCTGGTCTCTGACAGCATCTCAGCAATTTGGTTTTATTGTGCATTATTGTTAGTATTTCACTGCTCATCTAAATCCCAGAGCATTCTGCCTACTCTGTTGTGGTGCAGCTGAACACTTCAAAAGAGGAGGCCAGAGATGGAGCAACCTGCAACAAACGGCAGGACTCTACTGCAAATTGTCAGAAAAAAATCCTCATTTGAGACAATATCCTAAGAGATCAAGGAGAAACTGGCTGGATCTGTTATTAAGTCACTGTGAGTACTGAAAAATATCTTCTAATACTTACAAAAATAAGAGGTGAATCCCCAGCTGCTTTAAATGTGCCTTCAAATATGTGCTCTCCTGGCTGTCTGTCTTTCCCAGACCAATGGCTGGTCACAGTATTAGCAAATAGCAGTGGTGGCCTTTCCACTGAAGCCCAACTGTTTTATTTTAACATGATTGCTCAGCTGTCCTGTTGGGAGGTGCCCTGCTTCTTTGTCTCTGTTAATTCTGCTTTGTTTGCTCTTCCAAAGAAAAAGCATGTGCTTCACTTTCAGGTGCACTGAAGTGTTTCTTCCAAACAACAGTTTATTAAGCTGTGGGGTTCTTCAGGATAAAATGTGATATAATTTAAAACTAGAAGATATCATTATTGTTAAAGATAATGTCTTTAAAAAAAACCAAACAAAAAAACTCAAAAAAAAGCTACACACAAAAAAAGAAAAAAATAACAAAATGCCCCCAACAAAACAAAACAAACCCAATAAAACAAACAAAAACAAGCAAACAAAAAAACCTAAACCCCCAAAACAAACTAACCAATCCCAAACCAACCTTCCCTACTTCCCTCCTGAAAAAATCCTCCCCTCAACAAATCCAAAGCCCTACCTGGTCATAGCAATGGTACAGAAACGATGAAGAGAAGAATGAGCATACTGTTTCCATACACACCCAGTAAAAACAACAAACATTTGGGTGGCTAGATATTATGTTCCTGAGAAACCCAACATATTTCCTTAGTCAGACAGTGGCAGGGGAAGATCCAGGTGCTCTAGTTTCCCTCCAGCTGGACTATGACCTCCATGACCTGCAGCTCTGCAGCAGAACAGGGACTCCAGACAGTTGCAGCCGAGACTCTCATGCTCCCAGTTAACACTTCCTGTTGCAGCCACTTGAGTCTGGTACTGCTCTTGCTTTTCACCTACAGCTCTCCAGCTCAATTCATTTTTACATGTGGGAAAATACAACAGAAAACTTAGCAACAGTGAAATAAAGACAAAATGCTGTATTTTGTACATCAGAGATCTAAACTGTATTCTAAAAACTGAAGATATGACCTAGTTTTCTGCATACCTTTATTAGCAACATGCTACTATGATGGTTTAATTTTATTTATCATTGGCTATTGCAGACTGCAGGTCTGTGAAGCATTTGAAGAGAAACATCCAGTATTACCACTGTAATTGCAGCTTCCAGTTATGGTAAAAAATCATAGATCTACACTTAGAAAAAGTATCTCATCTCCCTTCATTACAGATTGATCTTCACCTTCTGTTATTGACGCAGCTGACAAGGCAATCACATTAGAACAGCTCTGAAGAAGCTGACACAATAAAGCTTTTGGATATAAATTCATAAGTATCCCGACTTGTCAGTTTTCCCATTACAAATCTTCTTTGGCAAGGGATGAAGAGAAATGGTTAGTTATAATTTAGCCATGAAAATTTAATTATTGGCTAAAATCTGCAGAATTTAGAAATTAGGTTAGGTTACAAAACTGCAAGTGAGAGAGACAGAAACCAGAAGATACTTAGCATCTAAAAGGAATAGATTTTTGCTTAATAAAACAGGTAATTATTGGATTACAAAATTGAACACTTCTTTGCTGTAAGCTTAAGAAACACAGAAAGAACATCTGAGATACATCACCTTTTCGATACCTGTATAAATTACTGACATTTGGTTTACAGTTAATCAAAACAAGAAATGATCTGCAAAGCATTTCACACCTTTTTTTTGTTGTCACTTTTGTAAAGGTCATGCAAGTCCTGCTGAAATCAAGGAAGAAATTTACTCTGCTGCAAAGAGCAGCTGCCTTTATTTCATGCCATCCACTGACACCTACAGCTATGCACAAAAAGCCACCCTTGTCATCTGGGTGCTTGAATACAATCCTTTCCCTTGTGAATTCAGGACCTTAATCTCCATCACACTCTTTCAAGACCTTCATACTAAATTCAAACCACTACAAAAAAAGAAAAGGAAGTGATGAACTAAAGCCAGATCCTTCAAACTAGCAGGCAGGTCTGTGTAATATGTTAGATGTAAATAAGTTCTTATGAACAGAAAATATAGAAGCATTTTGTGTTACAGATTCTGAGCAATTTGAAGCCAGGATTAAAGCAATATTACAAGCCATGGATCATTAATGCAAATGCCCAAGTTAGCAATTATGGACAGAGCCCTGGGTGCAGACATTAGTATTCACAGCAAGGACTTCACAAACAGAGCAGCACACTAATAAATAGAAAAAAAAAAATCACTCTGCAGACAGCAGCTGCTCAATATAGACCATCTTTCAATTTTAATTTGAATCATCATTTTTCCAAGTCAAATTGATTAATACTAGGGTACCTTATCCAAGAGCCATGTGTCCAATCAAAGATCAATTTAAAATGTGTTCTAAGAGTTTGATTCTTCTAATTCATGGACATAAGAAGCTTTAAGCTCAGCTAGCATTGCCAAGACATGACCACAGCATCATTCCAGTCACAAAGACAGACAGACAATACTCAGTGGATACAGATTAACTGAAATGAATTTTTATTAACTCACCTGGAAACATAAGCCAGAAATAAACCACTTGGACTTCATCCTTCTTTAAGTATTTCACTGTGTCAGACAGGCTTAAATTTTCCTGATCCACTGGCACCTCCCCAACTTTCTTTGGGTAAGATAAATGCACCTGCAGTCCTGGTTTACTGCCCCAGATTGTGAGTGCTCACACCCAAGACAAAGCCATTAGAAAATACCTTGGTTGTTGGTGCTCTGCTCAGTCCAACAGCCTCAGCTTGGGACCAAGAAGTCACCGCTTCCTACCCAGCACCAAAACAGACCCTCTGAGGTAAGGAGCACAAACTCAGGGAGGTAAGGTACCACAATATTTTCCCATGAGTTGCATACAAATTTCATCACCTCCTGGTTACTAAACCAGGTAATTTTTCTCATCATTGACAGCCTGAGAGCATCCCATAACATTCTTTTTTGTAATACACAGGTCTGAATTATAATTAATTCCTCAGGAAAGACTGTATGGATCTACAGCCTGCAAAGTCAAACAGCACTTGGGTTTTGGGCACCCATCTTTCTCTCTGTTTTTATGGTCTCCAAAAAGAAAACTTTTTTTTTAAAATATGTGTAGAGATAATTTATCACCCTTCAGAAATGCTCTCAGCAAATAGCAGTGGTGACCTGAGAGGGATGCAACAACAGAATAAGCAAACACACCACTGACAATGCCAATTGCTTAGGTAAGGTTAAAGCACTCTGAAGAGATAAAAAATGTCTCTGCCCCATGACCCTCATATGAAGATGGATGTTTCAAGAAGTAAATATGTTGAATGGCACACAGACACTTATCCTCCACCTTCATAACCTGTGTTTGTCTGCATCTACAGTGTCTGCATAAGAGTTGACATCCTTCTCTTTCCCTCTGGTATCTCCTGTTTCACTCCACAGAACAAAAACCCAACCAAACAACAAGAAGAAAAGTTCAAACAGTAGGTATATGAATTTCCAGGGTGCTTTGATTGGAAATTGCAGCTTAGCAAAACCAGCACACAGATTGCATTTGAGTTCCCGAGCCATCCAATATCCTTAGGTCCACCTCAGGTAATGATTTTTTGCTCTGACTTGCTGGATTTTATGCTTAAATATAACCTTTTTCAAAAATGGAACTGTTCCTGACTTTCTTTAGGGTGGTATTTTTTCAGAGTTTGTCTTTTTCAAGTATTTCATACAGAGAAGAACTCAGCACAATTGTTCTGCGAAATTTATACATTCAGATTTGGACAGCTAGACAGACCATTTCCTTTTTATTGTTAGCTTTGCCGCGCCATTACATTTAATTGGTGATGGTAAAAGTATGGCATGCAACAGAGCCCTTCCTGTTCCCCTGTCGTGGTTTAAGTCCAGTCAGCCACGGAGTCCGTTCTCTCACTCACTTCCCCCTGCTTCTTCCCCCTGCTCCTGGGTGGATGGGGAGGAGAATCAAAAGAATGCAACTCCCACAGGTTGAGATAAGAACAGTTTAGTAACTAAAGTATAACACAAATCACTACTGCTACCACCAATAATAATAATGACAAGGCAAATACAAGGACAGAATACAATTTCTCACCACCTGATACCAAGCCCGACCACGCAGTGCACCCACCCCACCCTTCCGGGTCTCTGCTCTCTGCTTTTACATCCTGGGCATGATGTGATGTGGTATGGAATAACCTCTTTGGCTAGTTCGGGTCAGGTGTCCTCTCTCTGCTTCCTCCCGGCTTCCCCTCCTCCCTGGCACAGCATGAAACTCAGAAAGTCCTTGGCCAGACCAAAACATCACTAAGCAGTAACCGAAACACTGGTGTTATCAGCGCTGCCCCCAGGCCCAAAATCAAAACCACAGCACTACACCAGCTACCAAGGAGAAAAATGACTGCTACTGCTGAACCCAGGACATCCCCCTTTCCTCCCTCTGATGGCAACACACGTGTTCCTTCCCGTCAAGTTGGTCTTTCTATTTATGGCTCACCTCTTTCAAAACAATGAAAACTCTTAGAAATGTACTTTTAAAATCTCAAAACATCATGTTCAGGTTGGTTTTTTTTATTTCCTACCTCCCAGCTTTAAAAGTCAAAAACAGCCTCCAGAGGAAAATCTGTTAAAAAACAGAAATCAAAACATTAACATACTAGATACTCTAGGAGAATATTCTTAGAGTCAGATTCTTCTGACAGTATTCCCACACTGGTCATCTATTCCGGGGTTTTTCATAAGACTCTAAGGTTTGAGTGACCTCTGTACATAATTTAACACCTGCTAATCTGTACATTATCTAGTCTATGGCAATGCAAACACAGCTGCCTAGGGATTCCCAAGTCAACTAATTCTGTTATGCATAAAAGGTAAGATGACATAGCCTGTAATAAGTATTTTCCCATTTTAAAGAAGGGGGAAAAACAAAAAAATAACAAGATACAACATATATTGTTTAATGTCTTCCTTGAAGAAGAATTTTAAGTTCTGTGCAAAAAAAGGTCGTATTATACTTCTAAACTGTTCAAAAGTATCTATTGCCTCTACAAGAAATTACTTCGCATATGCAACCCAGAATACTGTGGATGTCTGAACACTTGTAACCATCAAAGGAGTAGCACCTCTTCACCTTGCAAGCATGAATCATAGAATCATAGAATAGTTAGGGTTGGAAAGGACCTTAAGATCACCCAGTTCCAACCCCACTTCCATGGGCAGGGACACCTCACACTAAACCACACCACCCAAGGCTCTGTCCAACCCAGCCTTGAACGCCGCCAGGGATGGAGCATTCACAACTTCCCTGGGCAACCCATTCCAGTGCCTCATCACCCTAATAGTAAAGAACTTCTTCCTTATACCCAATCTAAACTTCCCCTGTGTAAGTTTTAACCCACTACTCCTTGTCCTATTACTACAGTCCCTAATGAACAGTCACCTCCCCAGCATCCTTATAGGCCCCCTTCAGATGTTGGAAGGCTGTTATGAGATCTCCACACAGCCTTCTCTTCTCCAGACTGAACAGCCTCAACTTTCTTCATATGGGAGGTGCTCCAGTCCCCTGATCATTCTCGTGGCCCTCCCTTGGACTTGTTCCAACAGTTCCATGTCCTTTTCATGTTGAGGACACCAGAACTGTACACAATACTCCAAGTGAGGTCTCACGAGAGCAGAGTAGAGGGGCAGGATCATCTCCTTCGACCTGCTGGTCATACTCCTTTTGATGCAGCCCAGGATACAGTTGGCTTTCTGGGCTGCAAGCGCACACTGCTGGCTCATGCTCATTTTCTCATTGTCCAACACCCCCAAGTCCTTCTCTGCAGGACTGCCTTGAATCTCTTCTCTGCCCAGCCTGTAGCTGTGCCTGGGATTGTTCCGACCCAGGTGTAGGACCTTGCACTTGGCATGGTTAAACTTCATAAGGTAGGCATCAGCCCACCTCACAAGTGTGTCAAGGTCCCCCTGGATGGCATTGCTTTCTTCCAGCGTATCAACTGGTCGTGGTTTAAGTTGTAAATCATGCAGCCCATTCTCTCACTAACTCCCCTCTCTTTCTTCCCCCTGCTCCTAGGTGGATGGGGAGAAGAATCAAAAGAATGCAACTCCCACAGGTTGAGATAAGAACAGTTTAGTAATTAAAATATAACACAAGACCACTACTGTTACCACCAATAATAATAATGGCGAGGCAAATACAAGGAAAGAGAATACAATTGCTCACCACCCGATACCAAGCCCGACCACGCAGTGCACCCCCACCCTTCCAGGTCTCTGCTCTCAGTTTTTACATCCTGGGCATGACGTGCTGTGGCATGGAATAGCCTCTTTGGTCAGTTTGGGTCAGGTGTCTTGTCTCTGCTTCCTCCCAGCTTCCCTCCTCCCTGGCAGAGCATGAGACTCAGAAAGTCCTTGGTCAGACCAAAACATCACTAAGCAGTAACTGAAACACTGGTGTTATCAGTGCTGTTCCCAGACCGAAAGTCAAAACCACAGCGCTGCACCAGCTACCAAGAAGGAGAAAAATGACTGCTACTGCTGAACCCATGACAGTATCCACACCTTATCCCATACCATTCACGTCATGCTCAGATCCCACATTTTCAATATACAATCACATATATATATATACATACACACACACACACAGAGGGAGAGAGATCATCACTTAGTGCATGGACCTATCCCTATAAAGCTGCTAAGTCCATCCAGTCCATGATATCGGGCTCCATCTCTTGTAACAGCCTTTCAGAGCAGGACAGCCTGTGTGAAGTGTTCACACTCGTGAATAACCTGAGCAATAGTGTTCATTGCTAAGTCCACCCCTCAATCATGAGTCCATCTGTATGTTGCATCTCTGCCCTGATGGCCTGAAGTGTCATGGGCCCACCGGGCTAAAAATAATTCACCCTCCCCTCCAGCAGCTTCTGCAGCTTGTTACTGGGGACTCCATACAGCTGCCTTCCATCTCCGATGCTTCCAAAGCACTGGAGGGGCCCAGTGGACTAGATACTCCCCCATACTGTCCCACACACCCTTCCACTCATGGCTGTCCAGGCTTGCGAAAAATCTCTTAGTCAACCTAGATTGTAGCCTAGCCCCAGGCAAGGCCCACACCCCACTCTGCTTAACTCTCAGGACCAGACAAAATGGTAAAATAAAATATAAAAAATATTTTAAAGTAAAATATTACCCAACAAAACAAACAAGACAACTATTTTATGAAACACAGCAAAGCAGTTTCCTCTAATGCAGGAAGCACATATTAAATTTCCTGGCTTGCAATACAGAGGAGGTCAGAAAAGATGTTTATAATGGCGCATTGCTGCTTAAAAATCTATGAAAATAACTGATTGGTCTGTCAGGTTCAGGCTATATTCTGCTTTGTTACCTTCCAGTTCGACCTCTTAATCCTATCCAACTCCAAAACAAAGTTAATATCTTCCTAAATTCACTGAAGTTCTCCTTCAAAGGTTCTGAAATCAGTGAGAACTTTTTCCACTGGGTGCAAGTTGGACATAAATTGTCTTTTTTTTTTCCTAAAAATATCTATGGATGTATAATGCATATATATATAGCCCAAATATATATTAATCTTCATATAAAGTACTTCAGTTTGAGTTCCCCACTAACTCCCAGTAAATAAGATTAATTACATTGCTATTCATCTTTTTGTTTTCTAATACTGACGGTAAGCATAACCAATAGTCAAAACCCAATTTCCAAAATGCAGCAAATTAACTAATGAACACAGCATCTATACCATGATCACAAACTCAACATCAGAGGGACTAGGTGCAGAATTCAGCATGGTTGGACAAGGTGCTTTACCCAATCATATCTGCCCTTTTATTTTGGCTTTTTTGGCTTTGTTAGTCTCCAAAAGTAAATTCCATTGGTGTTCTTGGAGAAGGAAAAGACTTCGTCGTCTCAGGCTTGTGATGAAGATTTTTTCTTCGAGTACAAGCTTTCTGAGCTGCTTTGGTTTAACTGAGCCCCACACCTGGACTAGGACTACACTCTCATGCAAGCTAATGCTGAATACAAAGATGAACCCTACTAAAAAGATGAAGGTGCTGCAAGTGGATACGCAGAAAGGCTTTGTTCTAGGTTAGAAAGTCAGAAACAATTGCAGAGTATCACAAGTCTTAAATTTAAATCCCAAAGTATTGGCTTACAAAAATTTTGAAATATTTATCGCAATTATTTTCAGAAAAAATGAAAGCACCAATAAGTACTGAGTAGGGTATCTGAAGCCTAATCATTAATGAGTTGTAAGCCGATAACATTAATTGTGCATACTCTTTGTGAATTTCTAACTGACTTGTACAATTTTCCCCAATGATAGTAAGCATATTAGGATGTGCCATACATTCCAATAATCCGCATTATTTATTTATGCTATATTTATGCTCCTAAATGTGTTGAGATATTTTAAGCAATTCAGGATATTTGCAAAGTCTAATCATCTGACATAGGCACTGGCTCAGGACAGTACTTATGCCTTTGTTTTGCCGTTTTTAAAAAGGGACTATAATGCATTTAAAGAGACAAAAAACCCCACATTATTTACCAAGGTAGGTAACATCCATTCAGATTTCTGTATTTTAGACTCCACTAAAAGAAGTAGAAATAGCTACTTTGGCAGAATCTAAGTGTGCAATAAAGAAAAACACAAATGTTGTTCAATTACAGTGGTTACATCTTTGGCAGTTGTACTATTGCATTTATAAAATTAGAATCACACAAAATGTTTATTTACTATAAATCCCATGTTGTAGACTGTGAAGGGGGTTGATGACAGGCAGCATGGCTTCACTAAGGGGAAATCCTGCCTGACCAATTTCGTGGCCTTCTATGATGGGACTACGGAACTGATGGACAGGGGTAGAACAGTTGATGTCATTTACCTGGACTTGTGCAAAGCGTTTTGACACTGCCTCACATGACATCCTTGTCTCTAAGTTGGAGACACATCAATGTGATAGGTGGACCACTCAGGGGATAAAGAACTGGATGGATGGCTACTGCACACAAAGACTTGAGGTCAATGGCTCAATGTCCAGCTGGAGACCAGTAACGAGTGGTGTCCCTCAGGGATCGGTGTTGGGACCGGTCTTGTTCAACATCTCTGTTGGTGACATGGACAGTGGGATTGAGTGCGCCCTCAGCAAGTTTGCCGATGACACCAAGCAGTGTGGTTCAGTTGATACATTGGAGGGAAGGAATGCCATCCAGAGGGATCTTGACACACTTGTGAGGTGGGCTGATGCCAACATGATGAAGTTTAACCATGCCAAGTGCAAGGTCCTCCACCTGGGTCGGAGCAATCCCAGGCACAGCTACAGGTTGGGCAGAGAAGGGATTTAAAGCAGCCCTGAGGATAAGGACTTGGGGGTGTTGGACAATGAGAAAATGAACATGACCCAGCAGTGTGCGCTTGCAGCCCAGGAAGCCAACTGTATCCTGGGCTGCATCAAAAGGAGTATGACCAGCAGGTGATCCTGCCCCTCTACTCTGCTCTTGTGAGACCTCACTTGGAGTATTGTGTGAAGTTCTGGTGTCCTCAATATAAGAAGGACATGGAACCATTGGAACAATTCCAAATGAGGGCCACAAGGATGATCAAGGGGTTGGAGCATCTCCCATATGAAGATAGGATGAGAATGTTGGGGCTGTTCAGTCTGGAGAAGAGAAGGCTGCATGGAAACCTCATAGCAGCCTTCCAGTATTTGAAGGGGGCCTATAGGGATGCTGGGGAGGGACTCTTCATGACGGACTGTAGTGATAGGAGAAGGGGTAACGTGTTCAAACTTAAATAGGCGAAGTTTAGATTTTCATAGTGTAAGAGACATCCCAATTTTACATAGGTCTGAGGATCATCCTAGAAAAAATGCATTGAAAACTGACACTTTGTGCTACTGTTGCATTGCAGTTTTCTTCTCTTGTCTGCAGTGACACAGCTGTTTCTGAAGCCATGTTGTCAAGGACTCCATATGGCTGCCTTCCACCTACGATGCTTTCCCACAGTGCGACAGGACCCATCAGTAAATAAGGCATATTACTTTTCACTTTCTGACAGTTCATTATATGGTGGGGCCTCTTCAGCACACATTACCTCCTCCTCCTCTGGTGACATTCCAAAATCTTTGCCCTCTGGCCAGCCCATGGTGACTTCTAGAATTCCTGGATGACTGGGATTTCCTATTCAAGCTTGTTGTGTAATTAGTGCAGCCCACTTACTCCATGTAGCATCAGTTGCATGATGTGTAGAAGAGACCCTGCCTTTGAACATCCAGCCCAGCACGGGCAACCAGGGTGCCAGGAGGAGCTGTGTTTCAGTGTCAATCACTTCCGAAGCAGCTTGAACCCCTTCATAAGCTGCCAGTATCTCTTTTTCAGTTGGGGTATAGCTGGCCTCAGATCCTCTGTACCCCCAACTCCAAAAGCTGAGGGGTTGACCTTGAGTCTCCCCTGGAGCTTTCTGCCAGAGGCTCCAGGTAGGACCATTTTCCCCGGCTGCGGTGTACAGTACATTTTTAACATCTGGCCCGGTCCGGACTGGTCCGAGGGCTACTGCATGAACTTTCTCTCTTTTAATTTGCTCAAAAGCTTGTTGTTGCTCAGGGCCCCATTTAAAATCATTCTTCTTCCAGGTCACATGATAGAGAGGGCTTACAATCAAACTGTAATTCGGGATGTGCATCCTCCAGAACCCCACAACACCCAAAAAAGCTTGTGTTTCTTTCTTATTAGTTGGTGTAGACATTGCTGTTATCTTGTTGATCACATCTGTGGGGATCTGGCGATGTCCATCTTGCCATTTTATTCCCAAAAATTGAATCTCCTGTGCAGGTCCCTTGACCTTACTCCATTTTATGGCAAAACTGGCTTCCAGCAGGATTTGGATTATTTTCCTCCCTTTCTCAAAGACTTCTTCCGCTGTATCACCCCACACAATAATGTCATCAACGTATTGCAGGTGTTCTGGAGCTTGCCCCTGTTCCAGTGCAGTCTGGATCAGTCCATGGCAGATGGGCTGTGTTTCCACCCCTGGGGCAGTCGGTTCCAAGTGTACTGGACGCCCCTCCAAGTAAAAGCGAACTGTGGCCTGCACTCTGCTGCCAGAGGGATTGAGAAAAATGCACTGGCAATATCAGTCGTGGCATACCATTTGGCTGCCTTTGACTCCAGTTCATACTGAAGTTCCAGCATGTCCGGTACGGCAGCACTCACGGGTGGTGTAACTTCGTTCAGGCCACGATAGTCTACTGTTAGTCTCCACTCTCCGTTAGACTTTCGCACTGGCCATATGGGGCTATTAAAGGGTGAGTGGGTCCTACTGATCACTCCTTGACTCTCCAATCTACAGATCAGCTTATGGATGGGAATCAAGGAGTCTTGGTTGGTGCGATATTGCCGCTGGTGCACTGTTGTGGTCGCAATTGGCACTTGTTGTTCTTCGACCTTCAGCAACCCCACAACAGAAGGATCCTCTGAGAGACCAGGCAAGGTGGACAGCTGCTCAATTTCCTCTGTCTCCAAAGCAGCAATACCAAACGCCCATCGGTACCCTTTTGGGTCTTTGAAGTACCCTCTCCTGAGGTAGTCTATGCCAAGGATGCATGGAGCCTTTGGACCAGTCACACTGGGGTGTTTTTGCCATTCCCTCCCAGTCAGGCTGATTTCAGCCTCCAGTACAGTCAACTCTTGGGATCCTCCTGTCACTCCAGAAATATAAATGGGTTCCACCCCTCGACAGCTTGATGGAATCAGGGTACACTGTGCACCGGTATCTACTAGAGCCTTATACTTCCGTGGGACTGATGTGTCAGGCCATTTGATCCACCCAGTCCAGTAAATCCGATTGTCCCCTACCTCCACCTGGCTGGAGGCGGGGCCCCTCTAATAGTCATCACATTGGTCACTCACATCTTGTTGACAGGAATTATTCCTTATCACAGGACCTGATGTAAAATCGGCTCTTCCACTCCATCTGGGAACCTCCTTACCAGAGACTGAAGCCGCAGCCTTCATGGGGTGATCAGCCTTGACCTTTGTTCTCCTCTGCAATTCACGCACCCATTCCTGCAAAACTGAAGTAGGCTTTCCATCCCACTTCGTCATATCTTCTCCGTGATCCCCCAAGTAAAACCATAGGGTGGCCCGTGGTGTATACCTTCTATATCTTCTCTCTTGAACTGTAAGACACCTTTTGTTAATAGCTGAGATGTGTGTTGGTACACGTGAGGAGCTGGATAGATTGTCTCTCAATTGTTTGAGGTCCTGGGACAGTTTTTCCACAGCTGAGATGATGGAAGGGGTGAGACTGTCTTCAAATTCTCAGAGTTTATGAATCATTTCATCCACTGTTGGCGGTATTATGTCATTCCAGGTTACTGTTGCCAATGAGTGGGCATATGATGGGGGTGCATTCCGTGTAAATTTCCGCCACATGGGTCGTGTACATTCGACTTCATCTGGATCTATGGGTATATCCCTGTTATTCAGCTTGATATTATAGATCATCTCTACAATGGCTGATTCCCTCAGAGACTGGATGCCCTTTTCTAGAGTAGTCCACTTGGCTGAACGACTCATAACATGTTCCTTGTATGGAAACCTATCTTTCATAGCTGCCAAGAGCCGCCTCCAAAGGCTGAGGGACCGTTTCTCTCTTGCAATTGCTTTGTCAATTCCCCCTTCCCTAGCAAGTGATCCCAGCTGTTTGGCTTCACTACCTTCTAGTTCACGACCGTCAGCCCCATTGTCCCAGCATCGGAGCAGCCAGGTGATGATGTGCTCCCCTGGCTGACAGGTAAAGTCTTTTCACATATTCCGTAGCTCAGTTGAGGTCCGAGATTGGGAAGTCACCTCTTCTTCTTCTTCTTCTTTTTCGTCATGTGATGATGATTCCTGGTCAGATGCTGTCCCAGGTGGTGAGTATGTTGTTTCTTCATCTTGATTTATCTTTCTTGCCTCTTTTTTGCATTTCCTCTTGGGTACAGGGGCAACCGATATCGGTACGAGTTGGTCCTCTGGTTTAGCTGCGGTGATTATCACTGTGGTTTGGGTAGCTGCTGTACTTGTCACTGGGGTTTGAGTAGCGGCTGTACTTGTCGCTGGTGGTGGTGTAGCTGCTGTACTTGGAGCTGGAGTAGCTGCACTGCCCATTACTCTTGATGTTTGAGTAGCTGCTGTACTTCTCCCTGGGGGTGGTGTAGCTGCTGTACTTGGAGCTGGAGTAGCTGCGATGCCCATTACTGTTGAAGTTTGAGTAGCTACTGTACTTGTTCCTGGGGGTGGTGTCGCTGCTGTGCTTGGAGCTGGAGTAGCTGCGCTGTCCATTACTCTGCCCTCAGATCCAGGGACATTTTTTTCCCTTTGAAGGTGCTGGATGGTGTTGAACAGGGCTCTGTAAGCATAGGCCAAGCCCCAGCATGTTGCCATGATTTGTCTGTCTCTGGTGTGACCAGAATGACAACACACTTCCTTTAAGTGTTTTACTAATTTTTCTGGATTTTGCATTTGCTCATTGGTGAAGTTCCAAAGCACTGGAGGGGCCCACTGACCTAGATACTTGCCCATACTATCCTACACACTCTGCCACTCATGACTATACAGCCTCGGGGAAAATCTCTTGGACCTCCTATATTGTCGTTTAACCCTAGACAAGGCCCAAACCCAACTCTGCATAACTCTTGGGACCAGACAAAATGGTCATGAGTAAAACACACTCAGTATGCGTGCCAACATGGCAATCCCCATCACAATCATCAAGCAGGTCTCAAGGGTACCCAAAGGCCATTCAAAACTTTCAAAATTCTCAAACGATACTGTAAATGGTCTGGTGGGGGGGCTGGGAGCATAAAAGAATGTCTCCTTCACAGATTGACCACCCGAGGAGGTGAAAAAAGATGTGTAATTGCTAAACACTTCTATTATATACCTCCCAAAGTATAGAGTTGGCGACCACATAGGGAACAAAAGCTGGGTCAGTTTCATGATCACTGAGTCTATTGTATCAAAAACCAGTGCAATAAAGTACAATGCAACAAGAACCTTAACCCAAACCCCATGTCTGAAAAATGTTAAGATAAGAAATACCAGCTGTAAGTAAAGTATCATACGCTGAACCTGCAAGAACCAGAGCAACAACTTTGAGAGCCAATAAATCAGCATTGTGACAAGTAGCTATTAATCCTGTCATTATCTCAACCCTTCATGCCCCACGTTGGGTGCCAAAAAGAACTGTCATGGTTTAAGCTGTAAATCACGCAGCCCGTTCACTCACTCACCCGCTTTCTTCCCCCCCACTCGGGGGGGGGGGGGAATGTGGAGAAGAATCAAAAGAATGTAACTCCCACGGGTTGAGATAAGAACAGTCCAGCAACTAAGGCATAACAAAATCACTACTGCTACCACCAATAATAAAAATAATGACAAGGGAAATACAAGGAAAGAGGATACAATTGCTCACCACCTGACGACTGAGCTGTGAACTGAACTCTTCTGGGTTCCTGCCGCCAGTTTTACATCCTGGGCATGACATGCTGTGGCATGGAATAGCTGTTTGGTCAGTTTGGGTCAGGTGTCCTGTCTCTGCTTCCTCCTGGCTTCCCCTCCTCCCTGGCAGAGCATGAGACCCAGAAAAGTCCTTGGTCAGACCAAAACATTCTAAGCCGTAACTATAAACATCGGTGTTATCAGTGCTGTTCCCAGGCAGAAAGTTGAAAAAACACAGCACTGCACCAGTTACTAAGAAGGAGAAAAATGACTGCTGCTACTGAACCCAGGACAATAAGGAAGAAATTCTTTCCCGTAGGGGTGGGGAGGCACTGGAATGGGTTGCCCAGGGAAGTTGTGAATGCTCCATTGCTGGTGTTGCTCAAGGCCAGGTTGGACAGAGCCTTGGGTGGCATGGTTTAGTGTGAGGTGCCCCTGACCATGGCAGTGGGGTTGGAACTAGATGATCTTACAGTCCTTTCCAACCCTAACTATTCTATGATTCTATACAGCCTTCGTTAAATGCATGTTAGTATATGATGACTTAAGAATTCTTAGGGGTCAAGTATTTGAGACAACTGCAGAGGAACATGTACATTTTTATGGTGACAGCCTAAATTCAAAGGTCATGTTCAATTGTCTCCTCAATGACAGGTTTCTTTGTAAAGCTCAGATCTTTGGTTTTGGGCCATCTAATGTCTCAAGTCCAAACCTTCCCTGTCCTCTTAATTTTAAAAAATAAAAGAAGGCCTAAATGTATTATCTGCCTGCTTGATAAGGATTTTTAACAGAAACTTGTTTTCTGCTATGAATGATCCAAATATTCCAGTAATGATGATTATTGCTAGGATTGTGACTTCCAATAGTCTGAAACAGGCATACACTGGCAAAGAGCTTTCTATGAGACTAAAGGCAAATGACATGTTCACTGTGTGCCTTTTGTATTTATCTTTCTGATTTTAAATATATCAGGTCTGAGACAGAGCAAGGGTGACGTATTTGTAAGAATAATAATAAAATTTCACATTTAGACATAAGAAATAGAAGAAAGCCTTTCTATGGGCTTAATCACAATTGACACAAGTAAAATACATTGCTTTATGAGTACTAAGACATTATTTGTGGCACATCATTAGTAGCAACCTGACCATGAAGTCAGTCAAATAATACTTAATTTGAATGCTTTATTACTGCACATAAACCAAAACTCACTGTAGGTGTGAAGAATGTGATATGCAAAGCAGGTTCTGCTGTGCTGGTTCACAGACCACGCATGTTCTAAGGCTGGCAAATAGTTTGCAATCAACGCACTGCAAATTTATCCTATCTTACCTCTCCCATGTGGTCTTCTTTTGAACCATCTGCAACTTCTGAGCTGTAAATTCTGCTTCTCTGCCCTCTAGCACCTACATGCAGCACATGCACTACTCAAATGTCGTGGTTTAAGCCTCGCAGCCACGCAGTTTTGCTCAGTCACTCCCCCCTCTTTCTTCCCCCTGCTCCCAGAGGGATGGGAAGGAGAATTGAAAGAATGTAACTCCCTCGAGTTGAGATAAAAACAGTCCAGTAACTAAGGTATAACACAAATCACTACTGCTACCACCAATAATAATAATAATGATAAGGGTAATACAAGGGAAGAGGATACAGTTGCTCACCACCCAATGACTGAGCTGTGAACTGAAATCTTCCAGGATCCTGCCCCCAGTTTTACATCCTAGGCATGACGTGCTGTGGCATGGAATAGCTCTTTGGCCAGTTTGGGTCAGGTATCCTGTTTCTGCTTCCTTCCAGCTTCCCCTCCTCCCTGGCAGAGCATGAGACTCAGAAAGTCCTTGGTCAGGCCAAAACATTCTAAGCCATAACTATAAACATCAGTGTTATCAGCACTGCTCCCAGACTGAAAGTTGAAAACACAGCACTGCACCAGCTACTACGAAGGAGAAAAATGACTGTTGCTGCTGAACCCATGACATCAACCCTCTGTGTTTCCGTACTTTAACTGCTCCATGAAGCCTCACTTCATCAAATATATCCTGTACAGATGGGACTCCACATGCACAGAGCTTCCCCTCTGCCCTGTAAACAGAAGTCATTACAGGACAGCACTGACACACTTTGCTAGAAGCTAGTAGAAATTCCTCTTTTTCCAGTGTGAGCAATCAGTATTCACCAACAGGGCAACAGTGCCTCTTGTTTCAAACAACTTGAGCACTTGCAAGATCAGTCAAAACCACTAGTGACACCCAACATTAGGAATCACCTACTAATCATAACACATATCCTAGAGTGTCAAGCCCCTGGAAATACTCCTGATAAGCCTGTGCTGGCAAGCCTGCATTAATTTACTTGCTCTCATACAATCACATAGCAGAGCCCCAGTGAATAAGCATCACCTCTATCCCCAGAATGTCCTTCTAATAAGGACTGAGGCAGAGAGAAAACAATGCTCCCACCCTTCCCTTCACCCAGCAGCAATGCTCATGCAGATGCCATCCAACCTGGGGCAAATGACACAAGACTTTCCAAAACAAACAGCTGCTGGTTCAGGATTTGGTATTTTAGGGCCAGACTCTAAAAATGTTGGTTAAATGCATTTACTGTTTCTCTGCACTAAAATTCATTAATTCCGATAGGAAAATGTGTGTTTTGTAATGACTATAAATCATACTTGCAATTGCACTGAGATAGAAGCAGAAATTGCTAATTATGTACCACAATAAAGATTATAATGTATGCTATCATTAACTATTCTTTTATGTTTGATGAAATAATAAATAATTTCTTCCTCAGCCATTATAAAACCATTTTGCATAAAAACCCTTAATGCACTCCTGCTAGTGCCTCCACTTATAAACCCCTCCAGGTAAGCATTTATTATGAATTTTTATCAACTTTGGAATGCGATGTACCTTTCATAGCTCAAATACATGTTTTCTTTTTTCCTATTGCCAATGACATTATGTACAAAGGGCTTCAGTTGGCAACTGGTTTACTTGTATTTTGTTGTCAAGCTTAGGGCACTCATACTACCCAGAGCGAGTGAGCCTGCATTGCTCACCACCTTCTATGACAGCCTCCCAGATCACTCCCACATCCCTCCCAGCATCTCTTTCCTGCCTAAAGAGATGCTCTGGAGATGTGCAAGTGCACTAACCAGACTGACAGTGGATATTAGGTGCAGAAGACGCTCTTTGTTTTGTTGAAACATCTGAAGGTTAAAAACATGGGCTATGGGCAGACAGGTGATAAACATCTACACAGCATGGTATGAATACACATGGCTGGGCTAAGACATCGTCCTGCAGTAGCTCCTTCCCTTGGTTTCTGCCCAGTACATGTTGGCAGGAGCTGCAGAGCAAAGCTGTCTGAGCCCACTTCAGCTGTATGCGTGTGCTCAGAGCAGGTGGTGCCTCTGCTCCGCATCTCCTTGGTGCTCTGACCCTGCACCACTCCACACACTGTGCTGCACCTCAGAGCCCATGTACTGCTAAGAGCAGGTATTATTGTTTGCAGTGATTTTGCCCACAGTTCAAAGAAAGACGAAGAGGTTTCCTTTTTCACAGTTGAACTTCCCATTCCACTTACCTCTCTTTTTAAATTGAAACTAATGTGACAAATCCCCTGTAAGAGAACAACAGTATCTGCTTCCATTAAAACGCTTTTTCTCCCTGCAAGAGTGAAGATAGAGTAGCTAAAGCACCAAGTTCAAGATGAAATCAGTTCTATCCACTGTGTACAAGTAAAATGTGAAATAAAAATATGCATGTTCTTGATCTATTATAAACATTGAGGTTTTTGCATGAGGAGTGTTAGCTTATCTTACTTCCACAAAGCTTTTTGGAGTTCTGCATATAACAGCAGCCAAAACAACTTGTTCCTTCTAAGAAACTGTGATGCAGCACAAGTAAAGCAACTTAAATAGCAGTATTACAAATGAATTGCATCTACAGCCCTAAGAGCCACTTTTCATATTTGTTACATGAGCCATTTACATCTGAGCATATTTCAGAACCAAGGAATGGCTAAGCTAAGCAGAAAATCTGTGATGATAGTGATAATGGTTACATTTATTTGCACTTGGGTAGCGGGCAAGAGCCTCAGCCATGCACTGGGAAACAGGAATGTGAAGCACTGCATGACCTGTGAATATTTAAACAGGCTTTATCCCTAGAGCTTACACAATATATGAAACATCTTAATGCAGCACCTTTGCTATTCACTACCATCACACACAAGTATCCTGGCTTAGCAAGCACTCCATTATGGTTTTCAATGCTGCAGCTAAGTCATGGCAATCTAGACCTGTGCTCCAGACCAGGAAGCAGTTACAAATTTATAATGAAGAGTGCTCTGGCTCTGAATGCACTTGCTTCAGAAAAGCTTGTCCAATATAATGGGATAAGCAACCATTGCTTGCATTTCCAGGAGTCCCACCTGTTACTTGCAATGTTTTATCTGGAGTGGTTTTGGTTTTAAATAAATGACATTCATTAAATCAAGCATAATCTAAGCAATGCTGTCATTATCAGTATATAGTCGAACAGCATTATTTAAGCTGAGAGGAGGAGGGAAGATCCTTGAGCGCAGATCATTGCTGTAGCTTTTTTCGCTATAATAAGTGCACCATGGGCTTTATCCAAACCCTACTGAAGTCACTAATAGTCAGTCAATTGACCTGACTCGATATAGGATAAGCTTTCAATCAACATCTGCTGCAAACCTTTCGTTGGCTAACAGCCCCAATAAAGTTTTACTGCTTTTTGCCCCAAAGTACTAATTCCTTTTGTGAATCTGAACCCCAGATTTAATCTCATAAGTAATAATAATTCCCAAATGGAAACCAGTGTGATCAGGAAGATCTGAGAAGGCCGTTACATGAAAGAGACCGCTGTCATGAACGTAGCTCTTAGCATGTGTAGGATAGAGTGAATGTCTCTATCTATAACATCAATCTAAATCGAGCTGGTGTGTTTATACAGCCGCTGAGTACACAGGAAAGCTCATCATCACAACCAGTGGTTTTACCACTTTCAAAAATGCTACAAAAAAATTTCAGAGAGAAAGAGATTAAAATGACCAAAAAAAAGAGGAAGAGATGGAAAGAATTTCTGAGTTGAGAATGTCTTCTAGCAATGCAATATTCATACAATAAACCTTACAAATAAAACCAATTTAACAACTATCTTTTTTCAAACTACATTTCAATCCCCACACAGTATTGCTGTGTGTCTATTTGCCTTTCAATAATTTAATGGTGCTTGCTCCTGCCTTGGGCTTATGAACCTACAGAGCTTGGAGATACTTTTTATTAGAGATTCTTGCCAGCGGCCTTTTCTAAGTTTGCAAAGGTCACACATCCCACTAGCCAGCTTCCTTCATTATGCACACTCCAACCTGTAACTGAATCAGCTACCACTGAAAAGTGAGGAAATGTCATGAGCTAACCCATAAATACAAAACCACACTATTAGAGGATAGGAATATGGCCCTCAGCGACAGCAAGTAGAATGATGCTGGGGAACAGACTCACTGATAGTATTTTAGCAATGTCCTAAAGCAACCAGTAGCCAAGAAAAAAAATTGCGGATGTACCAGATTATAGCAGAATCCTCCAATACTTAAAAATCAACCCCCCAAACCCATTAAAATCTCAACCTAGAACATATGGAATGTGCTCTCCTTAATTTTTCCTCTCTCCACAAGTTTTCTCCCCCTTCATGGTAGTGTTATATGCTTATCCTTTTTCTGTAGAACAGCACTTGTTGGCCTAACAGAAGTTATTGCAAGAAACAAAAATGTGTAATTGGTATGACACAGGAATGAACATGGATGAGCTTGTATGTATACATACACACAAAAACCAGAAGACGCTAATGCTAGAAGGAAAATACTCACTTTCGCATCCCAGCTTCCCCAGCCATGAGACAAGTCCTGACTACTCTTAGAAGCTGCATTTCAATCCTGACCATTCAGAACCACTGCATTTCTTATGACATTCTGCAAACTTGTCAAGCTCTTTGCCTTATATCCAATGGTGATTTACTGAAATAAACATGCAGTTTATACATTTGAACATGCAGTTTATACATTTGAATACCAGGTACTGTCAGAGTCTAACCTCAAGATCCATTAGTGCCAAACTCAGGGACTAGAGGCTTCTTTAAGTTTTGTTTGTTATCCTCAATCTTTCTGAATATTTTTTCTTCTCACATAAGAAAGCCGGGGACTGAAAATAAAAAGATGTGTACTTGTGAAGATTAAAATCTCCCTCACAAATTGAGCGTATTACGCATCTGTGCTACTTGGCAGACTAGTGCATCAATTCCAAAATAAAATAGTGTTAACAGCTCTAGAAGATTTTTCTCTCTCATAGCTTCCTGTACTCTGGGTGAATCACATGGGCAAAAAAATTGATCTAGACTTTTAGACAGTGAGTTAAGCAGCTTTTAAATCAAATATGGTGTCCATGCAAGACAATTTACCATTTTTTTATACCATTTTAAGTAACAAAACCTCTTCTGTTCTTCAAGGAGTGCCCCTCAATCTGGACTTTATGTATCTGATCATAGTTTCTGTCACACTACCATCATCCTTTGGATATTTATTTACCCTATTTTCTTGCTTGTGCCATCCTGGCTCATTACCACCTCATGAGGCTGAACTACGATCCCAGCAGTAGCACTGACGTTTATTACAGGGTGTTGAGCAGTTACTCGCACTGCAAATGAACTCTGCTTCAGGAAACTTATCTCTAACTGTGCTAAAATATATGGGGTTTGGATTCTCACATTTTGTTAGCAACCATCATTCTTCTTTCACAACTACATCACCATAAATTTGCCTATTTCTTGTAAGCGTAAACATAGCTCAAGTCTAATGAATGACCATAGACTGGTGCATGAATTGTATGTACTACAGTCATAAATATTGTTATGTGCTTAAGGGAAAACCAAATGTACAACTCATTTAGAACTAAGTCTATTAGTAGATAACTAAACATAATTGTGTGTGAGTGCCTAAGCACTTTAGGAAAATGGGTTTGGGGTTTTTGCCCATGCATAACTGAGAGCTCAGAAAATTGCTTTGCTGTACTTAGTATTGTTCTCTGGATACATTTTTAGTATATATTAGTACATATTACAAAAAAATAAAATTAAAATGCTACTCTTCAATATTCTATAGCTTAAATCAGTCACTTCACATGTGCCTCTAAATTGAGATAGCTACATTCAGAAAGCCAAAGACCATCAAGCCTTATTAGTGGAGCACTGAAAGAAGAAATAATAAGAAACAACTTTTTCAAAAGGAAAACAGTTTTATTTACCATTTTTCTATTTTAATGAGTAGGAAAGCATCATGAAAAAATTTAGTTTTAAAAAAGGAAACATTTAGATAAACCAATAATGCAGATTATATCTTGTTGATAGGGCAATAATAAATGTATGTACTTGTTACTTTGGAGCAAACTCTCTGCCAAACAGTCTTCCCAGCTGCTCTCAGGCAACTTCAGTGGCAGGAGTCATGGGAAGCATCAGGAGGAGGACAGGACCCAGGATGCCAACAGCATGTGGGCACTTTTGAGTCCATGGCACCAAGACTCCAACCACTGGCATGACAGAAGAGAGAGTAAAAGCCAGGAAAAGTGGAGTTTTCCCTCCCCTGATGACTTTCAAAGGATTTTCCATGAAACAATGATCTTTACTTTCTTTTGATACTTCATAATCTGTTCTTTACAAGACCATATTTTAAATGCCTTTAATGATGCCAATAAATGATGGTAAGAATTGCTGAGTCTCCTCTGAAGTCAATGGAGCTCTGCCAATTACACTGGCACACTGGCAGTCTCTTTAAGAGGAAAATGCCAGGAAATCAGTAGAGCCTACCAGTTAAGAGTGCTATTGGGGAAATTACAGGAATATCTTGTCTGTGAATTATTAATAAACAATATACAGTTGAATTATTCACCCAAACATGTCATGTATATATTAAGAAACATTTTTGGCAACAAGGTTTAAATAGAATGTTTTGCTATTAAATGGAGTTTAATTAACAGGTACAATTACCTAATTGAAAGCAAATACTTTCCTTTTATTAGCTAGTACCTGCAGTAGAACAACTGTATTTGCTATATATTGAGGAACCACAGACTCAAATTATTTATAGAAACATTAGTATTACTGAATTTACCTACATATAGTGGTTATGGTAGTTTCAAATTTCAATTGAGAATGTTTTTATTCCACTGAAAAATGAAAATAGAATACAGTATGTGACATGTGAATACAGATATTGGCAATGAAGATGTTCTACAAACAAATTATTGAAAAAGCCCCTTTACTTAGAAAAGCAGTTCAGGCAAACAAAATATATAAACATGTGCGACTTGAATTATCATCACGTACTGGAAAAAAGTAGCTTGAATGGGTGGGGAAATATTACTAATTATTAATAAAAAGAAACAATTTCTATAAAAATTAATGGTAACATATTTCTTTATATAAATGTACGGCAGCCACTCAGTAAAGATCTTCCTTCTGTATTAGAACATTTATATCTTTTCTAAATGGAAACAGTATGCCAATGCTCCAGTATTTCAGTACTATACCATAACAAACTCCACTATACTAAATTTCACTATTATTCCACTATATTAAATTCTATTACCCACTGGACAGTGAAGTAGATTAAACTTTCTTTCAAACCATGGAAACAGCACTTGCTGTTTTATTGGTTTTGCTTCAATTTTTTTTAATCAAAGCTGCTGCCTTGCAAGGTGAGGTTGTTGAACAGATCTGACGCTGGGGACAAATTCTTACTGCCTTAGACACACAGCCCAGTTATTGTGCTGTTACTATTGCAATAAGTAGGAGGATCCCATATCCCCATGATGCAAACTAGAACATAAGCAAGGAACACAGCTTCTGTTGTAAAGAGCTGAAATATATAAGTAAATACTCATTCTACATCTAATGTAATAGTAAGAAAATTAACAAATTCAGTGTGGGTATCTCTTACAAAGGAAATCTCTGTTAACCTCTAGAAGCTATGTACTACCCAAAGTATGGCTTCACCATTCCCTGCCCAAGAACCCAATCCCGCTGCCATGGCAAAGGTACCTCCAAAAAGAGCACATTTTTATGTTAGTCATGCAATCTATGGTTGTAGTTAATATACCAAGTCTGCCACTCTGTCAGTCTTCCCAAATATTTGGTGATACTCAGTTATTTTTACTGTTTGCATAGTTTCTTACGATAGCATACTTCCATTTTATTTTATTTTCTGACTCATCATTAGATCCCTTCAGCACTTTATAGCCCTAAGGTTTGCGATATATAATATAAAAAATGACCTTTCATTTCAGTAGGTATTCTCCATTCCATATATACACCTGATTCCAGCTGCCTTAGAATTCTCAAACCTTCCTTTCTAAATGTTTGTGTGCCTCTATGACTACTTGTGTGTACATCTCTATCACTCTTAATAAAATAATCACTTGGCTTATAAGCTTGCTTCAGTCAAAACTTTATTCACAGCAGTTTACTTAACCTTCGGTATTCACAATTCCCCTGGGAAAAGAGGTTTATATAAACAATATGACAGCAATGTGTTTTCCCATTTGCTCTGATGCAAGTAAAAATCAAAGTCAATGAAATATATTTATCCTAGGCTGCACAGCATGAGAATTAAAGGAAAAGAAGTAATGCCTTTGCAGCATGGAACATTTTCAAATCAAACAGAAAAACAAGTTGAAGTTATGATCACATTTGGCAATGTGGCAAGACTTGAAGAACTTCAAAATTTAGCTTTTATTCATAGTGCTGCTTTTATTCATGCTGCCCAAATGGCAGGACCTGATCTCCTAGTCTCTTCAACGTAGTCATGCAGGACTATTTCCACAAAACGTGCATTCACCAGCCTACTGCTCAATATACTGCAAAGGGAGATTTTTCTATGAAACTTCTTAGGTCACTATATGGGTATCATGAGCAATGAAATTCATGTGTAACAATAGCAAAAGTCACTGCATGACATGTTTTCTAAGGTCACTGTAAGTATATTTGACAATATGTCTGAACATCGACTGAACTTTTTTCAGTCCAACCTCTAATCAGCAGGATGTCAACTTTCGAAAATTCAAATGCACATGCAAAAAAAAATACAAGAAATTAACTTGATGTGTGGAGATAGAAAGATATCTTCCAATTACTTTTACTATGCATTGTGGGAAATACATATAGTTAGCTTTTCTTTCTTTTTATGCATGCCTCTGAAAGAGTTACAGCTTTGCAGGATTAAACAAATGACAGCCTTTGTTTAGAGTTTACATTGTTATAAAAGATTTTCTATCGCTATGGAGAAAATGAAGATTAGTACTGCCATGCTCTACTTTTGTTCCAGACATATTTTGAGTGCACAGGGGAGAAGGAAGTGCTCTAAGGCATCAAAAGGAAGGCTTAGCCCCATTTCACACCACTTAATCACAGATTACAAATAGCAGGGGACAAGAAATCAAGTCTTTCCCCATTTCTAAGCATGATGGGGTGTGTTTCTACACATGTTTTTTCTTAGGAAGGAATAGCTAATTTAACATACCTATTAAGACAAAGGGATGAGTTCTATCCTATATTTAATTGGGTTATATCAAAACTTGATGGAAGGAATGTGTTTGTAGGTTTTTACTACAGGGCAATTAATTTGATTTATCATCTACATTCTGCTTGTTATTAAATTCACCAAGAATTAATACCTAAATCAATTAATACTCAAACAACCACATATACAAAAGTAAAAAGTCCATGAAGTTAAAGAGGAAGTAACAGAGATGTGTACTTCCACTATTCATTGAATTCTTCTAGCATTCAAATGCTAGAGTTCAGAAACACAACATATGGACTATATAGTGATGTACACTCCAATGTAGAGCTCCACAGGGCAGGTGATTTGTACTGAAAGAAGAGTGTAAACCTACAGTCAGTCGCGCTTATCTTCTACCACCACCTCTCAGAAAGGTATAAAGTTACTTACCAATTGTTGTAAAACTGCTTTTAATCTTCTGCTAATGCTGCACATCCAGATGCATAAAAGCTGAGTAATACATCATAAAAAGTTTAACATAAATTTTTTATATGGACAGAATTAAGTTTGAACACAGGCAATGAAATTTAGTCCTTTGAATTCTGAAGTTTCTGCCACTCAGTAAAACGCGTAACTTTGAAGAGAAGTTATTTGAACAATTCTGTATAGAGAGATTCAAAAGCTGTTTTACAAGGCAAGGTAAGATTGCTACCTCGCAAAAGAAGAATGCATACACCAGAAAAATAGTGTGAGAAATGGCTTGTGTGAAATGAATACATTTCTCTAATCAGTCAATTAACAAAATTATAATGACTTCTGAAAAAATGCAACAGTTTGATGTCACAGGAACATGTGCAATATCTTGCAAATTCAAATAAATTAAATTTAGAGCAAAAATAACTAAGTATTTTGAAAATTAGTAACTTTCTAATTTTCAATCTCAGAAAAGATTAGTATTAAATAATAACTGGCTTTGCTTTCTTGGGACCTACATCTGTGTGGAATAGCCTGTTGATTTATTTTTGACCCATACTTGATTTATTTGCATTATCTATAAATAAAATACTACAGCCAAATCTGTTACACTGTCACAGAGCTACCCTGTGGCAGCAGCACTTTCCAAAAATGTTCCCATCTCCTGCAAGCTTTACTGCAATGTCACAAAGGTTAAAAGTGCTATTAAATAACTACTCCAAAATAATCATACCTGTTAAAACATATCACTACTGCCTGACAAAACTACAATTTATTACAAAACTTCTCTTATAACCAAGGTAAGCCATGCTTCTTTGTTTCAGGCTATTTCTTTTTGCAGACTCTCCTCCTTTGCTAGTCTTTGCAAAGACTGTCTCCTGTTCCCTCTGGTAGCTTTGTCTTGCTCTTGCTTTGGCAGAGTCATGCTGAATAAATGGTTTAATGCCAAGCAGGCCAATTTCATGGCACTCTTTCTGGCATCCGACTTCCATCTGAGTGTTTTCCCAGGCAGCAACATATCAGGTTATTAGATTACATATGATTTTATCACCAGCAGACATGGTTACTCCAGCGCTCCAGATATTTACGCCTTTGCTTCATATTGTTTACTACAATCACAGCCAAAAGCTCACATGATAAAAGTACCTCAGTGTAATTTCTCCACTAGCCATTCAAACTATCAGCTTTGCTAGCAGTGCTCAAACAGCCTTTTGGTTTGATGGTTGTCCTACCTTCAGGAGCACAGATGTGGGAATTAAAATTGGGTCTGTTTCTCAAACCACCTACAGAAGAAGTCAGGGACAAATTCTGACCTGATCACTGCTGGACTGTCCTATCTTTTTATTCCTCTGCATTGGAAAAAATAAGATGCCCTCCTGAGCAAGTGATGGTACATGTTATTAAATCTAGTTGTCTTTATTTCTCTTGCCTATATATATATACACACACATATATCTATGCTTGTGTATAATATATATACATTTTTTACCCTCTCAGGATCTAACCAAATTCCCTTTAGAGCCAGAGGAAATTTTTCAATTGATTTCAAAGTGAGTTTTAGAAAGTCGTTAAGTAGAAATTAGACTGAAACTTCTGTTTTCCTAATATGACTTGTCTGCTGCTCTTGTGGACTTTACAGCTAATAAGCAAAAATTGTACAAGTTCTCCCCTTACACGCATTTTTATTATACAAATAATTGTAACCTTAACCTTCAAAAATCTTGTAAAAAATGTATTTTACTAACCATAATTTGCAAACACACAACAGCAGTTTGACATTATACTACAAAGAATAAAGCAGCCTCACATTTTGTAGATCAAATTATAATGTTCCTTCACACTGCTATATTTTAAAATAAAGGCATAAAGGATTTTTCCTACAGAAATAAGACTACAGATAAGAATATTTAAAAAATAGAAGGATGAAAACTTCATGCTCACTTTCATTTGAATGGGGACAATTCCTACTTGTTTAAAGAAAATTATATAAATGTCATTCCACTGTGAAATGATTTCTGATCTCTGCTATGATCTAACTACAAGTCTTGATCAAGGAGGATTATAACTGCAAATGAAATGGGCTGCGGTTTGTGATGTACCCAATCTTCAATGTTTAATGTCATGTTTAAAAATATTATTATATTTAAAAGCATAACAACTCATAAGATACCTCTTTCGGGGTTAGAGTTAGGGTCAGGGTTAGGGTGTCTCAATTTTTCACAATATGCACAAACTTAAAGAGAGACAATTTTGTAATCAGGACTGAAATTCTTCCAAATGCGATATCAATCAGTCCAGTGAACAGATGTTCATAGAATCATAGAATCATAGAATAGTTAGGGTTGGAAAGGACCTTAAGGTCATCTAGTTAGAATCATAGAATCATAGAATAGTTAGGGTTGGAAAGGACATTAAGATCATCTAGTTCCAACCCCACTGCCAGGGGCAGGGACACCTCACACTAAACCATGCCACCCAAGGCTCTGTCCAACCTGGCCTTGAACAAAACCAGCGATAGAGCATTCACAACTTCCCTGGGCAACCCATTCCAGTGCCTCACCACCCTTACAGCAAAGAATTTCTTCCTCATATCCAATCTAAACTTCCCCTGTTTAAGTTTGAACCTGTTACCCCTTGTCCTCTCACTACAGTCCCTAATGAACAGTCTCTTCCCAGCATCCCTATAGGCCCCCTTCAGATACTGGAAGGCTGCTATGAGGTCTCCACACAGCCTTCTCTTCTCCAGGCTGAACAGCCCCAACTTTCTCATCCTATCTTCATATGGGAAGATGTTTCCAAGAACATGTAATACCTTATATTTTAACAAACAATGGTTGAAAAATAAATTTGGGGTCACTTCAAACTAAATTCTACTATAACTCACAATAATGACCTTAATATGATAATAGCAGAATGAAATAACTTTAAGAATATGTTGCAGATAAATATCTTTGTGGACAAGGGCTCAAAATGCTGATTATTCATTAATATTTCACGACTCACAAAATCCCAGAAGTATTTTCTTGCTATCACAGCAGGAAATCTGCAATTTGGAAAAAGTTTTGATATTGGATATTAACCTTCACAGGCAGATTTTCCCCCTGAGCAGATGGATGGTGGCTGGACACTGGAGGGACCGCAAGGCAGACTGTGGAGCACCCACTTCTCATAAGCTAAGGTTCACGTAGGCCATATAACCAGTGTGAATCGGACATGAAAGTGAGCAACAATAAGCTTTGGAATTAAAAATATTTAAAAACATGAATTCTCAATAAAATTTGTTAAGCACTATTTAAAGATTTTTTTTTTTCTCTAGCTACAGCTTGACTTACTGTTTTAATTTGGTTTTAATTTTCAGTCTGAAATTAAACTCTCTGCTTGGTTCTAGGAATACAGCATGAAAAAAGTAACAGGCATTTTATCAGGATTTCATACAAAGTGGTCACACACGTCTTTCTATGTAAAGAATTACTCTATCTAGAACTTTGTTGTGGTTCCTAAAATCTATACAAAAGATCTACAAGTATGGATATTTGAAACTTATTTATCATCTAATAAAAAAGTCGCATCTGACCTACATTAAATTGTAATAAAGTTGCCTGTTGTATTTAATCATTCAGATCAAAGTGTAGAAATGGGGTGTTCATAGTTTATGAACAATACCATTTATTTTCAGATTTCTGTTCTGAACTGCTCAGGAATCTTAGAAAATCTGAGGGTATTCAGATTAAATTTTTTTGTGTTCCATAATTAGGGAGTAAATTCTAATTAACCAAGTATGCTAAAGCCCAACTGATATATTATTACACAAGAACCATGCAGCTTTCACTATTGAACACTGAGAAACAGAAACAAGATTAAGCAATGGACATAAAACCTAAGGAAAACATGGAAATTTCAGGCAAAAAAATTACATTCAGAATGAAAACCAGTCACATATATTTCAAGGAAGTTACTAGGAATGCCATCCAGGGGGAACTTGACACACTTGTGAGGTGGGCTGATGCCAACATGATGAAGTTTAACCATGACAAGTGCAAGGTCCTACACCTGGGTGGGAGCAATCCCAGGCACAGCTACAGGTTGAGCAGAGAAGGGATTCAGAGCAGCACTGTGGAGAAGGACTTGGGGGTGTTGGACAATGAGAAAATGAACGTGTGCACTTGCAGCCCAGAAAGCCAACCGTATCCTGGGCTGCATCAAAAGGAGCATGACTAGCAGGTCGAAGGAGATGATCCTGCCCCTCTACTCTGCTCTTGTGAGACCTCACTTGGAGTATTGTGTGCAGTTCTGGTGTCCTCAATATAAAAAAGACAAGGAACCATTGGAACAAGTCCAAAGGAGGGCCATGAGGATGATCAGGGGACTGGAGCACCTCCTGTATGAAGACAGGCTGAGAAAGTTGGGGCTGTTCAGGCTGGAGAAGAGAAGGCTGCGTGGAGACCTCATAGCAGCCTTCCAGTATCTGAAGGGGGCCTGTAGGGATGCTGGGGAGGGACTCTTGATTAGGGACTGTAGTGAGAGGACAAGGGGTAATGCATTCAAACTTAAACAGGGGAAGTTTAGATTGGATATGAGGAAGAAATTCTTTACTATAAGGGTGGTGAGGTACTGGAATGGGTTGCCCAGGGACGCTGTGAATGCTCCATCGCTGGCGGTGTTCAAGGCCAGGCTGGACAGAGCCTTGGGTGGCATGGTTTATTGTGAGGTGTCCCTGCCCATGGCAGTGGGGTTGGAACTAGATGATCTTACGGTCCTTTCCAACCCTAACTATTCTATGATTCTGTGATTCTTATTCTTTTCACCCTACTCCCCCAGCCTCTCCTTCCATCCTTAAATACATCCTTCCAAGCAGATGGGATCTCACTGGAGGAGGTGGGGAAACGTGAGAGTCTGTCCCTGAGGTATCTCAACAGAGACACCAGGATAACTTGATGACCAGACAATTCTGGTAGCATTAGCTACAGGACAGCTTTAGCACTGGAACATGTAGGAGGCCTTAGTTATATATTTAGCACTTAACATATTTCAAGCTGTACTTAATGTCCAGTTTACTTTTTTCTTCTTTTTCCCCACCTTGCCTACAACTACTTAAATACAATACATACAATTTACAAACCACTGGGACATACCTCTAAGCAGACACAACTGTGAGTTACACATCCAGCAGGAATTAAGGTAATTCAAAGAAATGAGAGACAACTCATCTTTCAGCACTTTCAGGATCAGTCTCAGAAGTTTGGTATCTTCCAGTTCATATTTTATTTCTGATTTTAAAACACTGAGCCATCAAACTGAAATTTAACTCCAACAACAAAATAATGAGCGGGGGTGTGAGATAGAAAGCTCTGAGATGTAACTCCAAACCAGCAGCAGCTTTGTAGATGGAATAAAATTAAACTGAGTCCACAGCTGAGCACATAACATCGTGCCATTCTTCACAAAACAAAATCACAGGTGCTTTTTTTGTTGGAGTAACAAAAAGAAGAAAGAGCTTTTTTCCTCCCAATTAAATTATTTCCAGAAAATATTTCCTTGCTAACAAAGTGCATGTCCTTCTAAAGAGAAGAAAAATGTGTCCCAGTAACAAATACGAATCTATACAGACTTTCTGATACATAACGAATTCTTTTAACATGGAGCAAGATGGATTTATAATAGAAAATCTGCATATTCATAAAGAAGGAACTAGTATACTTTTAAGATACCTGAAATGTCAACAAATCATATAGCAGAATTGCTGTATGTTAAAAGAAAAAAATCTTAGTGAAAGTCTCTTTTGTGGACCTGATATTAATTGGGAGTACATTGTCTTCCTTTTAATTATGACATGGGCTTTGGAAATGTAGCAACTGAACATTTGCCTAATCCTTAGAACCCCCTAGTAATTCTTGAGGAGCTTTATATTACTCCTGTTATAGAGGGCTTTAAACTAATGCCTTCGTTACAGGACTACCCAGTTAATAGGATGTCTCAAAGAACTTCAATACCAACAAAATCAGCATCATGTGGGAACAGATCCATTAATATGAAAAACAATAATCATTCCACCCGTGTGATACATTAGTCTTGCGCCCACCAAAAATGAAAATATGTGACTAAATTAATGATTAGGTCAGGAAAGTCAGAAAGTCCTGCCAAATTCTCGAACATCAACCCTTGCTATAAATGCAGCTGTCACGCTTGACAGCCATTTAACCAGGCAGAAATTCCCAAATAAATTGGTGCCTATGCTGCATGCTGCTCTCACCTCTCCAACAGCTAATGGCTGACTTTCGAAGCACACTGCAAACTACCAGGAATATTCAACAGTTATTTTTACGATGCAGTTACTGGCAGACCATCTCCAATAAAGATTTATGTCCTACATACAAGAAACTTTATAAAATTTACTCATAAAAAGTTGAAGTTCCCCAAGGAGTACAATTCTTTAGCAGTCAGTAGCATCCCACCTTTGATGTTGTTCCATGTGTGACTCTCATCATATTGTATTCAATATGGCTGAATAATTATAAAAGAGAAATTTCTTTGCACTAACATACCAATTTTAATGAGAGCTCATAACCCACTTTTTGCCATATTCAGGCCTTGCATTTTTTGTCACAGTTATTAATTATTTCATTATAAAAACAGCACCACAAATTGTGAAGGCAATGAAGTATAGATTCAAAGGTGGAGTATGAGGCAACATCCACAAATCATAAAAAAAATTAATAAATGAAACTGTAAAAATTGTGGCATCCAATGTACACCACTTGTTAAGACCTAAAAGGGTATTTTTAAATTGCTTCATGATTGAAAAAATGCTGCATAATTAATCAGAAACACATCAAGCTAAGACTACTAGTAAAGTCAGAGCGCAATTGCCTCTGTTATTAGGAAATCACCATATTTTCAGGAGTTTGTTCAGTTCTTAGGTACTCAGCCAAAATACACCCCCCGGGCTCACAAGATGAAAAATGGTGACATACCAAGAATTAAAGAAATGAAGAAAACAGAATACACAGACATTATGGACATAGTTTTTATCTTTGAGTGTTAGTTTAAATTGCAATGAGCCCTTAGGCAAGAGAATTACAGAGGACAGCAATGACTAACTCTTTGGTCCTAAGCAATGGAAGGTATATATGAATCAACAATACCAGTCCTAAACCATAGTTTTTGTAGATAAAATAGAATCATAGAATCAATTTTCCTCCAGGTTCACAAAGGACTCAATAAGGAGCTTTCTCACACAGTACTGCTGTCATTGCAGTGAAATACTTAGACCAATACTCTCTAATTTAATGGTTAAGATGGCTAATATTTTTTCTGTAGTATGTTACCCTGTGTTCTCCTTAAATGGGAAACTTGAAGGAAGGAAATTTTTCAGCTAGGATTGTGGGTTTTTTTCCAGTATTTATATGTTCAAATGAGCAAGCAACAAATGGAGGTCCCCTAGGATACATTCGGCACTATTCAAAGTATGTGTGAACAACATACATACATAGTTTTCTAGCGACGCTTTCACTACACAAATTCTACACCTTACCATTAATTAGCTGAACTGAAGAAGAGCTAGACATAAAACTGCCATTTCCGGCCCATTGCTGAGGTGACTGTCTCGAGAGGGGACGCCTGCAGCGCCTGCTGGGGGGGAGACTCGGCGTCCAGCAGCTTCAACTCGGAGCAGCAACAGGCACTGGAGAAGCCTCAAGTCCTCGACAGGGCTTGCCCGGTAGCCAGCAGATCAGCGGACGTGAGCAGCTGATTCAGAGGGGGCGGCGCCACGAGGAGCGGCGGCAGACTCAGTGCGGGCATCATCTGCCGTTTCCGGCCCATTGCTGAGGCGACTGTCTCGAGAGGGGATGCCTGCAGCGCCTGATCGGGGGGAGGCTCGGCGTTCAGGAGGAGCGGCACCAGCCCAGAGTGGGTAAAAACCTGCCCCAGGGAACACGGGTGACCAAGGCGGGTTCGAGGCAGTTTGCGCGGCAGTTCGAGCGGGATGGTGAGCACTCGCCGTATGACCAGGGTCCAGCCTGGGAGCTCTGCTCTGGCTGCCCTAGCAGTGGCCACTGTAGGCACCCAGACAGAGCCGATGAGAAGGGAGGACGCAGCGCAGAGCTTGGGGTGGAGAGAGCGCCTGCACTGCTGTCCTGAGAGGAGTGTGCGCAAGGGGCAGGGCTGCACTCTGTGCTCTGTGGTGGAGGTCCTCCTGCAGCAGGTGACTGAGCTGCGGGACGCTGTTACTAGGCTGAAAGGTGTCAGGGAAGCTGGGAGGAAGCAGCACTGCTTGCTCCAGCACCAGACTGTGCAGCGGCCTCAAGTGTTTGCTGTCGCTCCTGCGGGAAAGGAGGGCGTTAACCCAGGAAGCTGGGAAACAGTAACTGAAAAAAAACCAACAAAAAAAGGAGGAAGAGGACAATTAAAAGCAAGGGGCTTCCTCCTAAATATGTTGTCCCCACCCAGAACCGCTTTGTCTGGGGACAGGTGAGCAGTCAACAGAGAGTTTGTGGGTCAGGGTTAAAGGGAGAACAGCAATGGGAGACGTTATTGTGGGGATCTGTTACAGACTGCCTGACCAAGAGGGCTCGGTGGATGAAGAGGTCTATAGACAGATAGGAACAGTCTGATGCTCACAGGCTCTTGCTCTCATGAGGGACTTCAACCACCCTGATATCTGTTGGAGGGATGGTACAGCCTGGCACAAGCAATCCAGGAAGTTCCTCGATTGTGTGGAAGACAGCTTCCTTCTGCAAGTAATAGAGGAGCTGACAAGGAGAGGTGCCATGCTTGACCTCATCCTCACCAACAGGGAAGGGCTGGTTGGAAATGTGACACTCCAGGGCAGCCTTGATTGCAACAATCATGAGATTGTCAAATTCGAGATCCTCAGGACAGTGAGAAGAGCGTCCAGCAAGCTCGCTGCCCTGGACTTCAAGAGAGCAGACTTTGGCCTCTTCAGGAGCCTGCTCAGTAAGATTCCATGGGATACAGCCCTAGAGGGCAGGAGGGCCCAAGACTCTTGGTTGATATTCAAGGATCACCTGCTACAAGCTCAGGAGTGATACATCCCTACTAGAAGGAAGTGCTGCAGGAGGGCCAGGAGACCTCCTTCGATGGATAAGGAGCTGCTGAAGAAAATTTGAAGGCGAAAAGAGGCTTCTAAAAGGTGGAAGCAAGGACAGGCGGCCTGGGAAGAATACAGAGATGTTGTCTAGGAAGCTAGGGACCAGGTTAGGAGAGCTAAAGCCCAGTTAGAATTAAACATGGCTAGGGATGTTAAGGATAACAGGAAGGGATTCTATAGGTACATTGCAAATAAAAGACAGGCTAGGGACAATGTGGGCCCTCACCAGAAGCTATCAGAAGAGCTAGCAACCCTGGATTTGGAGAAGGCTGAGGTTCTTAACGACTTCTTTGCCTCAGTCTTCTCCGGCAAATGCTCTGACCACACCACCCAAGTCTTGGAAGGCAGACGCAGGGACAGTGAGAATGAAGACCCCGGGCCCACTGTAGGAGAGGATCTGAGTCGAGACCATCTTAGTAACCTGAACATATAGAAGTCCATGGGACCTGATGAAATTCATCACAGCCTTCCAGTATCTGAAGAGGGGCTATAGGGATGCTGGGGAGGGACTCTTCATGAGGGACTGTAGTGATAGGACAAGGGGTAATGGATTCAAAATTAAACAGGGGAAGTTTAGATTGGGTATGAGGAAGAAATTCTTTACTGTGCGGATGGTGAGGCACTGGAATGTGTTGCCCAGGGAAGCTGTGAATGCTCTGTTGCTGGCGGTGTTCAAGGCCAGGTTATACAGAGCCTTGGTGGCTTGGTTTAGTGTGACGTGTCCCTGCCCATGGCAGGGGGGTTGGAACTAGATGATCTTAATGTCCTTTCCAACCCTAACTATTCTATGATTCTATGACAATTCTGGTTTTGCATATTTAAGTCTTTGAATAAAGCCCGTGTCTTGCTGAAAGTCCTTTTTTATTGCAAATTGAATATATCAGCTCAGTCATCACTTTAATTTGTTTTAAAAGATTTATTAGAATTTGCTGGTTTTTCTCTTGCTTGATTTTCATGTATTTTCCTGATAAAATTAGAATCATTGGAGCTTCCACTAGAGAACAACTTCATCAATGTAACAGTAGGAACATGGTTTTAATAAAACACTTTGGGAAAGTTTCTTAACAAAACATTTTTGAACTTTTTAGGAGGCATGTAGAATTCATGGGGATAGAGAAATGGAAAGTAAAATGCTACCAACTCTGTGGAGCTGATCTTTAGTATTTTATATTTACTAGAGTACTGTTCTGAATTTGTCAGCTCTCCCCTCTGTTTTTTACGCATATACAGGCACTCATGCAAAATCTGTATATTAACAACTTCTCTTGGCAGTATTTGAGACAGTATTTAAATACTGACTGTAAGCCTGAAACATTCAGATACTTAGAATAAGCTTGTAATTTATTATTCACAGTGTTGTTAAAAGGCAGAAGGTGAATTTGAAACAACCTTTACCAAGTCTTTCTTGGGAGACTGGGAAGCCCTTTTCAGCTGCTGTGACACAAAGCTGAGCACAAACGGCTGGTCACAGCATGCAGGTGGTTCCATGCAGGTCTGTCATGGGGGCCTGGAGGACATAGCCGTGGGTGCCACCAAGCTGAGGGCTAAGCACATGCCAGAGTGATATTTGGCTCCTACTACTGCCACTGCTTTTTGTATGGACCCTCCATTCCAGCTTGTTTATGGGTCATTGCAATGTGTCTTCCCTAGAGTGCAGCTCTCATAGCCCAGCACAGCGAAGAATTAGAAAAGTCAGCACAGGGAACATCAGTAACAGCTGTCAATCAAGCCTGAAGGACAATAGAGACATACTCCGTTCTGTTGATGAACCCTAAGGGTTTGCATCTGGGACAATAATTAGCAAACAGGGTTCCGTTTATTAGTGAATTTTGGGAATCTCATAGACTGAAAATCATCCTCCCATAGGCTGTCAAACTACATAACATGTAGCCAATATACCTTTATCATAGCCCTCAATCCCCTCCACTGTGTCCGTCTTCATTAGGTGACAGGCCTTCACTGACTGCAGGTTATCAGCAGTGGCCGGCCCCAGCCATCTGACAGTGAAGGAACTTCAAATGAGGGTGCTGGTGTTGCAGTTCTACAGTAAGATCTGTTTGTTCCTTCCCTTGATACTCTTCATTATCCTGAAGCCCTAAAGGCATTTTCCCCATCCTTGCAGTTATCTGCCATCTCTGCAGACACTGAATCTTCTTCCTGAACCCTGGAGCCTTATTGTACCAAATAAGGCTGATACAAGAAAAGCTCTTCAAAATAAAGGGATACAGTCATCTTTTGCTTTTACTGCTCTTTTCCAGTGCCACCACAAACAAACTAGCTGGTGGTGGGGTTGCTACCACTGCTTTAACCATGGTTGCTAATAACAAAAAAAGCCACAATATGGAATGAAGAGATTCACGCTATGGATCGCAAGGCAATGACAAACACATCAGGATAATTTACTGAAAAGCCCAGAGCTCAGGAAGTGCAGTTCCAAATCTACACCTATCCTACCATAGCAATGCATATGGCAGGAGAGGCAGAAGTACAGCATAGACATAAATACAAAGCAGAGTACTTAAAAGGGAGAAGTTTCTGCAAAGCAGGAGCAATAATTCATAGTGTACATGTTGGCTTCATGGCCACAACTGCAGTGTCAGGTAGAGCATATTCCAGCTCAAAACAAACTCATGTCCCCTGCCTTCCTGCAAGTCAGACCCCATCCTGACAATAAATAGTCCTTCAATATATTTTTCATTGGAAGGCTGCGTGGAGACCTCATAGCAGCCTTCCAGTATCTGAAGGGGGCTTATAAGGATGCTGGTGAGGGACTCTTCATTAGGGACTGCAGTGATAGGACAACAGGTAATGGGTTCAAACTTAAACAGCGGAAGTTTAGACTGGATATAAGGAGGAAGTTCTTTACTGTGATGGTGGTGAGGCACTGGAATGGGTTGCCCAAGGAAGTTGTGCATGCTCCGTCCCTGGTGGTGTTGAAGGCCAGGTTGTGCAGAGCCTTGGGTGACATGGTTTAGTGTGAGGTGTCTCTGCCCGTGGCAGGGGGGTTGGAACTAGATGATCTTAAGGTCCTTTCCAACCCTAGCTACTCTATGACTCTAGGACTCTATTTCTGGGCCTTATATTTACAGGTACAAGAATGCTTTCAAATATAATTTTCAAAAATCTAAATCGAAACCAGCTAACTATGTGCATAAAGGTATTGTAATAATAATAAAAATCAAAGCTTAAAATCTTATTTCATGAAGCTTGAAATAAAATATACCCTATTTATATATGTTACAAAGCATTACACTTTCCTTTGGTGTCCAACTATAATACAATATAACTTCATGCACTCTCTAGGTATTAAGGAAAATATAATATGTACCTGCATAGGAATTCCACTTTGATTTAGAAAATTTTCTGCCTCCCACAAATTGTGCTATGCCAGTAGAAACATTTAAAAATAAAATATCCTATTAGCCAGTTAAAATTACTTAAAATGAACATTTGGCATATGCTGTATGATAGACATATGAAAACACTAAGAGTGAGCCACATCCAACATGGAAACAAAGCACTATTACCAAAATACAAACGCTGTCAGCTCTGCATTCCACAGCTTCCCCATGATGATCCAGACTAAATTAATGTACAGTGAGACAGCAAAGGAAACTGAATGCTAAGAAATACAAAGTGATGTATAAAGGAAATGAAAGTCTGAACTACCCAGATTCCCTTATGAGTTTCAACATTAACTGTAGCAACTCAGGAAAATGACGGGCATCATTTTCAGTAGCTAAGAGCAGACCTCTCTTTGACATGAAGTTTCAGCTGAAATAGCAAACAAAACATCAGGACACATAAGTAGGATGAGGAATAATCTAGAAAAGATTATAATGTCGTTATTTAAAGTCACAATTCACTCTTGCCATTTGAAACCTGGTACTCAGTACCTACCATCATCTCAGATAACATCTTACTGGACTAAATGGCTTTCAGAAAGTAGCAGCAAGAATCATTATTGACATGCAAAAATTTTCTGGGAAAGTAAAATTGTTTATCTTAGAGAGGAGGCAAATGCAAGAAGGTATCATTAAAATATACAGATTTGCTAACAACACAAAGATAATGGAATCCTGTTCTCCAGCCTTCTGATGTGAGAATTCAGGGGCAGCATGTGAAACCAAAAGGTCACAAGCCAGGAAAATTATTTCTTTTGATTCAAGACTTAATTAGACAGTTGAAATCCTTACCATAATGATACTGCTGAGACTGTGAATTTAGTCAGATGCTAAGAACTGTGTATTTATTTTTTTTACAGATAAGGGGGGCAGCCAACATTGCAATATTAATTTAGAAAAAAGGAATTCAGATATTAGAATTAACTAAATTCTACCCAGCTAGGACCAGATATTTCCTGGTATGCAAGTTATTTTATCTTGCTTGAAAGGAATTTAGTTGCTTTCCTCATGTCAACTTAGACAGAAGACACAGCCAGAAAACAAACACTTGGATGGGCTCAAGCTCAAATCAATGCTCTCTGCCAACACCTACATGTAAAGAGGTCATCAAATCTATTTATTATTTGGAAGCTTTTGGTTATATTTCAGATTCAATGTTCAGTGCTGTTACTTTCTGAAGAAGTCTGGGTGCATCAGAAATATATATCTACTCATCTCTGTCTACCCAGAGGTGAGATAAATAATCCTCACGGGGAGAATTAATGCAGCGGCAGCAGTAGCTGTAGGAGAGTCCAAAACCTCCACAGAGCAACACTGAGAGCCTAACTCTCAAAATTTAAACTCCCAAATTTAAACTAGGGGTCCTGAGGATCAAAAAGCCAGACAGGCACAGAAAGCAACCACCACCACAAAGGATGAGATGAACAGGGTAATAGGAGCAGTCATTGGGACCACAGAATTTTAAAAGAGAACTGAAAGGTACTAATTTCTGTAGTAGGATTCTGTCAATTTTAAATAGTCTGCAAGTACTTACTATTTTAAAATACCTTCCTAACTACAAATAAAGCGAGAAACCATATGAATCCTGTCATGGGTTCAGCAGTAGCAGACATTTTTTTCTCCTTCTTGGTAGCTGATGCAGTGCTGTGTTTTTGATTTTGGGCCTGGGAACAGTGCTGATAACACCAGTGTTTTCAGTTACTGCCTGGTAATGTTTTGGTCTGACTAAGGACTTTCTGAGTCTCATGCTCTGCCAGGGAGGAGGGGAAGCCAGGAGGAAGCAGAGACAGGACACCTGACCCAAACTGACCAAAGAGGTATTCCATGCCATAGCACGTCATGCCCAGGATGTAAAACAGAGAGCAGAGACCTGGAAGGGTGGGGGTGCACTGCGTGGTCGGGCTGGGTATAGGTGGTGAGCGATTGTATTCTTTTCCCTTGTATTTCTCTTGTCATTATTATTATTGGTGGTAGCAGTAGTGATTTGTGTTATACTTTAGTTACTGGACTGTTCTTATCTCAACCTGTGGGAGCTGCATGCTTTCGATTCTCCTCCCCATCCCCCCGGGACTGGGGGAAGAAAGAGGGGGGAGTGAGTGAGCAAAGCTGCGTGAGGGGCTTAAACCACGACAAATCCATATGAGTAATATATAGTATCTGATGTAGATGCTCATCATTTGGTGGCAAGGGAAAAAATATGAACACACCTCCTGTCCCCCGTCCCCCTGTCCCCTCCCAAAAATATTTTCTCTCTTCTTGGTTGTATCAATGTGAATAATTGCTTAATGTTGGAAATAAGGACTGAGATTTCTCTCCTCAGTTATTAATGCGGTAGCTGCAACGTTTCAAGTGAACAGCCTTAACTTCCAATTTACATTGAAATATGTCCTTTTTTTTTTAACCAGCTCATGATACTGCATATTTTTCACTCAGTTTCTGGCTGAATATGCAAATTGGCAAGTTGTTTTGTTTTGAGCTTGCTTGGTGGACGAAAAGACAAGTATTCTACCAGCACTGTCAAATTCAAATGTGCAGTCTGGAGTTTCACCAGATGGCAATGAATTTCATGTTTTATTTTACAGAGCTCTCAAATAGTTTATTAAGCAATCTACAAAAGGTAAAGTGATATAGTTGCAACTGACCTAAATAGTGAAGACAATACTGCCAGTGTTGATAAATTCCTCAGACAATAATATAGTATGTAAAGGTTCGCATTTCAGTAATGATGTGCATTTCCAATGCAATGTACAATGTGATCGAGACACAATAAATAATCCATAGCTGCTTTTTCTATTTGTGTACTGCACAGAGTAATTGCTGGAATAGCAGTTAAAGTGTGAACAGATTTTATTTTAATTTAGCTTACTGTACAAGATTACTATATCCTGCCAAAACTGTAGTTTCTCTATTCCCTTTATTTTCAGTTGTAAAGGGTAAGACAGTAGCAGCTCTGGAGACGGCAAGCACATAGATCAAAGTTTCTGGACTCCCATGTAAAGCCCACCAAAATCTGATTAGCAATGTATAGCTAGGATTTGGGAGACAGAGAAATTCTTACATTTCAGAGGTGAAATAACTGATAGAAAGCTTGTCTTTATTTTACACATTCAGGATTTTTCTAGGCACATGTCCTGCCCACTAGATCAGCACTGTACAATGGTAATAATTCAGAAGTGTATCTAAACTGGTATTAAAATAAATAAATAAATAAATAAATGTGGAAAGAAGACAGTTTTCCTATTAAGGAAATGCTTCTATGAAGCATTCGTTTTCTAAACACAGAAGTACCTATTCATCCCAGACTATAAAACACATTTCCATATGTGGGACCTCTATTGCAGCAACAGTTTATTCCTAATGCTCTCAACCTTCCTAATTCTCTCTCATTCAACAACTCATTGCCAATGATTTTTGAGAAAAAATAAACCCTTATGAAACTATCTCACACACCAGTTTTCAAAAGTGGGGGATTTGATATTAATCTTTGTTAATAAGAACTTTCTATTATTCTAAATTAAGACTTATTCCAGCTAATCTAAAAGAAGGTGAAATCAAAGTAGCTTGAGTTGACTGGGGAGTTGCTGCAGTCTCACCTTAGCAGATCACTAACCCATCTTTTGCATCTCTCCAGGGGAACATTTCCTTTAATACAGACATTAACGCCACCTTGGCAGCATCCTCCTGCCTTGATCATGTTAGTACAGTGACAGTAACACAGCTAAGGAGTATTTCATACTAGTACAGCTTTGCTATTCTAGCTGCCAAGAAAGCTACTTTGAGGGCACACTGACCATTTAGAAGTTATTAATAGAATGAGCAACTTCCATAATAACTAATTAGTATCTGTTGCAGAGCTGTGTTCCTATTTTAAGCTGCCAAATGCTGATTTCCATTTTTGTGCAATTACATACCTACTTATGTGTTACATAAAATTAAATCAATAGCTTTACGATTTAAACACTATGTTGCCACTGCATCATGAATACAAGAGCTGGGATTTACAAAATACAGCACAGCTTGAAGCTGGGAGCTCAGAGTAATGGCGCAAAATAGCTTTGTAGTTATACCTCACGACTGATACGCTCCACAAGCAGACAGGTATATTTGTTTTGAGATTTTTAAAAAGTCATCTATCTGTCTCAGCAGCTTTTACATAGCATTTTTCCCCAGATGCCTGTCTCTTTTCTACCACTCTTTCTCAGGCATGTCAATACATACCTATCATTCTTATCTCATTACTTTTGGTATGCTGCTCTTATATAAACCTTCATTTGATTATATCACTGATTCAACCACATTATTTTTTGCATAGTTCCTTATTTTATTCTGACAAATTAAGCTGTATCTCATAAGTGTAATTTTTAGAAATCAATATTCTCCTTGTTTACAGATAAAAACCTCAGAATTGGCTTGGTTCTCTCAACACTGTATTTCTAATACATATTTCTAATAAACTGCATTCCCAGCTTTCCTGAAACACATTACCAGTGCTGCCATTTGAATGTGTAAGATGTTAATCCAAATGCGTACATCTCAGCCTCCTCAGAAATAAGTTGGACACTTCTGCAGGCATCTGTAAAACTCATCAGTAGAGCTCACAAAATGTACATGAGTGTTAGACTACACTTCGAAAGGTGTGTGACTTGACTTTTACTGGGAAGACTGAGTTCAAAAAAGTCCTGGGTGACAAATAATAACTCCTGGGTCAGCTTTCTATATAATGTAATCCAGATTGGTGTGAAATCCCACCCCACTCAGCTCTAGGAAAGTTGTGTCTCCAAGAGCACAATCTTAATTTCTGAGTTCTTTCTGTACAAATAATTATGCATCTGCATCAAAATCCTACAGGCACGCTACCTTTTGTGCACCCTTCTACATGTTAAGTTAAGCACATATTTCCAGGAAACGTAATTTATATGATATAAACCTTCTATGAGATAGGCAAATCTGAAGATGAAAGAGCAAATGCAATTTCCATTCCTTTTTAAATATTACCAAAACTCAAAGCAAAAATCCTGCAAGAACTCCAACAATAGAAAATAATGTGACTCTGGATGTTTTAACTATTCTGAGAAAACTGAACCAGTGGAGGAAGTGGTGTACCAGAAGGAGGCACTAAATTCAGAGAATAAAAAATGCAAAGCCACTGTAATCTCTAGTCCTGAGCAAGTACTGTATTTCCAAGTTTGGTGCTCAAAGTACAAATTCCTCACAATTGAGAAAAAAAAAAAAAAAGGTTAACAATCAAACTAAAATAGAACTGAATAGGGAAAAGTACCCTAATCTTTGCATTTGGAAAATGTTACCTTGGAATTGCTAGCAATGGTTCAGTCCCTGATCTCATTCCCATTTCTTGGTGTCGCACTTTTGCCCCTGATCAGCAATAGGAACAAGAGCAAGATCCACAAAAATTAACAGCTGGAAGTTTTACTGTAGATTAAATAAACTGAACGCTAACACATAAGAAGGAATTAGCAATAAAAAAAAGCCCACACTCTGTTGGTAAGCAGATTTGATGAACTGCAGAGCTGAGCTGCAGAAAAGCTACCAGGGCATGGTGGTGGGAACAGAAGGGAGGTTTCACCATCCCTGCTCTTAGGGCTGAATTACCATTTCCATCCCAGCTGTTACTTTGCGTACACTCTGGTTATAAGAATTAAAGGAGTATGGCAGTGCTTCAGATAAACTTTCTGGGAAAATTAAAGGCTCCTTTCATCAATATTTATTTATTTCTCATATTTTAGCTGGGACTTAGTTCTGCTAATTTTGCTATATATCCTTACAGGCCTTGATTAAAGCACTGTGTGCTACATGTACAGATGCCAAAAAAAGAAGAAAATCCTTTTCAATCCTCAAATGACAAAAACCAGTGGTGCAGGACAGCACTAAACTCTATGAGGGTTTTTTTCTTTTTTTTTTTTTTTTTTGCCTCTAGTTTCTCAAAGGGGATCCAAAATGCAAACATGAATTTGAAAAATAATCCTGAAACTCAGGCACCACCCTCTAACACAAACAGACACAAAGATGACTTTACCACCAAAGATTTTGTTTTGTTTTGCTCTTTGGGTTTTGGGGTTTTTTTGCTATTATTGCCCTCCCAAATTTAAGCTATTCTATCAACAAAATGCCGGCTTGTCCTGGCTTCAGCAGTAGCAGTCATTTTTCTCTTTCATAGTAGCTGGTGTAGCTCTGTGTTTTCGACTTTCGGCCTGGGAACAGCGCTGATGACATCAATGTTTATAGTTATGGCTTAGAATGTTTGGTTTGACCAAGGACTTTCTGAGTCTCGTGCTCTGCCAGGGAGGAGGGGAAGCCAGGAGGAAGCAGAGACAGGACACCTGGCCCAAACTGACCAAAGAGGTATTCCATACCACAGTACGTCATGCCCAGGATGTAAAAACGAGGGGCAGGAACCCGGAAGAGTTCAGTTCACGGCTCGGTCGTCAGGTGGTGAGCGATTGTATCCTCTTCCCTTGTATTTCCCTGGTCATTATTATTGTTGGTGGTAGCAATAGTGATTTGTGTTGTACCTTAGTTATTGGACTGTTCTTATCTCAACCTGTGGGAGTTACATTCTTTTGATTCTTCTCCCCATTTCCCTCCCACCTTGGAGTGGGGGGAAGAAAGAGGGGGGAGTGAGTGAGCAGACTGCATGATTTACAGCTTAAACCACAACACAGCTGTAAACACTAAATCTATTGCATGAGTGATGGCTCATTCATCGTAGAGATCTTTCAAGAACAGCACGAAACGACCCTTGCAATGTTCGCAAAGTCAGTGTCAGCCTGAATTACAAGTTACATAAATCTAGGTTACACAGGTTATATACTCTAAAAGCTGATCCAACTTGTGCAGTAAATTACTTGGCAAGGTATCTGTTTGCAAATCAGACTGGTTGATTTGACACCTTTTTTGCCCACTCTGCCATTTTCTCCCATGGTTCAACCTTCCCTTTCAGTTTGTGTTTCCCAGAAGCAGCAGTGGCCAGAGGAAATTCATCCTACTTTTCTTCCCAAATCAAAATCTTATGAAAGTTCTCCATGTTTTTTCTTTGGCTGGAGAAAGCATGATGAGAGCTCTGGAGAGGCTAAAAGAAAATATCTAGAATAATGGTGAATGGGTGAAATAAGTAATCAATCAAACACTATATGCAACCATTTCTTCTAAAATACAATCAATTTTCTGGAAGAAAACCCTACACACATTAAACTACAACTTAAATTTCTTCCGATATGTATTTAACTACAAGAAGGCAGGAGTTTTAGCATAGTATTTCAACATTAACTTAGCCTGAATACCCACAATATTGGTATTTTAGTCAGCAATTAACACAGTTTGCACTATGGAGCTTATTTTCTTTCAAAAAATCAATTCCTCTGCTTTGTATATGTTCCAGAAGGAAGAAGAAAAAATAAAATCTATTTATAAAGACTTTTATAGAGCAAAATCATTTTGTTGCTGAATGGCCTTATAGCTGCCCTGCTGTGAGTCAAATCTTAAGAGAAAGATAATGTACTAATGTCCTTACAGTTTCTTTCTTTAAGCCCTATTCTTTACAGACCCTTATTTTACTATGAAAAGAACATTTAATTCAACTACACAGAATCAGTACCTCTAAGTATCCAAGTTTTGTTTTAAGAAAAAATTATATGTACAACTTAAAAATATATAATGTGCAAAATAGGAAAATCTGGAAAGTTAACACGTTCTAAAACACATGCGCTTAATGAAAAAGTACAATCTCTTGGAAACTTCACCTCAAACTCATAGATCTGTAAACCTCAATCACACTGCTCAGGCTTCTCTCCAAACTGAACCATAATGACAAATTACATTCTCTGCCTTGTTTTCACTGCGGTTTTTCTATGGTTTAGTGTTATATAAATGTCAGGTTGTATGTAACATGCCTAGGACATACTAGAATTTTGCAGCAAATTCCTGTTTTCTTTATGAGTTTGTTTTAGACTCTTCCAAAATGAATCTACAGATAGTCTACAAAATAACTTGCCTTTTAGCCTGAGAAGACAGTGATAACAGCTATAGATTTACCTGTTCAGTTATAATCTTGTCGTCACAAACATTGACACAGAGAAGATACTGCATAAGCAGAGAAATGACTGCAGGTGTCCAAGTAGTGCCCATGTCCATCTGATGATGGACAGAGGCCTCAGTTCTTGATTAGCAGTTACAAAGCCTGCAAGATAAGGTTGCTTCCTTTCTGAGCAGACTGTCCAGAGCTTTTGAGTTTCCATGAAGGACTCAGCAGGGACTAAAGACCATCAGCCAACGTTTGCTCCAGAGGCAGCCAAGCACAGTAGAGAGCCAGTGGTAGGACCTGGACACAATCAAGGTTACCTGTGGCAACCACTTTCAACCACTTGCTTTTCAACCAAGAATGGGCAAGAGTAGCTGAAGTAGCTTAGTCAGCTACTCTCTGCTTAGCAGAACAGACATATTCCCCTTGCAGTGTGTTTCTCCTCTTTGTAACAAATCCTCTCTACTCTTCCTTCACCTGAGGAGGTGGAGGTGCAGCGTGCACACCAAAGCCCAGTCCATGCTCAAAGCAGTCATGCTGATATAGCTATCCGGAATTACTCTTTCAGTGAAAACCATCCTTTTACTCGGAATTTTAGTACTTTAGAATTTAATCAGAATTATTTTAAAGAATACAGGAATGAAAATATCTAGTTACATCCCTTCCATCAACCTTCCAATCCTGCTTGCATTTTTACAAAACAACAAACTCTAGCCTCAGTCTACTAGCATAAAGAAGACAGTAATATTTTTAATTCTGAATTGCGAACAATGAAACTGAATTATGCAGCCAGTAAAGAGCATTACTTCTTCAATAGAGGTCAGTAAATTCACCATGTCTCACCTGAAGTTTCAGGTTTTACCTAAACAATATTTGGAATAGGTTTAAGCATAAACGGTAACCTAAATTCATGACTTGAAATAGGTGGTTATCAGATATTTATAAGACCCTGTCATAATTTTGTTTCTTAATCCTCAAGCTACCAAGAAGAGCTTCATTTTTATTCCATGTTGATGTCCTTTATGGTTTGGGACAAATATTAAGTGCATTCAGACAACAGGGACAATGTTCATAGGCATTAAAGCAACACAGAGTACACTACCACTGCCTTGTCATGTTCCTTAAATGTTTTGCTCACCTTTTTCTTAAGACACTGCCCAGTCTGAGCATCTGAGCTAAAGCTACCTGTCAGCCTCCACCTCCCTGCACACCAGAAAGGCTTGTAGTATCTATTACAGGTTTTCTTCAGGAGAAGGGGAAGACTAGTTGAGACTGTGACAGACCGTATTCTACAAAGACCAGAACACTTTTTCCAAGGTTCATATGACTTGGACAGATTTAAACCAACCAAAAATCCTGTGTACTAGCTATTTATGTTTTTCCTTTTGGCCTCAAAGCAGACCATCCAACAGTTGGCATTTCTTGTCTCTCAGGGACCAAGTTACTCCTGGCTTGCTTTTACCTGCATCAAGTCTTCTGCACCCCCTCTGCCATGTGGGCCAGTATCTTTTGCTCAACTTAATTTTGGCAAAAAACCTCTGTACAAGAAAACCCATGACCTTTTTATGACTATAAGCCAGACCACTTACCAAAAACATGTTCCATGTAGTTAGGTTGTTGGTTTTGCCTTTCCTTTATTTCTGTCTGATACAGTGGTCTTTATGAGTGAACTTTACAGCAAATAATCCATCAAAAGCAACACACAGGGCATGCATATCTTTTGGTCTAAAAAATACACATTCTCATGTTCTGCACTGCTATCTGCATTGCAGGTGGCAAAGTCAGAAAGAAAGCTGTTGAAATATTAATCATCTTGGGCACAGATGGAAAGGCTTTGGATCATGGGAAAAGGAGAGGGAATAGGAGGGAGAGGAAGGAAGTAAATCAGGCACATGCTTTTACCTCAATATGTCAGAGCAGGTATGGAGTGAGAAATAACCTGCACATTCCTGCAGAAGTTAATATGGCTCCTCTCTTGGATGCTGTAATGACAGCCTCTTCACGAAGCACTTCCCAATCAGTAAATAAAACGCAAAAATTTTAGCTACACAGCATGTAGGTAGTTTTTAAAAGAAGTTCCAAATTAATTAACACATCATTTTTTGGTCAAGTGCACGGTTGCATTTGGTTCAATGAAAAAAATAACAACTCTATTTTCCACCCTATGATCATTTTGTAATCTTTAATAAGCAACTACAATTTAAAAGCACCTAGATCAGCAAGTTTACAATGATGGGCTGTATCTGCATCACAGAGATAGCACACCTTCACTAAGGCAGAATAAGGGTGATTGCCCATCAATCCACAGCACATTTGTAAGAAGGAAATAGAGCATGCAACTAATCCTCCAGAGTGCTGGTATTTTATTTGAGGAGATTTACTCCATGCTCTGTTTCGCCCATCCAAATAGGCAGTTACTTTAATTCAAGAGATTTGTGTCCAACAGTTTTTCTTGCTTTTAAGATTTAGTATCTTTAATTTGGAAAAAGATTTTTCTATTTTCTGTATGTCATATGTGAAATCAGGACAGCTGAAATGCAAGTTTATTCTACAAGGTGGCACCTGCCAGTAGGTTTTGGGGGTTAAACAAAACAGTGCATTTAGTACCCTCAGATTCTTCTGAAAGCAGTCAGAGAATTCACAACAGCCCAGAACAGATCTGTCTTCTTGTTGCTAACAAACTATATTTTGTTGTCTAAAAGAAACAAAATGAGAGCTCAGCATTGTGAGTCAACTGCGTGTAATATTAACATCATGTCTGTTATGGGCCTGAGGCAAGACCCATTAAAATCAGTGGAAGATATTCCATCTACTTCAATAGGCTTTATATTAGAGTCTACCTCAGCAATTTACAAGGTAAAATCTGGCCCTCACTGAAGGAAAATGTTAAAGCCCTCATTGACTTTTTTATAGGAAAATAGGATTATTCTTACTGCAGTTAATGGGCAAACAAAATACTCAAGTTGCCTGCTACCTGTGTACTGAAGAGCAGGTCGGGTTAATGATACATTTGATCCATTAGTTTCCTTGTGTGATGTTTTATATTAAGGCACATAGATCAATAGAAAAATAAGAAAACTAGGATAATTTCTGAGTACAATGTAAAAGTATCAGTTTTATCCTTAAAGTAACAAATACATTCCCTAAGCTTCCTCCTCCGTGTTTTTGAAGATATAAAACCAGTATTACCTTTAATGCTTTGCATTAACTTAGATTTGGGGTGGGTTTTCTTCTTGCTGTTATTTTAGCAATTTCATCAAATGGTGGACCGTATCCAGGAGATCACACCTGATTATGTACAGCTACTGCTACACAGGCTTTATTTGCTCTTCAGCTTATTTCACTGAACAAGATCAGAGTTCTTTCTTTGTTAGGATTTTTTAGGGACATGCTACAAGCAGCTAGATCAAGGCAACTTCAACCTGAGAATTAAATCCCAGTCACTGTCAGAGATGAAATATGTTATTATGCTAGTATTGCGCATGAGTATTTATAACTGATTTAAATGATGCCTTGTACAGACTACTTGAAGCATATTTCAATCTCTATTTATAGCGTGTGATCAGATGTCTAGCACAATCCTTCCTATACAGACTTCCACATCTTTTCTGGTGCCTCTATGGCTATTTGTGGAATATAAACAGCAGCCAAAATACTTTGCATCAGTAAAGCTACTGCCAAAGGGTATTTATTTTCTATTCAGTAAACAGTGCGTAAATATCTATGCAAAGCTCTCTTCTTTAGAGACCATTTCCCACTCTTAACACATAGTCTAAAGTGCAGCATGTATCATCTAACACTTGAGAAAGCAAACAGATCCATTTAGGCCAAAGCCAAATTTTCTCAACATGAGAGTCCTTTCAGCCAGCAGCTCTTGGCTCTTTCAAGATATGAACTATGCTATTTAGTTTATTTGGCCTAATGAGATAATTAAATACATCTAGAAAATTAAAGGTCTAAGCCCTGAGACTAGCCCGTCTGATCTTCTGTCTTCCTTTAAGACTGGCGTAAAAGAATTTTAGCTGCTGAGCAATTGCTCTCTGTTCCTTCAACCCTACATAACCCAAGTATCAGACAAATGACATGCTGACACAAGTCTAACAGTGATTTCTATTCATCACGTATATTCAAAAAGCCTTTAAGTGTTCTTAATCAATGGCTCTCTTTTCTTCTCAGCACTGATGCTTGCTTCTGAATCCTCCCTTTGTCAAAGGGGCCTGGCTCGGCTCAGGTGGGCAGCAGGACTAGCAGCCAGTGGGATAGGACAGGCATGGACTAACACATGGGTCATGGTGGCTGAACCATTAGCTGTAGTGATGAGCTACCCCACTGTCCAGGTTCAAAGGAATCAGGCCACTTACAAGCTCTGATTTATTGTGGAGAGTCTTGGCATTAATATTGTCTATTTAAATCAGTGAAGTAGAATTTTCCAGCTTCCTTGTTTGGTGGTGGTGAATGTTAAACAGTGATACGCAGCTTCCTGAGGAGAACTGATGGCTCCAAATCTTAATTTTAGCGTCCTTTATTTTATGAAAGAATATAAAATTGTAAAGAAGTACCGACTATACATGAATATACATCACTTTACATCAGCCTGCATTAATATTCCTTGATACGTTCCTGTTCAATGATATTTTTTTTACTCAAAAGATGGCTGCAATAGTCACAGAATCACCTAAAAAGATCCTAATACATTCAAAAGAGGAAGATCACAAACCTTCTGCTTATGCCTTGTTCTTGCTTTGAGCAGCAGAAGCTCCTCTGCCTTCCTGCCCCAGGAATTCGCCAGGTTTATGGCTACAGCTTGTCAAAGTCAAATAGCAGACAACAGAGCAACCTTCACAAAAGAATAGCAACATGACATTTCAAATAATGAGGCAGCCTGACCAACACTGACTTTCTGCCTCAGCTTTTACTACTCAGTTGCTAGAAATGAAGATGGGGAACATCCTTGGAGTCACTTCTACCATTAACTGCATGTGCGTGACTTGGGCTTTCTCAAACACTAAACTAAAATGCTACTATACTAAACTAAAAAGCAGTAGCTCCTACTGAAGACTCATGCTAACCTCATCAAAGACATTTTTTGACCTCACCTGAATACATATGTTCTGCACTTCCATTGCACTTTACAATATTTTAAATGGCAAAATACATTATTAAAAATTTAAAAAAACAAAGCCTAACTTCCTTTATAATCTGAGATTCTGTTTTCATACAGTAGAAACAGATGTGCAAATGTTTGTTTACGCAGTTCTTGATAGTAAGCATTTGCCAGCAGATGCATGAAATTAATTTCTGCCCTAGTATTAAAAATCATTTCCTTAATTTAAATGTCTCTGATAAAGAAAGAGTATCATAAAGTGGTTTAGCTGATGAAGCAGCACAAATAGAAACAATAGTTGCTATTTTAGAATTGCTATTTCTATTTGCTTAGATTGCACAGTGTGTCTTTCAGGAAAACAAATAATTATTTGCAAAGTCTTTCATCCAAACATTTTCCTTTTGAATGTGTTTTCAAAAGCAACATAGGAGAACATTCATTTTTAACTGGAAAACTAGTTTTAGTATCAGGCTGAGATTTCTGTACGTTTCACACAATCAAAAGAAAACATAGGATTTCATACTTCTGCCCCCCCTTCCCATTTATCAATTTATAAGGAGTACTGTGCAATTGAAGAAAAACATTGCGATATTACTGGTGCATTTTTATTTTGGTCTTAAGTGTGTGTTCACAAGAAGCATTTGTGGCAGACAGAGATCAAGTAAGGAAAGGGGCTTGTTACAGAAGCAACCCTCCTCTTAGACTCCTTGTTGGTTTGTGGAGTTTTCACATTTACAGAAGGCTTTCAGAGAATTTCTGATGTATCCAGCCATGCAGACACATGTGGAAAGGAAGACACCACAATTCAGACCCTGCCTATACTTCAGGGATTCCCAGTACTTGAACTGACAGCTTCTGTGTTTCTTAATAAAAGTCTAACTGCTAGCATGGTTTTACCTACTACAAATACATTGTTTTAAGCAGAACTGCTTCAACAAGATAAAGTGAAGGAAAAAAAAAGTGGATTTGCATTTTTATACCTAATGCACTCATCCAGTCTATAGATTGGTCCTGAACATGAGCAGGTAGAGCTTGAGCCACCAAGCAGCCACCAGCCCAGTAAAATCCCACAGTAGCTATTCAGAAAGCAGGAAGAGAACACCAGGGGTAAAAATTATTTAATGGCTTAAGCATGGACTAGGATAGGTATCGAAAAATTCTCTGGAATTTCTAGAACAAGGGAAACTAAATTTGGTTCATTATTAAAAATGTGCAATGATTTTGCTACTCTAAATGAATAACTAAATAGTCTGCTTTGTGCAACAACCCTTTAACCCTCAGCAAGGCATTATTTCATAAGTTGCTTGAACAAGAAAGAATTGCAGAACTGGAGCAAACAGCATAATGGCCAAAATGACAGTCAAATCTACACTGTTGAATTTGTCACTTTGTATTTACTTTTGCAAGGCCTACACACCTATATTTAGGCATACGCATCCTATTCCTGTTATCCTGTATTTCTCTTTCACATAAAATTTATAGTTAATTTATCTGCTTAATTTCAGACAAAAACATAACATTAAACCATCAGTCAAAAGAATTTACATCAGTCACCATCTGTGAAAGTGTCAGCTATAAATCTGAAGATTATAACTAATCTGCCACAAAAGTTAATGAAGTTAATGTATAAAGCTGTGTCACTTAGGAACTGTATCTATTGAATCTTCATAATATGCAACCGGTTTAATACAGACTGAGGCTCCTGAGTGTCTCTGTGCTTCACCATGCCCTGTACTGCCTAGAGTGGCATAAAGCTTATCTAGGAGGAAAAAAAAAAAAAAGTATAATTTTACTTTTTCCTGTGTTATGCAGCTCTTCCAAGCCATAATACCTCGTTAGATTCCAGCTTAGTACTAGCACTGCAGGGTTATATAAATACAATAATAAAGGCATAGACACACTTAGCTCCTTTTATGAAAAGATTCTGTGGTGCTTTACAATCATTAATTAAGCTTCAAATCACACCAGTCTACACTTGAAGACTATTTATCTGTGCACTGCTTCTCCTTGCCCAGGCTCTAATGGGACTGTTGCAGGGTCGCTGAGGATACTGTCCCATGGTGGCACAGTGGATAAATACATATTCATTTAAAACTGTCGGCACAGTTTCTTGCTGACAATTTCACTCTTCCAGGTAAATGACCTGGGAGGGCAGCAGTTCTGCAATCCAGACTTCTATTGAGCACATACCACAATATGTCTTAGTAGCAGCAGGGTTCCCTCTTGACTCCAACTTTACAAACACATTTTAAAAATGTCCCCAATTAGTGATCAGATTTACAACTCCTGTGAGTCACAGGGAAGGGGATGAAATAACAACCAACACCATTACGGCCACCCTGCTCAGGTCCACCCTGCGATCTCAGATTGTCTCTTATGGCACTTTGAAGAGAAATGGTGAACTTGTGACCGTGGCCCTTGCCAAAATGGATCCCCTGCAGCTCCCGGAGTCTCAGAGGGCTGGCCACACTCGGCACTCCTCTGACAGACCATCCTAATGGATACAGGAATATAAACACGTAAACATGTCTTGGGGTAGTGGTTTGGGATATTTAATGGGAAATATCAACTTAAATGACCTCTGGGATGTCAATGAAGCATCTGATTAAAAGGCTATGGAGGCACCCTGCTGCCCTGCCTTGGGCTTACAATATATTTTTTGGGTTTTTTGGCATGTCCTGCCCCACCATATCCCTAGATGCCCACACAAGCTGGCTGTATCAGGAGCTGACTCTGATCCTTGTAGTAATGGCTACAGGAAAACCTGATGCGAGGTCTGTTGTAAACACATCAGAAAATTACTTCACTCCTAAATTTTATTTCAGGTGAATCCCTCTGGTGCTTAGCAACAACTTATATTTAAATTCTGTGTTAAAATACAGTGTTAATTAAGCAATTAAGGATGGCAAGGCTTGTTTTATGGCATCATTTACCCATAGTTAGATTGTGCTGTAAGGTTAACTGCATGAGGCATGTTTTATGGCTTTATGAAATGCTGTCTTCCTTTTCTTATTGCTTTTATAACAGATTATAATGAATTCTTCGCTATGTATTTTAATTTATTCTTTTTTGATAACAAAGTGGTCTTGTTATTTGCCTCATTACCATAAGATGCTGTCAGTTATAGTTTAGCTACAGATAGAAGGCATATTTGCACAGTATGTTAAATGAAAGCACACTAGATAAAAAAAACCCCAGCAATCTAGAAAAAACAGCAGCAACATTCATTACAAATTTAGATGTATAAAGGATCTGGCATGCATGAAATAGTGCACTACAACCTACAGCTTGGGAAACGAGCAGAAGTATTGGTAGCAGACACAGGCATTGTTTATGATGTCAGTAGGGTACAGAGGCATTGGGTAAGATATATGGATCAAAATGACAGACTTTAGCCAGAAAACACCAATTTCAGGAATGGTGTGACCAAATCAGTAGTGATATTTCTTATTATGAGCTGTTTTCTATTGAAGAAGCAAACAAAAACTCTTCAATAGAATAAAATGAGTTTAGTGCAAAAGCACAAGAAGACTTGGCTCCTAGTCAATCCCCAATCCAATCTAAACTGTGCAATGAATTTTCCTCAAAATTTGTGATAAGACCAAAGTATTCTTCTGAAAATAAAGTTATATTCTTCTTAATAAAAAGGTGATCCACTTTATCTCATGTGCCTGTACATGTCTATGATGTACATTAAATATGCATAATTCATCAGAATGTATTTGGAGTAGCATGCATGCCTGCAAATATTGCTAATATTTTTAAATTCTCCTGTGATGCATTTTAAGCAAAGCAGAACAAATGCCACCATTATCCATGACACACCATAACACCTAAACTCACTTTCCTCTTCTAAAATCACATAAAGAAAGAACAGACTGTGGGAATGACAATGGGTTAGTTCTGAAAATAAGTGACTGGCACAGCGGTACACAGAGGGCAGGACACATGCAGCTCTCCCACAGGAAATGCAGACTCCCACAGGATATGGGCATGGACTGAAGTGAAGGATGAGAACAAAGGAGTCATCCAAAGAGTTGCCTGCATAATCAAGTTCAAGGTTATCACAGGATTGTTTAATTTTTGCGTTGTAACTCATCCTTAACTGGAATGCGTATTGGGTGCATATACCCCAATGGTCCACATGACCAACAGGGAATCATACTAATGTACCAAATCTTGCAGACTGTTTTAGCTCGAAATAATGCCTGTCTCTAACTCCAGGGAGGATTATCTCAGTCTGTGACTGTGGCTTCCAGGTGTTATCTCAGCAGAAGAAACACTAATAGTAGTATCACTCATAGTGACTTACATCTCCAAGCCTAGTGTGCCATGGGCAGAGCAATCACAAGAGACTAGCAAATGGATTTATTGAATATTAACACAGAGATACAAGGCAGAGGAATAAATGGCTGCAAAGGGCTGTAATGATCAAGAATCTGTAAGAGATAATCAGAAGATTTGTGTCAAGTGTTAATTAGTAACAAGCTATAGGTGAGGATTCCCATCAATCTCAGGAGGCCCAGGGAGCCATTTCCTTCATTTACTGTTCCTACTCTCCTAACTCAGGTACTGCCGGACAGCATCAGTACAAGTGTGCAGAGGCAGATGCACTGGGAAGGCACTCACTCAGAATCAGGTGATGTGGGTGTTCAGCCTTCATTTAGACAGACCTCTTAGTAGACATGTCTATTTGTAATAGCTTACTAAGAAGATTACATGTATACCTATTGCATTCCAGCTCCTCATTATTTTCTTATGAAATACTGCTACAGGAATGGGCTTAGAAGAAGCTTTACTTTGTTTCAGAAAGTGACATTGTCAGTGTCACATTTAAGTAATCAATAACTAATAATCAGTAATTGATATTTAAAGTTAATTGAGCATTCCTCCAGAATTGCTGGTGCATTGTACCATATCAGATGTAAGGTCACTATAAATTTGTTTAGTAAATACCTGTTCAGTGGAAATCACCAAAGGAAAAACATAAAGGAACTGATAAAAATTGAAAAAAAAAAAAACCAAACCAACAACCCAAAAAACTAACCCCCAAAAACCCCAACCAGAAAACAAAACAAAACCTCCCAAAACCCAAGACCATAAATTTTAAGATATTTACACATGAAAAGCCAGTTTTGACTTAAGTAGACTTTTGGACCTATTAAGCAAAATTTTCAGCTTATTCATGTAAACAGTTGTAATAGACTAATATCCAAGAAAAATCTCAAAGATTGTTGAGGGAAAATGGTCAAACAAGTTTTCTTCTGAAGCTGGAGTATCAGTGATCTTGTAACAAATCTTCAAGCATAATATGCATCTATTTGAATCTCACCATAGCAGAATGAGTCTTTCCAACAGACACCTTACTCCACAATGATACACCAGTAATTTCTGGAGACAAATAAAATGTGAACACAGATTTTACATCAAGCTTTTTCCCAATCACAGATCCATCTGCTTCTGCTGCATCTGCCTTCTGTCTGCAAAATATTCACCGGAACCATGGGGAAATCCCCTACTGGAAACTTTAGATCTCTTTCCCTTTCTAGTTCTCCAGCAGATATCCTGCATTTCCCTTTAAATTGTTAAATTTGCAGTAAATGCAATTTCTCAGTTGACACACCTGTGGTTTCAGAGTGACTGTACAAGGTTTGATCCCCTTAGATTTTTTGCACCATATGTAAAAGTGTGTTGACATTGGGTAAATCTTGGCACACCAGGCTTTTGCAAGCTGTAGTGATGTAGGGCAGTAACAGTGAGGCACATACTTTCGTATTTGAGACAGACTGCTGAAAAATATGTCAATTTAGCTTGCATTAACTCCTAAAATACGGCATAAATAAAATTTAGCCATAGTATCTAACGACATACACCAAATATTATATAAATAAAAAGCACAGGAATTGAACACTTCTCAGGAAAGCTGCAATTTCTCCTGTGCTTGTGCTAATCATCTAGTTCTCACCTAAACCAAGGCTCAACCTGATTCCCACTCTGTTCCATATGTATGAGGGAGACAACATATTGTCCTCTTGGGATCAGCAGCCTAAATTCTCTTTTTTAGGCTATTTTTTTTCTAACTGACATGGGTTGTGCTCACATGGTGCAGGCACTGTCATAGCTTGCATGCAAAGCTCACAGGTACTTCTGCAGTAGCAATTTCCAGCAAACTCTACCATGAATCAAGTCACCAGGGAGGTCATGAGTACATTTAGCTCATTGCTCCCTTTTTCTTTAGAAAAATTAAACTTTCTGACACAAAGATGTTAACAGATAGGGAATAAAGAATTATGAGGTACTGAGGCATCTTTTTGGAAGCACACAAAAAAACTTCAGCAGATGTCATTGCTGCTCACACAGCCCCAAGCTCTTTAGCTACTTCTCTTCTGGCATCCGTAGATGCAACCAAAGGATTAGCGATTATTCATCCATCTGACATGTATATACTTTACCTAACCTATACCTAAATTTTTGGTTATCTGACCAAAAGGAAGGCAACTAAATTAAACAGGGTAGTCTCTTAAAAACACTAAAGAGAGGTAAGAGTCATCTCCCCCTCCTTGTGCAGAAGCTTACAGCCATTGGCCATGGACACTGCAAGAAGCCCAGACAAATGTTATCCAGGTGACAGACTACAGATCTTCTTAGGCAAAAGAGGGCAGAATATCACCGCACTCTCCTCGCCTTTGCTTTCTCCTCCCCTCGTGTAATCTCACAAAGAGTTGAGACAAAAATCAAAGGCCTTAATCTTAATATCCTGCAGCACCCTGGTCCCCATAGCATATCAAGACTATCTTGCATTTAGGTAGTTTCTCAACAGCTCCTCTGCTCAACTGAACAGCTCCCATTTAAATCTGAATAGAAATAAGACCTGCAATGACTTCTGGAGCACTTTTTCCTTCCATTTTACTGAATTCAGAGCAGTATATTTCCTTTTTAACCTCCATGAATGAACCTCCTCTAGCAAATGAATGTTCAAAGCTATTAGATGTGGAGTAAAAAAAATGTGCAGACCATCAGCTTGTAATGACTCTATATAAAAAGCCTTTTTTCCCATTTTTCTGTATGAACTGCATTGAGGCTTTTATGGTGGTAATACTTACCTTTTGGGAAAAGGGTTAATGGTTAATTTCAAACAGTCCAGCACCGCAGCACTAAGTCCCAGCTTAAAACATACCAACTTTATGTTGGATTTTACAGAAATTTCAGCAGTTATCATTACCATTACTACAGTGGATTACATAATCCTGATCATCATTATAAAGGCCACTGCTCATACATGTAAGAAAAGTAAGGATCTTCCCCAAACACATACACCCAATCTTGAAAATGATCCATTAGTAGTTTGGTATCCGAGTTGTTTTGAGAGCCCTCACATTAGTGTGGTGAAAAAACACAGGTGGACACAAAAACTGACATACACAGTCCATGATAATTTTTCAGAGTGATCTGAAAATGCATTTAAGTCCACCAACAGTACTGCTTCTGTCCACCACCCTCTTGTCATAAACACCAGCAGATGTGTGCACACACAGAAATTGCTTCCATGTGCCTGCAACAAAGATGTTGAGTGTCCAAGGAAATGTATGCAGCAACTGCATCCAAGCAGTGGATATATCTAGGCTGGGAGCTAAATTACTCAACCAGGGGGGCACAATAATTCTTGACACTCCCTCCAGACTTACTCCTTACTACAACCAAGCCAGCTGTGTAGTTCACATTGCTAAATCCAATAGTGCCAAAGAGACCCTATTTGCTATCACCAACCTTTAGAAAATCTTACATAGTTGGCTGTTGTGCCAGGTCCCTTATCATATCCACTGGCAACTCCACTTTAACAAAATGGTTTCCTGAGCAAAATCCAAATATATACTGAAAGCAGCTTTTGTTTTAGGCATATCAATTCATTAGATGATATCAGAATTCAAAGGTCATGAAGAAAATGTAAAGACCATTTATAATGATGTTATAAGCAGGATATTGATGAACAGAAATAAAGGAGTGATCTGGACAAATTTCAGACTGAAGTTCACAAAGGGAAAAGTATTCTCCCATTTACAAGATCAAGTACAAAGAGGTCTTCACACTTCAAAAGAGCAAGATCCATACATTCTTTATATAGCACAAATCAATGCTTCATGACTAAATAATGGTCCAATAACTTTGTCTCCTGAAGGACTGCCGAGGATCAAATGGATACAATTAAGTGAAAAAATATAAGTACTTACAGGAAGAGTTTAAAATGGATTAAATCATAAACTACACATAATGGCCAGTAAAATACTCTGTGCAGAGCAACTGAGGTCACATTACCTACAGTAGATTTCCAAGAAGAAAGCTAGTCAGTGAAAGCACTAAATCAAATTTATAGGAAGATAAACCACCACACAGCCACTCTGATATTTCAAAAGGCAGAAAAATCAAACAAAAATGCTGTATTTCAGAGCAGTAACTCTCAACACCAGGTAGAAAGTATGCCAGACCAAATCCAAAGCTGAGAGTTTTTTCCTGTAAAGTAATGCACAAAGGACCTTTCTGCATAGACTTCAGCACCAAAACCACATTGGCTGTCACCAATATGTCCTTGCAAAAAACAGCACTGTGGTAAACAGTTGGTAATACATACAGGAGGCAAGCCAGACTGTATATATTCTCAACCCAGATATAAACAGGAACCACCTTTTCTAGGTGTGCACCATCTGCAGAAGTGTCAGCGCACAGTGAGGATGAATGGCCCAACTCACACGCTGCTGTTGGGAGAGGCGGAACTTTTGGCGGAGGCTGATGCTTTTGGCCTGTTAGCCACCTCTGTAACAGGGGCATAAAATGGGGTCCACTGCTAAGCTGCAGGCTGCAGAAAGAGCAGGAGCACACTTGCACACTCCCCCTCCCTGCTGCTCAGTCTGAGTATTAGTCACTGCCACTGAGAAACTGCTCTACCAATATTTACAGTAATAAATTAAAGCCTATTAAAACCAGAAACTGACTCATCTGTAGCACAAGATTTAATGTCCTCTGCCCTCCTCTGCTTGAGAGTTGGTTTTGCTTGACTTGAATAACATATTTGTAAAACTTGAGCATACAGTGTCTTTAAATACTAAGCAGGCATTACTGAATACCTTAGACTTCCGACTCTCTCTCCATACACATCTTGATTATGCACATTGTATATGACCAAGGCTGCCTCAATTCAAAGAAGACAAGAATGAACGATGAAACAGCATGGTTGTAATAATAACAACTACAATTTTAAAATGCTACAAGCTATTTAAGGGGTGAGGAATTTTGCAGAAATAAACAAGGCATGAGTATTCCTTATGAGATAAAATATCACTGGTCTATGTCAAAGATGACTGGTTTTTTTTCCTCTGGTATTAATGAGAGGAAAACCATGATTAATTTCAGTAATTCTGAATTTTGCATTTACAAAGTAAAATTGCTCAGATACAATAGATTGATTAGACTTCTCTGATCAAATCCATCTTCATTGTAACCCCCCCAAAAAAAAGCAAATAAAATTACTGAAGGATTAGCTTCAGCTCATGCAACATAAATTTTTCTTCAATATTTTAAAATCAAGAGTTTGTTCAACTAGCAAAATGTTTGGAGGAGACAAGGAATATTCATCTACTCTCATACTGCTGTCAAGCAAACACAAGGGATATCACAGGCTGCAATTACAATAGCTACACCTAAACATGGTAGAATGTTTACATGTGGTTTTTTCAAAATGAAATTTTGGATGCACAGGCCAGCCTTGGGGTGCACTGCCATGCTGGGACAATTTCCAGGCACTACTCTGAGTCTCCAACTTGCAGTGACACAGCAGCCTGGTAAATGTCTGGCAGCAGGTGCTCAGAGCTCCTCTTTCACACCACCTTCCTGAGAAAATCATTGCCTTAGTTTTCATGGGATTTTAATCATATTTACTATAACAGATCCACTGTGAAGCAGACAGAGAAGAAGTGATGACATCACATGATATACCAGAAAAAAGTTGCAAGAGAATTAAATATTGTTGGCTACTTAGTTTTTGCTTTGGCTTCACCTTGACAAAACCTTTCCCCAGCTGTTTTCTACAGATGTTGAAAAGATGTGAATAATTCTAGAGCTGCAAGAAAATTTCAGGTGTTACTTTTATTATTCATGATCTGTTTATGTCATCTTTGTATATGATACTACGTTCTTTCAAAGACCTGTCTTGAATCTCAAATGTTAAACCAAATGTTACCCATTCAGCTAACACCACACAGTTGACTGGGAAATCTCTGATGTAAAGTGAATGAGGTCAGATGGGAGAGAAATACAGAGCTAAAAAAAAAAAAAAGAAAAAGAAAAACAAAAAAGGAGGACAACTCACTGCCATCTGTTTGTGATTGGATTAATAAAAACAAACTACTGAAGAACTCACACAAATAAAAAAGTCTCAATTATAAGGATGAAAGCATGTTTTTCAAATTAACCTCTCAAAGTGAAGCAAAAATAAAACATTAACATGCATGTAATGACTCTCTAGATTGCGCCAGAATTTTTAATGTTTAATGTGTCAGAAGACACTTAAAATTGATTCTAGGATATATATCACCTCTAGTAAGCATAAGCTGAATAATTCTTTGTTCTCCAGCAATGGCTGGGAAATGCCCTTTCATAAAACTTGCGAAATGGCATTGAATTTCATTCCTAACTGTAGCTTTTACAGAAAAGAACCTCACTTGAGAAGAGCCCTCATGCATGGTCTTAACTTCCACTGGATTCCACCCAAATGCACGCTCAAAAATAACTGTATTTTCAGGATCTAGATATCTGGGGTGCTTAAAGAAATGATAAATAAACAGTGACAGGAGAAACCACTCCATTTATGCCATATGTTTTTTTTGCACAGCAGAGTGAATGAAAGAAATAAATAAAAACTGGAAATTGAACCATAACAAATCTGACAACACTCCCCCCATAAATTACTTCATACTGCTATAAAAGCAGGACAAGCCTGGAGTTGCTAACGGCTATGTTTTCTGGTTTCCAGTTGCAGCTATACTTCAGCAATCGTGCAACTATTTGCTCTTATCACGAAGCAGTCAAACTAGCATGTGATAACAGGCAGGCAGTTTTCCATCAGGTATGTTTCTACCACAACCATTTGAAATTGCTGCCTTAAATACGAGAACAGTTGAAAAGGTTTCCGAACAGAAGCAGAAAATGAAATTAAAGTATTTGTTGAATACCTGGTGATATGTTCCTTCTTTGCTGCAGGTATTCCAGCAAGACTTACAACTCTAGGCTGGCACTTCTAGACTGAAATTATTATTACGCAGCAGTAAAATCCTTTTCTGTAAGTGCTTTTGTAAATATATCATTATTTCATAAGTAAGTTATTGAATCTGGCTTCAGATTTCCTGAGTTTCTCTGTTTATTTACCAATATAAGCCATCATACATTTCAGCAAGATTTTGCCTAACATGCTGTCATAGTTTAAGCTATAAATCACACAGCCCGTTCTCTCACTCACTCCCCTCTCCTTCCCCCCGTTCCCGGGTGGATGGGGAGGAGAATCAAAAGAATGCAAATCCCACAGGTTGAGATAAGAACAGTTTAGTAACTAAAGTATAACACAAGACCACTACTGCTGCCACCAATAATAACAATGACAAGGCAAATACAAGGAAAGAAAATGCAATAGCTCATCACCCGATACGAAGCCCGACCACGCAGTGCACCCCCACCCTTCCAGGTCACATGCATGACGTGCTGTGGTACAGAATAACCTCTTTGGTCAGTTTGGGTCAGGTGTCCTGTCTCTGCTTCCTCCCGGCTTCCCCTCCTCCCTGGCAGAGCATGAGACTCAGAAAGTCCTTGGTCAGACCAAAACATCACTAAGCAGTAACCGAAACACTGGTGTTATCAGAGCTGTTCCCAGGCTGAAAGTCAAAAACACAGCACTGCACCAGCTACCAAGAAGGAGAAAAATGACTGCTACTGCTGAACCCATGACACATGCATGCATTCATCTATTCTTTTCTCTTTTGAGGAATAAACTAGTTTTCTTTGGGAAAATTACTGGAAGGAAAATCAATGTCTTACACTTGGGTTCCTTTAGCCCAAAATGTCAGAACAGTCTGTCAGTTTTTTTTATTTTCTAGTCCAGCAAGTATAATATGATACAGCTGAGATAGTTATTAAATTTCCTTAAAAAACCACACTATATTTTTATAAGTCATATACATTATAAAGAAGGCAAAGAACTTTATTCCTCTAGAAGTTATAGCACCCCAGCTCAGTAGAAGGTTTGAAGGTTTTGACACCTTGAAACCTACACATTTTCATAGCTCATTATATTCAAAATCGCAATTACTGTCTTCTACAGAATTTCCCAGAAAAATAAGTCAAATTATAATTTTTATTATTAATTCAGTATGACTTCTCCGTACAGAAACTGGTCCAGATCTTATAATTTAAGAGAGTAATTTCTAAAGCTGAAAAGATAAGAGGACTTTTTTGGCATGGTTATGCAGGCTTCGCATCCTGAGAATTCTGAGAAAGGTGTCCAGGCCACAGGAATAAAAAGAATACAGAAGAAAAAGATAATGAACAGAGGTAATCTTTTTCCCCATGCTCATTAGATTCTCCCACAAAATTTAACATGTAGCATATATACAAATGCTGAAATGGACTGGTAAAAGCTATAGCAATCTGAGCATAAAAGAACAGATGATCACCATTAGAAAGCTAAAAACTAGTCATCGGAAAAAAATTGATCAATTTGGGATCTTACTGCCTTGGATTCATAAGCATACAATTTGAGATTTCTTGAATGCTGAGTTAGTATTAACTATTCAACTCAAGGTAATATTTGAGAACAATTCATTTAAGGCTCTCACACTCAACATGTACAGAAAAAAATATACAACCTCTCATGAAAGAAAGTTTTTTTCTTTTCTTGTACAAAAGAGAGTCCTTCCCACCAATGTAGTTATTTTGGTTGTTTCAAGTACCTTCAGAACCTTTCCTGCTTGCAATGTTTCTCAAATCCTAGTTTGATTTTCTTGCTGGCTTTCCGAACTGCTACTAATTAATATCTCTTACAAGTTTTATTCCCTGTCCTTTTCACTGGGGTTGTCACCAACTAGGCAGCTACAGCACCTTCTCCAGCCAGGGATACACACAGCTTGGAAGGCTCCTGTCATCACTGGTCATTCACAACTGGCTTCACTGCTGGACAAAATCTCCCCTGCCTGTGAACAAAATCTGTGCTTTGTCCAGCTTAATAACTGTGGTTGCAGCACGCTGATGTAAGTTGGAGAAACACAGCTCAGCAACATGTTACATTAGTTTTCACTGAGCTATTTTAGCTTGTTTTTAAACTCCCTTTAGGGGCTGATCCGATTTCCTTGCAAGCCATTATATGACTAGATGAGGAATTAATTTTTCAGTCACAATATATATATTTCGATTGCCATTTGGGGCAAATTGTTCCAACACTAACAGCAGCGCCTCCTTTCAAAGTGAAGAAAACTGGATCTCACATGACATAAATGAAGCTTTCATTAGCAAAATATCAAGTTTTACATTTTGGGGTTTATACTCCCATTCCTCTTATCTAATTAACAGTAACTACAACAATGAAAAGGAAAGAGAAAAACATTACTTGACCTTTGACAGTTGCAAGTAAAAACAGCATAAGTCAAGAATTTCCAGTGTCTAAACATTTAGACACTTATCCAATAATCAAGATTATCTACAAAAACAAACAAAAGTATCATCATACTTAAAGATAATTTCATTTCAGAACAGAAGAGAACAGTTATTCATGGTGCAGAAAATATACTTTGAAGCAAGGTCAAAGACGCTCTGTTATTCACTGTATGGGACAGAAAGGAAAAAGGCCATATGACTATTAGAGATGATGGGTAACAGAAGGTCCAAACTTTAAGAATTACAACATTTTTACTGGGAAAAATATTGCTCAGGACACAGTACTTTAGGTCACTGACCATGAAGAAACTGGCTTCATTTTATCCTTAATTTTGTATGTACAGCATAACACTTGTGATTAGCAGATTGGAGTCATTGTTCTGAAAAATACTATAATGACATACTGACATTTAATTTCTCTCCAATTTCAACACTAATTTTTGTCCAAACCATCTGATCTAAAAATACCTACAAAAGAAAAGCATTTACTAAGCACGATTTTTTTTTTTATTTATTTTTTCTTGACTTTTTCTTAAAAAGTCACAACTGATCAGCATTAAGATCTGGAATAGATTTCTGAAGATTTTTTCATGTATTCAGAAAAAGCCTTTGACTATTTATTTAAATCAGATCTATCTAAATCATCTTTGTTGTCAATCCGACAGTTTGTTCCGCAGTAGGTAAACTCCAGATAGCAGGACAGCTCCTCAATTCCCCTTTTATACACAACAGAATTCAAGTAGGTTTGAATAATTTTTCGAAAGTACATGACAAGGGACAGTGTGCCACTTCACTCTCCCTTGACTGGTTTTCAGCTATGGGAACAGGTGTAAAAAACACTGAGGTGTATTTGCGAAGACAAGGATAAAGCTTTCCAGCCCATATGAAGCTCCCAATTATCAGACAGCAAAACACAATGGCAAAAGTGCTTTTTGCAAGTACTTTGCAGGAAGTAAGTAACATGGAAAAACTAATCATGACAATAATAGGATTAAGCAAAATATTTTAATCCCCCTTCCAAAAGGAATAACGGAGACGGAGGTATTACAGGACTTTTGGTTTTGTGGTTGTTTTGTTTGTTTGGTTGGTTTTTTTACTAGAAAAGGTCTTGTTTCAACAAGAAGAGAGTAACATTTTATTAAAGAAGCAGAGTTCAGGATTCAACTTTTATGAAAAGATGGCTCGTTTCCATGGAGAATAAAATCCAGAGCATTGTCAACTACTCAACAGAAACACACACAGATATTTGTTGTTATGCTTCTGCTCAATACAATGGTTCCATGAAGTTTTTATTTCACCTCCCACTATGACTTTCATTCTTGCATTTGACACTAGTGACAAGCATTTTTTCTTCTCATGTGTATAAAACACACTGGTTTTATAACTGGCTACCCTACATTTGGAGAAGGCTGAGGTTCTTAATGACTTCTTTGCCTCAGTCTTCACCAGAAAATGCTAAGACCACACCACCCAAGTCTTGGAAGGCAGACGCAGGGACTGTGAGAATGAAGACCCTGGGCCCACTGTAGGAGAATATCTAGTTCGAGACCATCTTAGGAACCTGAACGCACACAAGTCCATGGGACCTGATGAAATCCATCTGCGGATCCTGAAGGAGCTGGCAAATGAAGTTGTTAAGCCACTGTCCATCATATTTGAAAAATCATGGCAGTCAGGTGAAGTTCCCGATGACTGGAAAAAGGGAAATATAACCCCCTTTTTCAAGAAGGGGAAAATGGGTGAGCCAGGGAACTACAGACCAGTCAGCCTCACCTCTGTGCCTGGCAAAATCTTGGAGCAGATTCTCCTGGAAAGCATGCTGAGGCCCATGGAAAACAACAAGGTGGTTGGTGACAGCCAGCATGGCTTCACTAAGGTGAAATCGTGCCTGACCAACCTGGTGGCCTTCTATGATGGGGCTACGGAACTGATGGACAGGGGAAGAGCAGTTGATGTCATCTACCTGGACTTGTGCAAAATGTTGGACACTGTCTCACATGACATCCTTGTCTTTAAGTTGGAGAGACCTCAATTTGATAGGTGGGCCACTCGATGGATAAAGAACTGTCTGGCTGGCATCACGCAAAGAGTTGTGCTCAATGGCTCAGTGTCCAGCTGGAGACCAGTAACGAGTGGTGTCCCTCAGGGATGGGTGTTGGGACCGGTCTTGTTCAACATCTTTGTCAGTGACATTGACAGTGGGATTGAGTGCGTCCTCAGCAAGTTTGCCGATGACACCAAGCTCTGTGGTTCGGTTGATATGTTGGAGGGAAGGAATGCCATCCAGAGGGATCTTGACACGCTTGTGAGGTGGGCTGATGCCAACATGATGAAGTTTAACCATGCCAAGTGCAAGGTCCTACAGCTGGGTGGGAGCAATCCCAGGCACAGCTACAGGTTGGGCAGAGAAGGGATTCAGAGCAGCCCTGCAGAGAAGGACTTAGGGGTGTTGGACAATGAGAAAATGTACATGAGCCAGCTTCAGTGCGCTCACAACCCAGAAAACCAACCATATCCTGGGCTGCATCAAAAGGAGCGTGACCAGCAGGTTGAAGGAGGTGATCCTGCCCTTCTACTCTGCTCTTGTGAGACCTCACTTGGAGTATTGTGTGCAGTTCTGGTGTCCTCAATATAAAAAGGACATGGAACTGCTGGAACAAGTCCAAAGGAGGGCCACGAGGATGATTAAGGGACTGGAGCACCTCCCGTATGAAGATAGGCTGAGAAAGTTGGGGCTGTTCAGCCTGGAGAAGAGAAGGCTGCATGGAGACCTCATAGCAGCCTTCCAGTATCTGAAGGGGGCCTATAGGGATGCTGGGGAGGGACTCTTCACGAGGAACTGTAGTGAGAGGACAAAGGGTAACGTGTTCAAACTTAAACAAGGGAAGTTTAGATTGGATATGAGGAAGAAATTCTTTCCTGTGTGGGTGGTGAGGCACTGGAACGAGCTGTCCAGGGAAGTTGTGAATGCTCCATCGCTGGTGGTGTTCAAGGCTGGTTTGGACCTAGCCTTGGGTGGCATGGTTTATTGTGAGGTGTCCCTGCCCCTGGCAGGGGGATTTGAATTTGATGATCTTAAGGTCCTTTCCAACCCTAACTATTCTGTGATTCTATGACTTTATGGCTTTTAATGAGATAAACAAATGCAAGATTTTTTTTAATTTACTGTTCATACCATTTGTTTTCTGCTTAATATTCAGCATAATACATCATTGTAAGGAAAAATTCCTTGCAAGTTCTTTTGAAACTGTTTCATTTTTTAAGTTAAAGCTTTATTTTTTCTTTCAGACCTGATCTGTGTCTTTATTTCATTGAAACTAATTCCATCCTTGATAACCCTAATATCTAATTCTGCCCAGATATTGCTGAATGCTTGATGAGTTATGCAAGCAGCTAATAAAGCTTCACAAGACTTCAGAAAATCCTGGTTAAGCTATTCAAACTGAAAGCCAACTCTTCCAGTCAGTACTGAATTCAGCACTATATGTAGGACACAATTATAAAAAGACCTGCATGAGTAACAGCCGTTGAGTCACAGCCATTGCAACTAGGGTCATACCAGGGGTTAAATATGACTTAGTTAAGATCCATGATAGCTTTCTTACTTAATTGAGTAAACTGAGATTTTTAGCCAGAATTGGTGTGCCATGGTCTCATTCATGATTGGAGCATGGTAACCGGGAAAAAAAAAAAAAAAAAGGAATGGCTACATGGAGGAAGAGTAGTGATATGAAATGTAACCTTGGCTTTATCAAGACTACATGATTGGTTTCCTTTGCAATTTTATTTCAATGTTCTTAACCTGTAGGGTATGACAGCAAAGCCAATTAGATGAAAATATAAGACCACAGAAATGTATAAATTGGAAAAGCAGATGATTATGTATGACACCATGCTAAAAGCAGAGACAGTGAAGTGCTAGCAAATATCACAAAATTAGTATCTTCCTGGCTCCAACTTCATAAAAACATAGTAGGCACAAGAACTTATGCAATCCTCATAAAAACCAATCATACACAGTTTTGTATTTCCCCTTAGGCTCATCGTGGAAGATAGGAGTAAATGTCACAGAAAGCTATCCTTAAAACTTCATCTAGATGTCTTGATTCATAGCAGGAAATTGTGCTAAGAAGTTATAAAGGTTCTGTAATTCATTATGTTGTCATTATCTTTTGTAATCTTCATGTAATTAGGTATCAGTGGGTTTCCTTAGAGAACAGATGATTGAGCCTTAAATTATAGAATATTCTCAGCAGCATATACCTGGAACGACTGGAACATTTACTACAGTGTTTCTCAAGTGTATATTTAATACATAGAGGGTTTTTTTCTACATGCAAGCCAGTCTGCCAGGGAATGAGCTCATTACTGCATGTGCGCTTAGTGTCTGACAGGTCTATGGTTATTAATAATGAGCTGGATCCCCTCATTTCATAAAATGGCATAAGCAACCTATTTTAGTTTATGATCAGGGATTGGGGGGAGTTCAGAGCAATACTGTAGTCTCATACTTTATGAAAACTAGCCACTGATACAGCTTAATACCTGAATAAATCTGCTTCTGTTGTTCTGTGTGAAACAATGAAGCACAGTAAAATGCAGAAAACATGCAGACATTTCCATTGTGATACAGCATAACCAGGTCATATATGGCTTTCCATATATGCATTTTTATATACATATACACAGAGTATGGTGCTGGAAATCTGTCCATCCACTGTGATGTACAAATTTGTCACCTAAGGTTCCCCTCAATAAAACCAGGAACCACCACCACTCTCTCCATGCTCTCTGCAGCTACTTCAAAGGGTCATCCCACTGGCCAAGAGCTACCAAGGGCTCACCCAGGCTCTGGAGGGCCAAACAAATGTTTTTCTAGCAGAAATCTAAGTGTGTTTAAGAAAACTCACTGTGGTATAAATTGCTTTCACAATAATGGCAATGGTATCATTAAAACACTCACAAAAATAGAGTTACAAATGCTCAATGAGTGTTTTCAAATGACAATTTACAGGGAGAATTGCTAGTTTTTTTCACAAAGCCCAGTAATATACCAGTAGAAACCTATTAGAGTAAGTACCTATCCCTCAATTAAACGCAAACAATGAATACCCCTTATCTCTCTTCTTGTGCAAGGAAAGCCATTAGCTTGCAGAACTGAAATTGAGTGTGAAAGTAATACATATTTTTCCCATATTGCAAGAAGAAATGCTGAAATAATTACTAGCACTAAGAATTCTAATCACCTGCATATTTATTTACTAATTCAATTACTAGCATGACACTGACATCATTCTTCCACTTACAGTCAGATCTTTTATCTAGTCTATCGCAAAAGCACAGTTTCCAAGCATGTCTCAGGGACTTATCTTTAGCTTCAGACACTGGTGATAAAGTTTGAAAAACAATTTTAAACATATTTTAAAATTCAACTGAAACTAAGAGATACATCTCATTACTAATGATTGCTATTGACAAAAACAAAACTTCTATTTCCAATAGAGATAGAAGCCCTATTGGAGCCCTATCTCCAACCTCCATAGCCTGATCCTGACCCACTGAAGTCAAAAGAAAACTGTACAAAATCAGACTCCTACTCATGAAATAAGCGCTCCCAACAGCTGTGATAATGATCCCATAAGACAAATTCAGAAGATTCCATATCTCTGAATTTCAAATATTTTTAACCATTTTCATTAATTACTAATTTCTTGTTACCATGAAAGTTACTAAGTTACAAATGCTGCAGTATAACCCTAAAAGCCACCTAGATCTAAATGCTGAAAACTCAGCAGCTTTCCCCATGATTTTGAAAGGGGCTTCTTTGGTTGGTTGGTTTTTGTTTTGTTCTTTGGGTTTTTGGTTTTTGTGTGTGGTTTTGTTGTTGTTGCTGTTGTTTGTTGTTCTTGCTGTTGTTTGGGTTTTTTTGTTTTTTTCTGGCTTGGTTTGGTTTGGGGTTTTGGTGGTTCTGTTGTTTTGTTTTTTTTTGGGGGGGGAGGGAGGGGTTGGTTGGGTTGTTTTGTTTTTGTTTTGTTTCTTATTGTTGGACCACAAAGCAGAATCCTGAAGAGATATTTGCACAAAAATACCCCCCCCAACCCATTTCCCCAAACCTGTGTTTATAAAACTTGGATTTTGATACTGCAAATCCTTAAAAGAAAGAAAATAAAAAATGAAAAAAAAAAAAAAAGAGCAAGAGCAGCAGCATAAAGCTATGACAGTTAATGTTAAGCCTCCTTTTCATATGTTCGCAAGGGTCAGGAGCAGACAGTGGTAGCAAAAGAGCGTATTTGATGAAACACAGGTTAAATGTGATCCTGGCTCACATATGAACCTCTCAGCTTCACTACCAGGAAGCAGGGCTCAGAAGTACTTGCCTTAACAAGTCTGAGCTCCCTGGAGCCTCTTGGCATCAGACAAAATGGCTACTCTCCCCTCTTCCTCCGCAATGTTGTGATGCATGTTTAGCTATTATCTTTTACCTCCAAAGAAGCTGCACTCTGGTGATGGGAGCTATAATTTTATTATGCATAGCCCAGGATAATTCTGTTATCCTTGAATTTATAGAGGAGACATCTGACAAATTGTGCTGTACCCAGACTGAGTTCCTTCGAAGGAAAATATTCTAAAAATTAAAAATACTCTTACAACATCCATAGTTCCGCCAAGCATTTCACTATTTGGCAAAACTTTTTAAATTCAAATCATCTTGGATTCTTCCATAGTTATTTAACAATATCAGGATCACCATTTTATAGATATCTGCAATAAACATGCAGAGCTCGTGCACAGTGAGGGAAATGTAGCATTAGTTTAGTATCTTTTTCAGAATGGATATGAATTTTCAAGGATTCAAATAGAAGTGAAGTGGTTTTTAACAGATGAATCTTCCTACAAGCTCTTAGCAGCCAAGGGAAGGTAAAGCATATTTACATGGTCAGCAGCAAGCACATTTTCCAGATCTAGCAGTGTGTGGAGAGGATGAGTGGGAAATGAAATGGGAATTGATTGCACTCTGCTGTACAACAAAATGCTTGTACAAGGCAATATGTAGCAACAAGACAGTAAAACCCAAACTGCTCATATCTACAGCCTTCCTTCATTTACCTTAGAAATCAAGACACATAGCAGATGGGTGTTGTCTACAGTAGCAAATGTATGCTGTGCTTCATTTATGCAAAGGACAAATAGAGAGGAGCTCAGAAAATATATTTGCCTGTTTGTGCTGGACTGTAAGTGGCAGGTACAGTTATGTTTGCAGATATCTTCCCCATGAACACACAAAACTGTAAGCACAGAGTATGAGGAGAATCACAGAGTACCACACAAGCTGTCTACCATGCAAGTGATTATCATTGAAAACAGTGCTCAGCCCTCGAACCTCACAAGTCTTGGGACAGTGACCTGCTTCAATGGGGCACATGCTTAAAGCCTCCTGAAACACATGAGGCTCCTTTTTGATGTAAAAGAGACATCTTCAGAACATTCTATCAAGAAATCAATAGAGCTAATAAAGAAAACTAAAAGAGTAAATACTTTTTTCTTAGTATTTGCTCTTGGTGTTGACATATCAGAGCATTTTTGCAGGACTGAAATGCCAGCATACAGGGACAGTGGGTTGTCTGGAGTTCACTGTTAAATGCACGTTTGTGCCACAGTGTTCTCAGTTTAAAAAAAAAAAATCACACTGTGTAAAGATACCTCCTCCCAACATATTCTATCAGATATATTAAGCAACACTCATCATCAACCATACTAAATGAACAACACTTCTTCCCTCCCTCCCAAGCTACATTCAGGAGCTGCCGAAAAGAAATTAGGCTTTGTCAGTCATACAAAGGATTCCTCCTTAACTTCTACATCTGACACAGGATGAAACTACAGCGGCTGCTTTTCAGAGGCTGCCACTTATTACAAAGAGGAATATTAGCTACAGAATGTATCAGCAATACTGGAAACACGATAAGGATGCAGCAGCTGAGTGACAAGCATTAGCAGCAGGCAGTACTTTTCTGTTTTACCACTAACATGGGATAAATTAGAAAGGTTTTCAAGGCAGTGATATGCTAAAACTGTAGCTGGCACCACTGCCCAATGAGTGGCTAGAGACCCTTCACTGTTTCCCAACAGATGCCAGGATTAGGTCCTTCATAATCTATGGGGTGGAAGGAGAAAAAACCAAACAAACAAAACAAACAAAGACAAAGTCAACGCAACTTTAGAAGTTCACGTACTGTGTCAACAACATCCATGTTTCATTCTCTTTTTGGTGACCTGCTGATATCGATCATCAGATTAACTGGAATTGCCCACAGGAAACCATGAGCCCTATATTTTGGAATCAAATGCTATTATCATAAAAGAACTGTATACCACATATAATACCCAAAATAATTTTGTAGCATTAGAGAACCATCGGTATCACCCTCTTTTTCCCTGGAGTAAATATTAGACTTGCTCATTTTACAGAAACCAAGCATTTAGTATCAGATATCCAAGAACCAAATGTGTAACTAAATATGTATTTTCCAGCTAAAAATTCCTCCAGTTGCCTCCTTACCCAAAACAAATGATGCCTTTCATTCTGAAGTTGAATTTCTCACTGGCACCTGTATTGATTTTCTTTACATAAACAAAAGATCACAACATGACAACTGTCACTAGATGGTCTATGCTACACAGCATGAGCTGTAACTCAGACTCCATGACCCCTATAAAAAGTGTGGGGAAAAAAAATCTTCCTCATTTTCATGGCAAACACGTGCTTTTAGGACTGCTCAACACACTAGCGTATGCCTGCATAATTATGTCAAAGACAGTATCTGACATATGGCAATCCTACAGCAACTCAACCCAACAAGTTGTGAATGCTCCATCGCTGGTGGTATTCAAGGCCGGGTTGGAGAGCGCCTTGGGTGGCATGGTTCAGTGGGAGGTGGGAGGGCTGCTCTGAATCTCCTCTCCACCCAACCTGTAGCTGTGCCTGGGATTGCTCCCACCCAGCTGTAGGACCTTGCACTTGGCATGGTTAAACTTCATCATGTTGGCATCAACCACCTCACAAGCGTGTCAAGATCCCGCTGGATGCCATCCCTTCCCTCCAGCATATTAACCGAACCACACAACTTGGTGTCAGTGGCAAACTTGCTGAGGGCGCACTCAATCCCAACCTCCATGTCACTGACAAAGATGTTGAACAAGACCGGTCCCAACACCCATCCCTGAGGGACACCACTCGTTACTGGTCTCCAGCTGGACACTGAGCCATTGAGCACAACTCTTTGCGTGATGCCAGCCAGACAGTTCTTTATCCATCGAGTGGTCCACCTATCAAGTTGATGTCTCTCCAACTTAGAGACAAGGATGTCATGTGAGACAGTGTCAAACGTTTTGCACAAGTCCAGGTAGATGACATCAACTGCTCTACCCCTGTCCATCAGTTCCGTAGCCCCATCATAGAAGGCCACCAGGTTGGTCAGGCACGATTTCACCTTAGTGAAGCCATGCTGGCTGTCACCAACCACCTTGTTGTTTTCCATGGGCCTCAGCATGCTTTCCAGGAGAATCTGCTCCAAGATTTTGCCAGGCACAGAGGTGAGGCTGACTGGTCTGTAGTTCCCTGGCTCACCCATTTTCCCCTTCTTGAAAAAGGGGGTTATATTTCCCTTTTTCCAGTCATCGGGAACTTCACCTGACTGCCATGATTTTTCAAATATGATGGACAATGGCTTAACAACTTCATTTGCCAGCTCCTTCAGGATCCGCAGATGGATTTCATCAGGTCCCATGGACTTGTGTGCGTTCAGGTTCCTAAGATGGTCTCGAACTAGATATTCTCCTACAGTGGGCCCAGGGTCTTCATTCTCACAGTCCCTGTGTCTGCCTTCCAAGACTTGGGTGGTGTGGTCTTAGCATTTTCTGGTGAAGACTGAGGCAAAGAAGTCATTAAGAACCTCAGCCTTCTCCAAATCCAGAGTAGCCAGTTCTCCCGATAGCTTCTGGAGAGGGCCCACATTGTCCCTAGTCTGTCTTTTATTTGCAATGTACCTATAGAATCCCTTCCTGTTATCCTTAACATCCCTAGCCAAGTTAAATTCTAAGTGGGCCTTAGCTTTCCTATCCTGACCCCTAGCTTCCCGGACAACATCCCTGTATTCTTCCCAGGCCGCCTGTCCTTGCTTCCACCTTTTATAAGCCTCTTTTTTCTTTCGAATTTTCTTCAGCAGCTCCTTATCCATCCAAGGAGGCCTCCTGGCCCTCCTGCAGCACTTCCTTCTAGTAGGGATGTATCACTCCTGAGCTTGTAGCAGGTGATCCTTGAACATCAACCAACAATCTTGGGCCCCCCTGCCCTCTAGGCTTATATCCCATGGAATCTTACTGAGCAGGCTCCTGAAGAGGCCAAAGTCTGCTCTCTTGAAGTCCAGGGCAGTGAGCTTGCTGCACACTCTTCTCACTGTCCTGAGGAACCTCAAATTCGACCATCTCATGATCGCTGCATTCAAGGCTGCCCTGAAGTGTCACATTTCCAACCAGCCCTTCCCTGTTGGTGAGGATGCGATCAAGCATGACATCTTTCCTTTTTCGGCTCCTCTATTACGTGCAGAAGGAAGTTGTCTTCCACACAATCGAGGAACTTCCTGGATTGCTTGTGCCGGGCCGTACCATCCCTCCAACAGATATCAGGGTGGTTGAAGTCCCCCATGAGAGCAAGGGCCTGCGAGCGTGAGGCTGTTCCTATATGTCTATAGAGCGCTTCATCCACCGAGCCCTCTTGGTCAGGCGGTCTGTAACAGATCCCCACAATAATGTCTCCCATTTCTGTTCTCCCTTTAACCCTGACCCACAAACTCTCTGTTGACTGCTCACCTGTCCTCAGACAGATTTCTATACTCTCCAGCCTGTTCCTAACAAAAATAGCAACTCCCCCTCCCCGCCTACCGGACCTGTCTTTCCTAAAGAGCCTGTAACCTTCCATTCCAACACACCAGTCATAGGAGTCATCCCACAATGTTTCTGTGATGCCTATGATAGCATATCCCCGTAGACGTTCACACATCTCTAATTCCTCTTGTTTGTTCCTCATGCTATGGGCATTTGTATAGAGGCATCTGAGCCGAGCTCCAATTGAAGCCAGTTCATTGGCTGGAGCAGCTGGAATATCTCTACATTGCTCTGAACGTTTACTGTAGGTGCTGGCAAGTGACTGGGTGAGCTGGGATGGAATGATGCCCCCCTCCCCCGACACATCTAGTTTAAAGCATCCTTGACCAGTCTGGCAAGCCTCCTACCAAATCCACTCTTCCCTTTCTTTGTCAGATCAGCTCCACCAGCCCTGAGTAGACCTGGCCTCCTAAATTGAGTCCCATGTTCAAGGTACCCAAACCCCTGACTATAGCACCACCCTTCTAACCATTTATTGACCTGGCCAATCCTCCTAGCCTTTTTAAGGTCCTGCCCTGTATCCTGGAGAACTGATGAAACAGTCTGAGCTCCAGAGCCCCTAACCACCTCTCCCAGATCTCTGTAGGCCTTCTTTATGTTCTCCAGGCTACTGCTATCTATATCAGTAGCACCCACATGGATCACTAGAAGTGGGTAATAGTCAGTGGTACCAATTACAGCAGGCAGCTTCTCTGCAATATCCCTGATCCGACCCCCTGGTGGGCAACACACCTCCCTTGAGACTGGGTCAGGCTGAACAGATGGGTGCCTCTGTTCCTCTCAGAGTAGAGTCTCCTACTACTACAGCCCGCCGCTTTTTCCTGGCAGCACCAGTAGTAATCTTTTTTACCAGTGCATCATCCGGTTGTTCCTGGTGGGAGTCTGGTTCCTCATCAGCCCCTGCAGGACAGCAAAATGGTTCGGGGGGGGGGACTACAGATTTAGGAGGAAGCCCCTTGCTTTTAATTGTCCTCTTCCTCCTTTTTTTGTTGTTTTTTTTTTTTTTCTGTTACTGTTTCCCAGCTTCCTGGGTTAGCAGCCTCCTTTCCTGCATGAATGACAGCAGACGCTTGAGGCCCCTGCACAGTCTGGTCCTGGAGCAAGCAGTGCTGCTTCCCCTCAGCTTCCCTGACACCTTTCAGCCTAGTAACAGCTTCCCGCAGCTCAGCCCCTGCTGCAGGAGGACCTCCACCACAGAGCAGAGTGCAGCCCTGCCCCTTGCGCACACTCCTCTCAGGACAGCAGTGCAGGCGCTCTCTCTGCACCCCAAGCTCTGCGCTGCATCCTCCCTTCTCATTGGCTCTGTCTGGGTGCCTTAGTGGCCACTGCTAGGGCAGCCAGAGCAGAGCTCCCAGGCTGGACCCTGGTCATACGGCGAGTGCTCACCATCCCGCTCGAACTGCTGCACAAACTGCCTCGAACCCGCCTTGGTCACCCGCGTTCCCTGGGGCAGGTTTTTACCCACTCTGGGCTGGTGCCACTCCTCCTGGTGCCGCCCCCTCTGAGTCAGCTCCTCACGTCCGCTGAGCTGCTGGCTCCTGGGCAAGCCCTGTCGAGGACTTGAGGCTCCCTCGGTGCCTGTTGCTGTTCCGAGTTGAAGCTCCTGGACACCGAGCCTCCCCCTGATCAGGCGCTGCAGGCGTCCCCTCTCGAGAAAGTCACCTCAGCAATTAGAAAAAATGAAGACATAGACTAAGACCAAAAATTACACAAATTTCCACCAGTTTATGTACATTTGATGCTTATTAAAGAGCTGTATCTCCTCATAGTGGCAGATAAATCAACTAAAACACCTGTGAAAGGCTAAAGACTTAGTAAGTGGCACCAAGAAACCATCAACCCATTCAATTGGGATGGACAGGAGAATCAGTGTTATATCTGAAAATATCCATTGGCCATGATCAGAAGCTTTTCTAAGCACTGTGATCCATGAGTTCTGCTAACATGCTGGACACAGCTACCTTTCTGCACTGGCTGTAGCATCTTCAAATGTGGGGGAGAGAAGAAAAAAGCCAGGTCATATACCATGGAATGAAGATGACTTTCAGGTTAAGTTCAGAGCAACAGTCAGGCCTTCAAATCCTTTCATCATGTAAGGAATATAATTATTCTGATATAAACCAAATCTTTTTCTGGGACCTTTACCCTCTTTTTAACTCCCTACATAGGGTTTCTGCCATCCTCCCTGCTCATCACTGGAACAAACTCATTTAATTTCCATCAGTTTAACAGAAGCCTTGACAAACTTCCTAAAACTACCCCCTCCTTCTTTGCTCTCAATGCTTTGTTTACTTAAGTTTATTGATTTTGTGTGATGTTTTCAATTCTCAAGAAACACATTAAAAAGTTGCCCAGGATCCTGTGCATGCTGCAGTGTGTGCTTTGAAAGCACAATGCTATGAATTTTATATTCTGATTTTTGTGAACTCACATTTTTGTCAACAACATGCTTGAAAGAAGTAATCTTCTCAATTCTTAATTAGTGTAAAGGTATAAACAGCCTCCGACTGATGTTGGTAGCATCATGCACTGGGCTTCATTTTCTTAACTGCAACTAAGTTTTCCCTAACACCGGAGGGGTAACATGCCAAGAAAACTCCTCCCCACCCAGTATTTGCTAAAGCCAGGTCCTCGATTCAGAGAGGGCATTGGTTTAATCCAAATTCCTCCTGATGCAAGCTCAAGTTGTCTAATGAGATAATGGCATATACCACTATGCATTGCTTTACCCCTGAGGAATCTCATTAAAATTTGGAAATAACACTATTAACCACTTTTTTCCCCTGTGAATACATTTTAAAATTACTTAACAAGATCTATAGCAAGCAGAATGGTATCCATTATTATTTGACAAAACTTTTTACCCAATTTTTTAACTGCCCTACTTTTTCAATCTCTGTACAGGAGCAGTGAACTCACTGGGGCTCTATAGAAATGCAGAAATGAGTCTGACACAGATTTTTGGACCTTTACAACACAAGAACAGACCTTCTTACCTACCATTTTTAAGCTGTCAGATGTTCTTTCCTCTCATGTGTTGTACAGCGGGTTGCTGGATTCTGGAAATGATTGTTACCAGATGAATGCATTGTTCCTCCAGCTCCTGACAGGTGGGTATGACTCGGAAAATTATAGAGATGATGCTTGAACATCAAGAATTGGTTTAATATTGTAAAAAGGAGGCCCAAACGTGAAAGGTGACAAGTGAGGAAGCCAACAGCGTACTCTATGTCTCCAAGTATCCATATACATATGTACGTACAGACAGAGGTACTGTTGAACTTCAGGCCATTCAGTTGTTCATGCAGCTCAAGAAATACCCACAAATCCCAACAGAATACAAAAATTGCTACATGGTAATAATGAAGAGGAAAAGAAAAGTAGAGGCATCTATGAGTAACTTCTTATTCATCACACAGATTGCTGTGGCTGTTGCACAGGAAGGCACTGCATCTTCTCATTAGTGTTTGCTGTTCTACAGCTTACTGGTTTTCACATATCTTGAAAAAAAAAAAATACAAGGAAGAAAAAATAAAAGGAAGAAAAAAAGGCTATGGCTGCAGAATTGCAACATTCTACTGAAGCTGTAAATAAACTTAGTGTGAAATAAAAATAAGCCATGATGGATACTCCAGCTTTCCTTCCAAGTACTCAGCTTGAACTGTTCAATAAAATTTCCCATTATCTAAGAATCATGTCAAAAAGTGATACTTCTAAACTCTCCAGGAAGAAGCTTGTGCTCCCTTTCATTTTCTTTTGGTGGGAAGTGTTATGACTGTTTTGGAAGACTTATTTTGGTATTACTGTAAAATTCACTCTGTGTCCTGAAGCAAGTGATTTAAATGTTTTGGGGTTTAGTTTTTATTTTGTTGTGGTTTTTTTTTTCCCTGCAATAACAACTAGGAAAAAATTCTGTCTAACCAGAACAGAGCTATATTTCTTTTGTGACTGGCTTTGTGACATTTCTGAAAAGTTAATTTGAATCCAGAAAGCCAATTTACGTGGATAAATCCCTAGCAATGTCCTGGTCTACTGGAATTTTTTTTAGCGAAACATCTTAAAGACTGTCAAAACCCCATTACTAAAAGCGTGTGTAAAGCCTCACCTCCCCATGGCTTTTTACAAATGTGCAAGACAAAAAAAAAAAAAAAAAAAGGAGAGAGGAAAAATAAAGATTCTTGGGCTAGATCCAGGCCCGTCCTTCACACCTGTGGCAAAATTTCGACCAAGCTGAAGAACTTTAAACTGGGGAGAAGGTGTATGTGCATGAGTCACCACATTAAAATGACTGCAACATACAGAGAAATGGCCAAAAAAGTAATACTTGTAATTGTGGCAGGTCAGCTGTCCAGTGGATATACAGGGAACAGTGCAAACTTAGAGGACTGGTGCTGAAGCTAAACATTAATTCATTCATGTTCATGTAAATGTTGCTTCATTCATGCATAAGCAAGACATGAAAACAAATTTTAGATGTTCAATGCCCTTAAGTGCAGTATAAACACAGCCAGAGAAAAGATGCAATGGAGGGGCTGTAAATAGTATCTGCAGATATATATATATGCGCTCATATATGAGATACACATATCAGTGACATATCAATGTAGTAATCTGATATGGACAAAATCTTCCAGAATGAAAGCTGATGACTAAATGTAAGACATGCCTCTGATGTACAATCAATTCAATATGCCTTTCAGAAATCTCACAAGGATAGGGCAGGTTTGAAATATGCTGTACATTTTACGCAAAAGATGAAAATTTATTCCTTCTTTTAACACGCCCCATTTCTGAAAGCCTAGTTATTACACTTGCCCCTGAAATATAAAACCTAAATATCTTTCTATGCACTGTGTTAATGAGATCCATCAAAAAAGAAATCATTAACATAATTTAAAAAAAGCATCCTTCCCATTTCTGTTTAAGCCAAAATGTAATTATCAGAGACATGCTGTACTAGATGTTGCCTCTGCAAACAGACGAGCCCAGCATTGTAAACAGCCTGCTCTGTAACCATGTATGCATATTTATGTGCCTATTTGTAAACATCTTTATTTAGTTGATTTTCAGTCATCAGTTTCTAAGACATTTAAACACAATTTAATTAAACTCCATGGACTTAACGAACAATTACTATATACTCATTTTAGAATATTCTCAGCAGCCAAATGTTCACTGTGTTATAATTTTTGTGTGAATTAATGAGAAGTTAAGATAGAGGAGCTACCACTTGTCTCAGAGAAAGTAAAGTGTTAAGTACACTAGTAAATTAATTCATACCAAATTGAAGAAAACAGCATATTTTGTTACCAATGAGAGATTTTCACCTGTAGAGCTACTCAAAACAACCAGAACTGGCTTACTTGCTGTGGCTTCACAGGGATAGTCAATATTCAGTCCCAAATGATGAAAGCTGAGCTGCTGTGTGGTTGAAGATGTCTCATTAAACAACTAATTCTGGAACAATACGAGCAAACATACAAGAAATTAAGGTTAAGATGGTAAAAGGCAACCACTGTTACATGCCCAACATCCTCTTTGTAAACAACATGAAGCTACAGATAGTCTCAAAAAATATCTAATTGGGGAATAATCACTTAAAATTCAAAACTAAACAGACAGGCCAGAAGACAAAAAGTACATGAAAATACACTCAAAGATTAAAATCAAAGAAGGTGAGAAGGATATGAATGCCATTAAAGAGGCTGAATATTCAGCAGTGCATCCACATTACTACCCCAGATGTTGCAACCCCTCCACAATCTGGGTCCCCTTCCCATGAGGCAGGCCCTCTCTCCCATAGGGACATCTCCCAGGCAGTGATATTCACTTTATTTCTTGAAAGAAAAGCTCTTCTGTAAACTTTTCCCAGGTATTAACTCTTTTCCCTCTGCCTTCCAGCCATCTGCTTACACATGTCAACACACATGAGGTTTTTATGAGGAGAACAAGGCCAGTTCTTACAAGCCACAACATCTGCCTTCCAGGTCTCCTCAGATTAACAGGGTAATATCACCATGAACTTCTCACCTCTAGAGTCTAACTTCCTTTTTTCATTCAACTTATTACTTCTGGCAGTAATGTCCCTAATTTTAAGCACAATTTTTTGGATAATAAAAATTTATAGATTGGGCCAATGCTGGTGTTTCAACAGCGGATTGATTTGAAGGTGCGCTGTAAATCGTGTTGAAATATTTTAAAGCCTGAACAAATCCTGAACTTGGATGTCCAGAAGTACAATGCAGAAGTCTAAAGAACAGATAAATGAAGCACATGAATGTAACAGCTCCTTTTCAAAAGGAACTAGCTGTAAACCCCAGACTTAGGAAACCAGAGAGAACCCCCAGATGGAATTACCATGCAAAAGGTACAAGTATTCTTTTCAGTGAAGTCGGTAGAGAGGTCTCTCAATAGGTGTGGTGAGATAAGGAATTGTGTTACTCCATGAACAATACAGGTTTGAGAGATACAAAAGAGAGATCAGTAGAAGAGAAGGGTAAAGACTGAAACAAAGTTAAAAATTTGAAGAAAACTATTGTCTATTCAGGATTTAGCCACATAGGAAATCATAAGGTAGAACCCAGTTTAATCACTTCAATATTACAAATTAGAGCTGTGGAGGTTTTTTTAAGCAAGGTAGTTCAAAAGGTAGCATTCGTGAAACTTCTCTGTCTTCCTAAATGACTATGCAGGAAGTCACACAGAATCAGACACCTTGTCTCACCCTATAAAGCCAAATCCGAATGACTTGCATGCAATATGCAATGTGTCATAAAAGGCTGCTAAGTTTCCACTAATAGCTATGCATTTTAAGCATATTGGTCAGTGCTTCATATTTCCATAAATACACTTCTATATGACCTAGCCTGTCTATAATTTTCTGTGATGGTAGGTGTTTCCCTTCAGCACTCCTGGTTTTCCAGGTACTTCTGCGAGGCTCTGCAGATGCTATTTCTCTTTTGGTTCACAGCTGCCAATGGGGAGACGGGCACTTACAGAAACTGCTGGCCATGTAATTTTGGGTGCTTAATTTATGTGCCGATAAAGGCTTCCTGAGTTATTTGAAGTTTTATGTTGAACTGGACTTCACAACAACATACACGTGATACCAACAAGACAGCTGCATGGTTAGCATTCTTAACTACTGAATCTATTCCAGTTGTCTAACTGTGTTAATTTGATGGTAAGGATTATATTGTAGGGCCCTGCTATGTGTGATTACACACCATCTACTGTAACATTTAATTGTTATCAAGACCTCCATGATGAAACAGTAACAATATACTTTAGTTACAGATCTTGCAGTGAGGCATGTAAGACTTTGCATGCATCCATCAAAGTCAATGGCAAATAAGAAATATAAAGTAATATTGAGACAGCTATTTGAGCTACAATTCATTCTTGTCTGAATCCAACTTAGGAAAGCTTGATGACATCTATTCTGAACCATAATGTCATGAAGACAATCACACAGCAGAGGGAGAGCCAGCTCTGGGTCAGTAGGTACTGAAAAATAGATTTGGGACTTGTCAGCAAAAATGAAGCACTAAAACCTGTGAGCATGAATAATAGTGCCTAAAGAAGGATATAAATATGAAATAGAGTAAAAAGGAAAACGATATCAGTACAAGTCTACGAGCAATTTGGGACACTATAGAAACATAAGGAAAAATATTATATTGCCAGAATAAGAACCTGAAGAAGGCCAACATATTACAGACTTATTAAAAAAAAATTAAAAAAGAAAAAAAACACCAATCTCATCACCTACAGCAGCAAGTGAACTAGAAAAAAATATAAGGACCAATTCACAGACATGGCAATATTGAACTGGTAACAGCATGCAACCTAAGGACAATATTTGGAAATATTTGTCATATATTTGAACAAAGAAGAATTCATCTACAAATATGACATACATCCACTTTTTTTTTTTCTTATCCTAGGCTGCACAGCTGTTATCAAATTTCCTCCACAACTTTATAAAGGAGGCTCTTCTGCTGTTATATGTATGAAGGAAAACAAAATAATATTATATTATTCACAGAGAGAGGAACAATGAAGACCTGAAGACCCACAGGATCTCTGAGCTTGCTCCTCTGCCCACCACAGGGCACTGCCAGGCTCCCCTTCTACACACAAGAGCTCTAAAGGCAGTCTAGACAAAACCACATTCACACAATGGGTTTTATAATGAAACCCATTTCCTTTTACCACAACATTGCTAGAGCAGGACTCGGGACCCTGGGTTGGTCTGGTTGGGCCAGCTGCCTCCCAAAGACTTCAAGTGATTAAAGCTGGTAATAAATAAGTTGGAAGTTGGCTTGCCAGCAAAGAAGGGATTAGGCTTTGGTACTGAGCTTCAGGATTTCTTCTCAGTGGTAACCAAAATTATATTTAAAAAAAAATATTTATAGCAAGATGGAGATGTCTTAAAGCTGTAGAAACTGAAGAGAAAGGTAGTAGAAGCTTATGGTTTGAATTTAAAGTTGGCAACTTTCAAGTTGCCTGCAGTTTAAAAATCAATAATTTTCAAAAGAGAGAGTGTGATGGACTCAGGGTGCCTGTCGTCTATTGAAGTGCTGAATTAAAGCAGGAAGAGATGCCACAGCCTTTGGAGCAGCAACCTGGTGCTTTCATATTCCCAAGAATGAGTGTAATGGGCTTTGACAGAGAAAACACAAGCTGGAAATCTATGTTAAACTGAAACAATGGAATCCATAGCATTGCCAGTGATAGCAAAGAACAGAAATGTTTACATTGTCATAATTATAATGAAACACTTGTTGTAAGCAATTCCTACAGGGGGTTTTGAAGGTACATCCAAATACTGTGAACAGCAAAATTTTAATTTTTCTAACTGCACAATACTGAGGATAAGAGAAAAGAAGAATGGTTCTGAATAGCACCCCTGCTGAACTCAGCTCACACTTGCACAGGCAAGCCTTTCATCTCCCTCCTCAACTCTGAGTTTTCCACTGAAAAGATTACTTAAGCTGTATATTTACTTGGGCTTGAGCTCTCCTGTCCTCTTCCCACTATGATGAAGCTGTGTCTTCCTCTCTACCAGGTGAATAGTCCCAAGTCAGACCTCTCAAGGAAAAAGAAAATCTTAGTACAACTGAAGCCTTCTGAAAATGCTTTACTCAAAGAGCGAGTACTTAACAAACAAGAGGGAAACAGATAATAAACAGAAGATTTCAGCAAATGAGTATCCAAGGAGATTTTTAAAAAAATCGCAATAGGACTCTGAAGCTTAGCATGCAGATTTGGCTAAATATAATCTTGATGCCCCTGAACGTTATGAACCACTGAATGATCAAAGAGTCAACACTGATCAAAGAGCTGACATTGATAAAATCACCAAATGAAGAGCAAGTTATTAGTAGGTAAATGTGAAAAAAAAAAAAATCCAAAGAATTCTCCAGTAGATTTCAGCTCAAGACAGTGTAAATGGGAAGGCAAAAGGAAAGACAGAAGGCATGAAAAAGGGGGAAAAAATGCCTATTAAAAAGAAAAGAATGATGGGCAAGTAATAATCTTATCAAAAAGCAGTTGAACATAAATCCTAATTATCAGGAATCTGTTACAAAACACAAGCTGAGACAAACATCTAAAAGCCTATTCTGCTTTCCTGCATGGCTCACACTGCTGTACTATCTGAGCATCTCAAATCTCTCTATGCATCTATTCTCACAATGCTCTGAAATGGAGTAATACTGCTATTTCTTTTTAAAGAATAGAGAACTGGAGAATGTCATGCTAAGACAACACCCTCCAGAGGAGTCTGTGTCTTACTTTCATTGATGCAGCCCAGATGTTCACCTGAAAATCAAGCACAAAATCCGCGAAAACCAGGGAATTGTATCTAAGCCCAAGGCTTAGCTTTTCTTTTCTTAACTGAGGAAACCATCACAAAACAAGACAAAATTCTTCTCCTAGAAGGCGACAGTGCTAGAGATGGAAAAAGCAGGGCAGTAATGCAGCACTGTCCCTCAAATTCCTCTCGTTAATATTTTATAAAAGAGATAAAAGAAACTTTCCAGTCTACAACAGAGGCAGGACTGGAAGCAACAAGACACAAAAATGACTCTAGGGGCATGTGGTAATCAAGATAAAACCAAAATGCAACCACAAAACACCGCAGTGTTGAAAGCCCACTGCTGAATCAAATTTGCTGTTAAGAACTAAACAAAAGAAAAAAAAAAGCCTCTCTTCAGCAATTACACTAAAGCCAGATAAAGGTTACTAGGCTGTCCTTAATTCCACTGAGTAATTTTTCCACATTCCTGGATGGCAGTACCTTCTCCTAGAAGCAATAATTCTCACATCCATAGAGCTGCATCTCTCCTGTGCCGGGGGACAACAGCTCTCATGTGCAGCAACCATAAATACATGGTTTATACACACCAGTAGCAGCCACTGATAAATTAGAGTCATGGGCTGTCCTAGCCTGCTGGCATCTCTCTCTCATGGTTTAGATCCATTTACCAGCTGTATCCCCTTGTCCCTCATTTGCTGTTATTTCATTAAACAACTAACATATTATTTCTCATCAGCACCCTCCCTCATCCCCACAATGTTCACAGGGTGTTTTGCTACAACTGTAAGTGATAATACCATGGCCTTTTCACTCTTCTGACAGCAACTCCACTTTTAAGTTGTTAGTGCTCAACTCCCTACCTCCCTGCCAAGAGAAATGCTGCTTAAACAGCTGTTGCACAGGGGAAAAAAAAAAAGTCACAGAAAAACCAATAAAAAGCATAAATGTATCCTGAGAAACAGAAGAAACAGTGCTGAACACAATAGCTGACCAAGTCACTGCCAACAGACTGAAACAAGGAAAACTGAGCTGCATTTAACAGAGGCATTCAGAAAGGTGCATCACTGGCACTCTCAGACACATTACAACAATAATCTTTCTCATCCAGTTTCCACGAAAAGCCAGAGTACTAAGCACAAGTAAAGACATGCCAAAGTGTTTCAGAGCATGTGAAGTGAGAACTTTCACAATGCTGCAATATCAAATCCTGCTTGAGTGGTTGGTAGACTCCAGAGTCTCTCAGAGCACCTACAGTTAACAGCTTCTGGTTAAAGATGGTAAGGACACCATCGGCAGGCAGTCATAAGCATTGCTTCCTAGAGCATCTGGAGTAAACCAAACTTTTCATATAACCATGGCAACAAATAAATGTCATTATTAGAATAAAGTTCTCACAGAAAATACACATGTATTTTATTTTTTAAACCAGCATTTAAGTCTCTCAGTCACCTACCTGAGCTCTGTCTCCTGCTCGATACCCCTGGCAACACCGGCACCCTACATCCCCCTGACCATTTTCACTGAGGCATAATCTCACAATTCCTCCCCTAAAAAGCAAAGAATTAACTGTGTTATTGCCCATGTCCATGTACCAAAAGCATGGTTTTAGACACCCAATGGAGACATCTGGTGCCAAATTTATCACCAGAACTTGAGTGGATTGATGTTTTTCCTTGAATAGAAGGCTCAAAACTGGTGAAAGCTCCCTCTCAAAGAATCGTTTTGAGTAAGCTGAATAAATATAAGTATTTCTGTTTAAGAAGGTAAAAATATTTTATTTCAGCCTATCATTTCAATAGAATTGGATAAACTTCATAAGTATTCCGTGTCTTAAAAATCTTTGGGTTTTTTCAACTTCTTGCCCTGAGCTGGGAATAAAATACTGAAATTACTCAAGTTTCTCATGGACTAAAAATGCTGTTGTCTCAGCTCTACTGGCTGCTGAAAAGCCTTTCTTAAGAAAGTCTGTATCAGAATAAAAATCATCTGATCACATCAGTCTTAACCATCACCCTAATCGACTTGATCATCTGGGATTGACTATAGTAACATGCCTCCTGAAGGCACTATTATCACTCAGCCTAATTTCAGATAAGTGCAGCAAACAAAAAACAGACAAAAAAATCCAACACACACACACAAAACAAACAAACAAAAAAAAATCTAACCACCCCACCTCATCCCTCCCCCCTCCCCCCCCCAAAAAAAAATCAATGGAAAAAAATAAGCTAATATGCATTATGCTGTGTATGGGATGTCCTGCAGTTGCTTAATTGCCTAAGATCAGATACAAAAGTTAATCTTGTAAACAGCTTCATATTAAAAACACACAGATCTAAAACTGGCCATTCCTACACTGAAGAAATGGCGAATTCTGCACAAATTCCCAAAGTGAGCCCAGCCCTGAAAGCAGCAACACATGTGCATCAATGCAACATTGGATCTGCTTATTTTGCTGCAAGGAAGGAATCCTCAGGGGTGCCCTGTAATTTAGTGTTACGTACCTTTACATTCCTAGTAGCTTTCCCATATTTACCCATATTATTTTGTAATCATAATCTCTTTATTCCAATATGCCAAAGGCATTACTTATAGTATTAGGATATATTCAAACCCTGCGTAAATGATTGGTAAAGTAGAGATTCCCAAAGTGACACTTCCCTAAAATTTCTAATCACATCAGATATTAAACCAGAAAGAAGAAGAAATCTTTCTCTTGAGAAAAATTCCTGTGTAATCAATGGAAAATTTCAGCAATTCTGCAGATTTTTTTGAATGGCCTTATACAACCAAAGTTTTTCTCCTACCTTATAAAATATATAACAGCATCCCCGATTAAATTAATACAAGCTTCTGAAGTCATCTTTGGAGAAAAAAAAATAAAAAATAATTACTTTTTTATAATTCATGAAGAGATCTCAAAAGCTATATGTAGTTAAAAAAACTTTCAGCAATGCATACCAATGCATAAAATAAGTGCTGTTTAAATTAAGAGCTAGTAAAGAGTTTCACACTCTTATGAACTAAATGCTTGTTGAAAGATATGCTTGGTACTACAACAACAGTAAGTAGCAGTGTGTAGCTGTACATGTAGTGGCATATAAATAGCTGTGTTTGGTAGGTACATAGTAGCAGTTGCTAAGCAATATTTATCCATTCACATATCGAATCAGAAGAAAAAGGAGTTACTTGTAAGGAGTTGGTTAAATATACATCTGCATGTATGTATCTATGTGTAAGTGTATGTGAAAGCGTCTCCTGTGACAACAGGCAAGAAACATGGACGTATGTGCAATGAAGGAAAATTATATTTCAGAATCTTACTGCAAACAGTAACAAAAAAATGCTACACTTTGCTGCTTTTTCACATAAATCAGGAAAGAAAAACACATATTACATTAAAAATACTCTTCAGTAACTTTTCTGAAGCACAATGGAGTTACCCTGTCTTAATGACAGAAGTATGAGAAACAAAATAAAATAATTTTTATTTATAAGTAATTTCCACATTAAAAGCTTGCACAGATCTGAAGCTATTGAGAGACAGACAGGTACTGGCCAGAAAACAGGCATATCAACCCTGGGAGGACTTCTAGAAGCAAGTGCTAGTAACACTTCACTCTGGTCACTATTTTCTTGTAAAACATAAGCTTTGATTTCTTGACCTAAATAGCATGATCTGTAAATAGGAAGGGAGCTGCTGACTTAGAATAATTCTTCACACAGGCCATAATCCTTCAGCAGAGGGAAAACATGCTGCCAGAAAAGTTTACAAATTGACCACATCAGTATTAAGTTACATTGGTTCTGCCTTTATCAAATGAAGAGCTTGTTGTTTTTCCTGCTGCACACACACCCTTACTGAACTGCAAAGGACTACAACAACTCATTCAGGCTCTCAGGGAAAGTCCACGAGTAGCTTTATATTTATTTTGTTGGTTTTTTTTTAACCTAGAAGGAATTTTAGCAATGTTTTTATTCACATCTATAGTCTGGCGCGCTAAGTGGACACAGACAAATCAGTTCAAGAGCAAACAATGGCTCAAAGGCAACTCAGTGCTCAAAAAGCACTCCACTATGTGCTCAAAACTGAGGGAACATGACTCAATCTTACAAAGAAGTGTGAAATAAATACATCTTTTCTTCACTCACTGAGACTTCCAGAAATTCCTTGAGCACATTTTCTTATTCCATTAGACTTATTCCACTTATTCCCTAATATTACATTTGCATTAGTCAAGGGGTTTTGGCAGCACACTGGTTAAAGCAGTATTTCAGTATGAGACTTTCCAGACATTTATTCCAATGCACCAAAGAACTCTGCATTTACTGTGTTAGCACAGGACCATTCACATGGCTCATGCACAACAAGCTTCACATACCATAATCACTGCTCCAGTACTTTAGAGATGATTTGTCCATACCCCTGAGTTTAACCCACAGCCTGCGCTCATGTATTTTAGCAACAGTTCTCTACCTTTGCACAACTTTATTGGCATGAGTAATGACCTAGAAATGAGAAATGGCCTGCAGTTAGCAAACAGGAAGAGAACTTCCATACACAGACCATCTTTGTAATGTAGCAGGCTTTTTTGTACACTATTATCCAGACTACTGAAGGTTTATATAGTGATTTGCCATCCTGTAAAAGTGTGCTCTGCAGTAGTTTTGGGGCAAGAATGTACTATGATTCTCAAGAAGATAGTCTGGGATACAACAAGTGCTTCGAACACTCTATGCATCAAGTACTCAACTGAGAATGAGTTTTCAGTTGCCAGCAAATTATTGTCCAAGAAACCCCTGTTCTGCAGGGTCACCCAGTTCATACCAGAGAGATCTTGTATGTCCCCAGGCACAAGGCTGGGTGGGCTTCACAGGGTCCTTTTGCAAGGAGACTTTGAATTGGTTGTGCCAGGTCTCATAAGTGCCCCATCAGGGAAGTACAGCAAGAGGAACACTGCTTAGATTTGCAAGATTTGCTCAGTCTAATGAAGAAATGCAAATCTTTACAAGAGGCCAGGGAATAAGCTCTGCTTCTGATTCTTAACCTCTAAAGGAAGAGCTCTGGAGTCCTCATTCAGATCCTTCTTTGAAATGAGAGGTTATTTCACTGGGAAATAAAGAATTTGTTGAATCTGGGCTTAGAGGGGGGAAAATAAATCATTAGGAAAGTAACACAGAGAGAAAAATAGCAGCTCAGAGAAATCTCATCTGAAAACCTGTTTGACTGAGGAAAAAAAGCTGTGAGCCTCACAGAAATAAATAAATAAAACACAGGAAGATAAACATAATTAAATCCAGAGCCAGAAAAAAGAAAAATTCATGAGAAGTTGTAGTCAGATAGGGTTCCCTTTCCTCCAGAAAACAAACTTGCAAGCAGGCTTTGCATGACAACAAAAATAAGTGCAGAATCATATACCAAATATACAGTGGATTTAACAACAGCGGTAAAGTGAATAAAAACCATTCCATACGAAATGTATTTCTTCCTACAGGAAAAAAGAAAGCTTGAGGTGCTTTCCCCATTTTTGCTGAAGGGTACTGCTTTCTAGATACAGCCATGCCTGCCCATGGCAGGGGGGGTGGAACTAGATGGTCTTGAGGCCCTTTCCAACCCTAACTATTCTATGATTCTACGATTCTATACACCCTGTCAAAAATCACATTTTTCATTCTCATCACAAAACATTTGCATACATGGGACCAAGCCCTACATATTTATCTCAAGTACGTTGTTGCTCCAGACAGGAGGGAACTATTGCTGTTACACACTTCCCAGGGGTCTGCTGTTCTAGCACCAAGCCTCAAACACTCCATTCCTACACCAGATTTCCTCCCACTCATTTTCTTCTGCTGACTCTGACACTACCACCAACTGAGAGCATCATACTTTTCCCCGTAACCTATGAACTTGGATTAATTTAACTGAAGGAAAATAGATGAATTACTCTGCATTTATACTGTTTCAAAGCTGAACAACTTTTTAGTTCAGATCCAGGAAGGGACATGTCACATCATACAACATTTTTCTTAAGACAATAATTTAAATCAAGTTAAAGCAAGGGGAAGCAGACCATCTTTTCTGAGTTGTCATTGGCTGCAATCTAGAAACTAACAAAAAAAAAAAAAGAAAAGAAAAAGAAAAGAATACTTTGCTTTACAAAAAATGAAATGAAAAGGCAGCTGCAGAGAGCAGGCTGTAATTTGAGTACCTGGGCTGGAGATTTAGTGACCAGAATAGGAACTCTGATCGTTTTAATCTGCCACTACCACTTATCTATTTTCATGGGGTTTATAATACCAAGGAACCAGAAGCACACGAATCACTATAACTGCTTAAACTTCTGATTAATATCAAATTCAAACTAAATTTATCAAATGAAATAGTCCCTCTGTTTGTCTTATATATACATTCGACTTTGAAATATTTTTTAACAGTTCTCTTCTCAAATTTCATATGCTGCATAAATATTCATAAATGTAATAAATACTTATTATAGAAATCACAGCCCAGAAGACATTGCCAAAGATTTTTAAATGGACTGCAAAGCAGAATGAAAGCTTTACAAAGCTGCATTGACCACAGCAGTCGTTACAGTTATTCACCTCTATATCCATCCTGCAAAGACCCAAACGTGCATCTCCAAACGCATCTCTACCATGAAGACAAAAGTTATATCTTTAAATTGATATGTAGTAGTACAAAATACAACCATAAGCAAAGAATTCTGCAGCTTTCATATCAGGTCAAGCAAGCCTCACACACAGTACGTACAATTTATTGTGCACATGTTCACAGTTTGTGCTCTAGTTACCAGCCTGTTGATTACTGTCGTCTCCAAAGAGAGTGCAGTGGAGCACTCCCTCCATGAGCTGTGGCAGGAAGGGCTCACCTGGGATGAACTAGGGAGGGCATCCTCAGCAGACCCAAAGCTAGGAATACAGAAAAGAGGAAACCTCATGCACCAAAGCAGAAAACGTATCTGCCACCCACCAGCTGCCAACGTTTCCTCGCTGCCCAATGGTTTACGGTCCCCCATCCCTTCCACATTCCACATACCACTAGTGCTGGTTGCTCAGAAGAGCTGGGAGCACATCTGTCCCACCACAGCAAGACTAGGTGTATGGTCCCTGTGAATAGATCTCATGAACTCTTTAGTACTGGGGCTCAAACATCCATTGACATTTCTTCTTAATACAAACAAGGTCACAATAAGTACAGCTCATTGTGCAAGTAAAGTAAGAAGTGAGATAAATATCCATGACTTGCAGAATTTGTAAATTATGCTTTGCCAAACGCTGTTTCCAAATACCAATATATGGATATTTTGCCTGTTGATCACAGAGGGTCATCTCCTAGAAGAAGCCAGAAAAAAACTACTCTTCCTAAATGCAATCAAATCTACAAGACCCTCAGAGAAGAATTATTTACAGAAACACAAGTTCCATATCTTAAAATGCAGAAGATACCAAAATCTGTCTTCTGTTAACCCATAGCCCCCTGCAGTAATACTTCCTTTTTCTGCTTTTGTATTCTGTATATCTCCGCAAAAGATAATTATTGTCCTCTACTCTCTGTTGTGGTTTAACCCCAACTGGCAACTAAGCCCCACACAGTTGCTCACTCACTTGCCCCTGGTAAGATGAGGGAGAAGAACTGGAAGAGTAAAGTGAGAAAACTCGTGGGCTGAGACAAAGGCAGTTTAATAAGTAAAGCAAAATCCATGCATGCAAACAAAGCAAAACAAGGAATTCATTTACCACTTCCCATCAACAGCCATTTACTCAACCATCCCTAGGAAAGCAGGGCTCCGTCACACCTAATGGTTACTTGAGAAGACAAATACCATCACACAGAACTTCCCCTGTTCCTCCTTCTTCCCCCAGCTTTAAATGCTGAGCATGAAGCCATATGGTTTGGAATATCCCTTAAGTCAGTCAGGATCAGCTGTCCAGCTGTGTCTCCTCCTAAATCCTCATGCACACCCAGCCAAAACCAGCATGCGTCCACAGCACAGAAAAGTGAGAGGGGAAGACCCTCTTCATCAGAATTTTATATACAAATTTAGTGCAAAGACTTGATTACAAACAGTCTGCATCTTCATGTTTTATTCATCCTCATAAATATGATCAGTGTCTTAAAAGTTACTTTTTTCCCCTCTTTTTTAAACTGAAAAAAATATGAAGAATAAGGGCTAGATTCCCAGGCAGTTTAGCTCTACAAAGCTCAAAACTCTGTGCCTAAAATCAGCACACAATTTTTTTTTTTAGGTTCCCCATGTAACTGCAGTAGTTGGTTCTTCCTGACAATTCTTAATTAAAATGTCTTGATATTTTCTCTAGGTTTTAGAAAAGGAAAAAATTAAACATCAAAAAAAGCCTGTTGTCATCACTGTGTATTTTAAGTGTCTTCCTGTACTTGAGCTGTACTTTCAAGGTAATTATTAACCAGTCGTATAAAAATCAACTTATTCTTTATTCTTTTAGGAAGACAGCTAATAGGTTGCATTAAGTTAACAGTGCTTCCTCAATTTTCCAGCTGAATTCAAACCTGTTCTAGAGTGATTTGTAGCACAGCACATGATTTCTAGCAGATGCCCCTTTTAGCAGATATTATTAGCTCTGAAACCATGCATAAACTCTCTGAAGGTCAGAGAAGGATTAAAAACTGACAGAGGCTCAAGCAAATGAAGCTAAATACATCAAACAATCTGTTTAACACAGGCACCACATGAGGTAGCAGCATCGTCTCTGAAGAGAAAGTTAAATCTAAACAGGGGAATACTGATTTTTGAAACTCAAAGGCTGCAAATTTTGTTTAGATGAAAGAACAGAGAAAGGAAGAAACCCAAGGCAATAACGCAGTCATTACAGCCAATTCTGCAACATGGCAGCAACATGCAGAGCACTCCCATCTCCAGCACCTTTATCTGAGGAATCCCAGGACTTATGTCCATAAAATAAACACATCTGTAGCGAAAACTCCAAAAATTATCAATTAAAATTAGCTCCTGTGACATATTACAGGCAGGACATAAGCAACCCCTAGTTCCCATGCCACAGCTCTCTGTTGAGACTTTGCTAACACAGGGATTAAGACTCAAACATCGCCTGCTTGTAAGTCTGCAAGAAGGGGAGGTTAATCAAGTCTCCAAATTCATTCACAACCTGAGCTATTTCCATAAAGGCTAGAATTGCCTATGAAAATCTGTTTAAACCTGCAGCTAAAGGCTGTGGTCCAAAGCCACAGCATGAGCATCTCAGACTGATCTAGGAGCACACGAGGTGCCATTCTCACTCTGCCTTGTCTTTTAGACACTGTCGTCTTCCTTGCCAAGAGAAACCAGGAGCTCTGTAGCGCATTTTCCTGTAAAGCCAGTCAATTTTATTGAAAAATCCATCACAGATTTGATGCTACTATGAAGAGTTTTAGCTTACTCATTTAATAAAATTTCAATAAAATTTGAGCTCTTTAGAGAAGAAACTGCTTGTAACTGTACTTGTGCATGCTCTAGCAGGATCCGACCTCAAACTTTCATGCCTATCCCTAAGCATTACCTCAGATCTACTGACAGGGGCAAATAAGTATAATATTCCCTAAAAAATGCTTTCAGGAAAGTCAGAAATTGCTTAATGTATTCTCTTGTAAATAGCCTTCAGCTTACAGTAACACAATTCTGATGGAGATCTTAGATATCACCTGGGTACTAGAAAAAGGGAGCCTTGATTACTCATACACAGTTCATCAGCGTAGAAAGGTCAGGTTTAGATCTACACAGTCCAAACTGTAAAGCGACCTTCTATGCAAAGAACACAGTAGAAGTCTTATCCATATAGCAATCTGAGTTCTTATTCACAGAAAGAATTAACAAGTCAAAGAGCTTCCTTCAAATTGTTTTCCTTTTACTTTGAACAATATTGTTGAATCCACTATGAAGAATATGGCACGAAGCTTGTATATTATTCTTTTTCATCAATGAGTCCTTTATACCAACATGCATTGTGAAGAAATGGAAGGATGAAAAATATACTTTTTCCTTAACACATCTTTGTGAACTTAGGCTAAAAAGTCTCACCTAAACAGAAGACAGAATGCAGCAAAAACTGGAAGTCCCATTTTACTTTGAAAAGTAAAAGCTAAACAAACAGAAAAGAAGCATAATTTCCATATTTATATCCAGATATATAATATCTGTATTTATTCCATTGTTAAAATATAAGAAGAGATTTATTTGCTATATTTGATTTTGATTTTTAGAACACTAAAAACAAAGCACACTAAATAGTTTGAGCTTTAATGCATTTCCCTGAAAGGAACATGCTCTTATGAGAGGTAAAAGAATCAGTTTACATTGAGAAAATGGACAGTAGTAAAGAAAGATTTCTCTAAACACAACGCATCAATACAACTTACAATGTCTGGCTTTATATAAACTACTATAAATTTGTTTTTCATATTTTGGTTAATGTAAAACTCTTGTAACTGAACCATAATGGCATTCAATTCTTATGCACGAAGAATTTGAACCACTGGAAGCAAACAAGAAATATCTTACACACAGCTGGAAAAAGGGAAGAAGACTTCAAATAATTAATCAAAAGTAGGAAAGAATGATGAACCTGTTCTCTGACACTTTGAAAAAAATGCTGAATGGAGTACAAAGCAGTTGCAGGCTCTTCAAATTTAACTGGTACCATCAGCACGAAGACTAAAACACTATTTCAGAGATGAGGGCAATATTCAACAAGCAGTAATATTCTCCTTGAGTTCTCACCATATGCAAACTGAAGTCACAATTTACACATACAAAGGACTATCAATATAATTGCACATGTTCTGACTTCTGTAGTTTTTACACAGTACTAGAAGTATATTGATGCAAGAGATGAACTTTACTTAAAAAGACTACAGAAGCAGAAATTAAGATTCAGTCAAACAGAAGAAAACCCTCTATTCTTAACTAACAACTCTGATTGGTAAAACTATTGTGATGGGAGAGAGACAGTTAAAAGCATCGGTCTCTTTGTCAGAAGTTTGCATGTTCCCAGGTTTAATTTCATAAATGCCAGAATTCATGACTGGGGCAGATTTAATATTTGTAATGTGGAAAACAATGTACCAATCATACATTGATTATCATGCTTTGATTAAGGAATTAAAGCATCTAGATATATTATTATTACAAATGATCTACCTGTTTTAAACTGCTAACAACATTAGTTTATTTATGACTTGTACTGAAGCAAAAGTGCAGTCAACTGTTTGGACATCAAGTCAAAGGGTGGCAACAACATAGCTGTCACAAAAAAAAATGCCTTGCTTGCTCCAAGACACTACTGCAGTCGAACAAATTAGAAGCAAGCGGTCAAAAAAAGAGGCAAAAGACAGCTCACGCTGATGAGCTAAGATCAAATGTCCTGAAGCTCCCTGCAGGGCCTCTGCTTAGAGAGGCCTGGTAGAAATGTCATTTCCCTTATTATAATAAAATTATTCTTTTTAAAAAGTATTTTAAAAGGGCAGGAAGGTAGGGGGTTTCTCCATGCACACAGATAGCCTTACTCAGCTTGGATACCTGCCAGCAAAAGTAAATGAGGGAGATAAGAAACGGTCTTTGTATCTAGAAAATATCACACATACACTGCTGGTCTGCCCTGAATGAGCCAACCAATGACAATTAATACAGAGCCAACAAGACTGAGCCAAATTTCATCATGTAGGAGGCTAAATGGCAAATTTAAAATTTCAAAGAAAGAAAATCCTTGCACAAGTAGAGAGCTTGGAACTTATCAGCTGTATGCATGTTTAGGGATGGCTGAAAGAAATGTTATTACTCTTCAGCTGTAGCTCTGAGGACATTAAACTGTAGCAGTTATGTACCTGATCCACACAGGTGCTTTGGTAAATCCTACAAATGCTTAACTTAACCATGTATTTTATAAATATCTTTAAGATGCCCAAGTCTCAGTCTATTACAGTGTAATTTCTTTCAAGGAGTAACTGAATCTTGAACATATTGATGAAAAACCACAAAGAGAAAATACAACAAAGGCCACCAATTACCAAAAAAAAAAAAAAAAAAAAAAAAAAAAAAATAAATACCAGAATATTATTTTTAACAGTCAACAAGTTCTTATGCTCCATTCCATATATTCACTATTGGAAATTCAGAATATCTTGAGGTTAACTCAGGAGTCATTCAAAGTCATTTTCACTCCTGTCACAAGAACTCATTTCTGCTTCCAGATAAATCAAAAGGGCATAAATTCACAGGGGAGGCTCCTTTTCTCATCTTTTTTCTTTTATTTATTTTTAATTCTTTCTCTCAAATAGCTTTTGGTATTGTTTCTGAAACATCCATTTTCCTTCAAGATTAAAAACTATATGAAAATTTTGCAACCTTCTGATATAACATTAATGAGTGCAATTCTTCCAGTGTGAAAGAGTGGAAGAATCAAGAAGGTCATGAAATACATTTCTATCCATGTCAAACTTTCCACCTGTATCACCTCTTTAGGCCAAAATTTCTATTGGAAAGTCAAGGACCATTTCAGATATGGACATTCTGATTAAACTACATCAATTTTAATCAAAATTTCATAAATTTGTCTAAGTTGGAGTCAGTGGTGGTCGCATGCAGCCATGCAGATGCCTCAATGCATTTTTGATATGTAGTCTGTATTGTGAATGGGAAATTTAAATTTCATAACAACTTAATTTGAATCTGGTAAAATAAAGTATTACAAATGCACATCTCCCTTACATGCAGTGCTTGGTCTGCATCCAAATCTAAACCATTTCTTCTAAAGAAATTCATCTAGAGAAGGAACAGAATGTCCTTCTCAACAGAAAACACCCACTTCAGATTCCTCATAATAATGGTAACTGTCATACATAATGTATATTGTCAGATTTTTTCCTGGAATATGTAATTAAAAAATAAGTTTAAAGTTGCACTTTCTATTGAGTTATCATTCATATTTAGACTATCCAATTATGCATTAAGAGGCAATTCTCATATTTTTGGAAATATGCACATTATTTTATTTTAAAATGTAAATACAATTCCATTTTATATCATCTCAAGAGAAAAATGCCCCAGATAGGCTGCTCTGCACCTACAGTAACTGACATCTGCCAGCAGTTCACATTCTGGTTAGGAAATGTCCTTCAGATTTATTGTGTTTTGTTTAATTTTTCAACTTGCCTTACCGGTTTATTTTCTACATACAGAATGCCATAGTACTAGCTCTGAGTGCTGATTAGCTGGTACACATTATTTGATGGTTGCTACACTGTGAATGTCAGTACATCTCTCTGCTGGGCTTCTTTGTTTAACAGCATTCAAGCTGTATGACAGCAAGAGACCTCTTCATTCCATCTTCTTGCAGGCCCTGCAGAAGTCCAACATTTACATGAAAAGAGAGAAAAGAAAATAACTTTTTTAAAGCTGATAAAGAAAATTGTGTGTATGGGTGTCAAAGCAGAAACAAAGCCACCATAGTTATTAGCAACTGCCATCTCATTCTCTCACCATTTCAACTTTTCATTGCCTCTATTTGCGAAAAGACCTCCTTATACAGTTTTCAGAGACTAAAGCTGTACATTTTTCTAGCCCATTCAATAGCCAAAACCTCAAAGAATAGATCAGGATATTCAGGAAAGCTGTAGCTTAGATGCTGTGCTGCAGTTGCACATTCCTCCTGGGCCTGCAGAGGCCAAAGCCTAATTTTCACTCTGTTTACTTTCAGTGACCAGCAGACGAGCAGTTTTATCTCCATTCATACCACCTTCAGGCAAAGAAATGTGTGTGTGTGTATTTGATCATACATATCCATATTTTCAATAGTGTTATTTTCTGTTTCACATCACAACCACAATGTTAGGTTACATTTTAGATACTCCTAAAATTTTCCAGGGACCACAACACACCAAAAACATCCCAAAGAAAAGCTGTTTTTCTCCAACCAGGGGAGCATCTCCTGCTCTGACCTCTCAACATTTTTACTTCTCTCAGTAACCAATAAAACTCCCAGGTTTATCATAGCTCTCATTCTTGGTGGTCTACAAGCTCTCTGTCTTCAAGGCTAAAAAAGACGTTGATTTTTTATTTTTGTTCTTTGCTTTCACTTTTACCTTTGGGTGCTTAAAATATATTGTCCCAGGGTAAATGCAGAACATATTCTGGCCCCTTTGGTTTTACCATAAAGGAGGCTTGAGGCATCTTTGCCTCACAGTATAAATAATTGCAGGATCTCTACTGTGCTTTCACTTTTGAACTGCTCAGAAAGGGATAACCACCCTAAAGGTAGAATAAACAAAACTGAAATTTTTAGCTGTTGAAAAGATGCTTTTCCATGCTTCCTAACCATGAAGGTTTTCAAATTCCATGCCATCCAAAACAGCTAAAGCAAACTGAGCATTAGTATGCAGCTGTTATTTACTCCTTTAATACATAACAATGATGGCGAATAGCCATAGCTCCGTAAACCACATAAAAAGTTTGTCACAAAAGACTGTTCTGAACTGCAATGAACTGTGCTCCAGTACAGTTTTAACAATGCATTTAAAACCAAATATTTTTGTTACTCATATTGTTCGAGGAGCAATTATGATAGTGACTGAGGACATGGGCTTACTGGAGTTTGGAAAGCTGTAGAGATGAAAATGTAAGAACTAAGAAAGAGCAGATTTTGTGTTATTACACAAAGTAAATGAGATCAGCAATGACAAATTCTCCCTTGAAGGAGAGATATGCCAGAACATAGTGAAGTGGGAAATAAGAAAAATGGGATTGAGGTCACCTCTACTTAACCTTTCCTGGGGAGGAAAATGCAGGTAACCCAGAAAGCTGTCAAAACGCAGGATCAAATGAAAAGTGATTCCACTAACTAAAGTTGCCTAAAGGTCAACACTTATAGCAAAAATGAATCAAATGGGGGAAGGCGAAGGGGGGGAGGAGGCAAAAGATTTCAAATGAGGTTAGCTGTATCCAACACATGAAAAAGACTTCAGTTACACTGAACAAAAGCTCTGACACTGTCTTTGCCCTTTGGACTTGTATAGTGGAGAACAGGAATGGCTGGCGGCACCAGGGAGTTCCTACTTCAGCTTCAGAGAGTTTTACATTAACAAGTACCTCCACTGCGTTCTTCAGCTGTTATTTTCTCCTCCATATCAATAGTTTTAATCACTATTAGAAAACATCACTGCTTTTACCTCCAGATCTTGATGGTATTTCCAGATGAATAAAACCCCCCACATTCTCCTTAACTGTTTTGTTTTGAGGTGTTGTTTTTGGGTTTGGTGTTGTTTTGTTTTGTTTTGTTTTTTTTGTTATTGTTGCTTTTGTGATGTTGTTTGGGTTTGGTTTTTGGGGTTTTTTCTTTTTTGGGGGGCAGGTTTTTTTTGGGTTTTCTGTTTGTTGATTTTATTTTTTTTTAGAGCATAAATGAAGTCATTGCCAACAATGAGGAGTTTTTGATAACAGTCTAGGACATACAAACAGTTTTTCATATCTTTAAAGAATGTTGATGACTTATTGTAGTAATGTCTCAACAGGGCTAAATATTACTGACGTTACTAAATATAAACGTAAGGATAAGGCTTTGCAGAATCTAAGATGCAGAATGTTAGTCTTCATTCCAGGAGACCAGGTGTTCCTGACAGAAAGGATATTCAAATCCTGAGGGAAATAATCACTATCAGTTTAAGTAGAAGGATTACTGGGGTGGTTTAGTTTTTTAAAAAAATTTATAAGATGGGAGAAGAAAAAAAAAAAGATTAAGTGTATGCCTTGATTCTATGGAAAATTACTATTATGTTCAATTAAAAGAAAAAAAATCAAAATCAAATCCAAATTTCAGTGTGCCAGTTAAAAAACATCCAAATCCATCAACTGTTCTTCTCTCAAATCCCTATGAAATTGTATCAAACAATGACATTGCACTGCACTGGCATGTTTAGGAGCAAGTAATAACCTGATTCCTGGTTTTAACTGTATAATGACAAATTGTAAGAAAAAAAATTTATAGCAATTAAGTGGGGAGCAGCATCATTTTGAAAGTTTAGAGTGTAATATCACATCGGACTGCAAAGATAGATTAGCTTGAAATTTGTTCTGTAATTTAATTCCCTGGAGAGAAATCTATTTGCATGCAAAAAGAAGGAGACTTAATTAATAGCCAAGTATATTTAAATTGATATATCAGCTACTCACAATTGTAGCTTCATTCTGTATTGAAACCCAACACAGCACTGACTAGCTTTTTTACAATGTGAAACAAAGCAGTAGAATAGATCTTCTGTAAGTAAAAAAAAAAAAAAAAAAAGAAATTGTTCTGTTTGGATTTCAGTACCTCACTAGATATGGAATAATTGAGATTGATGTTATACTGAAAATATTAGAAAGTTTTTTTAATTATGAAGGGAATGCAAGTGGGAGAACACCAGTGGTTTCTGCTGAATTACCAAGTTGGATGAATCTTATTGCATATCTCCAAGGAACCATTTTATTATTTCTAGTAATAAACTTGTCACAAAAGGAGGACATATGTTAACAATAAAGGCTAAAGACAAAATTAATACGAGGTAAGAATCACACAGCTGGACTTGAACTGTCTTGTAATGGGGATACTAAATACAAGGAATCAGCTGCCCAGCTAGCTAGTCTTGTCATATTTCACTGCATTTTATAAAAAGTCTAATTTGATAGGGATGTTCCAAGAAAGTCCATTAGGCAGATAAGGAACATTCCATGTGAGACTCCACGAAAAGGCAGTATTAATAGGAACTTTAAAACACAATATTTTAGGACTGGCAAGTGTGGAATTTGAGATGTCAAAGAAATCTGGAGCATCTTTCAATGTGAATGACACTGCAAGTACATATGGACTTTCCTAGATGCTTAAATTCCTAAAAAAGTCCAAGCACACACACTGTACAGCACTTATAATGCATCTGTAAACTAAAGCTTTAATCAGAGCTCTCAGCTGACACAAGCCTTCTCAAGGTAGAAATGGGTTAGGAGAAGTTTTTTTCTGTCACTGTCTAAGCTCATGGCTGGGAAAATAAAGTACTTCATTCTCTTGGGGTGTCAGCCTGACTCCTTTGGGAGACCTTACTTTCACTGAAATAAGTGAAAAGCATAACCTTAAAACACCACAAAATTTCTATGACCATAATAAATCTCTTCCAGCTACTAAAATTACTCTGGTTCAACATGAACTAGTGAAGAATGCTCAAGGGAGACCTCATAACAAATCTTCCAATACCTAAAGGGAGCCTACAAGAAAACTGAAGAGGGACTTTATACAAGGGCACGTGGCGATAATACAAGGGGTAATGGTTTTAAACTGAAAGAGTGTAAAATCACATGAGACATCAGGAAGAAATTGTTTCCTATGAGGATAGTGAGGCACTGGTATAGGTTGCCCAGAGAAGCTGTGGCCACCCCAGCCCTGAAAATATTCAAGTAAAGGTTAGATGAGGTTGTGAGAAACCTATTCTAGCTGAAGGTGTCCCTGTTCATGGCAGGGGGGTTGGAACTAGATGATCTCTAAGGCCTCTTTCAACCCAAACCATTCTATGATTCTACAATAGTCCACTTGCATGGTACTTCAGCCAACAGAGATCCTACTGATTAAGTATCTCTAAATCAGGCACCATGAGTTTGTTATAATTATCTATAAATCAATGCCATAATGCCAGTTATCATAATGATAACAATGCCTCACCATTCTACAAAGATTGTCATTGTTTCCTTAAGGTTCTTGTAAGGGAAGTTGCAAATATATAGTTTGTATGCATAACTGCATGTATGCATATCAATACAATAAAACTATCACCACTCTATCCCCAGAGGGCCAAATGTATGGGTTTGTTCACTTTGTCAAACAGATGCAATACTAAAAAAGTGCATTACAATCATAAGCATACAACAGATCCACTTAAGGATGTAGAAAAAAAGACTCCTTTTCAAGAAGTTTAACCATGCCAAGTGCAAAGTCCTACACCTGGGTGGGAGCAATCCCAGGCACAGCTACACAGGTTGGGCAGAGAAGGGATTCAGAGCAGCCCTGCAGAGAAGGACTTGGGGGTGTTGGACAATGAGAAAATGAACATGAGCCAGCTTCAGTGCGCTCACAACCCAGAAAGCCAACCATATCCTGGGCTGCATCAAAAGGAGCGTGACCAGCAGGTCGAAGGAGTTGATCCTGCCCCTCTACTCTGCTCTTGTGAGACCTCACTTGGAGTATTGTGTGCAGTTCTGGTGTCCTCAACATAAAAAGGACATGGAACTGTTGGAACAAGTCCAGAGGAGGGTCATGAGGATGATGAGGGGACTGGAACACCCCCCATATGAAGACAGGCTGAGAAAGTTGGGGCTGTTCAGGCTGGAGAAGAGAAGGCTGGGTGGAGATCTCATAGCAGCCTTCCAATATCTGAAGGGGGCCTGTAGGGATGCTGGGGAGGGACTCTTCATTAGGGACTGTAGTGGCAGGACAAGGGGTAATGGGTTCAAACTTAAACAGGGGAAGTTTAGATTAGAATCACAGAATCATAGAATCATAGAATATTTACGGTTGGAAAGTACCTTAAGGTCATCTAGTTCCAACCCTCTTGCATGGGCAGAGACGCCTCACACTAAACCATGTCACCCAAGGCTCTGTCCAACCTGGCCTTGAACACTACCAGGGATAGAGCATTCGCAGCTTCCTTGGGCAACCCATTTTAGTGACTCACCACCCTTACAGTAAAGAACTTCTCCCTTATATCCAATCTAAACTCACTGCCCTCCTCTGGACTTGTTCTAACAGTTCCATGCCCTTTTTATGTTGAGGACACCAGAATTGTATACAATACTCCAAGTGAGGTCTCACGAGAGCAGAGTAGAGGGGCATGACCACCTTCTTTGAACTGCTGGTCACTCTCCTTTTGATATATTGATTAGATATAAGGAAGAAGTTCTTTCCTGTGAGGGTGGTGAGGCACTGGAATGGGTTGCCCAAGGAAGTTGCAAATGCTCCATCCCTGGCGGTGTTCAAGGCCACGTTGGTCATAGCCTTGGGTGACATGGTTTAGTGTGAGGTGTCCCTGCCCATGGCAGGGGGGTTGGAACTGGATGATCTTAAGGTCCTTTCCAACCCAAACTATTCGATGATTCTATGAAAGAAGTACAAAGAAATTGCTTCAGCTCCTTGGAAAATCCCAAATATTATATCAAGTCAAACTATCAGGTTGCTTTTATGGAGAAGTGCTACACAAAATCTGCCACTTTCAGTAGGTGGTGTATATAACCGATGGGTGACTGGCTTCTTGACAACTGAAAATATTGACTTGGTTCTGGCATTCAGGAAAAAATTGACTGTGAAGTCAATGAGAAATTAGGTAAAAGAGTCTCACATATAAAGCAATGAAAACTTCTGGTTGAATGGAAAAGGCAAAGTATGTATTCAGGCAAATTTTGTACTGTGCCAACCTTTAATCAGCTTTATATATTATCTAGAATCTAAATTACTGCCACATGCATACTTATCTTGTGAGTATGGCTGATGAAATTGATGTTTATCCCTACACACAAAGCAGCAGATAAAAAAAATATTTTAAACTAAACCAGAAAATTACTTGACATTGCCTTAATGTTTGTACAATGAGATGGCACATTGTTCAAAATCAACCTTTCAAATATGACAAGCATATAATGAATCAGATTAGGGTAACAGACTCAAAACACTGAAGCAGGAAAAAAAGTGCAGCTTGAAAATCACATTCTTCACAGCATCTTCATAAGGAAAGAGTTACCAAAATTATTGTCTGCCTACAAAAACCTTAAAAGTGTTCTCATGTCCAATGGGTATCTTCTTCCCTGAAAGACATTACTTTTCCTTTGCCATGTACCAGGATGACATAAAAAATGCTACAGATCATATTAGGTAGCACCTATCAGTTTGTAAGAGAAAAGACTTCCAAATGAATCAGAAAAAAAAAAATTAACTGTAAGGGTTTGCATTTTTGCCATATAAGATCTCCCTATTCGGGCTTTTTATTATTTCTGGGAATACTGCAACATGCATAAGCCTGCTGGAATATAAAAGGTATGAAACTTAAGCAGTATAGTAATGCACACACAATTCTTTCTAAAGAATTTTAATTCTAACTGATAAGAACTTTGTAAAAAAAGTCCTCTTTTATAGTTACACAAATTGATTAAAATTTGAAAAGAAGAGAGCTGTTTAATTCTGCGTCTCCACAAGGACTCTGCCTGCAGAGAGCACACTGAGTTACACACCAGCAGACCAGTCAAAACAAGAACCCAAAATCCATCAATATTTATGTATATAGCATAAAAACTATGTCTAACAATAATGGCAGTAGCAAAATATAAATCAAGACCAGTGTTTAACCAGTGAAAAATGCATTTGTTTCCAGCATAGTTCATCAAATACACAGAGTAAATACAGTATAAGTCAATGCCTCTGCACTTGGCTGCTTCCTCACAGGAGCAAGTGAGTTTGTACTTCTCCAGGGTACTTTGAGCTATGACAAATGTAGTGAAATGACCTGATCTGCATAGGGTCTAGAAGAAAATGCTCTGACTGGAACAACTGTGTTGCACCCAGCATCTCTCAAGAAGCTGCCTGCCTCTATAGCATTGGGTGACAGGCAGCTGCTTCTCCCCAGACTCAAAGTAAACCCTAAACACAAGCATGGGAACTTCTATGTCTTGATGTTCATTCTTTTTACTAATTTCATTTCCATACATTGTTATTTCAGCAGAACCTGATCAGTCAATTCCAACAATGGAAAAGCTTTAGAAAAAAAACCCAACAAAATGTCAAAAAGCAAAACTAAACAAAAACAAAAACAAACAATCCACAAACATAATTAAGTCTCTACTGACAGCATAGCCTGTTATTATAGACAAACTCTTTGCAACATGGCACAAATTCAGGTAAAAAAAAAGAAATGACATCTGCTTTCATCAGACATCTGAATCCGATAGATTTAAAGAGGTGGTACATAGGAAATAAATTATAAGTTTTATAGCTAAATATTTCAGAGCTTCCACATTTCTCTTTTTTCATCAACAGAAGATAGGTGGCTTTCCAAAGAATATTCATTCACTTTGTCACTTGAAATGTCTCTCTTGAATAATTAACACAAATACTTAACTTTCAAAGATGTTAGCATGTCATTACTTGTCACATAAATTGTAGAGTTAGATATGTGCAGAGGTGTATTTGAAGACTGCTGCTGAGCAACTTTCAGCGTCCATGAATAAGATATAGGACCTTTCATATTTCATTAGATATATGCATATTTTATATAGTTAGGAAATAGAGGTATGCAGTGTCCATTTCTAAAGTAAATGTTCACTTTGAACAGAACTTTAAGGAAATAGTATAGATAGGCAACAAAGCCAATAGCTTCAGTCCAGAGGTCCTCATCCACAGACATGTTTTCATACTAATCAACAAGATTAATTGGGTCTTTATGTATTAATATAGGCTGAAGGATAGAGTTATGGCTACATAGAGGCAGAAGCAAACTATGCCTGCTGTCTGCTACCAAATCAATTGACAATTTAAAAAGTCAGATCTGAATACAAGACCCAGGTAGCTCATTTTGCTCATTCCTGTAGCACAAGCTATAAAGTTAGTATATGCTGGTAGGTTAATGTTGTGCTGTGTTGACTTGAATTTGTTCACGTTAACACACTTCCCATCTACGTCTCCTTCCCATTCTCCAGGGAGTAACACCCTACCTTAAATTTCAGTAATAAGCCTGATGGGAAGAGCACCTATTACACAGTGCCTGCAAAATACAGTGGTCTGATCACAGTGTGAGTTACTCTGCTACTGTCCAACTTCCCCCTGCAGTCCCAGAACTCCTGGCTTCACATCTGAATCTTCCTATCACTGTATTTTACGTCCTCTGCTTTTTCAGGGTGAGGGTTTTTTTCTGTTTGATATCTCTAAATTTACACCCTGGCATATGGCCACTCTTTGCAGTTCCAGCTTTTGCTAAGTAACAAAACACTTTCAGCAGTTGCACCAGTGCTTCCATACAGACTACTGTAGGACTTGATTTCCTTAGAGAACTAGCATTTTAAGTCTTAATGGAAAACACTATCAGAATTCAGGCATCTATAATATGTTATCTGCAGGGAGGACACTCGGAGCACATTTATACCCTGTACCAGAGACAGGTCACAGCTCAGGAATTCTAGCAAGAGCATTTGCAATGGACAGAAACAAGATTTTCAGGAATATTTCCACTGCCTATCAATATCATTTCTTCATCAACAGCAAAATACAGTAAGTTCAGATAGGTAGAAACAATAAGTGCTAAAGGACCAAATGCTTCCAGCTAAGCACGTTTTGAGAAGCTGGGAGAAAGCAGGTGGCTACTCCAGGACAGCTGTTGTTTGCATCCCTGGAGAAAGCACTCTGAAACCTCACTCAGCACCCTTGGGAGATGGAGAGACAGTAGATATTTACAGATACCAACAACCTAGAGATGCATTAGTCCATAAATATTTCCTTTTGCTTCCCTCAGTCCTTCAGCTTCTAGATGTTACCTCAAACTGATCAAGGGGATCACCAAAACATGTGGTTCTGTTTTCCCAGAAGGATCACATCCCAGTTCTTCCTATTCATCCTAGAAAAACTGCTTGCTTGCTGTTTGTCCCTTGCTTATGGGCATTCCAACAAATATTTGGTAACCTTTAGTTAGAGAAATCTCAGAGCACAGAGCTAGCAGTAACTTTTCCTCAAGGGGCATCTCCCTTAATGATTGCAACAAGTGCGAATCTGTGAGAATGCAATTATTCACAGGGGGAGTGTTTTAAGCCAAAAATTTAGGAACGCATTTTAGTTTCATATCATTAAATAACTAGGCAATTTTGAAGTTGATTTGTGAATCATCCTTGCATGGTCCTTCTGACTTAAATTCTCTTTTGTTTAAGCAGCGTTCATTAAAAAACAACTGAGTCATGACGTATAGTTGTGCTTTCAGACAGGATAAGGTAGTGGAAATTTCCCACTGCAGCTCATATCCTCAGGATCAAAAGGAAGAATCTGCTTTTCTGGTTAACTCAACACTGCCAAGGGGAGTTGTTTTTGGTAGTTAAGTGGATGATAAATTGCTACTGATCTAGAAGACAGGTCTATCATAACTGACAATAGTTATAAATTAAAACTATAATCTTATCTATCCAATCAAAGCTTGAAATTGAGAGGAAATACCACTTGTTAATTTATGGACAGAGAAATTATCATTTATCTGCATGATTTACCTGCATCAGAACAATGTGCCTGTCTTGTCCATGTTCCACCTATCCTATGAAAAAAAACAAAAAACCCAAACAAAACCAAACAAACAAAAACCCACAAAAAAACCCCAAAAAACCAAACATCACCACACACAGAAAAAACCCTCCCAACAATTCCTTTTCTAATGTAAAATGTGTAACTCTATAGACAGTGTGTAGGCAGTATACTTAACCTGCCATCTGCACAAGTACCTTTGTGTTTTGGTGTCTGAGACTCATCATCTGAATATTAACAACATACAGACAGCATTCTACCTCCTAAAGCAGGAATACACCACAGTGTGCAGAGTCACAGCTACATGCTACTTTTTAATTGAACACTTTAAAAGTTTCCTTACACTTTAAAGACAATTTTAAGATTTTGTATTTGTTTGGGTTTTTATTTGGGGGGGGACGACTGAAAAAGAGGGGGAGGGAGCAGAGAGTAGCATGTTTGCATGTAGGGTTGGTGTGTTGTTTTTGTATTTTGTTTTCTTTATTTTCCTCTTCGGAGTTGTTTTTTGTGGGTTATTTTTGTTGTTGTTGGGTTTTGGGTTTGGGTTTTTTTGGTTGTTTTTCTTTTGTTTGTTTGTTCTTTTGCATAAGACTTACACAAGGAACTAGAGAGAAATTTTCAACTTATGTCTAACTATCAACCACACTATCAATGAACGCATCACTCCACTTCCCTGCAACAGCGCAGTCCCACTTCCCCCTTCAGGAGAGGGGCGGGGCAGGGCAGGGAAAGACTGTCATGATGCACTTTATGCATTTCAAGAAATACCTACTCACTCAAGTCAAGCACTGGAACACAAAAAGTTTGTCAAATCATATCCAGCTCCTTTCAAAATTCCAGTCCAAGCAAATTGAGTGTATTTTCTGTACATCATGTATAGAACCATAGAATAGTTTAGGGTTGGAAAGGACCTTAAGATCATCTAGTTCCAATCCCCCCTGCCATGGGCAGGGACACCTCACACTAAACCATGTCACCTAAGGCTATGTCCAGCCTGGCCTTGAACACCACCAGGGATGGAGCATTCACAACTTCCCTGGGCAACCCATTCCAGTACCTCACCACCCACACAGGAAAGAACTTCTTCCTTATACACAATCTAAACTTCCCGCATCTAAGTTTGAACCTGTTACCCCTTGCCCTCTGACTACAGTCCCTCATGAAGAGTCCCTTCCCAGCATCGTTATAGACCCCCTTCAGACACGGGAAGGCTGCTATGAGGTCTCCACGTAGCCTTCTCTTCTCCAGCCTGAACAGCCCCAACTTTCTCAGCCTATCTTCATACGGGAGGTGCTCCAGTCCCTTAATCATCCTCGTGGCCCTCCTTTGGATTTGTTCCAACAGTTCCATGTCCTTTTTATATTGAGGACACCAGAACCGCACACAATACCCCAAGTGAGGTCTCACAAGAGCAGAGTAGAAGGGCAGGATCACCTCCTTCGACCTGCTGGTCATGCTCCTTTTGATGCAGCCCAGGATATGGTTGGCTTTCTGGGTTGTGAGCGCACACTGAAGCTGGCTCATGTTCATTTTTTCATCAACCAACACCCTCAAGTCCTTCTCCACAGGGCTGCTCTGAATCTCTTCTCTGCCCAACCTGTGTAGCTGTACCTGGGATTGTTCCCACCCAGGTGTAGAACCTTACACTTGTCATGGTTAAGCTTCATCAGGTTGGCATCAGCCCATCTTACAAGCATGTCAAGGTCCCTCTGGATGGCATTCCTTCCCTCCAGTGTATCAACCAAACCACACAGCTTGGTGTCATCGGCAAACTTGCTGAGGGCGCACTCAATCCCACTGTCCATGTCACCGAGAAAGATGTTGAACAAGACCAGTCCCAACACCCATCCCTGAGGGACACTGTTATAAACATCAATTTTATTATAAAAAAAACCCAATGCCAACACTGACATTAGTAGCCAATTGTTTGATTGTGCTCGTTAATAAGAGATAAACAGGCAGCGCTGTGTGAGGTGGGAGTCATCACTCCACGCAAGCTGCACACAGAGGGGTTAAGTGAGTAGATATTTATTACACACAAACATGCATATTCAGTAGGTTTCCGAGAGAATAACAGGGATATTACAATTAGTTTAGGTACTCATTATCATAAGTCTCCTCCCTTTTGGCACTTGCTTACTGCCCTCCTACAGTCATGGGCAGGGGTCTTCAAGATGAAGTAAGTAGTCTTCATCAGGTGGGCAGGGGTCTTCAAGATGAAGAAAGCAGTCTTCCTCAGGATGCACTTTTCACCTTTAGCATGGTTGAATGCCCTAGTGGTCCCAATTAGCTGAAATCAGCCATACTAGTTTCTGACAGCTGGTAAAGATTTAGAGCAGTGTGTCTTTCTTGCAAGAGATAAGCAACACCATGCGGCAGATAAGAAGTGTTTGAAGCTTAGCAGATGCCCAGGAGGCACTGTTTTCAGGCTGACTGCTAAGTAGAAGGGCTATTAAATCTTATTAACACATCACAGGCAAGCATTGTTCTAAAAGCTAACAGATAAGTAGAAAGGCCATTAAAGCTTATTATCACATCACAGTCTTACAACATAAACATTGTTCTCTAAGTTAGGCTGAAAGTATTCTAACCCATGTTTTTCAAACACTTACTTTTCTTTTACCCAAAGAAGTAAGGGATGGCGACTTTTTATTAATATTGCCTTAGCTATGTGGATATAATAACTCTGTTTCTTGTATTGTTATTTTCCACCTCATATTAATGGTTTCTCATTTCATGAATTTTCACACCATATTTTGTAACAAACTATCATTTCTCTATTTCATTTTTTAACACAAATCATAGTCTATTCTATCACAACACCACTCGTTACTGGTCTCCAGCTGGACATGGAGCCATTGACCACAACTCTTTGCGTGCGGCCGTCCAGCCAGTTCTTTATCCACCGAGTGGTCCACCTATCAAATTGATTTCTCTCCAATTTAGAGACAAGGATGTCACATGGGACAGGGTTAAACACTTTGCACAAGTCCAGGTAGATGACATCAACTGCTCTACCCTTGTCCATCGGTTCTGTAGCCCCGTCATAGAAGGCCACGAAATTGGTCATCCATGACACATGGATAAAAAACCCAAGCAATCTACCCAAACCACAAAATGCTAGTAAAAAGAGAAACTATATTAATATTTAGAAGCAGCCTATCCATTACTAAGCCTCCAGTAGCCTTGGTTTGTTTCGCTTTAACTCAACAGTCAATGCGTAGCCCAGTGTTCTAGACAGTAGAAATGGAGGACAATGATTAAAATAGAATAGATAGTTACTTTTAAAAACATGGACGTGTACTGTTCCCAGAAGCGTTTTGTCTATTTTGTCTATCTGAACAATGCGGTAGCAGCTTAATACACATATCTGAAATTGTACATGAAAACAGTCTTTAGCTTAGAATAAAACAACATTTCAGTGTATATGCATTTCACATTTTGCCTTGTGGCTGAAATCTCCACAAACATGCAGTATGACTGCTCATATCTGATGTAGCCTAAGAATAGAGTATCTGGTGAAGTGAGATGTAGGATCAAAGTGCTAGCTTTTACACTGCAATGCAGAGATGTTCTCATATAGAAAAAGAGGAACAGTATTTCAATCTGTACAAAGGGGCATTTTCCTTTATGTTCTACAAAACTGCATAGAAAGTGTGATTTTTATGCATCAATAAAGGGAAATTTCCTCTTTCAGTTAAAATGCCAATAGTATAAAACCCATATATTCCATATCAACACAAAAAAAATTCAAACCAAAAATCTTCCAACTAAAAAAAAAAAAAAAAGACTAGTTGGATTCTTAGAAGCTTGCAAAACAACTCTGAAAAGTCCATTGTCTACAGGCAGTCTTGCATCCACTTGTTAGGCTCTCCAGCTTCCAATACTCAGGTCTTTGACTTCTTTCTTTGCTCTTAAGAGACAGCAGCCAGATGGCCAAAATTGAATATCCCTCCCAGCTGGCCAGTGTGAATTCATGTGCCTGCTACCCAGCTGGCCAGCCAGCCTACAGCTTCAGGGTGGATAGCCAGAAAACATATGTTGCCTTTCTTTGAGCTAATGGACCAGCTAGCAGAAATCCAGGAGAAAAACATGAGATAGCAGTGAAAAGCTGACATTTTGTCCTAGAATAATCAAAAAGCACCCCTGCTCACTTGGGCTACATACTTTTGCTGAAGGCTCTTGATATACAAAAGAATGCATAATCTAACTGTCCTCCAGTATCTGTCGTGATTATATCATGCATAGGTGTAAGCAAAGCAGGTCAGAAGCTATTAGGCAGAGAAGCCAAGAGCTAGTGACACGCATCTCTCCAGCATTCAGTCTCTGAGATACTTGCTGAGCCAGAAACATAGCCCCATCATCACAGCTTGTAGTTGACAAGGTATTCTAATTAGCACAAAGAAATAGCTCTTTCTCTCTCTCTATACATGTGTATATATATACATATATATACACATATATCTCAATCTCTGCCATGAGCACACAGCCACAGGGTTACTTAAAAATCAGAACTAACAGTTTCAGACCAAATTCCACAAAAATATTTAGGGCTGGACAATATTTCAAACTTACACAGGTAACTTCCAAGTACCTGTTTCCAGATGCACCCCAGAAAAATTCATCGCTTCAGACTGTGCTTAATTTTTCTCTACTATGCAGGGGGGTGTTAAACATACCATATAGAATAAGGTCCATAATAGCCACATGCTGAATAGAGGATTACTAAACTACATAACAGAATATGCTGAAGAGAAGCGCATCTCTGGACAGTTTTGCAAGGGATTTATCTTTCAGGAAGCCAGTATAAGCCACATTAAAATCTGTATGTTTTATTTAGTAATACCCCTAGAATTTTCCAGACATTTCATAGTAAAAGGTCTCAATATACATCTGCATACAAGCAACTGGTAATTAGGTATACATAGCTACCACCATATCGAGATGAAAAACTGTGTTTACAGCAAATACATTACAAACTCCAGGAAACTAAATTACTATGTAGACAGACAACAGGAATAATGAAATAACGAAATACCAGCAGCCTCTTTTGCAGATGGACACTATTATCATCCCAATTTCTGCAACATAGTTTGGAGACTCTCAGCAATATTTTTATTTTAGATTTTAGCTTCCTTTTTTACTTTTTTTGTTTCAGTTAATAACATGATCACACAGCTTTTCTCACCCTCAAATCTTTCTTTTCCCATTCACCACTAATCTTTTAGCCCTCCTTATGACTTTCTTTCTCTTTTCTTTCCTCTGACCTCTCTCCAGACACCATCTGAACTCTTAAACCATCTGCAGCCTCTTGTCCAGTTCCTAAAGCTACCAGAGACCCTCTGACATTCTGCTTTTCCTCTTGACAATCACTGAAACCACTGTCACCAACACTGACATCTTTTTTGATATGGCTTAGAAGAACCAACCTCAGCCTTCATTGATAGTCCTTTGGCACTATCCTCACGTGGGTATTTGGAGTCAGTGACTCCATCATGCCCTGGTCATCCCAGCACTGAACCAAAATACAGGATACACAACTAAATTCAGGACACACAAGACAGTATCTGCTAGGCATACTAGCAGATGCCAGTATGCCTAGTACTATTTTGGATGGATTGTTTGAGGCTATTCACCCCTTCAGGTAATTCTGGAAAGTCTATGATGATCACATTACATCTTTATTACAGAGGTGTTTAACCACAAATGTTTAGTATACAATATATAATATATAAGTATTATATATTATATATAATATAACATATAAGTTATATATAAGTATTGCATACCAGAGCACATGGTGCAAAATTTCAGCCTGACACAAACCCCTCTGCAGAGGCACTATTTAGATTCCAGGCTGTTGTCATGAGCCTATTGACTTTCCAAGATATTGATGCCCCAGCCTCTGGATTTTTCACTTTTCAGCTCTGCTGCCTCTCAGCCTTGTAAGCCTATTACTGGATTGCTTCAATAGCTATTTACCTCCATGTCGTGGTTTAAGCCTCTATAACTCACGCAGCTTTGCTCACTCACTCCCCCCTCTTTCTTCCCCCTGCTCCTGGGGGGATAGAGAGGAGAATCGAAAGAATGCAACTCCCACAGGTTGACATAAGAACAGTTTAATAACTAAGGTATAACACAAACCACTACTGCTACCACCAATAATAGTAATGACAAGGCAAATACAAGGGAAAAGAATACTATCGCTCACCACCTATACCTAGCCCAATCATGCAGTGCACCCCCACCCTTCCAGGTCTCTGCTCTCCGTTTTTACATCCTTGGCATGACATGCTGTGGTATGGAATAACCTCTTTGGTCAGTTTGGGTCAGGTGCCCTGTCTCTGCTTCCTCCCGGCTTCCCCTGCTCCCTGGCAGAGCATGAGACTCAGAAAGTCCTTGGTCAGACCAAAACATTACTAAGCAGTAACTGAAACACTGGTGTTATCAGTGCTGTTCCCAGGCCAAAAGTCAAAAACACAGCACTGCACCAGCTACCAAGAAGGAGAAAAATGACTGCTACTGCTGAACCCATGACACTCCAAAGCATAAAATTCTAAACAGTCAGACAGAAGAGACATTTACTAATTAATTTAATCCCACACAAGACATCTGTCAAGGCAAAGGACAGATTATGGACACTACTTAATATTCATATTCTAGCATTACCAGAAACATGAGAGGTTGCATCATTTTAAGGCTATCAATCAACTTACAGCATTTGATGAAGACCTCGGCAGATACAGCTTCTGAAGGTTTTCTTCCACTCCATGGAAAACTGTTTCTTCACCCAAAATGAAAATTGCTTGCAACACTGGTGTACTGATAAGGGCATAACTTAAAATAGAATAATAGAATTGCCTTCTGTATATTTTTTTTGTGCTGAATTTATTTATTTTGTTTTTTTAACACCACTAACACTCATACTTGCAGTTACTCTTTGGCAAAGAATCAACACTTTACAGTGTTTCTAAGTCTCTGGGAAAATTCATTTCCATCAGTTCCCCTATTTTAAGCCACTCCAACAAACATAGTGCTAGCAGCCACCAGAACAACATGCAAGGCTACCTGTCTGGTTTTTGTAGCATTGAACTGAATTTCACTTTCCGCCCTTTGGAATTTCAAGGCTGGAAAACTATGGTGATTTACTTGCAACTGTCCTGAATAGAACACAGCAGCATCACCAAGCTCTACACTTGGCATTTTTTATATCTTCCTGCAGTCTGCTACAGCCCAACAGCTGGTGAGCTCACTGCCCTGATCAGTTACACCAGGCGATACCACTTTTTTGACTGCTCACACCAACCTCAGGCTAAATAGTAATACAATTAGCTTTGACTTGCTTGGCTCCAGACAGACTGGGGTGGAGCAGAGCAACCTCATGAGCAGGTGCTACCTGGCTGCCAGGTGGTTGCTCCACAATGTTGCCTGCCTTTCCCAGCTGCAATGTGCACTTGACCATGTCCTATTTTAAACTCAACTTGGGAAAGTAGTTTGGTCAAGGCCAGACAAAATCAACTCTATTTCCCACACCGCACTTGACAAAATAAACCCATGTAACTGCTGTTAGTAGTAAGTGCAGCTTTAAAAAAGAGCTTATCTGAGAAAATACCATATTACACCATGTTCTTATACATGGTGTGCCAAGCCCTCTCTCCAATATATTTGGAGATGAAAAACAGACCACAACACTGGGCTCCAGTTTTAAACGCATATTGGAGATTCCAATCAGTATTTGCTTTGAAGTATATTTTTTATTGGGGAAAAAAATTTGCTGTTATAAAATATTACTATGAATTTATTAAATGACTTTGGGAAATCATATTTACTTATATCATCAGTTTCCTTAGTAAGAGATTGACTGATAAGTCCCCTTGCATCCATCAGCTGACCTTGCTCCACTGTGACACTGTCAGGGAGAGAACAGGACTACACATACATCACCTCCAGCACAGGCCGAAGCAATTGAGAAGTTACACTGATCATTTCAAATATTAGGAAAGCTAGAGTTGTATTTACCCCTCATATTTGCCAATGAAGATCAGTTAAGAAAAGATCCAACATGAGCAGCTTCCTTACAAGGAATCCAGTTAATTCAGATAATGGCCTCGTTACAAGATATCTGCAGGTTCTCTCTCAGAATGTAATTCTTAAGACCTGAAGGCAGTGGCATTAGGGGCTCCAGGCACCCAGCAGGATCTGGCCCTACTCACAAGAGGTTACTCTTTCAGCTGAGGGACATCTACCATCCACCAACTTGTTTCTTTCCTCTGTGCCTGTCAACAAATTCAACCTTCTTCCCATTTGCTTTGGTGACAAATTGACTTGCTACAGGCACTTTGGAAAGTAGGCAGGGCCTACAGAGCAGAGAAGGATTTTTCAAGCAACTGCATTTTTGGATGCTGAGCTAAAAATCAGTTTGAGTTTTTCTTGCTATGCAATAAAATCTTAAGTCTTCTGCCAGAGGCATTGCCCTTAAAGTAACACAAGCAAAAAAGATACTGGCACAAGCAGGACAATAAACTTTGCTCTTGAAGGGTATTTTCATTTCCATAAGAAATCTCATTACCTAAAATACCCTTTAACTTACAAGTAATTTTCAAAAACATGATTTCTATATTATTATGCAAGTGCAACGAATGCCATCTCGGAAAAAAGAAAGTATTTTTATACTCAGATACCTGAAAAGAAATACAATCCAGAATAAAAAAAAAATATTTTTCCCCCCAGTCACTGGAATAAAGTCAGCACTGAACTGCCTACAGTCAACTCACAGTCTTGTCAGAGCCATGTCATGCTTTAGGTTGGATGGGACCTTTGAGATTGAGCAGGACTGGGGTTGGGCCAGGGGCTCAGGGACTTCTCCAAGTAGGTTTTGAATACCTCCGTGACACTTTGCCTCCATGCCAGGTGGCTAACACCTCCGTAAGAAGAAAAGCTGCAATCACAACTCCTCTTCTGGTCTTTAAAGTAAGTTTCCACTGTTTTCTTCTCCTGACCTGCAGACACAGCTGCAGGAAGTGCATCCCATGCACTCCCACTTGGTTTACCCATTTGATTTTGTCTAAGAAACTTTTAATTATACTTCAGAAAATTACCAGAGGCTTTAAACCAAAAGTACCATCAAAATCAATGTAAATAAACACAAGAACCAAAAGTTCCACTCCTGTAAGTGTGAAGAAACAGTAGTACAATCACACAATACTTTCAGCTTGTTTTCAGGGGACAGCTTCCTGTTATATGAGCCACCATGTCAAATCACTCAAAATAAATTGGGCTTCTCTGATAGATTTTTCAGACTGAAAATGCTTAACTGAAATGAGAGCAGCTTCAAAAACCACAGCATACAATGTTTCTCCTTTACAAAAAGGTTGATCTCCTGAAGGTCTTGCAGCAACGGAAGGTTTGAAGGACAGCAGGGTAACGCTTTTCAAAACTATGGAAGCAGGTTTAGGAAGGAAAAACAAACATTTAATTTTCCTTTCACATGTTAAAAACTTATGTAATCTATCAATGCTATATGCTAATAAGCAGACACATACATATCCTGTAAGCCTGAAAGCCTGTTCCTTGATCTTTGTTCATGTCTGGGAATATGTCTTCTTACATATGCATATTCATATCAGTCTACTGGAAGCCATTACACATACATATGGATATTTTCATGAAGGCTTTCTACCCATCTCAGTTTCCTACATATTTTATGGCACTGTTTACTGCAATACTAATTTCCGTCCTAGTTCACTTCTTACATTAGAGATATGAGTAGGTATTACAGTGCCGTTAATCTGGGTTTTCAGTTAAAATAAAAATATTCGAAGTTGTACACTAGGCAAGAAATATGCTCACACCTGCAAATCTACCAGAAGTAGGGGAAAACAGGTTAAGGCAAACTCAATCTTATTTTATGAAAGATTCAGATTTGCACTGCATTTCATATACAGAAGGTCCTTTGAAATATTAGTAAGGAGAGGAGCAGAGAGAAAAGTGTAAGATAAGACTGGGCTCTGAAAATATGAACGTCAAAATCAAATACTCCCAATATAGATACAGAAATGCCTCAAGGATGACACAGAAGAATCTTCAAAACCCACCAAAATGCAGGATACTTTCCAGAATCATGCCTATCAAAAAAAAAAAAAAAAATCATATTTTGTTCAAAGTTCATTTTACCCACAGAGGATTGTCTCCCTGGCACCAAGAATGAAAAGCTCTGTTATTCAGCTACAGAAGAGTCTGAAAACTGGAAGTACAGTCCCCTTTTGTTTTGTCAAAAGGAAGAAAGCACAAAGACTTATAAATCAGTGTCAAGAAGGAGGTTAACAGTTCCACATTAACAGGCATGCTTGCTGTCAAGGTAGTTTGTTATCCAAAATACTGAGCCCTTTGAAAATCCAAGCATTAATTTTTGTCATATTAAAAGACAGTTTACCCTTTAAAAAAACCAAACCAACCTGGTCTGCCACAGAATAATAAAAATTGAAATTAATTATTAAATGTGCTGACCTAGTTAGGAAAAGGAATATTGCCTTATTACAAGGTAACTTTATTAAACACAAAAATATGTAGATAACTGCAACGTTTTGGACTTCACCTACTATTTTCTCACTCAGACTTTCCCTATGTGCATTTTTCGACGCAAGAATATCTGGCAGTCTGGCTGTATAGGTTCATGCTCATTTTTTGCCAAGGAGAAGCAATATGCAAAATCTTTGGTATTCATGCACTTGAGACACGGCAACATTTCCAAAGTGCCTCCACAGGGCAGATCATGTCTCATTTTGAAACTAATCCTGAAGTCAGTATTGAAAAAGCCTTTCAAGAACGGATTCAGTTGAGGCACTAAATTTTTAATGAAATTAAATACTGATACTTTATTAATCTCTCAATGTTTTGATTACTTGTATACCTGTTAAATTGCATATTTAGATGATTTATCTGCATATGAAATAGCACATTTGAAAAAATAAAATGTATTTTTGTGTCTGTATCAAACCTACAGAAAATATATTGCTGTCAACAAAGATTTCTACTCCATCTACTATTTTCCACATTAGTTAGCAATTTCTTAATTTTAACTATTTGAGTCCTGAAAACAAAGATCTATTTAACATCATCTTCCTGGACTTCTGTAGTGTTCAACACTGTCCCACATGACATCCTTGTCTCTAAATTGGAGAGACAAATTTGATGGATGGACCACCCGGTGGATAAAGAATTGGCTGGATGACCTCACACAGAGTTGCAGTTAATGGCACAATGTCCAGCTGGAGACAGGTAACAAGTAGGTGTTGGGATCAATCCTATTCAACATCTTTGTCAGTGACATGGACAGTGGGATTGAGTGCACCCTCAGCAAGTTTGCTGAAAACACCAAGCTGTGTGGCGCAGTTGATATGCTGGAGTAAAGGAATGTTATCCAGAGGGACTTTGACACACTTGAGGTGTCCAGTGCCACACTCATGAAATTCAACAAAGCGAAGTGCGAGGTCTACACCTGGATTGGGGCAATCTCAGGCACACATACACGTTTGGCACAGAAGAGATTCAGAGCAGCCCTGCGGAGAAGGACTTGTGGGTTTTGGTTGATGAGAAACTGAACATGAGCCAGCAGCATGCACTCCAAAAGCCAACTGTATCCTAGGCTGCATCAAAAGGAGCATGACCAGAAGCAGGTCAAAGGAGGCAATCCTGCTCCTCTACTCTGCTCTCATGAGAGCTCACTCGGGAGTATTGTGTGCAGCTCTGGTGTTCTCAGCATAAGAGGGACATGGAGCTGTTGAAGCCAGTCCAGAGGAGTGTAATGAGGCTGGAGCACCTCCTGTATGAAGCCAGGCTGAGAAAGTTAGGCTGTTCAGCCTGGAGAAGAGAAGGTTGCACAGAGATCTCATAGCAGCCTTCCAATATCTGAAGGGGGCCTACAAGAATGCTGGAGAGGGGCTCTTTATCGGGAACTATAGCAATAGGACAAGGGGAAATGGGTTTAAACTTAAACAGGGGAAGTTCAGGTTAGATATATACATATCTGAAGGTGCTGAGGCACTGGAACAGGTTGCCCAAAGAAGTGGTAAATGCTCAGTCCCTGACAGTGTTCATGGCCAGGCTGGACAGAGCCTTGGGCAACATGGTCTAGGGCAAGGGGTCCCTGCCCATGGTGGGAGGGTTGGAACTAGGTGAGCTTATGGTCCTTTCCAACCCAAACCATTCTATGATTCTATTTTATTCATGTCTTACTCTGAATTATTTTTGCATCTATAAAGGTGCATAGGCAAGCACTTTATTTCTGTGTTCCCCAACTGATGATATCAGTACTTTACTGTCTTAAAGAAAATGCTTTCTGCTTTCTAAATGTAGCTGTTGAAAGGCTGTTCATCCCATCTCTTAAGAGCTATTTTGAAGGCAACCTACTTTCTCAACAATGTCATTCCAGCCCTGAAACCAGTTGTAAAAACTCCATGTCAATTACTGATACTTAGCTACCCATTTGTGCCTGCGATTGTAGCTCCATTAAGGGCTACCAATGACTTGGAGCTGCTGGCATAGTGTGGCTCATGATATTTATGTACATACACATGCACAAGTATCTTTCCAAGGATACATATATGTGCAAAGAAAATGTTATGAATTACCTGAATTATTCTCTCTTGGCTAGAATTTAGGCTGGTTTTGATAGTGCTAAAAATCACAGGAATGACAAATTAATATTCCTTTGATCACTACACGCCGCAGTTCTAATGGACTGCCTTACTTTCTTAAAATAAGACCAACTATTTCCTCAGATATCTCTTCATAATCTACACAAGCTAATAAATCCCTACTTATCAACTAATGAACCAGTCATTTGCCACAGCTTCCAAAGGAAGCTGTACCTGTTTTTATTTGCAACTATGATTTCTATTTCCAATGATCATTGTTTGGACATTTTCCTTTAAGGCAGTTATTTCAATTTGATACTGGATATAAAATGTTAATATTCAATAGACCTTTCTTTTTCTAATTTATGCTTCTGTATTCAGTATATAAAGCTGTACAAAAACTGAAGAACAAGTCATTTATGCAAATTGGAAAAATTTAGGCTGATGTTAGCAGGAGACTATGGAGCAAATAAAACTAAAATGTTTCTTTAATAAAACACTTTCTGGAATTCACAGGCGTCATCAAGAGTCTGTATTTAAAAAAAAATAATTTTAAATATGTAAACTAACAAGTTCTCTACGTGTGAACTCAGGGTGAAGTCAAGAAGGCTTAAGTGAACAAGGCTGTGGACTGACAGAATAAAGTACATATAAAAAAAAGGGCGATAATCACTGTGGGAACAATTTTCAGGGAAGCATTTTAACCAAAGGTTTAGCTATCTACTGAACTGTGGAAATGTGTGGATTGTTTTCTTCTCACTTTTCAATCCTATGCTAAATTCAACAGGGAACAAATGGCATGCAACACTACTACATTTACATTCAGAAAGCATTGGTCTCATGCACTTCTGAGGTTATACTTCAGCAAAGTACATTTAGCTCTAATTTACCAGTGCAGTCACAAAATCCTCCAGCTACATCTACACAGACCACTGCTGGCATGCATTCAAATGTTTCTGTTATCAGTCCATGGTTTGGAAGCATAGCTGGAGGTGGGTGAGTTTAGGGAAAGTAAATTGGGCATAATTAGCATTAAAAATAATATTAGGTGATGCTAACATCAGGCAATTATCCTTTTTAACAGCTGCTAAGTAGTGTTAATTAGCTGCTATGGACTACAGTTTTCCAGGTTTTACAGAGCAATGCCTATACACACACAGAGCAATTAAGCAAAATGTACCAGATGACATAAAAAATAATGGAAATGTCAAAAATACAGTTTTAGAATGAGGGATTTGAATTTATATTTCAGACTGCTGTTGTAGAACTAATCTGATTTTGCCAGCTGAGCCATACTGATGTTAAGCACTTCCCTGTCATGCTACACATCACAGAGTAACTAAGGAGAGCCAGCAGATTCCACACATCTGTTAATGCTATTGACATGATACTTGTATGAAAATTCACTAATACAAAGGAAAAAACAATCTCCTAAAAAAAAAAAAAAAAAAAGTGTGCTACAGCTACCACATTTTCTTCCACTGTTAAACTTTTTGGACTAATAGCTAGCAAAGCCATGTAAAATCATGGCCAAAGGTTGTTGCCTGTGATAGGTTTTTTATGCAGTCAATTCCCATGGAGCTCAACTCCACCTCTGGTAATCCAGATCCTAAATGAGGCAGTGCATCAGAGCACCTGCTGCTGCATCCAGCAACATACATCAAGTCAGCACAGACTGTTGTGCGCTGTTGGAAGAACAACCACAGTGCTGATGCTTGACTCATCCTACCAGTATCTCAGCCAAGAGGCAGTGCCCATAAGTATTTGTAGCAGATATCCCAAAATGTTACTCATATGACTTTGTCAGTTATTGATGCTTTTGTGATTTTTTTCTTTCCAAGCAGCTGCAACCATTTTTTAGCAGCACTAATTGTGAGCAGGTAGAATAAGCTCAGCCACAAATAAGGCAGCAATAAGAGACTGTGTCTTGATTTTTTTGTTCATATGTCTGGTTTATGACTCAGCAACATGATTAAATGTAATATGAATTTTGAAGGGTGCTATCTAGTCAAAGCTTTACTCATTCCACTATACCCTTACGAGTAATGCAGCAACAACCACTGTAGACTTTAAATCACCTTTTCACAGAGCAATTTCAATACAAGAAGACTACTCTGTGACTGATGTCATGAACAGCAGGAATTCCTCATGAGGACACTTAATATTTGAGTGAACATATTTTGCTTAAAACCAGCCTTCAGAACCTGACTAATTTAGTCAGGATGCCATTTTGTTCACCTCTAGTTGTATTTCTCCTCACATTTTGCTTTCTACCCTTGTTTCTAAAAAGGCTTTCCATGATCAAGAAATCTGCATGAGCATCTTCACCTTTGCTGGTCATTTCTGCAACCCTTCAATAAGGTTTCATCATGAGGAATGATTTGTACCGGGGAAATGTTTTATTCATGTTTGAAAATAACCCAGATGAAACCTAAAATAATAATTCACTCCTCTGTTTTTAATAGAAGAGCTATATCTTGGATTCAATTATAAAGGTTTTTTAATAACTGCTAATGACATTGTTTTCTCACTGAAGCCTATTTATACCTTGTTTGTAGAGAGTTGAACTCAAATGCTATGATTTTTAATACCCATGAAGGTGTTAGAAAAGTAATGTTTAAGCTGTATCTTGAAGCCTTCCCTATACTTGAATCTATATTTAAGCATGTAAATGGATTAACAGCTTCTCCAGCATAAAACGAGGTGATTACTGATCCTCCTGGACACATAAACATTTAAGTGGCATCTGCCAGACAGGTCTAGTGAGGGACCTCCAGAATTTAAAACTTGAGTAGTACTTAAAAGCATCCACAAAATGATTTTGTTTACATTCAATCCATTATCATATCCAGCTTACTATGTGCCTGTACAACTACACTGTAGGTTGGGGCCCCAAATACCCTCCAGCCTTTTGAAGAAATGTAATACAGCTATGTAATGTTAACTATGTGCTGCCTCTTCCTGCTCATGGTCTCTATTGAACATGTGCACCACACAAAAACAATGCTAAGTAGGAAAACAAAACTTCTTCCAAGATTATTAGTTAAAGAAATGGACTGGAATTCTCAAAACTAGCCTTTTTTTTTTTTTTTAACAAATATGCATAGCTATTATGTGCATGATATGCAAGTCCTGTCTTAATCCAAGAGAAGCCAGGATAACCTCATTGCTTTGTTTATCTCAAGGCGACTTGATCAGAATTGACGACAATACTCTAGATAATGACAGAAAATGTAAAACGCAGTTAAAATTCTGTTTGGTATTATTTTTCAAGTTCCTCTTAAAATTATCATTTTGATTATTATAACTAAATTAGATAAGATACCAATGCAAAGTTTTATAGGATTTGGGTTCAAGCTTTCCAATGCATCTAAGAGGAAGTCAAGCAAAGCATTTAACTTCAAGCTAAAATCCAAGTTATTGAGCATATGGATCTGAAGTGTGATCTACTGTTATTGTGTTGGTTTTAGTCCCCATCATCCACCAGCCCACCCCCGAAAAAAAAGAAGGAGGGGGGAAAAAAACCAAAACAACCAAAGAAAAAAAACCCCACAAACATCCACAGTTCTCATACTTTAATTACTGTGTCAAAAAAACCCCGACGTAAGGCCACAGATAAATGGAGTACCCTCTTAGAACCATTTTCTAAACTATATAGAAAAAAAAAAAAAGTCAGCCTCCTTCCACTTCTCTCCAAGAACAAACCAATGTGTCAGACAGCTTTTGTCTTAGGGAGACAAAACTGCTGCTTGTGTTACGATGTCTTACTTTCCTGGTAGTAGAGCCAGAGGAGGCCCCACACCTAAGGAAAAGCTGCAATAGTGTTAGGAACAGATCCCATTTAAGCTTATATATTGTTGGCTATGTAGTTACTTATACACCTATGAAAGATGCTGAGCAATATTTATAATCTGCAATTATTGTACTATCAGTAAAGTTACTCATGACAAAAAAAAAAACCCTAAACTGATGCTTTAGCTTCTTTACAGTAGAATTATTATCACAAGATTCATTTCACTGTAACACCCAAAAAGTCCACAGAAGTCCCACTATTTATAGTAATGCATCTGTAACAGCTGGACAGGATGCCTGTTTTCAGTATCATCTTTTATTGTTTTTCCCTTGCAGAAAAACAAACAAAAAGCCATACAGATCTAGCATATAACTCAGTCAGAAAAGCCTCATTGTAAATGATATCTTCAGAAACATTTCCTACTCAAAAATATCTCTGTAATCAGCAGCTGAGTATTTTTCAGAAGCCTGAAAATGCAACCATTCCAATATTTTTGGAGGCTGTTTGTTGATGTGCTTCAGTTCTGGATTGCAACTAATGACAAACATAAAGAACAGGGTAAGCTACATAAAATTCAGGCTAAATTATGCACTCTTTGTTCATTAGGTGAGCAAAATGCCTAGTTTTGAAGTGAAAAGACAGTTGGGGTTGAGAACAAAATTTCAATATTGTATCAAGAAAAATGGTAATGACTAAATTAAAGGGTAACAACTTAAGCCCCTGTGTGTTCCTCCTCCCACTTCCATACCAAACAGTGCTTAACAATTAATATATTACAAATTAGGTATTGAATTACATCCCAGAACATTAAACATCAACATTCAGTTTAAGGTTTTGAAGTTAAGGACCAAGTTCAGGGAAGACACATTTGCTCTGCAGCTACAAAGAGCTGGAAACACAGGAACTTGTACAAATAAAATTCAGAGTTACATCAACTTTTCCAATAAGCTTAATGCTCTATTCCATTTCTTTACCCGGAGTGCTTAAATGATCATTTATGATAAAATATCTTAGCTTTATTTAGAGGTTTTTCTTAGGTTTAAAATACAAATTACTTACAGGCTGGGTTTCTAAGAGCAGAAAATGTGCCCTTAGAAAAATGAGGAAGCAAATCTTCAACTTTAAAGCTAATTCCAATGTAGTTTCAAGATCTAACAGTAGCAGGTACCCAGCTCTGCAATCGGTTGCTAACATAAGACAACTTTGGCTTTTGAGAACAAAGCACCAGTGTGCATGGGAAGCACAGAACATCCACATGGAATAATACAGAGATAAAACCTGAAAATAGGAGTGGTTTTTTGCCTGCTGTTTATATGGGGATACTTTAAAATAGGGGAATTTCATTCTAAAGTAACTGTACAAGATTTTACAGTTTCAAAAGAAACATGACACAAAACAGAGACAACTGTAGAAACAGCTGCAGCTAAGAACTGTGGGGTTCTGGGGTTAAATGGAGACAAACTGTCAAGTTGCACTTGAAGGAGTTAGGTACACTGCAAGGCATTTTCCATAAGTGAACACAAGGATTATCCCCAAATAAGTATGCACCTTTCTACTGTGACACATAAGGTATATAAAACAAAGAGGCTGTCTGGAGGACTGATGGAACCAGTGCCACTCAAAGTGAATATAACACAAGCTCAACTTTACATCACACATGGCATGGCCAGGCCATTTCCACACTGCCATTATCAGTTTAAAAACAATGTGGAAAGGGACAAAAGTTATTTTTTATATACATACACATGTACATGCATGCATATGTGTGTCTATCTATATTTCTTTCTATGTATAATTATTCCTCAAAATTCTATCTTCTTCCTTCTTTCTGGAGCATGTCTGGGAGAACTGATTACATTTCCCTAGATGTCAAGGTCCCATCCAGAAAGGGCAGAGTCTGAACAAAAAAACAATTAATGATATCGAGAAGATAGTCCTATGTGGCTCAACAATAACTGCAGAAAGTGTGAGGCTGAAATGCTGGAAAACATTTCTGCAAGAGTAAGAAGAAAATGGGTATTTCTACAAGTTTGATAAACTTTGATGTTTTCTAAATATTTTTAATAAAGGTTGTCTAAGTCTACTTTTTTGAGTCAGAATATGTAAGCCATGAGAAATATTTTGAAAAAAATTGATATTCTTAGGTTTCTCATTTCCAAGATTTTGATTTAAAAGTGATACATTTTTTTAGCTTTGTACAGCTTTTATACTTTGAGCAGGAAGCACTGCTAAGGGGCTCTAACTCCCACAAACATGTGAGAGATCATACCATAGCAACACATCACCAACATCAGCAGGACTGCTGATCAAGCGATGATATGGTATAAGCTCATTTTTTTTTCCAGGTACAAGAGAGTGCATTTCAGCTAGCAGCATGGTGGGCTAAGAGTTACTTTTGAACCACTCTAAATTGAGCGCAGCCAACCTTTTGGCCACAGCCTTCCCCACGAATTCATTTCCAGACATAGAATGGTTTTGATTTGGAAGGAGCCTTAATGATCACACTGGACTATGTTGCTCAAAGCCCCATCCAGCCTGGCCTTGGACACTTCTAGGGATGAGGTATCCACAACATCTCTGGACAACCTGTGCCATCACCTCACCACCCTCACAGGAAAGAATTTCTTCCTACTATCTCATCTAAATATATGCTTCTATGGTTATGCTGAAAGCACCTGCCTGCTTACCTGTAGTCTACTGCAGTATTTATTGTCAGAAAAATGATCCTTTTTAACATATATATTAGAGCCATATCAAAATAAACAAAACACTGCTATCCTTGGAAGAATTAATGCTCTACATATGTGATTGGAAACATGATGAAGCAGGACATTATTTTCCTGGGAACTTAGAAACAAAGATTATTAGCTATCAGTATTAATAGTACAACCAAGTTGATGTTCATTGTCAGAAAGAAAAACTAACATACCAAAAGTACATATGAATGCTTTAGGGAATTAGCAACATGGGTATTAAGACATGAACATGTATAAATATTTCAAAATGGTTGTTACAAATCCCATCACAATAGTACTTTAGACAGCAGGAAAAATAATTTGACTGCTTTAATAACTTCACAAAACAGCCAAAACCCAAGGAGCACAAAACTCATTAAAATCTGATAAATTACATTTTTTTTATTTGATTTATTTTAACTCAATGTGCCTCACTGCTAACCAGTAAAGGTCTTGGAAAATTAAAGTAATTGCAGGAATCAGAATTAAAAGGAAATTTCAATTCAAGTTCTTAGAACCAACATATTAATATTAAGAAATTCTTAAGCCATAGTTACATTCATTTCATGCTATTAAACACTGTTTTATTGTTTTATCTGACATGTGATTCTGTCCAGGGGGTCACAGCTCAGTACCTCAGGTAGTAAGTGTAACTGTAAATATCTAAGAAGTGCAGTTTACCTTGAAACACTTAAGTGCTGTCAGTCTACAAGAATTTTAGGAGAGTTACACAAACAGAAAATAAGGGGAAAAAAAGAAGGCGGGGGGGTGGGTGTGTCAATTTCTACTCTAATTCAGTATGCCTGACAATACAGAGGCACTGAGGGAAAAAAGTTCATGATGTTCACATCTGCAAAATAATCATCTTAATACCTCAGGTTTTATGCTGTTATGTATATATTACTGACGATATGGGTCAACAGGTGGACTGCCGCAAGAGGCCATAATACACATATGCAGCTTTGTGCTCTGCTTTTTAAATTTTAATTTGAAGTACAGTCCTGTACATCACCCAGCTTTCTCCTTATAGGTAAAAATTTCTCTACAGAGACGTAGGAGATCATCACTAACCCACACACTTTCCATAAGAGCTATATATTATACCTTTAAACTCCCATGTCTCCCTTCCACATTAAACATGGGGAAAGAGGGGAGGAAGTAAGATCGTAGCTTCTCAATCTATCCCAAAAGATAAAGTGGGAAGATTGGCAAGATTAGCTGATATTACAGGGAGGAAACATCACACAGTTTAAACATGTGCTGCTTACCATGGAAGAAAAAATGTGTCTCAAATGTGCCTTTATAAGAGCAGTTCAAGTGTCCTTCCCTCTCAATATTAGACTTAATGTGATGGCAAATTGCCTTCAGAAATGTGATTATTTAGTAGTTACCTTTCACTTACTTTGATTTCTTAATGAACTGAAAAATCTTTAAACTCAAAGGTCTTTAGATTCCTGATGAGCTGCTAAAAGATATTTGAGCTAATTCCACCATGTGGACTGTAGCTACAGATATACTAATGGCTAAGATTATACCTATAGATCATACTTTGTCATGGAGCCCAGCAGGCCCAAGATACTTGCTTCAGGTTCGACATCTTCCTGGGAGGCCTTTGCCCATCAAGATTTTTCTAGCTGCTGAAGAGCTCCTCTGCCTTGAGCATGTTTGAAAAATAAATATTTTTTTTTATAGCAATATCAAGATAATGAAAAAACTTATAAAATGCCATCCTGAATGCTATTGTCCTTTTTCTAAGGAGGCACAGAATCTGCATTAGCACCCAAGAGCATCCCAAATGCTGCACGTCACCACCAGCTGGTCTTTTCTGAACCTTTTTATGACTCACCTCACCACTTTACCAGACTCACACTTGCAAGTATTTGAATATTATATATCTCAATATCATTCATGAAGTTTTACATGAAGCAAACTGCTTTTGCTAGAGGCAATGTGATTAAGAAATACATGTGCACATGGAATACAACAAAATGCATCAAATAGGATGACAAAAAAAGACAAAGTATAACAGCCTTTACTGACATTTTATCTTAATGCTGTATGCAAATTTAATTTAAAGTGTAATATTATCTCTTTTAGAAAAGAAAATAGGACAAAAGCATTTTCAGACTGGTCATCTAATGCATTTGTATTGACAAGAAGGTAAGATAATTTCTAGGAATGTTATGAACTGCACATCACTAATATTTTTTTCTTGTGAAATAATACCTGAAGGAGGACTGCCTTTAAATTCTGTTTACATTTATTAAGGTTTAGACACTTCACAGAATAAAGCAGTTTTCCTTTAGCTTTTCCCATTTTGTCAGGCAAACAAACAGAAAGTTACAGATGGCAGATGCTCATGCAACTAGATATTTCCCTGTTTTGTCAGTTGCATGTAAAAGTATTTGCTTTGTCTGGCATGCTCACCAGGCAAGACTTCTCTTTTTTAATCCACATAAACACACATTGTACCAGAAAAGAAAAAGAATAAAAAAATTTAAAAAAATTGATCTAGGTGTTATAGGGACAAAAGCTGGAATCCTGGCTTGCCATAGTGTATGAGAAACAGCTAGAAGAGCATTAGCTTTAGATGCTGAAGTGGGAAAAGTGACCCACAGGGATAGGTGGGGATGATGGGAAGGGTGAATCACCTCCATGCATCAGGGCTGTGCCAGTGTAGTTTCATACAGAATAATACTCAGAAGTCCTATGGTATAATTTTATATATTGTTAAATGTAATGATGCAAAAATGTAAGCATATTTTACGAAGCCTAAATAGCTATTTAATTGCTGCCTGAATAACCGCATAGCCATTTACATCCTTCAAATGACAGTAATTGTATACAGACTTGACATGGGAAGCTGGGAAGCTCTAAGAAAGCCACCAGCAAATTGTTGCCATACGAGGAGAGAATAAATGGTGATTATCTAAGAACTGAAGAAAAAGAAATAATAGTTCCTCAAAGGGGAAAAAAAAAATCATAATCCTAGAATTTTAATATGTAGGAAAAAAACATGAAAAATCTTTTAACTATCTTTAACTTGCATAAAATGGAAATGTGTGGCAGTGCATTTCTGCACAGCGGTTCAGAAATTATGCTCAGGTCTATAAACAGCTCCAGTTACTCATCACTAGCTAAATATTTACCTCTGTGTGTCTCATCCAGCCACCATCATGGCAACAACAGTCTTGCTATTTTATCCAATAGAGTCAATGGCTTTCTAAAAGCAGACAAACTATTTCCAGATTCAGATGTCTTATTACTGGATCCAAAGTATTTCTGATTACCCTTCCAACACTTGCTTTCCCATCCTGCAGAAGGAATGTTGTTAGAGTATGATGTGAATTGAGATGAACAATTACTATCTCCCCATTTTTACTGGTTTTATTTACAACTTAGCCTGACTTATAGCAATTCACAACCCCACTTTAACATATAATGCCACATTTGTACATTAAGCAAGTGTTCAGTGCTACACTGAAAAGTTAACATTTTGAATCTTACCTGTGAAAGAAAAAGAAAATTAAAACTTTCACAGATCAGCCTTTGAAATTCATTCATGAGAAATACTTTGTAAATAATTAAAAAGAAAAATAGACATCCAAAGAATAAATATTTGTCTGGTCACAAACCCATCAAGAGGGAAAGCCCTCCAGATTTAAAGTGCAATTTGAAAACCTCAGTGCTATAAAGTGGTGTCATCCCATTGAAACAAACAACAGTATTCTGCTTTATCTCTACCAAGAAGCTAATTTTAACATGGTTTTTGCTCTCAGGGTTTTCCAGCACAGGGACATTGAGACATAATCCAAATTAACTAAAGATATTAAGTTAAAGGGGATCAGTTAAAACTGGCTTACCAACTAGGAAGCTTCTCAGACATTTGGAATTAACATAGCCTTATTTCAGTTTATCTTCATTCATTTATAAGACAAAATTAAGATCACTTGAATTCTAAGTATCTGGTCATCCACAATTCAGAACACAATTATAATATGCCATTAATCCACTTAGATTATTTTTCCTATTTGCATCTACAAAATAAAGTCTAAGAAAACCTGACTAATTTCTTAGAAGACTGCTAAGTAGGAATTACCACATTACTTCTACAGAGTTACTACCCACAGTAGCAGATATGACACACTGCTCTGAATTTCAAGAGCAATCTCTTCCTGACTCCTCAATCCCTCCATCCCTGATAACGTGCAGATATTATAAATTGATTTAGCAACATGAGTTTCATGGTCAAATATATAAAATGCCGTCTGTCAGCTCTTAGTCTCTTTCTACTGGTCCACAGTAGCAGAAAATTACTTTAAAAAAATAATAAACCTGTTAATTCAGCATTACTACCAGTCTCAACTTCTGCAATTGGCTGTTAAGTTTCCCTTAAACTCAACATAATGGAAACCATAGCAGCTATCCATCTGCTCCTCTGCTCAGACACCACAAAACTCCTATTTTTAGCCTTTCCCTGTCCTCCTTATTTGTTGACAGTCAAATGAAAACATGAACTCCCAGCCCAACCTCTGTAACTTTAAGTGGTTATAGTCCTTTTATTAGAGAAATCTAAAGTGATGTCAAAGCAAGTACAGTGGAACGAGCAATAAAGATGTTCCCTCTCTAAGTGTCACTGCAGAAGCATCATCTGGAGCACTGTCCTCCTGCTAGGAAACACAGCCTAAAGAGATAAATAGAACAAGCTGCCACTTGAACTTGAAGAACAGACAACTGAATGGAAACGTAGAAGTTTACAAAAAGACAAATCAGTGGGAGGATGGAGAGAATAAACTATTTTCCATGCAGGAGTATATAGGCATATAAACTTCCAAATAATCCAAGAAACATCTAAATAAAGAACTAGTAAAGGAAAAGTAATATTGGAGTAGATTGCCCGGTTGAGGGTGGGAGATAGGATACTGGAATCACCATTATAGGAAATTGCTCTATACGCTGCTTCCTTCCTCACCCTCCTTCCTTTTCAGGCAACTTGCAGACCAGGACTAAGAACCACCATCTGATCCCAAAAGACCAATTTGGAAGAGCAAGAAATCAGAGCGAAACAGGAAGTTGCATGTAAAATAAGAGCTTGCGCACTTTGAAAAAGCTTCAATGGGATTGAAATACAACAGTCCTGGGTGACTGTGTCCCTGGTTATAAGCAAACTCCCATGTTCAGAATGGTAAGGCAAAAGTGCCCTTGCAATTCACATGCAGGCTAAGGTTCCTCCTAAAAACACCCAGCTGTGCTCCTTGTGAAGTAGCCCTCACTGCCATGTCTTTCATACATAATGTATTTCCAGGTAAACTGAAAACCGGATCAAGATTTTAACTGTACTACAGGAAAATTATCTAAATAAGAAATATATTCAACCAAACCTTAGAAGAAACACACCAAGCCACTAAAAGTAATCTGGAAAGTCAGCAAAAGTACTTATCTACCTCTTCTTAGGTTTCACTTTGTGCTTTTACATTCTTTTTGCTTCAATATAAGCTGCAACCAATTTATCTCAAGGTAACTGAAATTTTTCTAATGTTTCTATTAAAGACAGCAACACAGAAACATCCAAAGGAACTAGAACACAATGGAGAAAATTCAAAAACTTGAATTTTTTTTGTGGTCCCAGTAATTTTTCCTGACAGCTACATTATTAAAATGAAAATTAAATTTTAATTGAGCTATTGAGTAGTGATTGTCATACTTATTAGTATATTGGGAATGTATTCTCTATATGCACATTACATTGTACATGGCCAGTGTATACCACGCGGAACCATTTTCTCTATTAATGTACTTCTCTCAATGCTTGCAAAAACAGAAGAACAACGACCTAAAATGTCTCATTCATGTAGTAGAGTTGAGAGAAGACTCTTTTTGTATCAGTCAGTTTGGAAAACAAAACTATACGAGTTAAAATTGCATTTTGGCCCATGGAAATCATTAACTTCCTCTCAAATACATGAACCTGCATTGCTGTTCAGTGCTTTTAGATACTCTTTCCCAAAAACTTCTTGCTCACCCCCACATCTTTGGGAGTATGGGGCTGGGAAGCAGGGGGAAGAGGAGAGCACTGCTCCTCTGGAGTCTGGGAGCCTGGAGCAGCTGAAAAGCCACAGCTGGAGAATATCAGTGATCTGACAGCCCCTCTCCATCAGCACACAGACTCATAAAACTCCTGAAACAAGTAGGAAGAGTTTGCTGTAGACCAGCAAGTCTCCAAGCTAACACTGAGCAAACTCTCCCATAGCCTGGAAGAAACACTCTGCCCACCAGCACGCAGCTGCTTAATTACTGCATTTTTTCTTCTGCATATCTGCCACTCTCCTCCGCCCCACACAGATTTTTCCTTAGTTTACTTCCTTTTTTTTTGTTTTGGTTTTCTGTTGGGTTTCTGCTGTTTGTTTTGGTTTTGGGTTTTTTTGTTTGTTTGTTTGTTTGCTTGTTTGCTTTTTTTCACTGGTTTTTTTTTGAAGATGTCCTTCTTCAGACATTCTTTTAAATGACTGATAACACCAACAGCATGAACACTGATAACATCTATGTTCACATCAGGCTTGAAGTCCCACCACTTAATGAATTATAACATTACCTGCAGTTGTTGTATGCAAATTCTCTATTACGTGGAAAAACCTCAAATTTGTGAGATTTCTGAGTGTCCTGGGAGTGCTACAAGCAAGCAAATGTGGACCACACGCACCAGTTATTTTTGGGAATTGGTACTCAGTAATACAGGTTCTTCCCCAAGTTCCTTGGCATCCTCCCCCATCCAAAACATCTTTGTGCCATACATCTGCAAGCACACATTCCATTTGCTCTGTTTCATGGAGTTTAGGAGATAAATGTTTACTTATTCCTTGGAAAACGCCTCTCTAGTAGAATCATAGAATAGTTAGGGTTGGAAAGGGCCTTAAGATCATCTAGTTCCAATCCCTCTGCCATGGGCAGGGACACCTCACACTAAACCATGTCACCCAAGGCTATGTCCAAACCAGCTTTGAACACCGCCAGCAATAGAGCATTCACAACTTCCCTGGGCAACCCATTCCAGTGCCTCACCACCCACACAGGAAAGAATTTCTTCCTCATATCCAATCTAAACTTCCCCTGCTTAAGTTTGAACCCATTACCCCTTGTCCTATCACTACAGTCCCTAATCAAGAGTCCCTCCCCAGCATCCCTATAGGCCCCCTTCAGATACTGGAAGGCTGCTATGAGATCTCCACCCAGCCTTCTCTTCTCCAGCCTGAACAGCCCCAACTTTCTCAGCCTGTCTTCATATGAGAGGTGCTCCAGTCCCCTGATCATCCTTGTGGCCCTCCTTTGGACTTGTTCCAACAGTTCCATGTCCTTTTTATGTTGAGGACACCAGAACTGCACACAATAATCCAAGTGAGGTCTCATGAGAGCAGAGTAGAAGGGCAGGATCACCTCCCTCAACCTGCTGGTCATGCTCCTCTTGATGCAGCCCAGGATACGGTTGGCTTTCTGGGTTGTGAGCGCACTGAAGCTGGCTCATGTACATTTTCTCATTGTCCAACACCCCCAAGTCCTTCTCCACAGGACTGCTCTGTATCTCTTCTCTGCCCAACCTGTAGCTGTGCCTGGGATTGCTCTGACCCAGGTGGAGGACCTTGCACTTGGCATGGTTAAACTTCATCAGGTTGGCATCAGCCCACCTCACAAGCATGTCAAGGTCCCTCTGGATGGCATTCCTTCCCTCCAACATATCAACCGAACCACACAGCTTGGTGTCATCAGCAAACTTGCTGAGAGCGCACTCAATCCCACTATCCATGTCACTGACAAATATGTTGAACAAGACCAGTCCCAACACCCATCCCTGAGGGACACCACTCGTTACCAGTCTCCAGCTGGACATTCAGCCATTGAGCACAACTCTTTGCGTGAGGCCATCCAGCCAGTTCTTTATCCACTGAGTGGCCCACCTATCAAATGGATGTCTCTCCAACTTAGAGACAAGGATGTCGTGTGAGACAGACAGTGTCAAACGCTTTGCACAAGTCCAGGTAGATGCCATCTACCCCTGTCCATCAGTTCCGTAGCCCCATCATAGAAGGCCACGAAATTGGTCAGGCAGGATTTCCCCTTAGTGAAGCCATGCTGACTGTCACCAACCGCCTTATTGATTTTAGATTCATTCTAGTCAATAAACAATACAATTAACCTCTGAAATCTTATATTTATGATTTCACCTGAACAGAAACATCACAGAAAATGCACACCAAGCTTTCTTTAAAATTCTACAGAATGAAGATGACTTTTGTATAGCTAATAAGAGATTGTTAAGAATAAGAGCAACAATCCACCAGATACAGCAATTTTCACAAGGCAGTTTTGATAACATGTACTCATCTTAAGAAAAAGCTGCTTTGTAGATGGGTCACATTCATATTCCAAAATTTTGAAACATCACAAGTATGGTTAAACACTTTTTTTTCTTCAGATAATGTTATGCATCCCTGGTACTATTAAGATGTATTCCCTAAATGGAAGAGCGTCTTGGACAAGACCTGTAGTTAGTATAAATTATACCACTACACGATCTAGTAGGAGTAACCTTGGATTTGCACCAGTATAAGAAAAATATTGTGGGGTCTTTAATAAGATATCATGTGGCTAACCAAACAAAGCCTGCAGTCTCCAAATTTCACATCATTTGCTTGCAGAATGGAAGAGCAAACTGCTGCTCCAATGTGTAGCGCAGCCTCCATGCTTTCTGAAGCGGGTATCAAAGGCGTATTGAAGAGTGAGTGGGAGCACAGAAAACTCAAGACATTAAAACACATTAAAACTCAAGACAACCTTAAACGTGTTCTATGACATGTACCTTCATCAAAACAACCTTTATCCACCTCCTCCTAAAGAAACCAAACCTTCCAGGATGTTGCAAAACATCCTACCTAATTAGAATTAGAATGAATTAATATACAGCAGCAAGGGGTAATGTTTTTTGAATTAAATGTATAATAGCTGACCTGCTCATCAGCTTTAAATTATCCACAGCATTTGCACACAGATGCATAGGCAGGAAAAGGCCTTGTGTGCATTCAGAGGCGGGCAATACCTGAAGATTATGGGAAAACCACCTCCCTTGACCAGAAGAAACATGGAGTACAGGTGAACTCTTGAAGACAATAAATCAAGATGCTTATCCTGAGCCTGGTTTATTCTGCAGAAAACTGCTAGGCAGAGTTGTGTCTGGAGTTTCCATGTGAAGCACTGGCATAACTTATTTTTTCTTTTCTGTTGCTCTTGTAACTACCATTATCTTATTATTAAAGAGAGTGATTTTAAGATGTTTTGATATAAATGCTATTAGACAAAAAATATCTCTTCTTAAATGTGTTCAGTCACCCCCACATTTAGTCAAACTCAAAACAACATAGTCCCTCTGATAATTACACCTTCAGGAGCATGCAGAACTGACCACTCTGACTGCCCTCAACTACAGCAATCACTCTGTACTTCTTTGCATCCACTCCACAGTCCTATCATCTCTCAAAAATCTCCTTTAAAAGACTGATATACAACTGAGAAACTCTTCAAAAGTATGGGTTTTCACCATAACTACAGAATACAATTTTTTTTTAATAATAGATTAAATTGAAGACTTTCACTTCTAACTACAGAAAGATTTACTTTTTTGCTGTTTTCTTTTCCTGAAGCCATGATTTATAGCCCCAGCCAAATAATGAGTACCTGCATGAGCTGCACAGCACCTCTGCTTTTAGATCCTACATTCAGACACTATCGGAGCTTTTGATGTATACAACATTCACCAAACCTGTGGCTGCTAGCACCAGTGCTTTTACTGATATTCTGTAGAGCAATGAGTTATTTTCTGCATTGATTTGCTGCTTAGATTATAGACCTATTAGTTCAAGCTTAACTTATTTAAAGGGAGGGAAGTTTTGAAAACCTATTACTTCTGCAACTGGGATTTCTGTGTCTTAGCTTCACTACTATATCACTCCTGAAATTTATGTTTTTAATCATAACATCCCTTTTATGGATTTCTGTGTCTTAGCTTTACTACTATATCACTCCTGAAATTTATGTTTTTAATCATAACATCCCTTTTATGACGTCTCTGACCTAAACTTGTCTATTTGTAGACTTCGTCTTCCTCACTCCACTCTCCATTGGTCTATTTTCTTCTATCTCCTTTATATGAACCCAAGTGACATAATTAATGTAATTTTTTTCTTTTACCCTTCATCATCACTCATATGCCATCTGTTCCATCCATACATTGGAGAAGAACATATTTCTAATTTGCCTCAATAAGCTCGGTTTCATTCAGCTCACTCACCGTGTACGTCACTCTGGGCTAATTACTTGGGTGAAATCACCCATACTCTACCAACTTGCATTTCACCAGCAAACTATGTTTGCAGGTTTGGCTTTGCTAAAGCTGGCAACTCTCCTTTCAATCTATTTTTACGATGGCAAACATAGCAAACTGTATGAAGATGAAACAAGCTGCATTTGACTCCAACAATGCTGTTACATCCTCTCTCAAGATCATGTAGTGTAATCACTAGGGTGTTTGGGGTACAGATGTGGTTTTTTTTGTTACAAGATGTGGCAAGCTAACAAATCTCAATATGCTCTCCAGCTGGTGTAACTAGTTTACTGATATGGAGAAAGTTTCAAGCCAGTCAAGATGTTTCTTTGGGTGTGAAGGGACTCAGTCAAAGAAGTATTAATGTAAGTTAGGAAACTTCTTGTCTGGAGTGTTACACCTAGGACAGGTATGATCTGATGCTGCTTCAAATACACTTCAGGAGGCACCAGATCACAGGTTTCATCTGGCATTGCTAAGTCTTACAAAGTTGCAGAAGCAACACATCGGTAGCTCTCAGCTACCACCTTTGAAACGACCATCATTTTAATTTGCCAGACGTTGGAAATGTACCAACACTCTATATGGAGAGGTGCAGCATGAACGTGACATGCATCCCCAGCACTACAAATCCAGAGGGAAGCAAGCAGTCCCCCGTTGCTTCATAAGGTATATACCACTTCAGCCCATTGCAACTGTAAGTACCCATTTACAACACTTCATTCACGAGCCAGTGGAAGAGGGACAATTTCTAGGCAACCTGTATCCAAATAAGGTGACCTGAAAAGGGTTTTGTGAATGACCATATGCTACTGTTGAACCAAGTAAAGCTCTTGGAACAACTATACAGGTCTGCAGTGGAACTTTTAAATTGTTGAAGGAAGCAAGATGGGAGAATACTGATGTCAAGATGTGTATTGAGTTAGAACACTTAAGACTAGAGTGGACTCCCTCAGAGAAGAGCTGACCTCCATTTCACATCCCCACAACAGCGTCTGTCTACACTTTAACAGGTGGCTCTGCCCAGGCCAATTACCATTGAGTTCTACCCTGATTTTCTGAAAAAGTGAGCTGCAGGCTTTCCTCCAGTAGCAGAAGACAAACAAACCCTGGCACCTCTTTAGACAAAATACTCTCAACACATTTTCTGAGATGTTTTGTTTCATTAAATACTGAAGAACCTGGGGATGATTTTTTCTTGTTTCACTTAAAGTGTCATCAGCAAGTTATTTTGACCAACTGAAATAGTTTAAAGAACAATGAAGAAAATTAATTTCTGAATATTTTTCCCCCTCAATTATATATTTCTAGATATAAAAAAATTGTTCCACTAAAGATACTTCATCCAGTGTCTGTTCTGTTTATCAGTGCTGAACACCTCCAGAAGTAAATGTCTATCCAGTGCTAATACCACCACACAATGGGGATTTTGTTGGGTTTTTTTCTAAATATTGATGAGCATATGAAGGAATTAAACACATACACACTGTATTTAGTTGCAATGCATGGGTAGCTGAGGACTATGTATCACTGTATCACCTATAAACACAAACAGATTATTTACCCTGGAAAAGATGTAGATGAATACAAGTTCCAGTGAAAATCATCCTCACCTACCATCAGTAGCCAACCTCATTTAGGCAGTCTGCACTGCTCAGAGTTGACCACAGCACAAACCCCCAGTTCTCAGCAGCCATTAAGATACAGTTCCCCATATCTTCTAAATGCATACTAGGTGCAAGATTGATGAAAAGCATTATAAATCTTCTGTTTTAAAAGTCTCAGTAGCTGAAGGACTTCAGGCATGCTGTTTTTCCTTAAACAGCACAAAGAAAAGTACCATCTTCTATTTTAACATTCAAAATCTATTCCTACAGAGAAAACAACTTATTAGTAAACAACTAACACTTCCCACAGTGAAAACAATTTATTTCCCACAGAGAAAACAACTTATGAGCAGAAAGCACACTGGAGAGGCAATCTGGGTTCTGCAGAGCAGCTGCTCATCAGCAGCACTACTTTGAAAACATGCATTATAATGAACTCTATTAGAGCACGTATAGTATAGTGTATTACATCAAATACCTCCATTACTGTGACTTTGTATCTTGATAGTAGAAATATGTTAAATCTTCTAATACTCCATGTGTAATCCTGACACACCTGGAAGTCTTGGTTTAGAAACTGGGAATCGAAGCCTGGCATGTTTGTATCTCAAACAGCCTCCACAGGCAATAGACCAATTAAGAACAAATCTCAATTCCCATTTTTATTCCACCAAGATACCTTCAATAATATAAAGGCAGCTGTCAAAACATGATCAAAAGTCTGTAGAAAAGAAGCATCCAAAGATGTATCATAAAAAAGAAAAATAAAAAGAAAAAGATATTCATGTTAACCATGAATTCACCTTTAAGTAGTGAAAAATGAATGAGCCACAAGAACCCTCATAAAGCAAAAGAAAACATGAAAACCAAGCTGCTACCATTCTTTTTAAGTTTGGTATCTAGAAGTCAAGTTCAGAAACTCAAAACATTTTCAGAAAAAAATATACTAGTAATTAACTTTGTCCTTTTCTTGACAGAAGCTTGGCTCCCCCATGGCATGCAACCTGCGTGCAGCATTTCTTAAGCCTCAACTCTGAGTAGCTTGTGTTTATCTTCCATCAAGGCAACCCATGAGTGTTTGCATGTTTATGCAGCATGATCAGGGATGTTTACAGAAGCATTCATCATTTCATTGTCTTGTCCAGAATCACTGACTGTTCCTTGAAGCAGAATAGCTTCAAGAAAGGGCCATGCACTTTTCCAACTAGATAAATTAAACATCAAATGCACTGGTACTTCTATTTAACATCACTCAAGAGAGATTTGTCAGTTTTATCATATGCAGCGTACTTCCAAAACTCAAAGAAGAGTAGAGTTTTTTCCCCGTTAGTTTTCTTTTTTGGGGGGAGGAAAGAAGGAGAGGTTTCCTTTTACGTCCTTACTTTCTATGGGTCTTGTACCATTGACTTTGTAATACAACTGCAAAAGACCTACCAAAAAACTGGTGTTTTTTCTCTCATGTTTTTGTTTCCTACCTGTCATAAATACACTAATCAGCTTTCCCTAAATATGTGTCCTAGTTATGAACAAGCTACAAATTAAGACCTTCAGATTTTACCCCAGATGAAACACTCACAAATGGTGCCACCACAACACAGAAGCATTGGTATTACTTATTCAAGAAAAAGGCCAGTATTCATATAGTTATCAGGATACATATCATATACAATGAAGTAGAGGCTGGCTTATAATCTGAAAGTAGTAGCTTATAAAAGTCCGTAAAATCAAACCTGCTTTTTTTTCCCAGGTGCCTGTGGATGAGCATCTTCCAAGCCTGAATTCCTGATGATACCATGCTACACCAACTAACATAGGGATGACTGAGCAAGACAAGATACTTCCTCCCAAGGCTTGAGCAGACCCAGACCCTGTAGCCTTCATTACTATTTCCAGCCTCTTTGGCGCAGAAAGTCACTGCACTAAAGCCCACTTCTTCCAGCATCATGCAAATGAACAGCAAGCTTTGGCTTAGTAATGAATAAAAAATAAAAATAAGGAGCAAGAAGCCAGTCTTTCAGCACAGTGTTTTATTTCAGGTCAGCAGCCCAGACAGCTACTGTGCTTTCCTCCAACCTGTTCAATTGATGGATGGTGCCCCAGCAGGAGTGGGCAGAGAAGCTACAGAGGTGATTGCAGCCTGCCCTCAGCTCATGTTTGGGTGATGAACCAGAAGGGCCTGCACAGCCTTTGAGTGCAGAGGGAGGAAGACTGATTACAGGAAAGAAAGAAATCCAAGACACCCTCCGCTTTTAACACAAAAAATGAATCTGTGAGAAACTATAACTTTCCATCACTTTAAAACTGATGCTAGTCCAGATCAGAACCAAGACTTTTGTGATTTTATCTTTTTCCCCATTACATTTTGTATTCTCAAGGTTGAGCTTTGTTATATAGAATCTATTATCAATTCCTCAAGCAGGCACAGATACCATTAATGTCAGAAGGAGTTACTGTATGCCTGCTTATCGACAGGAGAGCAGGCTCCCCTGTGGCAGGACTCTTTCAAAGAAGAGCCTCACACAACTATCGAGCAAAAATACTTGAAATTTTAAAACCCTTCAGGCAATGATTATAGACCTGCTGGTCCTTCAGAAGAGCATAAAGGGCCCCATTATACCAAATAACATTAGTATTTGATACCTGGCATTAACGCAAAACACTTGCGACATGAGGGGATACCCAAGCTACATTTCAAACAAGAGAATGAGCAGGTAGCTACTTTGCTAGTCTGCTGTCTCTTATCTTCCTGGGCAACAAATGTTCACTTTTAAAATCAGCTCAAATCTACATTTCTACCTACAAGAGTAACTGCACTCTCCTAGAGCTTTTATTGCTGCAGCAGGACCATGCCCTCTGGCTGCAGCACGCTCTCCGCCAGCAAGGCTCTTTGCTGGTTAAGTGGTTCACTTGACCCAGGCCAGCTTGCAGTCACAGAAGAAATAAAATAGAGCTCTGCTGTAAACCCATGGCTGAAGGCCACCTTTCCAGCCCTATTTTGGCCATGACCCACCTCCTCCCAGCAGATGGCACATTGCATGGGGCAGACCTGAATTCCTTTCCAAGGGTGGGAGCACGGCAGCATAGCACCAAGAGGTCAGCACAGGGAAAAAGACTTTATTAAAAGAGGCACAAGGTAAAATTCCCTTTTTCCATTATGCGAGCAGAAAGAACAAGCAAATGCAGTACTCAGTGTCAATGGAGAGGTTGTGACAGCACACAATTGGCTTTCCTCTACTTTACGAGACTAGACTGTCGTGAAAACATTTTCATAATTATAGTTTTCAGTAACACATATGGCTCTGAAATCTCAAGTGATGAGTCAAAATACAATGTTAGAAATGATTTTACTACAATAAAAGTTACACAAGTCATTTTATAAAGGCATGAAGAACTTTTCTTCTTCCTTCCCCTTAAAGAAAAAAAATCATGGCAAAAGAATTCAACACAATCATCTAATGAACTCAGTAGTAATCCCTTATCCTTCATTCCCCTTATCACAGTTTTTCTTCCCTTCTCTAACCAACAGTACAATAGCTCTTCTCTCACTGTAGCACAAAAGCATCAATCTCCATCCCAGCCACAGCAGGAACTATAATTTTGGCCAGTTGCACTACCAATGTGCATTGCTCTGTTTCATTAACCCAAAACTTTGCTCTCAGCAATCTGTTTAAAAATTAAGTGAGTAGGATTTGAAAAAGAAGAAGGTGCAGCAGTATCTCTGCAGAAGCCTTGCTGAATGTGCTAGTGTGTTTCAGATCTGCAGATAAAACTATCAATAGTGAAATACCCCAAGAACTTGAGCTTTATGGAAGACCTGCTAAAGGCATGTATGTGTGTGTTTATACAACTCTTCTGTAATTACACCAGAGCCCTCACACCCAATGTGCACACACATGTGTACCCCAGGAGCAGTCTCTCTGCTCTAAGCACTGCACCTGAATGGTCAGAGTCAACTTCCTCAAGGAGATTGGAACCTAGCCCTTGAATCAGAAATACCAGGTACTCACAGACAGAAAGCGTGAGAAGAAGGTGACATAAAAAAACCCTGTAGAATATAACACAAGCATATCTGAAAAGAAATATTGAGAACTTGATGGCTGTTAGGTCTGACAAGGGCATGCAGCCCAGGAAGAAATTGTTGTCTCCCCAACTGTTCAAAAATGGTGAGTGTCCCCAAACCTGTGATAAAAAAGCAGAAGCTAAATGGAGCAGAGAATATGGCCAGAGTTCAAATTCACTTGTGGAAAGCCAGATGACAGGTTTTGCAGTCAGTAAGACACGAGGAGAACTATGCTCTGATTTGTATATTACAATACAAATAGATTGCAAACAAGTTCCTAATCTTACTGCAATTCAGAATAAACCTTTGTTAATTGAAGTTGGCAGGACTTCTGAAAGAAATACGGCAGTTACTTCCAGCAAGTATTTGCTGCAGTCACACATACAAAAACCTTGTTTATTATTCTGTAAGTATGTCTGTTGAAGCAGATCGTGTAAATTTTTGGCCAGTGACACAAAGCAACGTCTGCTTGCTGAGATAGATGCACTGTGCAAACCCTGTGTCGCACAGCACGATAGCGGCATTTGAATAATGAAAGACTGTTTTTTCCTCAAGGCACCATGGATATCTCACACTAATATCCTTACCACTAGAGCCCAGCTAGCCAGTTCTGTCCATGTACTTGCATAGTAAGAACAAAAAAACCAAAACACTTCCCACATATTGCAGCTCTTTGAATGAAAAGTTGTTCAGCAAAGCGCATCGCTGGCACTGAATCTACATGCTTAATACTTTGCAGGGGAGGAGAGTGAATATTTTTCCTATTTTCTTGACATTCAGCTTTGGTCAGAGACAGAATTTTGGCCAGTATATATACACATATCTTATGAATTACAAACTTGTCCCAAGAGCAGTTAGCTACTAGCACCTGAATTACTTTTCAGGAAGAACTTTCCCTAGTAATTTACTCGGTGATGTTACTACATTACAGATCAACTTACAGGTATTTGGTAACTGTCAACTGCAGTGTAATTTCCTGCTTCTTGTTTCTGCTGTAGCTTCTCTGGATGAGATGCCCATTTCAGCTACTTTCACTGCTACAACACTAACACTGATTTAGCTAACAGAACTAGTGACATTTGCTCACCAGGATTAAAGCTAAGCAAATCCAAGCCATCTTTCCTGCACCCCATCTCCTATGGTAGCACTGCGGAAGAGAATCAAGTGGATCCTCTGTCTTTCCTAATTAAGCCATTCCTCTTCACACACAATACCAGTAGCTCTTAAGCTGAACATGAACATTGCTATAGGCCAGCAAAGAAGCTGTAAAAGCCTTCCATTCTAAAGTAGATCCTTCCAGTGAGCTCTTGATAACCCGTTTCATACTAGTCTGGACACACATAAGCCGTTTACCCTAAATTAGCCCATTTACTATTAGCTGATAAAAGACCAAACTTCAGAAACGTGCACCACAGTTCCCCTAGAACAGCATTACAAGAAGTTTCCCACCTTCTGTACACAGGCCAAGAACATTATGTCCTCCTACCATGCTCTTCCTTTAAGAAGTTCCATGATATAACTGATGACACACTGTTGTTATTTTGCATTCAGTTTTAGAAGTCCAGTTGACCTTTTCTACCAGTTTCCTTATTCAGTAGGAAGGCAGCTTACAGGATGTCTTCACATGAAGCCCCTCTCAAGATCCAGTTTCATATGTTTCCCACTAGTTAAATTACACAGAGATGCCTTTCTCCTTTTAGAAAAGTCAGAAAATGAAGAATATCTAACACTGCTGAGGAGGAAAGTGTTTTCAGTATGCATGCCACTATCGAGCTGATGTAACAATCTTTTATTAACTTAGAGAACAGTGAGAAGTTAGTTAAGATTCTGTGCTTTGTTGTTAGTCTCCACATGTGCTTTATGATAAATGTTATTGAAGTACTTTAATTATTGTCTTAACCATTTAGTATTGAAAGGACTAGTTTATATGATCTCAGTGCTCAAATATGAAAGTAATTGACATTTCTTCTCATCAAAGGAAGTGAATTATTTCTGTGCTGAATTCAAAAGATGTTTTCTTCTAACAACAACGCATCTCAGAAGACTCTCATTACCGTAATATAATCAGGATTTATAAGAATGGGATCAAATGCGCCTTTGCATATTATAAAATTCAAGTGATGTTAATTATCTTGCAATGACTATATTTTTTGCCATGCAATGTTTTTAAAGTTATTTATACTCTGTGGTTATTTGAACAAACCAGATTGGTCACTTAAATGTTACTTAGATACTGCAAGCAGCTGTTTGTCCTTGGAAATAGTTTAAGAAATCAGGATGCTGTTCAAAACGAGTGCGTGTTGACTGAACGTGCCCCCCAGGCTCTCAGAAGACTGTATGGTGTGCTGGAAAGAGCAATATGTGAACTTTAGTGCAAGCAGTGAAAATGAGAGGTGGATTCTTTCACATGGAGAGCCTTTATGCTCTGCCTGGAGAGAGTGAGTCATAAAGATGGCAGCACTTGCCTCTGAAAAAGTTCAGCATTTTGCAAATCCTCAAACTCCACACCAGTCACAAGACCTTGGATAATTCTCAAGTAGCAGATATTAACCTAATGGCTTTATTAGAATAAGTTGCTTTTTTGCAAGAAGCTGAAGAAACCCCTTAGAGGTGTGTGATCACAACAGCAAACTCATCAGTAATAAAGCAAAAGTGATTCAACAAAAATAACACAAAGTTATTGATCAAACTGAACCTCACATAATAAAGGTTCACTGAATAGATTGGCTTAACTATCCATCTTTCCACAGTGGAATACAAAGCATCATCCTCCCTGCAGGGAGAGTACAGGCACCTCACTGGGAAAGGCAGGACTACCTACACCACCATCAAGTTTTACTTGGCATCTTCCATGTTCTTGCAGAGGATAGTATGTTCTCTGAGCATGTCAGAGAAGAGGCATGATGGGACTCAGCAATTCCCCAGCACACATTCTCTGGCTGGAAAGGTGGGCAGCTGGCTATGCTCACCCTGGTGACTGCTAACTTCATCTGATTAATTGTCTTAATTATTGCATTTTTCTAATTATGTAAGGAAGCTATGGCCCCTGCAGAACAGGGAGGGGCTAGCAGTGGGAAGCCCCATGCTCCCAACAAGGGAGTGATGGACACACAAGCTTCAGCTACAGGTCTGGAACGATACACATTGAGAAAGCACTGAAGCACTTGGAGCTGACATCAAGAAGGCAACATGATAAGATCTGACACCAGACAAGAAAAAAAGTCTTCAGAAATAAAAATAAAGGTTTATCTTTATGTGGTAGGAAAAAGGGGACCAGTGAAGGGATACAAAATTGATGCAGCTGTCACAGTGCCAGAGACAACAGCAACGACCTTAGCAACTTCAAAGAGGACTAGAAGAGAGTCTAAGAGATAAAGGAGAGAGACTGAATGAAGTCACAACAGTCAAGATAGCAGATAAGATGTTGACCATTTGTCTAAAAAGGACAGAATTTCTGAAATATTACTTAAGATTTGACAAACTGAGGACACAACAGCAGAGAATAAAGTCTTCAAGATAACGAGATGGGCTGAAAAAGGAGTCACTGAACTTGAGTTACTACATAATCAATATTTCTTCTTGACGGTTATGAAACTACTGAGTCACTGCAAAAAAATTGATACTTCCTCTGAAGTTCAGGATATTCAAACAGAAAAATAACAACCTGAGCTCCTTTGAAAATCCAAGACTAAGCGCTGACATCCCTTTGTTCTAGTTAAGGTGTGCAAATATATACGTATTCATGACTAAATGCAGAACCTTTCAATGCCTGCTTCCTCAAATTAATATATGAAACCAGTTTATATTGTATCTCAGCCTATCATATACAAATGCTATCTCAGGAAGCTACACAAGAAAATGAAATTTGAAAACACTTTCATAATTCCGGAATAAATACAGATATAATGAAACAGCTATCATGTTGTTCCACTTGAAACTTCATTCTAGAGTAATTAAAATGCAGAGCACTGATTAGCTGTGTCATTTGGGCAGGGGGATGGGAAGAGGAGGGGGATAGGGAGAAGGGGAACAAAGCACCAAACCACGGGGATTTCAACTCCAGAAAAACTGAAAACAGCATCTATATTCCTACCAAAAGCAATGAATATATCTCAATAGCAGTTGTGTTTCCAGACATAGTCTCATACATAAACACAAAAAAATACTTAATTTCAAGATCTAACAGGCACAAAGGCTAGAGGCGCTCAATTGCTCAAGTCCACATGACTGCCGTTCACTGCAGGCAGCCAGCCATACACACATAGGCAGAATCGTTTTCTGATGGTACATCCACAGTGCAGATGAAGTCAAATTTGAAATAGGAGTCTTTTATCAAGCCTCTCAAGCAGAAGCCTGAAGGTGTCTGGTTTTGGAAAGTTGTGCACTGTAATTTCTTAAATTAATGCACAGAAAACCACCTCACAACCAACAGGTGACAGCATTCTGAACAGCCTGAGGCTTGTAAGCACATTTGACTGCGATGAGGGATAAGGAGGAAGGGGGAGGAAAAAAGGGAAAAAAAAACTTCCTGTGCTGGACATCTCCAGCAAGGGCCAGTCCTCCACTTCAAGGCCATTTATTCCAAGGTAGATTTTGGTTGGTTGGTGGGATTTTGGTGTTTTTTTTTTTTTTTGTTTGTTTGTTTTTTTTTTTTGTTTGTTTTTTTTTTTTTTTTTTGTTCTGAGGTTGTTTTGGGGCTTTGTTTGGTTTTGGATTGTTTTTTGGCGGTTTTTTTTTTTTTTTTTGTCCTTAGGGGGTTGTAATGTGGTGGATTTTTTTTTTTTTTTTTTTTTTTTTTTGTTATTTTTGGGAGGGGTATTTGTTTTGGTGTTAGTTGGTTTGGTTTTTTTTTCCCTTGTTCCTTACTTATACCAAGTGAGTGCCTCTGATCCTACCACACTGCATCCTTATGAAGGGATGAATTCCATTTTCCCCAAATTTTCTTATGTTTGTGATACTGGAAGACTAGATTTCCCAACTCCTTAAACCTTGGTGACATTCCACTGGGACTTCTTTAGTTTTTCTGCTCTTTTAAACAGAGAAGGACGAAATCCAGGCACAGTATTCTAGGTAATGCATATCACATGCCAAGTAAGGCACAGTGATCGCACGGTTTGCCTTGGGATACTGCAGTATCCGCACTTCCAGAAATGCGGATGAACCACAGGGTGGGGCTGGCTTGGTAATGCTGCTGCAGAAAACAGCAAAATATTTCAAGCCATTATACCTGTCTCCATAAGCAAGTCTTAGCCATGGTCTTTATTGACTGCTCAGGCATCAAAGGGACTGTTATTCTTGACTATGTACAGTCTGTGAGAACTAAAGTTTTAACAAGTTACTCAAGCATCTTTGCTCAAGATTTTAAGAGCACAACTTTAAAACAATCAGAGCAAATACCATCAGTAAGTGTTAGCACTCTCCCTGCTCGCAGTAGCTCTGCAAATGAACCTCAGTTTTAATGTTGAGGGTAAAAAAACCAAAAACCTTTGAAGGGAAGTCTAAAGTCTGAGCAGCAACTGCAGTCGAGTGTAATATTCATACTGCTTCTTTTACCTGCACTACCTCTTGCAAGGAGAGCACATCACTGTCATTGCTGAGCCCAAAGCCCAGGAGAACTTTCTTTGAATATAAGCTGCTCTGTTGCACCCTTAGTACGTTACCCATACTGTGCCAGTGTGCCCCTCACCACACTGCAGAGGCACCAGATGCTCTAATATTCCAACATCTGTGCAAGAAGGACTCATAGATATTTAGCTGCATCAATGTCAAATGTCTTTAAGAAGGGTACTGTAAGCATTCACCTGAAGAACCATGTGTCTCTTCAGTCTCATACAACAGACTTTAGAGTCCTAAGATTTTTGGGATTGTACCCTTACTTATTCAGGGTCTCTTGGGTGAAAGAGAGAATCCTTTTGATCTTCTTTTACTTGCATGGCATGCTCACTCCCCTTCTTTTGCCTTTTTGAAGCAGAGAAGTTTTCTTAGTGAAAACCTGAGCTCTGTCCCCCTGTAAGCCCACAAGTTACTGTTGTAACATATTTGCTGCCTAAGTTGCTACACTGATTCATGCACAGCTTTGCTTTATAGACGCACCAACTGAGGCTACCGCCATGACATCAAATAGTATTTGCCCAATTATAATATTCAAGCTCCTGTATCCGTTAAAACATAGTTTGGTACTTCACCTTCTAACTTTTTAGACAATCCCAGCAATCAGATTTCTGTTTTTTGTCTGATTTCACTGCCATTGAGTACAGGTCTTTTTCAATTGTGACATGCCCATGTTTTGGGCAGCAGCATGGACAGGATCTCAGCATCATCTTATACTGTTAAAAAAAAAATAAAAACTAACAAATAGATAAAATCATTGCATTTGTACTAGATTTCTTTGTCAGTGATTTTACAGTTTGGGTATGCTGTACGATTAATATGCTGGTACCAGTGAACTGACTGAGGACTTTACAAAAATCCCACCTAACCTGCAGGACAAGGTTTTACAAGTAGAAAAATCAAAGTTTCTTCAGCAGATTTGTTTTGCCAGGAAATAAAATGCTTTGCCTATATTTTAACCAGCTGTTAATTTGCACCCAATCCAATTAGTTTGAAAGCAATTTAAAGAACCAAGGAAAAAAAATATCAGATATTAAGCATAGCCATATTCTCCATGATGAGTAAAAAAAAGTAAACTATGTGTTTGTAGTGGAATAAGATATTTGTCTCCCATGCACAAAGACGAGACAGGCAGGTGATTTATTGCAATCTGCGCAACAGAACTGAGCACTGCATGGTGCTTCTTCATTGTTCTACTCCATTTGGACTGTCATGTGAAGCTGATGTTTTGACATGTTCCGTGAGCCCCCCTCCCCCCATCCGTTTCAGCTGACACCATAACCCTCCACCTAACACAGAGAAAACTTGGAGACTTGGCAGAGAGCAAACAGAAGCTGGCAGCAGCTAAAACCATGTGGAGTAGCGTGGAGGTGCAAGTGGAAGGGCGATCTGCCAACATGGGCCACCCAGTAACCAAGCAGCCTTATTCATTACCATCACATCTGACATGCTTCAGCTGTCCTTCAAGCCTTCTGCCACCCTTTCTTCAATAAGAACAACTACTCATTAAAAAAAAGGAAAGAATTTAAACACCATCATGACCCCAGTAACTTTGCACTCCCACATTCCCAAAAAATCTCCTACAACTAATTCAAATAAGTCCACTTATCAATTTAATTTTTGGGGAGGGTAGACTGCAGATTAGGAATTGTTTTTAAGATGTTCAAAAACACTGTGACAGAGAAACCGGAGTCATGCTGATCTACTCGTACATTCACCACAGTTTACATCATACTAGTGGCAGGGGGGTTGGAACAGGATGATCTTTAAGGACCCTTCCAACACAAACTATTCGTGATTCCATGTTAAAGGTTGTTTCAGGAGCTCACTGGGAGGTTTGTGGGAGCTCAAGAAAAGCTGCTCACAATGTCCTGAAGCTGAAGTCGTAATAGCTTAAGGTTTTGCAGTCACTTTTTTTACTGCTTATTTTTACCACCTGCAGTTTTCCTGTACATTCGCAGGGCTCGGCCCCCCGGAGAGCTGTGTGTGGCCCGTCACAGCAAGCTTCAACACAAGTAAATATGTATAATCTTAGCTTTGTGACAGATGTTAAGAATCCCTAAATGTGTTGCATGGTAAATGGTTTTATTGCCATAGCAGCAGGAGACATGCTCTTTTGCCCAGGATCTTCCCCCTCTCTCTTAGATTAGTGATGGGATAGTCAAGATGTAGCACTGACTGGATATACAGTGGAACTTCTATAATAATTACTTACTTAACATAAGCACAAAACCTGCGTGTAAGTAACACTGGTGTTTAAGCAGGCACTGAAATACACCAAATATTCAAACACTAAGGATCCTTCATTAAATGCCAGTGTGAGGGAAATGTGAGCTTTAAGTGCACTGTTCCTACATCTGCACATCAGCATGTGTCAGATTAGAAGTGATGTACACTTCCCTCCATGCACAACTTGCCTAGTAAACCCCCCCCCAAAAAAAAAAACAATAAACCAAAAAAAAAAAAAAAAAAAAAAAAAAAAAAAAGAAAGAAAAAAAAGGCAAATTAGGCTGACCCAGAGTATAACCTCAGAACACACATCACTCAGCAAGTTATTCAGAAGGAAACAAAGGATGTCACTGGATTAGGAGTTTCGTTAAGAGCTGAAGGCTTTCCAAAAAGCCCAAATCCTTTTTTGTCGGTTATACACATTAATTTCTTGTGTAATGTATTTCTTATATATATATTATATACACACACACGTATATGTATGTGTGTATATATATAGAAATAGGAGATTTGGGAGGCTCAGATGCTGAGTGATGGTCTCTGTCATTTAAGCTAGCTCTGAAGGAGGTAACTGGGGTACCAGACTCACCACATATGCCAACAGATCCTCCTCCTCCTCATTAGAGCTAATTTTAGCCCAAAACTAAATTTTATGCCAATATATCTGTACTGTCACCCAGACCATCTTAGATTGTCTAAACTCTGTATTCCCAGCATATATCTTTCTGATGGTTTTGAGAAGTGTTTGGGCAAAAGAGAAGAAAGCAAAAAACCCAAAATATCTATGCCTGGAACCAATAGAAATTACTATTTTTGCTGGCCAAGCAGCACCCTGCCTGCAAATACACCAGCTTCTTAACAGGTTAGATTTGCATACAACTCACCTGGCATAAATTGGTGCTGACAGAAAAGAAACAGCCACCTGTGCCACCAGCATACCCCATTCTCCAGCAAGGGCAAGGCTTCAGACAGAGGGGCCAGAAGAAACTGTCCCACAATAAGGTGACAGTAATGCAGCAGGAGATGGGGACTGAAGATGCCCAGTCATGTAAGTTGGTCAGTACAGTGTCTGTCTGAATCCACAGCACCCAAGATGTCTGCCAGCAAAGCAATGCTTTTTTTTGAGCTGCTCTCAGGTTTTAGAGCTCAAGAGAAAGATGAGCCCAAAACTCAGGATATTCTGTCTAGCTTGAAAAAACACAAACAAAATAAAAAAACCACAAACAAGCAAAAAAAACTCCCCAAACAAATATCACCCCCCTCAATAAAACCAAAAAACAAAAACCAAACAAACAAATAAGCAAACAAAAAAAAAAAAAAGCCAAAAAACAAACAACACCACGCCATAAAAAGACAAATGCCCGAAATCTACTCGTACATTCACCACAGTTTACATCATACCCATGTCAGGATAAATGAGACTGTACCTATTTATAGGCTTCCCATGAGCATTTTTGTCCAACATTTTTGTCGGTGACATTGACAGTGGGATTGAGTGCGCCCTCAGCAAGTTTGTTGATGACACCAAGCTGTGTGGTTCAGTTGATATGCTGGAGGGAAGGAATGCCATCCAGAGGGACCTTGACATGCTTGTGAGGTGGGCTGATGCCAACCTGATGAAGTTTAACCATGACAAGTGCAAGGTCCTCCACCTGGGTGGGAGCAATCCCAGGCACAGCTACAGGTTGGGCAGAGAAGAGATTCAGAGCAGCCCTGTGGAGAAGGACATGGGGGTGTTGGACAATGAGAAAATGAACATGAGCCAGCAGTGTGCACTTGCAGCCCAGGAAGCCAACCATATCCTGGGCTGCATCAAAAGGAGCATGACCAGCAGGTCGAAGGAGGTGATCCTGCCCTTCTACTCTGCTCTTGTGAGACCTCACTTGGAGTATTGTGTGCAGTTCTGGTGTCCTCAACATAAAAAGGACATGGAACTGTTGGAACAAGTCCAGAGGAGGGCCACGAGGATGATCAGGGGACTGGAGCACCTCCCATATGAAGATAGGCTGAGAAAGTTGGGGCTGTTCAGGCTGGAGAAAAGAAGGCTGTGTGGAGACCTCCTAGCATCTTTCCAGTATCTGAAGGGGGCCTATAGGGATGCTGGGGAGGGACTCTTCATGAGGAACTGTAGTGATAGGACAAGGGGTAACGGGTTCAAACTTAAACAAGGGAAGTTTAGATTGGATATCATAAAGAAATTCTTTACTGTTAGGGCGATGAGGTACTCGAATGGGTTGCCCAAGAAAGTTGTGAATGCTCCATCACTGGCGGTGTTCAAGGCCAGGTTGGACATAGCCTTAGGTGGCATGGTTTAGTGGGAAGTGTCCCTGCCCATGGCAGGGGGTTTGGAACTAGATGATCTTAAGGTCCTTTCCAATGGTAGCTATTCTGATTCTGTTTGCTTGGTTTTAAGACTGTTAAATTTTCCACACAAAGAACCAACATCACTTTTTTAAATGCCCATTGCCTCCATTCATCAATCATAGTTACACTGCATCAGGACTTATAGCCCAAGCAAGGAAAATTTTGGGAAATAACACCAGGCAGTACTTTTCAAGATGGGTAGGGAATTACAGCTATACAGCAGCTGGGCTCTGGAGGAATCCACTGAACCCTCATTTCCACAGCATCACCCGGAGCACTGGGAGAGCCTAATTATGAAAATTAATTCATAGGAATGGTCATCTAAAGTTCTGCTGGCTTCTGCACTAAGCAAGTCAGCAGAGACAGTACAAATACTGTACGGCAGTAGCAAAGGCACTCACGTCTGGCAAAACGCTATGCATACTTGCATGAAAAAAATCTCATTAAAGAAACAAATTATGAATCACCAACAGAACAGCATCAGCCTTAGATGACTTTAGTGCTGTGGGTTTTCAGAACAGCCCACTTTATACACCAAGATTATTCGAGCTTGATTAACTGGCCCAAAAATAATCTTTTTGTTTCTAGATTGATACAATGGCTTGTACTGCATCCAAGAAATGCCAGAAGATGAAGTTGGTAATGAGATTATACTTTTCCCTATTCTCATGAGTTTCCAAGGGAAAATAATTGATGTGCCATTTTCTGTTCTCACTGTGAGACTGGATTTGCATTTTTGTTTCCAAAGCAGCAGTTATTTTGATGATGTGGGATTTGTGGTTTTGGTGGGTTTTTTACTAATTTTTTTGTTAGCTGGTTTTGGGGTCTTTCAGGAGCACTTCATGGTTCTTTTCACCACTTCAAGCTCCATATGTAAATGTATTCCTGTCCTGAGGTCACTGCACTTTAAGACACAGAACCTCCCAGCCATTAAAGGCAATAACTCAATCTGATAGATATCAGTGTCTTTTCCACCTCAAAACAGAAGATTCTGTACATCAGCCTTGCATTATGATACTGAAGGCACACAAACATACTGAATGTACTGCCACAAGGAAATGCTAGCACTTCTTACCAGTGCATTATTTTCCCCCCACCCCAATAGCATGGTAACAAGATAAAGTTACATCAGTCTGCAACTGAATTAATGGTAATGGGAGTCTGGCTTAAAGGTAGAAAACCAGTTCTGATAAGAAGCAGAATTTCTACAACCTCTTTTGAAAGATTTGTTGAGTTTTCATAACCAGTGCATCAGCAAGTAAGAGGGGTTTTAATCCAATACAAAGAAAGCCCCGTCTAAGTCACTTACAAGTCTGCCCATCCTCAAACACACACAACCATCCTAAATTCTTACCAACTACAACATATCAGCATATCATACAGCAAACTGATACACTGACACTTGACATTAATATACATGTATCAGTATACAATTATGCACATAAGGAGTGGCCAGGTTAATAAATGGTTAGAAGGGTGGTGCTATAGTCAGGGGTTTGGGTACCTCGAACATGGGACTCAGTTTAGTAGGCCAGGTCTACTCGGGGCTGGTGGAGATGGTCTGACAAAGAAAAGGAAGAGTGGATTTGGGAGGAGGCTTGCCAGACTGGTCAAAGATGCTTTAAACTAGATGTGTTGGGGGAGGGGGGCATCATTCCATCCCAGCTCACCCAGTCACTTGCCAGCACCTACAGTAAACGTTCAGAGCAATGTAGAGATATTCCAGCTGCTCCAGCCAATGAGCCGGCTTCAATTGGAGCTCGGCTCAGATGCCTCTATACAAATGCCCATAGCATGAGGAACAAACAAGAGGAATTAGAGATGTGTGCACGTCTACAGGGGTATGATATCATAGGCATTACAGAAACATTGTGGGATGACTCCTATGACTGGTGTGTTGGAATGGAAGGTTACAGGCTCTTTAGGAAAGACAGGCCCGGCAGATGGTGAGGCGAGTTGCTATTTATGTTAGGAATAGGCTGGAGAGTATAGAAATCTGTCGGGGGACAGCTGAGCAGTCAGAGAGTTTGTGGGTCAGGATTAAAGGGAGAACAGAAATGGGAGACATTATTGTGGGGATCTGTTACAGACCACCTGACCAAGAGGGCTCGGTGGATGAAGCGCTCTATAGACAGATAGGAACAGCCTCACGCTCGCAGGCCCTTGCTCTCATGGAGGACTTCAACCACCCTGATATCTGTTGGAGGGATGGTACGGCCAGGCACAAGCAATCCAGGAGCTTCCTTGATTGTGTGGAAGACAACTTTCTTCTGCAAGTAACAGAGGAGCTGACAAAGAGAGGTGCCATGCATGACCTCATCCTCACCAACAGGGAAAAACTGGTTGGAAATGTGATGCTCCAGGGAAGCCTTGACTTCAGCGAATTGATGGTCGAATTCGAGATCCTCAGGATGGTAAGAAGAGCGTGCAGCAAGCTCACTGCCCTGGACTTCAAGAGAGCAGACTTGGGTCTCTTCAGGAACCTGCTCAGTAAGATTCCATGGAATATAGCCCTAGAGGGTAGGGGGGCCCAAGACTCCTGGTTGTTATTCAAGGATCACCTGCTACAAGCTCAGGAGTGTTGCAACCCAACTAGAAGGAAGTGCAGCAAGAGGGCCAGGAGACCTCCTTGGATGGATAAGGAGCTGCTGAGGAAAATTCAAAGGACAAAAGAGGCTTCTAAAAGGTGGAAGCAAGGACAGGTGGCCTGGGAAGAATACAGTGATGTTGTCCGGGAAGCTGGGGACCAGGTTAGGAAAACTAAGGCCCAGTTAGAATTCAACTTGGCTAGAGATGTGAGAGATAACAGGAAGGGATTCTATAGGTACATTGCAAATAAAAGACAGACTACGGACAACGTGGGCCCTCTTCAGAAGCTATCGGGAGAACTGACTACCCTGGATTCAGAGAAGGCTGAGATTGTTAATGACTTCTTTGCCTCAGTCTTCACTGGAAAATGCTCTGACCGTACCACCCAAGTCTTGGAAGGCAGACACAGGGATTGTGAGAATGAAGTCCATGGGACCTGATGAAATCCATTCGCAGGTCCTGAAGCAGCTGGCAAATGAAGTTGCTAAGCCACTGTCCATCATCTTTGAAAAATCATGGCAGACAGGTGAAGTTCCCGACGACTGGAAAAAGGGAAATATAGCCCCCATTTTCAAGAAGAGGAAAATGGATGAGGCAGGGAACTACAGACCAGTCAGCCTCACCTCTGTGCCTGGCAAAATCTTGGAGCAGATTCTCCTGGAAGGCATGCTAAGGCACATGAAAAACAACAAGGTGGTTGGTGACAGCCAGCATGGCTTCACTAAGGGGAAATCGTGCCTGACCAACCTGGTGGCCTTCTATGATGGGGCTACGGAACTGATGGGCAGGGGTAGAGCAGTTGATGTCATCTACCTGGACTTGTGCAAAATGTTTGCCACTGTCTCACATGACATCCTTGTCTCTAAGTTGGAGAGACATCCATTTGATAGGTGGACCACTCGGTGGATAAAGAACTGGCTGGATGGCTGCACGCAAAGAGTTGTAGTCAATGGCTGAATGTCCAGCTGGAGGCCAGTAACGAGTGGTGTCCCTCAGGGATGGGTGTTGGGACCGGTCTTGTTCAACATATTTGTCAGTGACATGGATAGTGGGATTGAGTGCGCCCTCAGCAAGTTTGCCAATGACACCAAGCTCTGTGGTTCGGTTGATACATTGGAGGGAAGGAATGCCATCCAGAGGGACCTTGACATGCTTGTGAGGTGGGCTGATGCCAACCTGATGAAGTTTAACCATGCCAAGTGCAAGGTCCTCCACCTGGGTGGGAGCAATCCCAGGCACAGCTACAGGTTGGGCAGAGAAGAGATTCAGAGCAGCCCTGTGGAGAAGGACTTGGGGGTGCTGGTCGATGAGAAAGGGAACATGACTCAGCAGTTTGCGCTTGCAGCCCAGAAAGCCAACCGTACCCTGGGCTGCATCAAAATGAGCGTGACCAGCAGGTTGAGGGAGGTGATCCTGCCCTTCTACTCTGCTCTTGTGAGACATCACTTGGAGTATTGTGTGCAGTTCTGGTGTCCTCAACATAAAAAGGACATGGAACTGTTGGAACAAGTCCAAAGGAGGGCCACAAGGATGATCAGGGGACTGGAGCACCTCCCGTATGAAGATAGGCTGAGAAAGCTGGGGCTGTTCAGGCTGGAGAACAGAAGGCTGCATGGAGACGTCATAGCATCCTTCCAATATCTGAAGGGGGTCTATAGGGATGCTGGGGAGGGACTTTTCATGAGGGACTGTAGTGAGAGGACAAGGGGTAACGGGTTCAAACTTAAACAAGGGAAGTTTAGATTGGATATGATGAAGAAATTCTTTCCTGTAAGGGTAGTGAGGCACTGGAATGAGCTGCCCAGGGAAGTTGTGAATGTTCCATCGCTGGCGGTGTTCAAGGCTGGTTTGGACCTAGCCTTAGGTGGCATGGTTTAGTGGGAGGTGTCCCTGCCCCTGGCAGGGGGTTTGGAACTAGATGATCTTAAGGTCCTTTCCAACCCTAGCTATTCTATGATTCTATGATCTATCACATCTACTCAATCTTGTCAGAACTCACACAAGTCATACCACCATGCGCTGTAACATATAATTGACTTACTTATACACTGTAATTGTAATTGAATTAAAGGTGAAGGCTCTTCACAGACTTTCCCACCCTCCCACCCTATGGTTATCCTGCTAAAAGGTTAGCTAACAAGTTACTTTTCCGTAAAAGTCAAGAAGAGTCCCTAACTTACCAAGTGTCACAGCCCATTCCTTTGTTTGCTTTTGTAGTGATGCTTACCCTTCTCAATAGTATGCTTCATTGCTTTCCTCCTTCAGGTATATCCTTAACCTTTTCAACAAACTGTCACTCTAACTATTCCCATGTACCTTGCCCATTCACAGGTGACTACACAACTTCTCAGATCTCTGAATTGGCCCAAACAAAAATAAAATTAAAAAGTCCAAGGATCTAACAGTATTGAGGGAGGGGTGGGGAAAAAAAAAAAAAAAAAAAAAAGGAAAAAAAAAAAGGCTGAAAGGGGAAGCAGGTGAGAGATATTTTGAGTTTTGGTTTTGGGTTTTTTTTTTTTCCCTTGGAGTTATTATTCTTCAATGAGCATTATTGCTGCAAATAAAATTCAGTTATGCATACAGAACAAAATTCCTTCCCCACCCCCCCGAAAGTCCTTCCTGCTTCCAGACTGCATGGCTGCTTGAATTCTATCCTGCATTTCCTTGGATCAGGTGATAAGTAGACCCATTTTTAAGCATCTGTACTATGTTTTTCTATTCTAGTTGAGAACTGGATGAAGGTCAGAGCATAAATTACATTTATGACAACACAATTTGATGGGCTGAATCAATACCCATGATGAAGTACGCTGTGCAGGCTCCCAACAAGGACAGATTTCCACTCCTGTCATGAATTCTTTCTGTTCTTTAAATCATAGCTATCTGCATTATTCCACTGTCAAAATAACCCTGTTCTCTGACAAAACAGCAAAATACATTGTGGAAGAGATGAAATTCCTGTCCAAACTCAATTTAATAAACTCCCTTGGGATTTTTTCCTGAAAGATAACATCAAATAAAAGGGTAAAATTGTATAGAAAAATCATCAATTTCCTGTATAAAAAAAAATTATAGCTCTGTTAGAGAACTGGAAGAGACTTAATTTCCCTGTGTCATGGTTTAAGCCCAGCTGGTAACTCAGTACCCCACAGCCATGTGCTTACTCCCTCTTCTTCCTCCCCCCGCTCCCAGAGGGATGGGGAGGATAATTGAAAGAATCTAACTCCCACTGGTTGAGATAAGAACAGCCCAGTAACTAAGGTATAATACAAACCACTACTGATACCACCAATAATAATAATGATTAGGAAAATAACAAGGAAAAAGAATACAACCACTCACCACCCGCCAACTGATACCCAGCCCATCCAAGAAGTAATCTAGTCCTTCTGGTAACTGCCCCCAGTTATATAGTAGACATGACGTGCTGTGGTATTGAATACCTCTTTGGTTAGTTTGGGTCAGGCATCCTGTCTCCACTTCCTCCTGGCTTTCTCTCCTCCCTGGCTGAGCATGAGACTCAGAAAGTCCTTAGTCAGAGTAAACATTACTGAGCAGAAACTAAAAACATTGGTGTTATCAGCACTGTTCCCAGGCTGAAAGTCAAAACCACAGCACTGCACCAGATACTAAGAAGGAGAAAAAAGATTACTACTACTGCTGAACCTAGGACACCCTACTGTTGCTGTTTGGTAAAAGTGTGTGCTACTACACACACAGTCTTCTTGGAAAGAACAAGATGTACAGTTCTCTAGGCATACATAGGGTTAAAACAATATGCAACACAACCACAAACACCCATGTACGCACCATTTAAAATCAGACCTAAATGCGCTTATTTTCCAACACAGAGCAGCATTTTTGGTTTTCACGATTATGGGAGGCATGTTTCAACTGCCTCATCATTCATCTAGAATGAGGGCTTAGTTGTTTGTGTTTTAGTTATTCCTGGGGGGAAATCACTCAGCGTCGTAAGTTTTAAATCACATTTCTGGACTGCAGTTTCCATTTACCATTAGCTGTGGGTAAAATGCTCCAGGGAATGGCAGTCAACTGTTTCAAATTACTCAAAACCAGTTCACTACAAACAAAGAACCATTTATTCAAATGTACAAAAAATACCCAACAAAACAAAACCCAAAACCACCACCAAGAAAAAACATTACCACCCCACATATATAAACTAACAATCCCAAAAACTAAACTCCCCAGCTCCATTCAAAGACTGCTTTCAAGAATACCTAGAATAACTAAATTTAACAACTTTCTTTCAAGATTTTGGCCAAGTTCAGTTTAGTCCAGCTACCACTGAACTAGGAAAAGAGACTCCATCTCTTTAGCAATGCCTTAAATTTTTCTCTTGCTTCTCTCGTAACAGCCTCTCTATTTGATTAGGCACATGACCCCAAACACATAGAATATTTCTGAGGAACAAGCACCTAATAAGGTATTTAAGTACAAATGTATAGCCCTGTACTGCAGTTAAGTGGGGTTTTTTTTTGCAATTGAACATAATTTCAGGATTGCTTCCAGCAGTTATGAATAATTAAACTGAAGTTGGACATGTGATTAAAGATCTGGCACTTAATTTATCAACATTAAGTGGCTTCACAACAACCTGCATGTACAGGCTTGTTCTCTAAAGGCTTACTTGTGATCCCAGCCAGCCCAGTGTCCTAAAGATATAAAGTGTAGATACCTGTGTGTATTTATAGTGCCCCAGTCCTTGTTGGCAAGATACCGATTTGTCCAGAGACCTCCAAGAAGGAATTTGCGTCACAATCACAGCTATCTCAGGCTCAAAAGGCTGAACACATTGGAAAGCAGGTGGAAGGAAGGCAGGGTCAGACAGCTTGTACCATACTTCAGATATTGTCCTGGGATATGAAAAGGCCACAGGCACCACTGAAACACAGGTCAAGGACACAAACTTGCTTTCTTCAAGTCAGTACAGTACATAGACTAAGCTTAGTAGTCAGTCCTGAGGACACAACTTCTAGCACTAAGACATTAAGCAGAGGCTCAAAGTTTAAGAGTAAAGCCAGAAAATTGTTAGCAATACAGAGAGTTTCCCTATACATTAATATTTTTTCAATTTTTATCACAAATGCAATCAAAGTCAGAAAAATAACACCATAACACCAAAACAGTTAGAAACTAGAGTTCAGGGAAGGTCGATTTGTAACTAAGCTGCAGTTCCAAAGAAAGCCATTTTCCACTGATAAAATCCAGGTATCCCCAATGATGCAAAAAATCATTCTTTCAAAGACTGTATAGCAGGATGGATTATGGCAGAGTGACACTAAAAATTACTGTTGATCACAGCAACAGATCCTCCTTTCACACAGCCTTGTTCCACTGAGCAGGAAGAATCTTGCAAGGCAGAAAACAGCAAGGCAAGAAAGAGTAAGAGAAGTAACTAAAGCTTACCCTTTTTATTTAATAAAATGATGAAAAAAAAAAAAGTATGTATAGATCTCTTTTCCCCTGGAGAAGGTCAGGAAACATACACAAGGCCAAAGAACTTGATTAAACAATGTTGCTTCCATGGAAGAACCAAAATTATTTTACGACCGTCTTCAGTTGTTTTAAATAAACCAGGCAGAACTTCCAGAATAAAGAAATTGATTTATTTGTCATCACTTCCTCCTAACAGGGTACCCACCATCACTGCTTAGATAAAACGCCTCAGAAAGGAATAGTTTTCCTGTTCCACATAACAAACACTCCCTGCAGAGGTAGGAGTCCCTCCAGCCACCAAAAGAATAGTGCACCTTCAGGGTCACTGCAGGTGCATCTGAGCAGAATGAGCAAACCTCATCACTTCAAAATGTTCTCCCAGTCCGTTCTCAGATGAAAATAAATTTCTTCTCCGATGAAAACTACAACACTTCAGACTTTTTAGTGATGTATTAATTTTGATGCATTAATTCATGAAGTTCACAGTATCGCAGAGATCTTGGTAAGAGGAGCCCACTGATAAGCTCTGTACAGCGCTGTTTTGCAGCAGCTTTTTATATAAAAAACTCCACAATGTCAAACTTGTGTAGTTTGTGGAGCATACATTATTATCACCCTAAGGCTGCAGTAACCTTGCACATTTTTCCTCACACAATGCATTTCAAAGGTAGGGGCTTTTTTAGCTTAAGAAATAATCCACATTTTATACCCCACAGTGAGGAAAGCCCCAAGGTTTACCTCTCAGATGTTTTTCCCTTATCAAAGGAAGGTCCGCTGGTGCAGGAAGGCCAAAGTACTTAATTCACAACATGCATTACAAAACAAAGGCAGTTTCTAAAACTCCTCCCCAAGTACAACACCTGCATCTTGGCAAAATTAAAAGAACAGCTTTAAAAATAAAGAATCAACTGTGAGATTTCACAATTAACTCAAAGAAGAAGATTAATCCATCTCACAATTAACCCAATCACATTTAACCCAAACATAGAAGACCTCAGTACCGATGCACTGTGGGAGGAATCAGGTTAACAGAGAAGAAAAGTCAGGAAGGACCATGCCAGCTTAAGAACTGAAAGCGTGTAAGAAAAGCCTGGCCCAAACCCATCTGATTAGGATCTGTTTGCTTCCACTTTTCTGGAGGTGTATGTGCATCTCTCAAAGATTAATTGGAGTTCATTTGTTAAATTCCCTGCAGTGATCAACTATCCCAAGAAATATGAATAGTCAGTCTCGTCATAAAAAGCTGCCCATGTTTTCACTTGAATTATGATAGCTGTGGGGAGCGTTATTCTGTTAAGTGTCTCTTCACAGTTTGCCACTCCTTTCAACAAGTACACTCACACATGCAATTTCTTAGAGAATTTTATGGCTGTTAAATTGTTTAGGCTGAAGCAGGTATTTTCTAATTGTTTCACAATTACGATGAACATTTGTCCCAGTGTTTAAATATCCCATTTATCCTCAACACAAATAATCATGCTTGACCACAATGGTAATACCTGATGTTCCAGCCATATAGTTGGAAGTAGAGATGGGTCAACCTGTAACTCAGGAGATACACATCTCCTAGGACTCTTGTTTCCAGCATGACAGCAACCCGTGGCAGTCTGCTGGGCATGGCTACTTTATGCCATTCAAAAAGCAATATTTGTTGAAGAAAGTAAGAATCTCAAGTATCGGCAAAGTCCTGTGGGATTTTGACATCCAGAGGAAACCCATATGTGCATGAGAGAGAATCTAATATCCAAGACTAAAAAAAACCAAACCCACCCACTGGTAGGTATCATTAGAGAGAATGTCCCTTTCCTGACTCTAAGCACATGCATTCCAGGCCAACACTAATATTGTTCAACACAGACCCCTAACGGGCTACAACCCCTGCATGCTTTGCTTTAGTCAATAATGGAATTGGATTAAGGAATTACCAGGTACAGATATGATGCTTATCACTGTAGCATCTGCCTTGGGTTGTGTACTGTTGTCTCAGTACATACGGAAATGCATTTAGATTGCATGCAGTGAAAACAAGCACTGGCATCCAAAATTAACCGAACTGTAAAATCCTGTAGTTTGAAAATTAAGGATTTGTTATTCAGACAGGCTATAGGCACAGGACTGTTTAAATAATCCCACATGTCCTGTGAGCATGCTATGCAAAGCTTCCACCAACATATGCTTCAGCATCATCCCAAAGAATGAATCCTTGGGATTCATCCTAAAGACCTGGTGATGCAACAGCCAAAGGCTGAACCTGCAGCTGCCTCAGCTGCTGAGCCATTTATTCACCCCACAAGCCAGCACATATGCTTAGGGACTGGGAAGTTGTACATGTGTCATGGGTTCAGCAACAGCAGTTATTTTTCTCCTTCTTGGTAGCTGGCGAAGCACTGTGTTTTTGACTCTAGGCCTGGGAGCAGTGCTGATAGCACCAGTGTTTTGGTTACTGCTTAGCGATGTTTTGGTCTGGCCAAGGACTTTGAGTTTCATGCTGTGCCAGGGAGGAGGAGAAGCCGGGAGGAAGCAGAGACAGGACACCTGACCCAAACTGACCAAAGAGGTTATTCCATACCACAGCACATCATGCCCAGGATGTAAAAAGCAGAAAGCAGAGACCCGGAAGGGTGCGGGGGTGCACTGCATGGTCGGGCTTGGTATTAGGTGGTGAGATTTGTATTCTTTCCTTGTATTTGCCTTGTCATTACTATTATTGGTGGTAGCAGTAGAGATTTGTGTTATACTTTAGTTACTAAACTGTTCTTATCTCAACCTGTGGGAGTTGCATTCTTTTCGATTCTCCTTCCCATCCCTCCGGGAGTGGGGGGAAGAAAGAGGGGGAAGTGAGTGAGAGAGAGACTGCGTGAGTTAGTCTTAAACCACGACAACATGTAATAGCAATCACCACTCTGCACTTCTACACTGAAAACAATTATACCAGGATGAACCAAATTATCAGCAAAAAGATTAAGTGACTTATCCGAATTACATAAGATTGGGAAACCTACACCCAAAACCCCACAGAGCTCCATTTCTGACATTGCCTCTTATCTTCTTTTCTTACCTTAATTCCCTCATCTATAAAACAGGGCTAAAAAATATCGCTGCCTTGAGGTCCCTATGTATGAGCTGCTGTTTCAGAGCTGGGTATTATACCAAGAGTTACTAAATAAAACTTAACAGGGCCTAACACATTTCTTCAGGAAGGTTTCAGTTTACCTAGGATTTTAAATGAAGTAATCCCTGATAAATCTCATCTCTATTTCTGTAACATGTTTTTCACCCTGTTTTTCCACTGTGAAAGCTCTCAAGTTAAATTCCACCCTTCTCCTTTTTTCTTAAAGTAAGTCAGTTGGTTTTCAGCATTCAAAAACCAGTCTGATCTCCTAGGCTTTATGCACCAGAATTTGGAGTGATATATGCTTCTGCCTCAACCTCAGGTATTTCAGCTGTTTGTCTTTAGGGTTTACAGGGATAAGTGACTGAAAGAAATAATACATTTTCTTTCCAGCTTTGCATTGTATGCTTATATAAAAAGATTCTAATGTAAAAGTGGCATTGATAGCAGCAATACTTCTCAATAAAAGAGTTGCTCATAGGAATACATAAGAGATGACACAGCTTCAAATAAGGAGAAATTATATTACATCATCTTATTTGATTCTTTGGTGAATGTTTAAGTTTAGAGCAAAGAATAGTATAGGCTTTTGCTGCTGAGAAATAATGTCATTAATTGCAGTCTATAGCATACTCACTCAAACAAACTTCACTATAAACTACCTTGGTATAAATATACTACATCCCGTTGTTTCACACAGGTCCAGCATGAAATTACTGCAAGAACTTATTATTCCTACTAAAAAGGCTATTAAAGAGATGGCAGAATAAAATTTTGGAAGATATACACAGCAACAGGTTTTGTTAGGACTACAGAGACTTCCTTCCTCTTCCAGCAGGGCTCTTTCAACCTCATTCTTTTACTACATAGCTTGCACATGACTTGATTTTTCAGCAGATGGATATTCAAACCAGACAGAGGCATGCAAGTCAGCTTCAAACTACTTTTCTAAGTCCAGACCCAGTGGTTCATTCAGTAAAAACTACTTCGCTGCTCTCTCTTTCCCTACCCACCTCCTATACCCGGCCATTTACTTCAAGGGTTGTTGGATAAGGTCTGTTCTTAGGCTAGAAATTGATAAATACACAGTATTAACTCATTTCTCCTTCAGACAGGACTGTTGTAAATATCAATGGCATCACCAACCATACTGTTTAGCTTCATATTTTGAACATCCTGGGCAACACATCTGCTCAGTTAATTTCTGGGTTTCATATACACATGAAATCTTTGTGCTGGCTTTCCTCCCCATTACTCCCCAAGTTAAAATAACCACCTATTTTTCCCTTTACTGTTTATTTTCTAATATATACATCATTTACATAAAAATGTTTCTGTCTGTATTACAGACCTAAAAAAACCCACTGCCCAGTCTACTACCTTACATCCCATTTAGACTTATTTATACCAAAACTTGGTTTACTGAAGTGTGATCCTACTTTACGCAGATAACTATTCAGGCTCTAAGAACAATCTATGATAAGTGCTCAAGGGATGAGACTCTTGACCTCATAATGTGCATGCCTATGGTCTAGTACCTGAAAATTGCTATCTCCGAGATTTTTACACCAGAACTGCTCTGTACAAAATCTACTCCCATTAAAACTGCACTGTTCTATAGTTATGCAGATAGGTATTGCATTACACATTAAGTTGTACTCTTATGGTTAGACAAAAGTATCCAACTTCTTGCCGAAATCAAAAAACATGCAGTGCTTTTCCTCACACATTTCACCACAGTCCAGAACAGATACATATGAAAGAATATCAAATACTATTTTTTTTTAGAAATTTCACAGACAGAAAGCCAAGGTATGGACTTTGTCATGACAGATGCATACAGAGGTTTCTTTTCTTTTGGAATGCACATCTTCTGCAGAAAAGCATGGAATAGAAAAGACGTTTAATTGAACTGTCTTTATTCTAGGTTTTAGTGTAATGAGTAATAACAGCATGCATCACTGCAGTAGCCATATTTATAGTGACATGCACTGCTTCTGCTCAATATATTGGGAGTAAAAGTCTCTGTGTTTCCCAAAGCTCTGCTGAACAAATTAAAATTTTAGTTAATATTCTTTTTCATTATTTCCTTCTTCTCACCCCCACCCTTAACTCCCCTAGGATTATGGACCTGAAAGTAAAACAGTACAGTACTGATTTGAGTGCATATTAACAGCTGAATGCCAAACAAAAATAACTGGTTAACACAGCAGCCAGGCTCAACACTATCACATCAATAACCAGTTATAAAATTGGTGATTAAATGAACATGCCTGACCTCACTTGAGAGGTTTCATAACCAGAGAAAGCAATAGCTTGATAAACATATTAGATGTTAACATTAAAAATCAACTGTATAAGATTAAAGTAACAAAATGATTGATTGCAGTTGAAGTTCTACAGTACACCCGTATGAGCAGGCCTTTTGTGTTGTCAGGAGCATAATGAAGTCTCTCTTTTCATTTAAGGAATACACTCCTGGCTGCTGCAGATCAGAAGTCCTGGTATGGGAGTAGCAGCAGGAGAAAGGAGGAGTTGCTGTGCCAACATATATGTTTTTTTATTTTTTAATATAAAAACATACTTACTGGATAAGAACAGAACTTGACCCTTGTTTAAAATTAAGTATTTAACTAAAAAGGCAAGATTTTATTGCCAAGGACACAGTGAACAGACCCAGTAGAAGAGATCACTTTTAGAGTGACAGTATTTCAGTGCATGTGCATGTAGATGCTCAATGACGGAAGAGCCAAAACCAAAATTGGAGACCAATCTCTATTTCAACACTTTTTTTTTTCTCCTTTCTTTAATGTAACTCACCACAAAAACTGCTTAAAAATTGTTTCTAAAATGATCAAAGCAGGAAAATGAGAGGTGAATCAGGAAAAACAAAAGCCCTAATTCTCTCTAGGATAAACAGACCTCATGTGGACAGTCCCTGTGCATGCAATGCACTACCTTCTTATTTTGCCAGATTATGGGATGCTATTAAAAACCCAATGATAAATTCACAGTTAACACATTTGAACATGTGTACTATTTCAATATTTTCACTTTAAAACACCCCAATCAAAAACCTATAACATTAATAGGAACCTGACTCCTGGGGCAGAAAGGAGAGTTAGATCTGAGATTCTTCCTGCAGATGTTTTGTACATTGCAAGAGCTGCAGTGTAATTTCAAGATATTAATTCAGCACTCTTAAGAGTTCGCTCATTTTCTTGTCACTTTGCACTTCTACTAAGGCCATATTCCCCTATTTTCTAGGGAAATTCTGTGGATTAACTATCTTAAAAGAAGTCATGCTTCATGTTTATGCAAATAGGCTTGATTTTAGTTCTTTCTATCAGAAACTGGATTTTGTTGCATTTAAGTTAATCTGGGGCTTTGTTTGTTCCTTTGTTCACTACAGTGCTAGGGTTTTCTTCAAGGGGTGATAAAACTATCAAAGCCTGTTAGAAGTCCCACTGATACTGCAACCATGTTTTTCAAAGATTTGTTGATCCAGCTGCCTACAATGGAGACAATATGCAATGCATTTTTGAAGCTGTTAATGGCATCAGAAATAGAGTAAATCATGCTGTTTTCATGACAAGTATGCACAGAAACAGGCAAAATTTAAGTCTTCTGTAGTCAGCTGATCTTCCCCGGATATTTGAGTTTAGGATTGTCATTAAGTTGCCAAAAACGTATCCGGTAGAGGGAAGATATAAAATATTGATAAAATAGGGCCTCCATCAAAGACTTATCTTTGCCTTCACATCATATTAGAAGAATTGCAGACATTTGACAAAACTCAGATTTGTCACATTCCTTGGAAAAACACACCAACTCCTTTATATCACGATTAAGCCAAAGACACTTGAGTATCACAAATCGATCTCATCAATTCAAAGGAGCAATGTTCACTGGTACACAGATCAATCCTTTCATTACCCAACTTGCTCATTTTGAAGGCAATTAACCAAGATCTCCACATCTGTCCAACCCCAGCAGACGCATCCCAATTAGGGGGACACTAAGTGCAGTTGTTTCTTGCTCTTGGATAGGTTTTAATCCTAAATACAATAAGTGGTACCAGTGAAGGCATAATATTTCAAGTACAGGTGGGAAGAGTATTGTGGATAACATTAAAGAAGCTAGAGATTACTCTTTGATAGCCTTTCTACACATGACATAATCAATGAGGTCCCAGCTCACTCAAGTTCCCATTACTTTCATCATGAGTGTTATACCCTGGCTCCCTGCAGAAGATCCCAGCTTAGTTTACATAGCATGTTTAGTAGTAAACGAAAGATTAAGCAAGACATTGCACATGTTGGGAACGAGCATGGGCTGAGCATGGAGAGAGTTTGTTAGAGGCTGGCAATTATTTTTTCCTCTACTGTTCCCCCCCCCCCCCTTCTCACTTCCCCAGTAAACACTGCATGATACAGAAGCACAAAGGACAAGTCAACACTACTGTCAGAGATAGCAGCCACAAGAACACCCCACGGGAGTTATCACCAGCAATGCTCCCATGCACAACAGCAACAAAGCCCAGACATGTAAAAAGACAGGGCTATGCCATAACATCACTCACAAAAAAATCAGTGACAGCATCTGCTTGGGTTTAAGGACCCAGATCAGTGGCAGGATTATCTTTTTTCTTTTCCCCGAGTAAGCGTTGAACAAGCAGCAACTCCCCCTTAAAATATGACACAGCAGATTTGTGCCGGCCAGTGGAAGCCCACAGGGAACTTGGCTGCTGCCAGTCAAAACTCCAAGTGCTAGTTTTGCTTCTGCTTAGAAGTGCAATTCTTAATATTGAGAACTTAATAAAAAGAACTTAAGTGCATGAACTGTCACTAATGCCCCTTTGCTGTGATTCAGAGAACGCATTTGACAACAACTATATATGGAATATTGAACAGAAACTGATTTTGGCTGTTCTTTGATAGCTATTATGCACCTGTTGCATCTACAGTAAAAATAAATAATATTAAAAAAAAATCAGCAATCTTCCCCGTTTTAGCACCAAACATTCACTTCTGCCTGTGTCATATGCTCAAGAGCTGCCAGTCTGATGCCTGTCATCTGCACCCATTCCCTGCTATCTGCCCATTCAGAGCATGCCACAGACATCTCCTCAGAGTTAATTGCCTGCTCAGCTTTTGTCCCTTTCACCCAGGTTTTCTCCGAGTGAATTGCCTGTCATTACTCAGTTACTTCTGCACCTCTGCAAATTAACTGGCCACTTGGCAGGGCTCAGCATCAAAAAGCTTCAGCCGAGGCAGAAGTACATTCCTACACACTGCATGCCACCTAGTGACAGAAAAAGTGAGAGCACAGTCTCACATCCTTTTGAAACTTTTCCAGATTTATTTCAGTTTTCCTCTTTACAAAAAGACCAGAAGAAACATGCAGAGGTCCGAGAAAATATTCAGCCATTTTCTCACTTACTGACCCCCTTTAATAAAAGCAGCACAATGAGGACCTGCAGCATCTCCTCTAGGCAAAGTAATGCAGTTATTAAAAATGGATGGTAAATACATAAAACATGCAGGGAAAAAACCCAGAACTAAATTCATGAGAATTATTTTTTCTTGTGTGTAACCCTAATGAATTTTAATGACAAAGCATAACAAAACACTGCAAGCCACCCTCAGGTTTTGTACTTCATACACAACACAGCCACCACATCAGTAGTGATGCCAGTCCTGAAGAACGCTGGGAGGTGAAGTAAGAGGGAAAGCAGGTCTTCTAGAGGACATCAAAATGGTGTTGATATATGCACATATGCATTTCATCCCTCATGCGGCTGACAATTCCCTTAAGTCGTATACAGTATACCGCATTTCCATTTTTTTGCGGAAAATTGCAGCATTCCAAAGATATCATCCAAGCAATTGTAACCCATGTATCACCAACAAACCCCACTAACTGTTTGGACACACCAGGTTAGTTAGCAAGCTAAAATATTCCAGTTTTTATTACATACCAACAAGGACTAACTCTTTCATATGCTTGGGAATGATACCCTGGATAAATCTGACGGATAGCCCTAAACCAAGCTGACAATTTTCACAGGTGGGTAATGTTTCTTAAACCACACGGGCCCAAATGCCTTCAGCAGGTGAATACAGCAGCAAGATGAATATATTAACACAGCTTTAGGAAACTTCTAATCACAACTTTCATATTTATTATCAATAGAAAATATGATGGGTGCTTTTTATTTTTCTTCGACCAATATTTACATATAAGAAATTCTGTATGTCTGCCATAGAAGCAGACTGTCATTGTTAATAGTGTCATAGCAACTAACAATCAAGTAGAGGTTTATTAATGCTCACATAACCAGAGAGAAGCCTTAGAGAGGAAACACCAAAAAAATAGAGAAGCATAAGCTTTCACATTAGTTAACATCTAATTACCATGAAAAAAACACTTGCAGGGAGCACAGGGGGAAAGGTTTTGTTACATGACTTCTGAGCACCAAGATCTCAAGACTCCATTGCATTAGCCACATTCTAGAATTTGCTAAGAAAAATATCAGAATTCACAGATTACCAGTATTTTATCACCAAGATATGAACGACAGAAACTGCCAGCCAATGCTTAGCTGCCCTGATATTTGTTATCTTTCACTTGTATTGGCTTCAGGCCACAGAAGACCAAATCCCTACAGCAGCTCAATGCAGAGCAAACCTTTCCTGTAATGCTCACTTCCACCATGAGTACTTTCCCTGCTAAGCATCTGATTTTCCAAGATCTTTGAGATTATGGAATGAAAACTTAATCTCCCTACAAGAAAGTCCTCTGATAACTAAGGCTATGCAGTTTGGGGGATCACACCCCAGGGTGGAATTAACCCAAAACAAGTTTACATAACACTAAATAGGTCTCATGCTCATGTATCATAAATAGTTACAACACAACGCAGCACAGTCCACCTCTGGCACCACCATGCATTCATCCCAGAAAGTTCAGGCTAAAACCCCTAAAACCAACACACAAGAACAGACAGGGACTAATTTTTACTACTTTTTTTTTTTTTTTTTTTTTTTAACTTTCATAGTGGGTTTTTTGGAGTTTTTTTTGGGGGGAGGGTTGTTTTGTTTTGTTTTTTGTGGGGAAGTATAAAATAATCAATTGAATTTGACAAGTTAGTTATCAAAGAATACTTCATTAACCAGAGCAGTTAGCAAACAGCTCTTTGTTGTCTGAAAACACACGAGACAGAATGCTGCTGAAAACGTAAGCTCATCTTGTTTTTGATACCTTAAAGAAAATCTAATGCATTACCAAGCAGAGACTTTTACCCAGGACCTCAGTGTCAGAAAATGGGACAAACACTAATTAACACAAACAAAAAAAAAAAACCTGTAAAAGTATTACCTTCATCAGCGTGAATATCACAACCAAACCATCTTCCCTCCCTTCTCCAGAAGCAAAAATAAAACCCCATATTTCACCACACTCCACCTCTTTAAACCAAAGCCTAAACCTAAACCCACCATAAACCCTCAGCTGGCACTGATGACTGGCCCACCCCCTCCCTGCCTCTTAAAGCTACATCAGCTCTTCCCAAATGCACATCATCTCTTTTATTGCACACTTGTAGAATTTTTACTAAACTTTTTTGAAACCTTAGCTGTGCTAAAAAAGCCATTTTTGCACCAAAACGGTCTGTAGCAGCCCATGGCAGGGCCACGGCACTGGCAGGCTTCATATTCAGTGATATGTGAAGGCAGCATTTTACCTTGTGGGGCAGGGTTAGTGTAACTTGAGCACTGTAATTCTGCATGGGATGATTCTCCTGCACTGTTTTTAATTTGTCATCGTCATCACAGGGAGATATGGTGGACCTCCAGCCCTTACACCATTGCTGACCCCTTAACAGCAATGCCCATGCAGACTTTTCAGGATACTCTTTCCCTATCCTGTTCCTCCAAGTTTGCACTCACAAAGGCTGAATTATCCACAGATAATTCCCCCCATATGGAGCTAGGTGTCCTCAGGAACCAGAGTACCTTTAGAAAGAATACACAGAGTGAGGAGCATCCCATTCCCAACTGCCTGGAGAAATGGCAGCAAAGGAAAGGCAGGTACAGGACTGAGGCCATGAAGGTGGCTGCTGATTGAGAACATTTCAGAGGGTAAATCAATTTGTCATTCCCACCTGGACTTCACTAAAATATTCTTTCAGCTACTCAGTGGAGAGCAGCTGAAGGGAGATCGGTGTGCAAATATGAGCATTAAAATAACCACAAAAAAATCTCCTTACAAAACAATTTCAAAATGCTAAATTTAGAGACTGAGGTTTCCAAACCCCAGGAACAGAAGCTCCTATGATTTACTCTGTGTGTTGCCTTGTCCAGTAGCATCTCACTGCAAGAATAGGTGACTCATTTGAGGGACAGGGTTGTTCTTTCAGCAGAGTTTTCAGGTAGATCCATGACAGGTTAGCTGCAAGGTAGGAGACCAGGACTGTGAGCTGACAAGGCAATCCCAGGATCTCACCTACCCAGGCACAGCCAATCTAGTCTGAAACTGTGCTGCAAGTTTGGCATCCAGTGAGGACCATGAAATACCTTGCAGCATAAAAACTCATGAGCAATAATTTCAGTCTTAAATGAAATAGCATTTAATCTTTCTGTACAAACTAGTATAACATCAGACACCCTACTAGTTGAGAACTTGCGGTCAAGGCAAATGTGATTTCAAACCCAGAACTCCCAATAGTATGTGAAAGAAAAACTGATTTTCCTTGGTGTTTTAATCACAGCACATTTGCCTGTTCCAGATAATGTGTGATAATATCTGTGAGAACATTGTGTTTATTCATATGAATGATTTGAAGTTGCTCATGGTTGGCAGGTGGCATTTTTTTATCAGTTTTAAGTGACTGATAAAAGAAATTTCCAGCAGAAATAAATACAATAAAATATTCTCAGTCATTCTTCTAGGATATGGCTCTGTGAATTTCAGAATCAAACCATTAGGAGGATACCTTGATTTTATTATTTGTAGTGGTCAGAGTGACTCTAAGACAGTTTGTGAAATTTTGCACTGAGATCTGCACAGACAATTGTAAGTATTTTTTGTCCATGCTTCTACTCAAAGAAGGTCTGTTTGTCCCAGATTTCAGGTAATTAAAATTCAGGTCATCCCAGTATTCAGGACATCATCTGCCTTGTCCATCAAGGGCCAAACAGGAACACTGAGCATTAAGAGCCAACTCTACAGTGACTGCAGGGAGGTACCCCCCATGAATCTACCAAAAGCAGCAGTTCTGCTCAGCAGTACCCAGCAGGGTCTACTGGGAGCATTCAAAATGAAGCCTTCAGCATGTCCTCAGTTGTGAGCCTCAGAGGCCTCGATGAGGTTACGTGCACTGAGCTGAAGTTGAAAATTTCAGAAAGGCATATTCTATTTCTCATTGTCAGCTTTTCAGCATAAGGTGACTTTATAAAAGAAGGGTGAATCATAACATTTTCTAACAACGAATAATAAGCACCTAAAAACTTGGTTTCAATGGTGTAGACAGAGAAATGGGCAAATATTTGTTGTATGACCTACAAATTCCCTGATCAATATGACAATCCCTAACATATCAAACTATCGTGGATAGAATGACGCACTTCACTAATAAGAAAGGAGTAGCAATATATTGATGTAAAACAGTGATTTTATAAAGTTTATTTGTAAAAGTAACAGTGATTTAACAAGATCTGATGGTGAAGTACACTAGACTGTTTGCTGCATAGAGGGTAGGGTCAGGCAAAACCATCAGGGAGACCCTCTCATTGAGTCACAAGGTTCAGAAAGGACCCCTTGTGTTCTAAAATCCTTTTCAGAGAGGAGTCTAGATGCAGCTGGATCCAGACTTAGTGCCAGACTTGATCAGTGGGTTATGTCTAAAGGATTATATATACACAATCAATCCTTTGTGCCACTTAGCTAAGATTTCAAAGTTTAACATGCTAACAATCCCTTACTGAGGATCTGTTGCTGCAAGGAGCCTCTCAGGCTCAAGCAGTAACCTTGAGAGGCATCATTAGTCAAAGGGAGATCCTGGTGTGCACTCACTGCCATGCAGAATAGCTCGGTAACCCCAGGGCTTCCCACTGTTCATAGAGTAAGATAATTGCATACCACTACAACAACTTGGCTTGAGTCAGCCCTTGACTAGTATTACGGTTAGGGGTAGGTGGCACACATTGCTCAGATTAGCCCTTGGCTATTGCTTTTATCAGTCTCACAGTAACTGGTCATCAAGACCCAGACACACCCGTTACCACCACCACTGATGGTAATCACTCGTGCAGAGTTAGGAATTAAAGGTCAGGTTGGGTGCGGGGAGCGCACCACTACATAAACCCTTAGATGCTCTAAAAATGCGGAACTGGGTGTGTGACTGCATTTTAACTGGTGTTTTTTACCCCATATATTACCATTATATAATTATATGATAATGTAATTATATAATAATACATTTATTTCAGTATTTGTCTGCTGACAGCAAAGCATGTCTATAAACATGAACCCTCCAGAATTTAAAAGACTAGGCTGGAGCATTTCTGGTTTATATCACACAATACATTTTCTCAAACCCCTCTGCTTTTCAGTTCCCAACCTAAACTTCCTGAAAGTTGGAGGTTGGCAGATATGGAGATGCTGACATGCAGATTGTTGTTTCTAAGACTTGTCTCTAGTTTTATTTAGTTATTTCAGACCATGATAGGATCTGAGAGGATGATGACAATTTGTCATTTTTAGTGAAAATATAATAGGAGAATTTTATTGTAAGATATATCAAGGACTTTGAAAAGAATGACCAAAAGGTGCACTGAACAAAATATCTGGGGTCTTTTGGTGTTGCTCAGGTCTGCCTACTGTGTATACTCTTGATTTAAGAAAGTTGCGTGGAGAAGGCTTCCCCATACAACGTAAGGTGCCGTGGGTGCTGCTGATTACATGAAGTATGCCCAAGCTGTGGGGCTATTTTAAATCCTCATTGGAAATACAGTCTAGTGTAGCTCTAAAAAGATGTAGGGCTCAATGTATAACAGTGGTACAAGGTAGCTATTAAAAAGTTATTAATACATTGGCTACCAGGATATTTCTAAGTTGTTAAGATCATGTGTGAAAAATCCCAGGTCGATAACACTGCCAAATATACTTCTCCAGTTTTCCAGCAACTAATTCTATTTGAAGTGTAGAAAAATTCACTCTGCATCTCACCCCCATTTGTTATCAGCTATTCAACTGCCAGTTTTTCTGTTTATTTTATCAATTATAATCTAGAGGAGTTTTTGGTTTGGTTTGGTTTTTTGCCTACCTTCTTTTTTTACATGCTGAGTAGCTTAATAGCTTTAGATTTCTTGATAATAACATCCAGTCCTCCAGAATTGCTGAAATTTTACTGAAGAAATAACTTTCAGTCAATTGACATCTCAGTCTTTCAAGGAACTTTATTTTTACTAATCATCTATAATTTTTCATAGGCTATTACTTCACCTGCTTTACAAAACTGATTTTAAGCAGATAATTAGCTGATAATAACGACTATGGCAATTAGAAATATCAGTCATCTGCAGTAAGATGACTGTTGATCACATAAGAATTTTTTGAAAAGCATCACCTAAGGAGAGTTCAGCATAATTTCCAATACTTTAGGTGGGCCTACAAAAAGTATGGAGTGGGACTTTTTACAAAGGCGTGTAGTGATAGAACAAGGGCGAATGGCTTTCAACTGAAAGAGGGTAAATTTAGATTAGATATTAGGAATAAATTCTTCACTGTGAGGGTGGTGCGGCACTGGCACAGGTTGTCCAGAGGAGCTGTGGCTGCCCCATCCCTGGAAGTGTTCAAGGCCACGTTTTTCCTCATTACTAGCAGCATGATCCATCCACAAGACTGAAATCTGCAAGTGTCCTTGTTTCAGCTGAGATAGAGTTAATTTTCTTCCTAGTAGCTGGTGCAGTGCTGTGTTTTGGTTTTAGTCTGAGAACAACACTGATAACAAGTCGATATTTTAGTTGTTGCTAAGTAATGCTTACTGTGATCAAAGACTTTTAAGTCTCTTGTGCTGTTCAAGTGAGGAGTGGCGCAAGAAGCTAGGAGGAAGCAGAGATAGAATGCCTGACCCAAACTAGCCAAAGGGGTATTCCGTACCACAGAACATCAAGCCCAGTATAGAAAGTGGGGAGAGTTACCTGGAAGGGACTGATTTCTGCTCGGGTCAGGCTGGTTATCTGTCTGTGGGTGGTGAGCAATTGCGTCGTACATCACTTGCGCTTATTGTGGTTTTTTCCCCTTTTCCCTCTTAGTTTTATATTCTCTCACCTTGTTATTTCCTTTATAATTATTAGTATTATATTTTACTTTATTTTAGTTATTAAACTGTTCTTATCTCAACTTGTGGTATTCTTTTCTACATTCTCTCAATTCTCCTCCCCATCCTGTGCAGGGAGGGGGTAATTTGGGGTGCGAGTGAGCGGCTGCATGGAGCTAAGTTGCCACCTGGGTTCAAACCATGACAAAAAGGAAATATTAACAACTATCTTTATAGACAGTTGCTTCCTTACTTTTCAAACAAAAAAAAAAAAACAACAAAAAAACAAAAACCCAAACCAAAATCAAACAAAACCACCAACCAACCAACCAAAAAAAATAAAAAAACCCAACCAAAAACCTGAACAAGAAAACAAAAGAGCCATTTGAAAGGGCTATATACTTTTCCAAATGTACAATATGTGGCGAGCCGTTAATTACATCCAATTCCACTAACTGGTGCCATTGAAAAAATCTACCTTGGTAAGATTAAAATAGCCTTACAGTGGTCCGAAATAAATACCAACATGAACTTAAATCACTTCCCTTTTTTTTTTCTTTTCTTTTCTTTGCAGCTTCAGACAACAGAGGAGGGAGCTGTTGGGGAAGAAGGAAAAATCAAATATATAAAATTTCTCCCTTCTGAGAAAGAAAGTTGGAGTAGTTCACAGTGTTACGGCATTAAGGATAGAACTTGTTTGTTAATGATTTCTTGTTGGTTTATTTTATTCTTTTTTTAATTAGAATTCCTATGACTACCGTAGTGAGATTATTTAGCAGAATAAAGTAAAATCTATAGCTTAATCCTTGTTCTCCCAAGTCTATGTTTTGACATAACCCCAGCGATTTTGGGAGAGGGAATAGTAGCAAGTCAAAGATTACCATAGTCATTATAACCTTTACATAAAAGCAGTATATCAAAATGTAAACTCTGCCTGTGCCAAGTAAATGTTAATGAGTAGTGTATGGGAAGGTTAAATATAAATACATATAATTACAGCTTGCTAGTGACAAGAAATTATTCATTTCTTTCTTCCTCAGAGGGCATTGATCCAAAATACAAAACTGAAATAAAAGTATATCTCCCATCCTGCAATCGCAATAGGACTTGGAAAGCTACAAGCTATCAGTCAGCCAGAAGTCAGTTGAATACATATCACTGCTAATGTCCTCAGTCAGTTCTATTTTCCCCCTTATAGATAGAAATTAGTCAGAAAATTGCTCTGAAACTGGAATTTAAAAATTGCAGTAAGAAATCGCTTCAGATAATTTATGTTTTAAAAACAGAAATTGTAAAAGATAAAAAGGTGTAAAAAAAAACCCCAACTACAAATCAAGCACAAAGAATAAATCTCTGTTTTCATTCATAGGCAGGACAGAAAAATGTGTCTGTGAAAGAAATTATTAAAATGTTCTATATTACATTTGATTGGACGGGAAAAATTTATTTCTTCCCCTGGAGGGAAAAAGCTAATGTGCCACTAACTGCAGGAAAAACAGAGCCATTCCAAGCTGACATTTGCAATTAAAAAGAGAAAATATTTAATGGAAGCTTGTGAATATTTCGCCATGGAAAAATTGCTTTCAGCCTTTAGAAAACTTTTATTGTAATTTGCTTAAACTACCTGTGCACAGTCTTTGTATTACATGTGAAGCAAACACTGGTATTCTGTGAAATAGGGATGGACTGGCCAAAGTAGCGTTTAAAGATGCTGCAGCTTGGCAGCTAATCGAAGGAATGAAAATTTCATCCAACCAGTCCCGTCCATGCTTAGACTTCTACTGACACCTGCAGGTATCCCAAATCAACTCCAAGCCATCTATTCCAATTTAAAATGAAGTTATGGATTACTACCTCCTGAACTTTTAAAAATATGAGTAATTTGTACTGCATGTGTATTGCAACCATTATGCATCTCTCCCTATGCAGCAGTTTAAATAGAAATTGAAGAATTACATTAATTTCAGCCCCATACAGCTGCCACATTGTGTTCATATGTGGACTTCTGCAACCTAACATTCTAAATCTTATTTTAACACTGCACATTTTTCTCTCTGTTTAAAATGTGATCATCCTTACCAAAAACCTATGCCTTTATTTATTTATTGTTTTCTGCCTGCATAGGTTCACAACGGTTACAAGATGAGTCTGAATTAAGGTTACTGGAGATATTTGTGCAGTACTGGGTTGTCTGAATGTTTTATCCAAACACTATGGATCTATTTAAAACTTGATAAAATCTAAATGAGGGATGAAAAATTAATTTATTTCACAACCTCTGTTCACCAGAATATGAGGTAGTTGATCAGAAATATGAAACCAGTTGAAATAAATCCTGCTCTGCCTGTATGGCAGATTTATGTTTTTTTTTTTTTTTCCTAAAGTGGTAGCAAATGTGAAAACCCACCAATGTTCCTTCTTTTTTTTCGGTCTCTGCTTCCTTTATTTTGGTAACACATTAAATCTTTGTCAGCCACATTTATTTAACTACCCATTTTCCTATTAACTAATGGTTTTAAGAGACGAAAACCATCCATTTTGATTATATGACCTTGAAGCAGGCATTAACTCTTACTTTAATTCTGATAGCATTGCCTTAATGAAACAAACGTGGTTGAGAACACAGGTCATCACTGCGAACCAGTGCAAGCTGCTGATACTCAAGGTGATTGCAATAACTCCTCACTTCTGCTACTTTTCACAGCTGGGTGACCTTCAGTGACTCCCAAGTTCCTGTTAGTGGCACAGAGGGTGATGCAGTAGCACAACTGATTAAGTCTGTAAATCCAGAAAAATTGGGGAACTGTAAAATATACTGCAACACTTTTGTAAAGGAAAGGTAAGTAAGAACGCTTATAAGCAAAGAAAGTAAGTAAGAAAGTAAGTAAGTCAGTCTTATAAGTAAGAAAGCAAAATACCATGATGTGGCAACAAAAGAAGTTCAGTCATGGTGCAGGATGGCCAGGGATACAGCGACAACAATGGGATGCTGGTTCAGTGGTGAGGAAGCTATCAGAGATTCACTGTCTCCTCTTCTCTGCTCCTACACCAACACTTCTCTGCCTGTACACAATAAAATAATCAGAATTAAAAAAAAGGCCAGTAATAAAAAACCATTTTTATTTGACCTTTCAGTAGAGGGTAACCTAATTTATAGTGAAATAAATCTCAGTTTGAATAGAGCTGAGCCAGAAATAGATTTCTTATGGTGGTATTTGGGACCTTGGATGTTTTTCTTCCCAGGTTAGGATTAAAAGTAAAAATATATCAATTTATTGAAAAATCATAATCAATAAACAGATTTATCTCAAGTCTTGTAAAAGATTTTCTTCTGTTATCTTTAAAACTGATGAAGAAGGTGTTAACCTTCTTGGTTTTCATCTTAATTAGTACACAATAACTGGATTACAAACCAAAAAGAAGTTGCTTCAAATTAAAAAACTAAAGTTTCATGTAAGACATATCAAAAGAATCATTAAGACCAAAACTATTTCTTTTTCTTAACCTAAACACTGATAAAAATTGACCTTTATGTTATCCATAAGGAATAGCCACAACTCTTATTGTGAGCTTGACAGTAGACCAGGAACTCCGTTTGTACTTTTAAACAACTACTCTTTGCTTTCCCATAAGAGCATCCACCACACTTTGTTGGCCTTCATGCCAGCACATCTATCAAGTGCAGCTCCTGCCCAACAGCTGACAGATGTGACAAGAGAGCTCTGAACACCACACAAAAGCCAGAGATGAGCTGTCTCTGATGCTCTGTCTTTCAGATCTACAATTCCAAGCCAAGCAACAGCTAAAGACCTAATTGGATCCTAAAATATGCACCATTTTAATGGTAATTTATGAGTCAGCTACTTAAAATGTTAACCAAGTTACAGTATTTATACAATTTTTATCATGATTTTGCATTGTAACACTAGCAGAAATACGCAAGGTCACAATACAATTATTGTAACATTTCTTATTCTAAAGCCTGTTTAAGTTTTCTGCTTTAAAACTGTAATTAAAGCTTTCAGGGAAAGCCTTTCTTACTCTCAAACTCCTTTCTTATTTTCTTTGTATTAGTCAAGCCCTCCTCTCACTTCTCAGTTGCCTATACCATATCCCACGTAAGAACCTGAAATACAGATTTCTCTCCTACACCTGCAGCACACCAAATCTGGAAAGCAGTCTAACTTAAGAGTCTTGTGCCAACTGATGTGCCAAGTCAGTATTTTCTTTTCATGGTGTGCTCTTACTCAGTACCAAGCTTTTCATACTCTTTCATTCATATGCTCAAAAGAGTGGTCTACAAATGTATTTTGGAGAGCTCATCTGTGTGACAGTCATGGAGGTGCCACAAAAAGATGCTAGTAGAAAAGTGACTATCTGGGACTTGGCATACTGGAGGGCAATGAGATGGGAACAACAAGCAATGGAAGCCATTGTTACCTGGTCTAACATAGCTATTGTAGAAAAATACTCTTTTATTTGCAATAAGAGTTGAATTATGAAAGATGTGCCTATAGTAGAAGTATGATAATTAGTATTTTTTATGAATGGTTTCCATAATTTTTGTGAAGTTTTATCTCCTATGAGCAATAGGAAAGTAAAAAAAAAAAAAAAGAAAATCCATTAAAATGGTTTTTCTCTCTCACAATTGCTTTATTTACATGCTATTTTAAAGATTATGTAGCAGTTTCATGTTTTTCTGATTTCAGAAAATTTTCAATTCATGAAGAAAGTACTGCTGAGGGTTAAATTCAGGCCATTTAATTTTGTGGACATGCCTGAAGGCTGAATAGTCCTAATGAGGGTACCTGCCTCCTTTCCTTTCTCTTTGTTTTGGGCTTTGTAATTTTTTGCACCCGTATGCTGCATGGCACCCATTGTTGGCATTCCTCATGAAGTTGAAAGCACATGTAAAGATTTACTAAGTCAGTAGCATACCAGGGCCTTAATATTGCTCCTTTTAAATGATTCATGTGTGATCTGGTCCCTTTAAGTATAAAACCATTGCTCAGCTTATACTCCAAACATTTCTCTATCCAAAATAGAAAATATTAAAACCCACCACCCACCTCACTATGAAAGCCAAGGTAAAGGTAGTTATTTATTTCAGTTCTTACAAAGCATGTTTGTAAAAAGTGGTTTCCTCCCCAACCGTTTTTTGTATGATCCTGGTTATTGAATTAAACCAAACCTCAAAAATAAATTAATTTAGTGTACCAGATGGCCATCTAAAATAGCATGCATTTTAGCTTACTGTGTAGCAGCCAAGCTGATTTAAATCAACTAGAAGAGAGGTACACTTTAATCGGGTCAGCTGACAGTTATTAGATCAAACCTGGTTGAAATTCAGAAATTTAGGGAAAATAAATCTTCTAAGAATCCAATATTTTCCTCCCACAGTGACCCTATGGATAAAACTTTTAAGACATTAAAATTATTGTGGTTTGGACAATAAGATTTAGTAGACATGTCAGGCTTTTATTTTACTGTTTAGCCTCTGTGACTTTGTTTGAGCGTAAAAGGTATCACATAAAACCAAGCACCATGGAACAAACAGAAGACAGAAGAGGTCCAATTCTTGGCTGTCTTGCATTAGTCTTTTAAAATTGTTCAAACTAGACATAAAGCACTACAAAGGCAAAATAGCTGCATTTTATACTTAGCTTGCACAGTTGTAAATGGAAACAAAGCTGAAAGGGGGGAATTTGCGCAGTAAAAAGGATATATTTCTTTCTGGAGTTTGAGCTACCTGTGCTATGATTAACTTTAAACTTACTTTTCATAATAATGTTTGCTAAGTATAGAGGTAAGCTACAGGCGAGTTTAATGTGCCACCGGAGATGCCCCTGTCAGTGTCTTTTAATTAAGATATTCTTCATGGCTCTGAACTGTGGAACAACAGCTGGGTTTTATCCTCCAGATAGGGAATGAAATCTTTCTCTCTTATTTTGCAGATGTTGTGTACAAATCTGGTTCAAAAATAGATTTTCCAGCCTGTGGGACAATTCCAAAACTTTAATATCATTTTCAATTCAAAATCAAGATGAAAAGGTACAGTTCAGGAGTATTTTGGGGAAAACATATTCAGGAATGGGACCTGTTTGGAAAGAATGGACTTTTTCCAGTCAAAATGAGACGATTAAACATTTGTCTTATTAAAGAAGAGCAACCAAACTCAGAACTTAGACCATTCAGATAATCTGAGACCCTTAACACTCTGCAGCCCATAGAAAAGCTTTGTTTCTGTCCTAGGAACTTCCAGAAGTCCCATCACCAGGAGTTATTCAGGCTTGCTATTCCTCTAATTTTCTTTAACCTTTCCTGGGCAATTTAGAACGAATTGACCTGACAGGGAGCCTGTGCTCAACAGAACATTGATATTTATTGCCACCTTATCCCTCTGCTTTTTCCTTTATCAAACCTTCTCAGTATGGCATGGAAGTTCTTTGTGGTATAAGTTCAGCTGAAAACCAGGAACAGTGTAAAGCCACCATGAACTGCCAGACTATGGATCTAATTTGATCAGTCATGTTCTTCTAGTCCCATACAAGACAGAAAATGCATGCAGTTTTTTTAAAGATCTATCTATTTAACGGCAGTATTATTTTTAAAAGTCAGTATTTACCTGCAGCCTTTATTTCACAGAGTCATAGAATATTTCAACTTGGAAGGGATCGATAAGGATCCATAAATCCAACTCATATGCATTTATGCAGAGGATATACAGTATATTTGTCTTATAGCAGGCTGTTAGAAAATACAGTGAGGTTGGAAAAGATACATTCACTAGCACTGGAGATGAAAATCCTTTCTCTTGAGGCAGATTATACTAAAAATAAGTTGCTTACATTTGATTTGGCTTACTGTAGCATGCTCTTATTAAAAATACTTTTATAGGATAAGCTTATGTTACAGATTACCATTAAACCACATTTCCAAACTTTCTTGTCAATACAAAACCAAAAACAAACAAAAAAACCCCACAAACAAAACAAACAAACAAACAAACAAAAAAAAAAACCCCAACTGTGTGGTGTTGATTGATAGCAGACTTTCTGTCAACACCAAGTAAGTACCTGTGTGTGTTTCCACTATTTTTCAAGGTCATTTCACTCCTCTCTGGCCTGCATGCTGAATCTTGGCTGTACTTGAACAAACTACAAAATTAGGGGCATAAGCAGAGGGTTCATCAGTGGACGCATATGGCAGGGTCGTGCTCTGAACCAAATACCCAGAAAAGCTGAGCACAGAGCATGCAACAACCATGGCACCAGCAGTCTGGCAAGTCTGCACTTGTATCATGCAAATGTGCAATACTCAAAAAAGCACCAGCTCATTGGAAACCCCAGCATTTTTCCCTCCAGTTCTTCAAGTGTTGCTGTTGTGCACATAGAGTCGTAATAACAGGAGTGAGAGTCCAAATACTCCTTTATATTTTATCTATTTACTTCTCTTTCCATTTTTAGCTGAACTCATACTTGTGATTTGCAATGTTTCAGTCACTTGTAAGTCAAAGGGAGCTGAAAGCTGTAGCACAAAACATCATCTTGCAAACCAAATGCTTCAAGTGGGTCTTAATCATTAAACTACATTGAACTTTGGACTATTCATATGCATAAAAGATTACAAAATCAGAGCTTCATATAGCATTGTTTAATTAATGTCATAATCAGCCACAATTACTGGGCTGTTGTTTCTAAGAATAAGCTTAGTCTGCTAAGAGAAACAGGCACGATAACCTTGCTTTTTGGGTAGTATCTTTGAAATAAAATCCCTGATGCAATTTTTTTTTAGACAGCTCAGAAACCTCTTCCCAAGTCTTTGGGGGGAAAAGCAGAAAAATCTACTTATTTTTCTAGAGACATAAATGACAAATATGCATCCAGAAACATTCAGCAGGTGTTTGCTGGGGTTTCTTTCTTTGTTTGTTTGTTTTGTTTTTTCATACTATGTCTAAATAAGGTGAATACTAATAAAATGAGTTAACACACTATTTCTTACAATTGATACCTCTCAGTGTGAATGGGACTTCCAAGTACTAGAATGTACAATTTCAGGTTGACAGTGCTGTAATAACTAGAAATACCTTCTGGGCACCTTGCTCTAGAATAGACTGCATCCTAAAATACAACAGCCAGCTACTTTTTCTGCCAAGGGTAAAAATTAAATCTAGTTACACTCATACTCTATAAGGTACTTTTTCCATGCTGGCCTTATTTAGGAAATTTTCCTGAAAACTAACAGAAGATGAATCTGCGCAGCAATATCTGTACTGAATATTATATATGTCTCACACAAGAATGGAGAGTGCAGAACATAACTTGTATGTTACAGACTTACCATAAGATAATTATGAGTTACATATGATCATTTCATTTAAACACTAGTAATTAGGGACTAAGCCAGGACTAGAGTATTGAAGTCACCACTAGTTTATCTAGGGTGAAAGTCATGAGCCTTGGAGTGCCCTGAGCCCAGAGTTTCACTCTGGTTTCATCAATGAGAAAAAAACCCACAACAAATAAACCCCAGGAAACATTGTTTGCCTCTGCTCCAGAAAGATTTTTTGGCATGAGTTTACTTTAATTTGGACATTTCCAGTAGTTATGTGCATGCCTGAATGTTTTCTCATACTTCTGTTTAGAAGAGATTTGGGGCAATAGAAGGATCCAGCACCAGGTCTGTGCACTGCTTAAGACACTTATCTATAAATTAGGTCTGAGAGAGGATTAGAGTTATGGCAGCTCTACCCAAGGCTTCATTTCACTTGCTGAGTGATCACGAAGCTATTTCTGCTAAATATTTTGGTTCTCCAGACTGTTTTAGTAGGATTAAAATAGCTAATAGCAATTTATTCTCTCATATCTCCCACCAAATTACAGAAAGCTTGCAATATGAAATTTATTTGCTACAATGATGGCTATCTTTATGCTAAAATATTTGGGATGTTTTGGTAAATGACTTTGTCCTGCAAGTCTAATTAAATTAATGCTAATTTCTTCAGTTTTTAATGTAAAAACCTGAAAACTCTTTAAACAATCCCAAAATACTAAACCATGAGCCTCATGCAATGGAAATACCTATTTCTACAGTGTAAGTTTCTTTGACAGCTACAAGGCTTCTTGCATTTACTGTAAATTACATTGCTTTTCAATGTCATGATTTGCATATATACACATATATAAATAAATCACTTATATAAAGAAATGAGACTAGCAGGCATGTATCAATTGTTTTGTTCCTCCCAAAATAGTTGCTCATTTTGTCATATATTTTAAAAAAAACCCAGCACTTCCATTTTTCCTGGAAGGGATGTAATACATGTGTTACAAATATTCCTTCTCATGGAAGCAATTTTTTTCTTCTAATCAAAACAATTTCAAGGTATAAGTAAGAAGAAAATGCACCTTTGCATTGCCTTGTGGTTTAAAAATATAATGCTTCATACTCTTTAATTTTATGTTCCATTTCTGGAAAAAATAAAAGTTAACATGATTCTTCCACTCAAAAATTTAATTATTACATTCCTTAAAAATACACAAGTAGACCAACTAGCTAAAGAAATCAATGCAATACTGCAATCTAGAAATGATCAATTACATGTAAAAATTAGTCAAGCAGAAAGAAAAAGAAAACAGTAGGATATCAGTGTACAAACTTAATTGCTTAGATTTCTTAAATTTCTGAAGTGAAAGGTAATACATTAAAGACCCTAATTAGTTATTGATTTCAATACATTTAGCCCCCTGCTGACTAAGCAGTGTTTACTAAGTGTTCTGATGTAAATTAAAAGCAATGAGGAAAAAACCCAAATATTTTTGTACCCCTGGTTATAAGAAAGAAAGTAAAATTAAAGTCTCATTCGCACAGAAGTTACATTATTTTGAAACATGCTGTTATTATTGCACTGAGACCCTCATGCTATTCATTGGGAAATAACTGGCTGTTTACATGGAGCCAGGTACAGTAAACATCCAGGTTGGAGTGCAATTATCAGTTACGTGCTTTCACAGTGTCAAAATCACAACATTTAAGAAACTATAATTCCCTGAAATAATGGAAACAAAGAGCACTGAAATAGTGAAGTGCAATTTCCTAGGAAAAAAAAAAAAAAAAGAGTAAAACTGCTACATTTCTTCTTGCTTGCTTGAAATCAGATACATGCACTGGCAGAAAGGTCGCCAAGCAGCCTTTAACAGGTTCATGAGTTTTTTGTCGCACTTGGTGTGCTTTACTAGCACACAAACAGCAGGTCAAGGCGTGAAGTTATTCCCCTCTACATGGAGCCATGACACCCCACCTTGACTAACTTGTTCAGCTCCGGGGTGGAAAAAGATAAGAGGCAGTGGACACAAAGTCCAATCACAATCTTGTGATCTCCACCCCCTTCGATAAGGCAATGAGAGATGTGATCAAATCTGGGGGTTAGTCCTGCATTGGGTGGGGCACTGGGATCACTTCCCCAAATTTTCCTTGGGAAAGGTTCTGTCCTTCCAGAGTGAAAACTTGCCAAGCAGCTGAATGAGCAGGGCTGAACCCATACTGATTAAATAAAAAAATAGTGATTAATTTGAAAAATACAAACCATTAAAATAAATAAATAAAAATATTTTTAAATAATTAAAATTTAAAGATAAAATGTAGAGAAAACTTGTAAAAAAATCTTTTACCTTCAGCTCCCTCATTTCTCTGTCCCCAGTGTCTAGCATTCTCTTTGATAGTACTATTACATATTTTGTGCTTTCTTTCTAATGTGTGGTTTGACAAGTGCCCTATACTTTGGATGCTTCTTTGATGGTAGGATGGTTTAATATTCTAACAAGCATACTGTAAAAAAATATAAGCATTACATGTTATTTGACATGGAATCATTTTACAGATGCATTCAGTTGTGAAGGGGGAAGTTATTGTAAATCACTATCACCAATGTGAATTCCTACTAACAAATTGTAGTGACAGTTGCCTAAGTGACAGATATTGTCTCTATTATATCATTTCTTCATGCATAGTTTTTCTGTGCTACAGCTTTAAGCAGCACTGAAACAGTTGTTTCCATTATGGAAAGGTGCTTGACCCTCCTTTTCGGTTAAAGTTTATTTTATGTGCTGCCTGAATACAATAGCTGAAGTGTAGAAACTAAAATAAAGAAATTTATATACAGATGTTGAACAGTATCTTCATCAAGTATCAGTTGTTTTTACAAACGTTTGTTTCGCTCCTTATAAATCTTTAATTTAAAAATATTTGATTTACTGTTTCTAAAATAAATTACAAATTTCCTATTGGTTTCAATATTTGCAGATATTTTATGATTTTCCCCCTTTTCAGTGCATGATACTCATGCATGTCACCAAATCACGTGGAATTGCTAACATGGTGTTACCCATGTTTGTACACAGCAAGCACTGTGTACTGTCATATTAACCACAAGACTGGAGAAGCTAATAGTCACTTTGGATTGACTTCTGGGAGTTATTAGTGCTCTTTTCTGTAGAAGTGCTATCGAGTTGCTAATGGTATTAGTTTTCCCTGATTTAAGGTTTCCCGCAGATCTTAGCTAATGTTTTGGTCCTTATTGACATTGTTCCATGAACTACTACTCATTTAATTAGCTAGAAGTTTGTTTTAGATTAATTATGATATGAGGAGCTTGATATTCTCCATCTGGAGCAGAGTTTTCAGTTGTCGCCTGCTGGGGGGTGAGCCATTTGATTCATAAAAAGTCACTGCATTTACTAAAGCATATCATTTCCAGATTCAGCTTTTGCTACCAGGGCTGCTACTGCAAGGGCTAAATGATGCTCCTGAATTGCATCCTGTGCTACCCACAGATTTCACTGGAAGAAAAGGAGGTGACAGGATAGCAGTCATGTGGTTCTGCTGCTGAGTATCTGAGGAGCAATTCAACTCTATTGTTTCCTTCTTTTTTCATTCTCCCACCCTGTTAAACAAAAAAACTCAAAAAACTTAGAAAGATTAAAAAAAAAAAAAAAAGGGCAAGAGCTGGGTGTGGCCAGGAGCCCTTGTTGATGTGATCCCTTAGTATTATATTAACATTGTTTCCAAAGAAGAAAATACATATTTTTAATAAAGGAAACAAAAAGAAAAAAGAAGACTGCAAAATCCATATTATATATGGGCAAAAAAGATTTATGGGAGTACAGGCACTGGGAGACTCGTAAACCAGGTGTACTTTCAAACTTTAATGAGGGCAATGGCTTGGGAATGTAGTTCTGTGAATACTGAATCACGCTGTGTATACAAAACGTCTTACCTGAGTACTCTTCACGGTAGGATCTGTGCACTTTTTGCAAGATGCTAACTTGCCAATACCCCTGCTATTCCTAAATGTGCTGCTGTGCAGGATTAGCTCTTCCTTCCCTCCCAGCAACTCAAATTGAGCAGACAAAAATGAATATTGCATGGTATACTTTTAGCACAGATATGTTATATGTTTACAGCTTTCATAAATGTGTTAATTTTTAACCTTATTATTCTAACCTTTCTTGTTAGTTGAACAATTGAATTTTCTCCTACTGAATTTTTCCAGAGAAAAATTTCAGGGCTATCAGAAATACTATGAATATTTCTTCTGTGCCATAGATTGGGATTTTATTTCCTAGGCCCTTCATCTAACCCAATAATTGATGCTGAAATTAGATCATACCTATTAGGAAGTTATTCCATGTCATTTTAAAGAACCATATTGACGGTGCATGAACCACGTCCATAATTAATCTGTTCCAATGCTTAATTACCCTTGTTAAGAACACAATTAAGAAATTGTCTGATTTCTGTTTGACCTTTCCTGCATTCAATTTCCTTCCATTTCTGTCAAAAATTTCTGATAATGTTTCTCCCAGATTCTTTTAGTTATATTCTAATACAAACTCTCCTCTTCCTTTCCTAGTGGTATACATTGATAACAAAACAAAAAATAAACAAACAACAAAGAACAGAAATGACAAAAACATAACATGAATTATTTTAAAAGCTGTTTGGTTTATTACAAAACAACTGAGCGACTCAGCTTGTATCATGGCTATATTTAGACAAAATTCTAGCATTTAAAAGTCAATTCCAGGGTGTTTGCTAATGCCCAGAATTTATTACTGCAGCTATAAGTATTGTGCTGCAGTACATCCAATGTGCTCAACTGCTAAATCTATCACCCTTTTGGATAAGGTATGACCACTAACAATGAGAATATATGCAGGAATAAAGGCCAACATTTCACTAGGCACCACTGCATTTTCCTGCTTCACTCTTTATTTTGCAGCCACCACCACCACCACTACATGCATATGCTTAAGAAAGCAAAGCACCTTTTGGTTTGAAAACTCCAGGTTTTCAATGTTCCGTCAAAAGACAAAACTTCCTGCTGTTTCAGTACTCCCAGTTGGACTTCAGGATTTCAGTGAGGCTAGAAATCAGCTCATCCGCTTTTACCATCTTCTACGTGCCTGTGTACCCATCTACAGTCCTCTGGGCTGTAACCAGATTTCATTCAAGCCAACAGCAGAACCCTGAAGAATTATAACCTGCTGATTCAGGTAAGGTGTGGGCAAGACTGATGTCTGCTACTCCTGAAGCTATATCATTATAGTTGGATTACTGATCCTTTGCAATGTGCACATTTGCTCCAGTGTGGGTGAATACATGCAAACAAATCCAAACTCTTTATGATACTATATGGGTGATAGAGGACATTTTGTTGTATGTATTTGCATCTCCCTAACTCCTACGTATAGTTTCCATGGGAAAATTGCTGAATGCCTACGCATGTTAATTTTTAGTGCAGCAAGCCGCTAAACCTATCATCTAACAAAAATGTCCTTTTATAGCCTTGTCAATCAGTCTATAATTAGCTGAATTTACATGCAGAACAGATGGGAATTTTGGAAATGTTTCTTTTACTAAATGCATGTCAGTAGAAAAAAAAAAAAAAAAAAAGAACCATGACTTGGGGATTTAATATATATATTCGCAATGTGGTGTTGAATCGAAATAAGTTCTAAAAATATACGCAATAAAACGTGCAGCAAAACATACCAAGCATTATTAATTAATTGTAAACAAAAATTTTTTCTCTGGTACTCAGAAGAGAAAGTAAGTAAATAACATATTTCATTGTGAAAAGTAAATATCAAGTTTATGTTTCAAGTACTCTATAAGGGGAATTTTCAAAAGATTTAGGGACATGAGGGCTCTGTCATCTACAAACATGCCTGAGAAAGGGCAAGAAGGTTGGAAGTCACAAGAAAATGGTGCTTCCAGTCTTTAAAGAAGAGTGTGTAGTTGCCATAGCTAGCTGTGCTGATCATTATCTGGCTCAGAGGAAGTGGAATATTTTCTCTGGATTTAAAAATTTGCCCATACATCTGCCCATGCACATCATCATAGTCACTTTTTCAAGGTGTACAGTTCCCAGAGAGAGAAGCTAAAGAGGGTAAAGAAGACACAAAAGGAGCTAGACATTCAGATGGCATCCTTGATTCCCTACATAGTGTCTGCCAAGCTGCAATGTCTTGAGAACAATGGTTTGCAGAAATATCCCGTATTTATGGTCTATACTGCCATCCATGCTTCCAGCATCTGACATTACAAGTCACTAGTAATTCTGTAATTCATGGATAAAGTGAGACTGTATAATCTGCTGTTCGTTTTTCTAATTCCAGTTACCTTATAAGTGTTCACATGCACGCTAAGCCACTGAATCACTTAGTACTAGCAGTGGGATCTCTGTGACTTTAGCCTCCAAGTGGATAACTGCTTAATATATTCATTCATTTGTTGAGACATTCACACCCTACACTTGTAGCATCCTGGTTTGGGGCTAGGGATTTCTGTAAGCCCTTCATGTCCTAGCCACTGTTTACCAGTACTCAGCTACTTAACATTTTTTATAGAATCTAAAAGATGATACATGTAATTCAAGAATCATTACTGCTTTTTGCATATGCTAATCCATCAGAATAGTGCATTTAATAGCTATTTACTATTTTCTTTCTTTTCATGTGCTGTTCTATAGCTGTATTTTCTCCTTATTGAAGTTCTGGTTCATATTGAGTTCTCCTGTTAAGGAGATAAAAGAGCATAGAAATATGGCATTTTTTTCCTCTTCTTTCTCTCTGCACACTTCTAGATACTAAAACTTGGCATTCTGGCAGCTCAGTTCAGAAGTGGAAGAGAAAACAGAGTGCCAGATTAGAAAGGGATAAAATGAATAAAAATCTTCAGATGAAAATTGTACCAATATTCACTATTTTGGAAAAAAAACATCCTTTCAGTTCCAGTAAAATGAAAATTACTTAAACACTTCCCTGAAACCACAAAAAAAAAAATAAAAAGAAAATATCTTGTCAATTAAAACAGGGGCTCCTGGCAACAGGCCTTTTGCTGTGCCCCTGATCACAAAAACTGAAGTTCTCAGATGAGATGCTGAAATTCAGGCTCCCAAACCAACAAGCAAGTGTATTCATGAGCTGCACTAAGAATCATGCAGCTTTTGTTGCCCTTTGCAGAAATTCTATATCACTAAGTACTTTAAAGTGTAGTAGCTGGAACTCAAATAGTTTTACTTTTTAAATCACAGGCAATTTTAGGGCATGAAGTTTCATTTTTTACTATTTTAGCTAATGCCTATTTCCCCTCTCAAATAACTACAGTGGAAGCAGCAAGGTCAGGCCCTTTATTAGTACAAATTGCCATAATAATAAGTGGACGCAGTATGATTAGTGCCTGAATTTGATTTATTATAATCAAGAAGGAAATGAAGGGCAAAAAAATACAGCTTTGTTTATTACGGGTATTCAAATAAACACTAGTAAGATCCCAGATAGTAAGGCATTAAAGTGTTAGAGCATACAAACTGATGGACATTCGTCTGTTTCTCCTTGGGCTACAAAGTCTAAATTAATTATACCTTGGCAGGCAGATTGACTGGGGGGTCCTTGGAGATGAGTTAGAAATGGATGGAAGAGACTTACATGGCTGTTGGGTGTATCAAAGCTATGATGAAATATTATTTTTGCTATCAATATAACCAAGTAGTCCTGAGTAAAATGCCCCCCAAACCATAATTAAGAAAAATTATCAGCAAAATTGGATCTCCTAGCTTATTAAGTCCAGTCAGTTGCTATGCTGAGCATATTCCTTATATAATTCCTTCAAAGAAGTATCAAGTACCATCAGCCTAACTTTTACAAATAGTTAGGCTTGGACTTTTAAACACATTTAGACAATTCTTGAAGAGGTAAGAGATCATACTTCCTTCTAAATAGTATCTTATTATTGAAATAAATAGGGGCAGACCTATATAGTATAATTATGAACTTACCTTGGGAGTTGAATACAATGTAAAGTGAAGGAGAGATGAACTTATAAAATCAATAATACTGCCAAAGCCTGCGTATCATGAAACTCCAGATACTACTGTGACAAACAAGTAGAAAGATGATATTCAGCACAGAGTGAGAAAAAGGATCTGCGAGTTTGAAGCTTATGAGTTTATTTTCATAAATTACATACTGTTCCTCCTTTGAATATGAACTCTTGATTTGTCCTTTTTAACTATAGCTAAATTTTTGAGTGGAACTTCTCAATAAGCCATAGATTACTAAGATGTTTCTGCTTGCAGTGATACACCTTTAGAATAAGACTGCCAAGCTCCATTTCTGCATGTACTCAGCTGTATTTTTAGGTTTCATACATGGGAAAATGAGATCAACAGGTTTAACCTGGTTGCAAAGCTAAGTCTATGTAGTCCATTGGAGATACCTATATTAAATTAAATTATACATATATTTCCTTGGAGATCTGAAGCTCAGCAACAGAAGCTTGGAATAACAACTGCTGGATTAGGCCTTGTAACATGTTGCATGTTAAATAATAGTTGTGAAAAGAACATATCACTTGTTTTCAAGAATAGATCATAGTAATATGAAGTTGAAGATTTTGGTTCAGAACGTCATCATATCTTTACAGAGAAGTAGGGAAAAGTTAAATCTTGTGCATTAATTATTCTGTGCATATTTAATTTGTCACAGGCAACAGGCTTTCCTCCATTTTCACATTTTTTGTATTTAAACAGACAAAAGCAAAGAAAAACTTATGCAAAATGAGCAGAAATGTTATTTTGTATCTATCAAAAAAATGGATTATCAGGGGAATACGGTTATGAAATGTGATTAAAGTTTGAACCACTCATCACTGGAATCCAGGTGCCTACCTAAAATTAAATACTTATGTATGGATTCCGTACTGTATAGGATCCCATACTATGGGATTCCATCTGTAAGAAGAAATGCTAATTAAGTGGGATTTTAGCAATACAGCTACAGAATTATTATTAGAGTTGCTTGGAAGGGTGCTGGTTTTCCACTCTTGAATTCTGTAAGCGGCTGATAGTAAAAGTAAAGAGGTGAAGTGGAGATGTGAAGGCTCTTTTCTGTTTGTGAGTTCTCTGCAATGATTTACTACAATCAGGGGAGCAGTAAGTCTGAACATCAGTACCCTGACATGCATCACACTAAATGAGAAAATTTGATCTATTAGTATTTTCACAGTGTTATATCTAGATCATCTTATTTACACATAATGCAGGTTTAGCCACATCAATTCTCAAAACAAACATCCCCTCAAATAAGCCTTGCAATGCTTTGCAAGTGTTGGAGAAGCCTAAGAGGAAATATCCAATTACAGTGCTGTACGTATGGCAGCTGGTTCTACCCTAGAATGGCTTCACATGGATTCCTGCTTCTCTTCATATCTGTCACATTAACTCATACCTTTCTTCTCCCACTTCAGCGATGCTCTGACAACATGTCATTGTGGGATCCTCTCAAATCTCCTTCAGAGCAGGGGTGAGTACATTTTGCAGTATGAAGCACTGTTATTAAAGACTGCCCCATGTTCCTGATGAAACCAGCACTTGAGATTGAAAGTTACCAGTAATATGCTCTGTCACATCCCATATCCCTCAGCCAGCTTTGTCTAGTCTAAGCAGTAAAACAAAACCACCCAATAATCTACTCATGGAGTTTAGCCAACAGTCAATTTTACAGAGTCAGCAGAAGAGATCATCTCCATTCTTTCCCTCCTCCAAGTGTGCCCTGTTGGATTCTGATGATTAAAAGTTGTCTTAAAGTCTCCCGTCCTTTGGTAGGAACACAGTGCAGAACCAATTCACATACAATGACTACAGCTAAAGAAAGGATTCTTCAAACCAGTATTTTACTTCAATTATGCTCAGTTGTACCATAAAAAAATGCATTCTTTCTTAATGGCATAAGTTTTTGTTTATAAAAATTGCCTTTCAATTTTATCAGATGAAATTGTACTGTCCAGAACTTCTTCATAACAATGCTGTGTGTGCACGTGACATCAGTTTGAAAAAACAAAAATAGTAGAACAGTGAAAAATAATGTCTTGATATAAACATTCTTATTTTGACATGGTGATGGAATATTTACTCATCCGAAGACCACACAGATGTGCTATCTGATATCAACACAGCAGCTGATTTTTGTCAGTGCCTGTTATTTGGCTATAGCATCAGGGACTCCCACTCACACATGTATTCAGAGAGATTCCAGGTATGCAGGTATTCCAGCATGAACAGACATTTAATCCTTTTAAAGAACAATCATGGTTTGAAAGAATCCATTCATGATTCATTTTGGATAATTTGCATAATGAAGTCATATGAGGTAGTACAGTAATTCAAGAGGAGGTGGGGAGGAGATTGAAGGTTGCAGTTTTAGCCGGAAATCTGAAGGCTATCAAAACGCTTCATGAAATCATCAAGGATTAAATCCATATTCCTCTACTGAGTTAAACACAACTTGACAATGCCAATGAACTTTCAGAGAAATGACAGACAAATTACAGCATGTATGTACTAAGCCATGTTGAAACCTTCATTTCTAAAAGGCATCCTGTCAGGAGTTGTAAATACTATGGACTAACACCAAAAGATTTTCTTCCTTCTTCCTATAGCACGCATTTTCAGCTTAAAGACTGCTTATAGGCTGCACAGATTATTCAGTGGATTGCAAATTAAACACATTTTGACCAGGAAGCAAATAAGGAATACTGAGGTATTTCTGGCCAGTCAGGAAAGGATTGTTGCCTGTTTCTGGAGAGCTCCGCTGAGAGACTATACCTTCTCAGACTGTCCCAGAATAAGTCTTACATATTTTACATGTTTGAGGATTGGTTTTGTTTTGTGGAGTTTTATTTATTTACTGCTTTTAGCACTTGTTCTCTGAAAGCCATGCAAAAATAATCAGCCCACAGTTAGCTTTGTGTCTATGTGAAGGATATTCAGATAGGATGCATGACTAGAGCAGGATTTGTTTTATACCCTCTCAAGCTGAAGCTGCAAGAGGCCGAGGCACAGCAGGCTAGGTTACACTACCAACTTCCACACCAGCTTTTACCATATCACAAGCTCTCACTGCAGAGAGGAGAGATAAGGAAAGGCACTGCAGTCTGAGCCTCCAAAAGGCCTTTTAGCATATGTATCATTCATTCTTCTGCTAATAGTCTACTGCCTACTAATAGTACTACCTACTAATCCTCTACTCCCTGTCCAGTTGCTGTCTCTTACCATTTACCACCCCACAGCTGCTCATTTCAATACCCCTTCCAGAGCATCGCTGAAACATTCAGTCTGTAGCGAGAATACTCGAAAGGCCGAAATTCCCAGGTCTGAGCCAGACCCAGTATAACTCAGTTCAGCTAATGCTGAAAAATTAACAATACTCACACTTTTTCTTTTTTTTTATTCCTACCTAAAAACAGCTACACACATAACATTTAATTCTGTAATCATATTCATGTTGCATAATGTTTTATTCACTTGCATAGCTCCTGTCAGGCCAAATAAAATTCAAAAGAAGAAATGCTGTTTTGGGTGAACAAAGACCAGGGAGCTGGGCTCACAGTACTTTGTGAAACATTTGCACTGGCTGGCTGAGACAGCAATGCTAGGATTTGGCTAGGGCTCATCAAAACTAGGTTTGCTATTGGAAAAGTTTCACAGGTTCATTGTTTTCCCGACAGTGAGAAATCCTGCTGGAAAAATAAACAATACCCATTAAAAGCTCCCAAAGTGAACAAACAAAAGAATTATTTTCTGCAAGAAGGGGAAATCATATTCAGGCAAAATTTTTTGTTGTTGTTGCTGTATTTTTGGTAGCAAAACCCCTTTGTTTATTCACGAAGCCAATTTTCAGGATGTTTCTAAAAAGCTCTGGTTTGGGTTTGTGTCCTGCTTTTTTCCTCCTTCTACCATATGCTGTTCTGACATGGCAGTACATTACAAAACAAGGTTGTCAGGTTCCCCCTCTAGAGTTTTTAATAAATAGTACTAAAACCAAATGTACAGCTCCATCTATCTTATGAAAATAAAATTAAAAAAAAAAAATTTTTGCAACCAAGCCAACAAGTTTCCAGTGGAGACCTTGAAAACATTCCTCTTTAATATTACAGCAATCTGGGTTATTAATAACACTAATTTCAATGCTGATATGGGGTCAGTTCAAAGTTTGGCCCGATGAGGAAGTAAAACATCTGTAGGAAACATGTTTCTTTTACATTGCGCCTGACATGGGAATTAATGGGTGCAATTCTATATGGCCTGTGTTATGCAAGAGATCAGACAAGACCATCTTAGTGGTGCCATCTGGCTTTAAAAATCTATGAATCTAAATTAAATTCTCACTTGAATTAGGTAAACTCTCTCTAATCCCATCTGTGTATTGAATACTCCCGTTAAAAAGCAGTGACTAGCAAACCAAGTGTACTTTGCTAGCCCAAATCAGCTTTATTTTATGTAGCCACTGACATTGTATTTTGGCAATAAAAACCCAGAAGAAAACCACTACAAACCCAAGCATTTCTACCTGTAAATGCAAAAGACAGAAAAATAATAATTGACAGTCCCTACAGCCAGCACACCATTTCATGGTGTCCTGGGTTCGACTGTAACAACTTCCCAGCGCTGAAGAACTGCTGGCACCAAGTTCTGAGGAGCAACCTGAACAGCAAAGTGGGTGATGTTTGTGCGCAACAAGCCCTGGGAATTAACTTGGCCGAGATGCTAGATGAAGACTTGCACAGAAGGTAGACTATGGAACTACAGACAGCTCAGGAAAGGAAATCATGCAGGTTTTAAGGCAACTGTAGAGGAATATGCTAGGGTATATATGTTGTGCCTCAAGTTAGAGAGATTTCTTCACACACACACACACATCAATTGCTCACCCAAGGCTTGGCTTAAAACCAGGATTTTAGAAAACAATAGAATAGGACTTTCAAAGAGTTGCAAGGGTATAAAGAGACGAAACCCTTGTCCAAGGCCTGATGGCTCCCTGCTCTGGTGTCCTGTGACAGGCTCTGGTGTCCTATAACCACTCATGCCTCCCTTCCAAAGACACTTTCTTCAGTGTTTTATTCCTAATAACTATAGGTCTTAGATAACTTATAATTATCATAGAATCATCTAATGATTTGGGTTTTAAGGGACCTTAAAGATCATCTAGCTCCAAACCCCATGAAGGGACACCTTCTACTGGACCAGGTTGCTCAAAGCCCCATCCAGCCTGGCCTTGAACACTGACAGGGATGGGGCAGCCACAACTTCTCTGGGCAGCCTGTTCCAGTGTCTCACCACCCTCACAGTAAAGAAATTCTTTCTTATATCTAATCTAAATCTGCCTTCTGTCAGTTTAAAGCCATTCCCCCTTGTCCTATCCCTACATGTCCTTGTAAAAATGTCCCTCTCCAGAATATTTGAAGGCCTCTAAATACTGGAAATAATGTATGCACATGAAGGGGAAGATGATGTTATTTAAGAATTTCAATTAAATCGGTCTTGTATATATATCTTGTAAGTTGGTCAAAGGCCTGCAACCAACCAGCATAACTTGAATGACACAGTGGTTTTTCATAGGTCTCAAAGCAATTTGGAGATGCTGTATTGCTATCCCACTGTGCCTAGGCTCTGTGAGGCAGGGGCTTACCTGCAGCTACACAGACATAGCTGGGTCAGATCTTTCATTCCTGCTCTGCAGAATGTCCTCCCTATTAACTTCAAAGGGTTTAATGAGATTTTCTTTCTAGTTAGCTATAACAAACTGGAGAAATTTTTGAAAGAGATCTTCTTGATGGTCATACAGGAACAGTGGGAGCCTGATCCAGAATTTATTGAAGCATTATTGCTGCTCAATTTGCATTTACAAGCAATCAAGAGTAAAGGAAGAGAGAAGGAGTAGAAATAAGAGTATCAGCAGGGTATACAGAGGGTTGGGTTTATTGGGTGGAGATTGTTTTTTAGTTTTATTTGGGTTTGGTTTTCAATATATATGCACTTTGGATCTAAGGTTCTTTACTCTGTAGAATTTTAGGTCCCATGAAAATGTATGACAAAATGTGAATTATTTCTAGTAAGGTTACTCGGGGAAATATATTCATGAAGACACTGCATCCTGCTGCTGCAGGAAAAACAAACACAGATAAAGAGACAAGCCAGGAAAGAGATCTAAAAAGAAGCAAGTAATGAAAGGAACATTTTAGGCACAATCTGTTATTTGTTATTATTATACTATGTCCATACTCTTCTCCCTTATTCTCAGCACTGTATATTTTAATTGTCTCCTGAAAAAACAGCTCCGTAGACACATCCACAGGGAGCAAAGGCTCTGTCAGTGACAGTCAAATTAATTTCTCTGTTGGAAATATGATTGTGACTTAAAACCCCTGAACAACTTATTTTTAGCAGTTTGAACCATCTTTATTGTAATGTTTGCCCTTTATACTTTGTAGTCTAAGAGCCCTGGTAGCACAACACCTATTTAGAAAGACACCAATAGTAATTCAATAGGTCTGACTACAACATTGCCTCAACTTTGTCATCAAAATTGATAAACATTTTATGAACATATAAAGAGGCCTTGCCTCAGGATTTAGCATACATAAAAAAAAAAAAAAAAAAAAGGCTTCCTACCTGCAAGCCACATCAAAACTATTTTGTGCTTAATACATGCAAACCAACTTGCATACCTTGGAGTCACCTCTGGGTTGAGGTTTCCAATGCACTTTGCCTCAAAGTCCAGCAGAGCTGGGATCAATCCATTGCTCTTCAGTACAAACTGGAGAACAAAACCAGAGCTTAACGTGTGGGAGAAAAGCAGTATTTTCTTTTATGATTATAGCAACAAAACCTGTATGAGATTCTATATGCACCTATGCCTTGAAACATCTGCAGAGAACACAGCGATGTCAAAACATCACCTGCTGTATCTCATTCCTGCCAAAGGAGCCCCTTCATATTTTCATGCTTCTCCCTCACAGTAACTATTCTTTCTTTCCAAAAGAAACAGATGTTTTATATGTATGCATGAGTCATATGTAGTAAGAGAAAGAAAGCATATAAATTTATTGATAAAAAAAAAATCTCCACTGGCTTTTAAAATGTTAACCCTTTAAAATATTAACCCTTTCCTTTCTCTCTCTCCTTGGTGCAAAAGCCAATACTGCCACAAAACAGAAACATTGTCTAAGGGAACTCATCCAGTGCTTTGTATTGTGGTCATGAACAATCTTCAGACACAGCTTTGGACTCCAGGACCAAAATATTTTATTGAGTATACTGATCTCTTGATCCATGCTGATGACACTAGAATGACTTCAACTTCAGGGTGGTTGTGAGGCTGGGTTTTCATGCAGAACCACTGCATAAGTACATATATATGTAAAACATTTTAAATCATTAGAAGAATGTTTCTGAGGGGGCATAACCCAGCATTAACAATGAAGAAATTTCTGATTTAGGACTGATTGGTCAAGTCATTGCATCCTATTGTGCAAGGGCATAATGAGGTTTTGCAGTGAGAAGTTTCCACTGAGAGCTATTAAATGCAGTGATGTAGCTGCATCTTCCAGATCAGTAAGCCCTCTAACAGCAGATTACTGGAAGCTGGGAGAGGATATCCAGAGGAATTATCTCTGAGTGTTTGCCCAGTTCTTACACTCTGGCACTGGGCATCTGCTCCTAGCCACTGCCAGAGGTAGGACACAACAGGCAGATGATATTAGGGCTGTTCCCCCACTCTGTTGTGACACCCCAGCACAGGTTGCTGCTATTGGGTGCAAGAGGCCTTGCTGTTGCTTTAGCTTATTTGGAGCAAAGAGAATGGAAAACCTTGTGAAAAACATGTACCATGCCTGATGTTATACATAAATACATGTTGAGCTGAAAATCTCCTCTACCAACTGAGTACAGAAGACCAACAAGGAGGAAGAGGAGCCACCACTACTTCTTCTGCCTCACAGTCCTATAACAAGGGTGTTCTTTTTAAACAAGGCAAACTTTTTCTTTTTCCAAGGCAATAATCTGTAAACCCCTTACCTTCTGTAAAAAAGTCTTTAATTCCCATGTAGCCATCATGAGCTGGCTCAGACATCCTGACAAAGGACACCATCCAAAATTGTAATGGGTTACACAGCTGCTGAGCATCCCACAGGTGGCTGGTGTGTTATGTATTACTTTCCTACTATCTCAAAAGCCCCAAGATGGGTAAATATCAAAATATTTACATAGAAGGAAGCACTGGGAAGAGATGTGAAATATCCTTGGTGGAACCAGATACTGGCATCAGAGAAGAGCTGAAACTATCTTTTCAGAGGAATACCTACATCTATCTCTCTATAGCATTATTTCCCATATATGATCATTTCCTACAAATGCTAGTGAGAAAACACAGCAAGGGGAGCCCAGCTGTCCTTGGGTTCTAGATACTTCTTGGTTCTATATATTTCTTAATTACCAAAACTTCTCATCTTATACTGTATATATGTGACTAGTTAAAGTTTTCAAGGGTATTTTAGATGGCGTCACACTGATTTCCAATACACTATACATTTTAACTTCATGTTTTACAAAAGCTCTATCTTGTTCATGTTTCCTTGTGTTTATTCTACTTTAAATTGCTATTCTCAAAAAATATAATCCCTCACAAAAATGAGGGAAAAAAATCCATTATGCACTCAGCTTTCTTAGAATTGTTCAGTGCAGTTTGTGAATTCAAAGAACAAAGTATAGCTGTACTTGCCTCTCCTACTTCTAAAACAGCTCTTCTGTTTAAAACAATATCATCAACTTCAGGGCACTTAGTAAAATCCCTATTTATGACATAAATTTCTGTTTAGTTGGCACAGACTTATTAACCTAGCTGAAAAGAGTGACAGCAATTGCAACTGGCTAAGTGTTGATAAGAAAACTCTGTCTACTCATTTGAAAGAAAATTTACAGGCTGGCAAAGCCATGTCAGACAAGAGAACCAAAGATAGCTGTAGTTGGTGTTTTTTAATTCAAGTAAAAATACTCCCCCCCAAAAAAAAAAAAACCATAATATTTGTACTATGATAAGAGACATTTTCAAAGTGATAACTTTGTCAACATTTGTATCTTACTCCTTCAATGTCTACTCAAAAATAACCTTTCACAGACCAAAAATGACCCTTATTTCGCAGTTATAAAATAAACATAAATAGAGGACATCAGATTTAACCTTGTAACACTGGCATAGGTTTTGTGCTGCAGGCACTGAAGTTGTGGTTCCTAAAATAATTGAGGCTAGTAATTGAAGACAGCGCAGAATTCAACTACCCAAATGGAAAATAAAAATCTCTTACTTGGCCTCACCGTGTTCAACCAGCAGGAGAAGGTGCCAAGTGCCTCTTCCCACCCACAATGGGGCTGGCGCAGAAGCACTACCCAAATTAGCACCCCACCAGGGAGGGCTGCATAATGATGGAGCCCTTTCATTATCATAGAATCACAGAATGGTTTAGGTTGGAAGGAACCTTAAAGATCATCTAGTTCCAATCCCCCAGGTTGCAACAAGGTGGCTCAAAGCCCCATCCAAACTGTCCTTGAACAGCTGCATCCACAATTTCTCTGGGTTAAGAGAGTACAGTCCAAGTGTGAACAGCTGTTTAAAAAAAGAAAATCTAAGTCTACAAAAGCTGCAATTTAAGTAAGTCTTTGTGTCACATTTCTGGAATAGAACAATTCTTCCCCAGCATCACCACATTCATGCAATTTCCCCCTATCATCACTCAAGAAAACCACCACATCCCTGTTCCAGGTTGGCATTGGCTGCCTGACGTGCCACCAGCACCTTCTTTTCCAGCACAAAAACTTTGTGTGGTCAGGCAAGTCTCTGTGTGGCTTGTGGCTGAGAAGTCCCCTGGAGAGACTCTGTTATATGGCATTGAATTAAAGCATCTAATGCTACCCTATAATGGGATTATCATTGCACTTTTATCTGAGTTTCAAAGCCGCTCAGTAGAGTGATCTTTCCTCAAGTATTTTTTGTCTGATTCTTTTTGATCTGAATTTTCTGTAGAGGAAGAACAAAAAGAGAAAGAAATAAGCTTTCCTTTCCTTTTTACATTGTGTGAACGTTGTGTCTGTTTTCTAAGGTTTTTGGAAGATTTGAGATTTTTGCATTACCTAGGATAAAAATAATTGTAGCAAAGACATGAAGCCTTGTACTTCAGGCCAGAGATCAGCTGCTAACTGATGGAGGAAGGAAAAAACCATTTTCCTGTGAGAAAATCATTCCCCAGTTGCCCGTGACGGATCTCTCGCACCTTTCTAAGGAATGACTATGAGAAGCAGTGGTTAAAACAGGGACATTTCCAGCCTGCTTTAATATGGCTATTTCTCTGTTTCGAAGCCAGAGAATTTGTTTTCTTTCAGCCCTAGTGCAATTGTTATATAGGTTTTGGTAGATGGTGTTTGCAGGTATTTTTATATGTACACATAGATATTAAATAAGAAAGTACTTCTGTTAGTGAATTTATTTTTAAATCCCTATGGACAGGGCCCCGTCATTGTGTAACATACGTTGTTAAATCCTAACTCACACTCACATGCAAGTAATGTTGTTGACTTACTTTTGAATGAATAAGAAAATCTCTGTTCTACCTGCTTCCTTGCTCAGATAAGGAGTAGAAAGATCTTACACACAGTTAATTCTTTTTATTCCATGTCTCATGCCTCAGTTCCCCTACCTTCAGTTTCACAGGTTCTCATGCATACTCACACGGTTCACATTCACAGCTACTACAGGCTGTGATGAAGCGTTTTTTTCCCTGAGCACTGTCCTACAGATCCAGCAGCATCTCCTGCCTGTAAAACATTTGAATTTCCATGTTTATTCAGTACTATGACTTCCAATGATATTTTATTCTCTCAAGGAAACCTCAAGTATCAGCTTGATGGCATGGAGGGCTCATTTAGACTTTTAATCCGACAAAACATTTATTAATCCAGCTCTTTATAGGCCATTATAATACACAGTTGAATAAAACATATAATGTATACACTTGTCAATGGCACATATCTCTCTAAAAAGAAAGTACCCTACAGGTATGATATAAATCTTTAAAAAACTAAATACAAGCAGCAGCAGCAAAATTGAGGAAGGAAGTTTCTAATGTATACCCAAAATTCTAGGTGTCATACACAGTTCCACATCAGAAGAACAGAAAAGACTTGTGCCAAAATAGAGCAATCATTCCCATTTGATAACAATTTCCATAAGTACAACTCAGCTGAAAGAAGGGAATTATCGGTTTTGATATGAATGCAACAGCTGATTTAGTGAGCAATTCGGTCAACATATCCCCCCCCCCCCTCCCCCCCCCCCAAAAAAAAAAAAAAAAAAAAAAAAAGAAATAAAGAGAAAGCGTCAGGAGATGCCTGCAGTTACACCAGTTTGGCTTATGAGGCACTTTTACAGTGCAACATTTGAGACAGTGTAACTGAGGGTACACACAAGTTATGTGGTAATAAGGACAACTCGGGGTGTACCTGCTAATTGCTGTGAAAGTAGCCTAGTGTCACTGTGGAGAAAACTGAATGGATAGAGTCCGAGAGGCAAAGTGACCAAAATGAAAAGAAATAAAACTTGAGAAATAAGCAAGTCTAGACTGGCTGTATGAAGCATTAAGTAAGCAAAAGAGTCTATCGCAAACTAGTGCATGAACCCCAGAAACCATATCTCTCCCTGTAAAGGCAAAGGTTGCCTGGGAATACTTATAGATGTTGCAAAACATGCTTCCTAGATGTTGTCAGGCAACACTTGATAGAGAGCTTGCAGACCAATGCTCCAAGACTTCAAGAAAATGTAAACGGATAGGTGATCCCTCCTTCAGTCACAGGTCACCTGGCGTGTCTTACACACGTCTGGTCTGTTTGAAGACAAGCCCATACACCTAAGCAACATCCATAAATTTGTATGGCAGCAGTGACAGCTCGTTTCTGCCCTGTCACCCGGATTGATGTTCAGCAAACCATGGCCTCAGGTTTGCCAAGCAGCAGCACTGCTATCCCTTACCGAGAAAAGAAACTATCACCATGTGCAAATCCTTCCCAAGTACCTAGACAGTCATCACATTGTTATTCACATCTTGTGCATCCTATAAACCATATGTTAGCTGCTGGTGAGGTTAAATCCAACTAGGTAAAAGCTCCAGCACTTGTCCTGCATTTTCCATGGCATATCCCACCAAAATAACCCCTGCAGCAGAGCAACAGTACTTCCACTGCCATGGACTTTACCTTGGCTTATCTCATGCATGGTAATCCTTAAACACAAAGGATGCAAAGGGTTTACATATTGCAGACAAACAAAATAGAATCCACTTTCATAGAATCTAAGTCTGGAGCAAAATCCACATGAAGTCCAGCTGAGAGCATAGGAGAGCAGTGTAAGCTCAAGGGACTGCCATGAGTCTGAGAGATGGTCGACTTCATCCAGGACTTGCTCCTGCTCTGACTGCCCCAGTGTTCTCCCTTCAGCTGGTATATGAGAAGGGGGAGATTGTCAATATTGAGACTGCAGCTGCTATTCCAAACTTGATCTCTTCTGGAAGAGGTGGCGGAAGACAGCAAAGAGGCTGCCTGTCTCTGATGGAAAATACTCTGCCAGCAATCTCCTCTCCTCATTTCCTTCCCTCACCTCCAACATAGTGAAGAAACCAGCTTTGAATTCTTGATGTATAACAACCCAGCTGCCATTCATTGTCTTTAATGCAATCAGTAGTAGTGGCACATTTCAGTAATGAAACCCAATTCATTTTCCAAACCTGGTCAGGGAAATTCCACTGTCTGATGAAGGAGTTAAGGAGTCCAGACATAACACAAGAAAGGGGGAACAGAGGGCAGAGAAGATAGGAAAAGAGTAAATCAAGGCACTTTTTAATCATTTAATCAAGCTGTACAGAGAAATGAAAAAAATCTGAACAAAACAAAAACCAACCTTCCAACCAGTGCAGGACCCTACAGATGACCACTGCACAAGATACCTATGGCTCATATAAAATCTTCCAGAAATTTCTAGGTACTATAGTTTACTTCCATGAATATGGAAGACAGCCTCAGCTTATCCTTAACCAGGTGCAATACTGAATTTTAATCACTCAATAAGAATTTGATAGCTTGCAGAAAGGAGAGCTTTTGTAATAAGGTTTGATAAAAGATCACCCTTGGGAGAGCTTGTACATAAACACCTCTAAAGAGTTATGCAACCTAGAATACAGCTTTCATGACAACAAATCTATCCAGCGCCAAAAGCACAACTGAGGACTTAAAAATGTTATACAGCTGCATAGCAATGTTCTCTTCCTCACAGTAATATTCGTTCTCCACAAGGTATGCAAAGGGCAGCAGAGACAGGTTCCTCCCTCTCTTAAATCTTGACTGAAATTATAGTTTTCAAGAACAGGACTAAACCCCAAATTTTTGCCAGCATTGCCACATTATTTGCACAATAATCACCTCCCCCAAATGACAGCTCAGTGTCATTTCATATTTTTATGATGCCATCTGACAGCCAGGGTTTCCAAGGAAACACCGGTGTTGGGGGAGCTGGAAGGAACAAAAGAAAATGACAGAACCTAAAAATAAGAATCACACACCTCTTCCAGACATTAAAACCACCTGACAAAAAAGTTGTAAACATCTCCCCCTTGGAATGGTGACTTTTCTAAGTTACCCATAAAACTCCATCCAAGTTGAATAATTTTGCACTGAACAACATTTCACTAAGAGAGCTATCCTTATGAAATCACATTCTTTTAAAGGACGCTTGGAAAAATATGCTGACTAGATTATTTATTAAATTGCCCCAGAATAAATGGTAACATTATCATTTTGCACTACTGAAGCCCCCAGTAGCAGTCAGAGTCTCATGTGGAGCATGAATAGAATAGATTTCACCTATTTTGAGTGTTTGTGGCTTTTACACTGGAAATGCAAGATTTATATATATTTGCATATATATATATTAAACTGAAATGGGTGTGGGAAGAGAAAATAATGCTCATCCCCATGAGCATTAACAGAACATGCTGGAATTGGATATCCAAAGCACTCCAAGCTCAACTGCACTATACGTGCCCAAAGTAATGACACTGCAACATAGCAAGTTAAACACTTTTTAGGTCAAGCTGCATCTGAGTTAGGAGGAAGCAAAAATACACTAAACATTTCCAGACTGTTCAAAACCTCTAATTTTTCAAAATGTCATTGCTTGTCCAATTACCCCATGAAAAAAATAAAAATCTCTTAGGATACGTTTCAGTGATATTGCCTCATCTGGGATGAAATTAGGGCTGTGTTTTAAAAAGGGACGATAGACTGGTCTGTAACAGCACACAGCACAATGCTGAAAACAAATTTATTATAAAGTAGCTTTGACACAAAGCTCGCAAGAAGTGCTCAAGTATTTTGCCATCTCTCCTAATTACATAGGCAACCACAACCACTGCACAGTTAAGCAGGTGATTTCATCGAATGTGACTACTGAGCTTTAGACCATATATAAATATTCAGTTTTACTCCTAGACAGCCATTAACACTCCATGTATAGATCAGGAGGGAAATATTCATGGAACTGAAGTCAGAACATTTCAATGTGCTTTTAGAAATGGTTTCCAGACATTTGTTTGCAGTATAACTTTGATGTTTCACACTGCTAGTGTTCAGACAGAGATCCAAAAGAAACCAGTTTAGCAGTATATGTAGACCCCTAACACCAAGTACTGTGATTTACCATGAAAACTTCTTTGTATGCTATACAACTGAAAGAGATAGCCTACATATTGTAGCTGTAAAAAAAAAAAAAAAACACAAACAAAAAAAACAAAACCAAAACAAAAGCAAACAAAAAAATCCCCACATATATAAAGTTAATCTTTTTTACGCATCATCATTATTTAAAGGAGCCTTTAATCACTAGCTTTTAAGTATGCAAGCATACTTTTAAGTATATAGGAATCACCAAGAGTTATTCTGAAATGAACACTGGGACATACCCCTAGCAGTCAAGCAAAGCTGAACTGCTCTGTTGGTTGGAAAGAGAGGGCTCCTCACTTCTCCCAGAGCATCACCCCAGCCTTGTCCTCTTCAGAAAGCAGCTGCCTTTTCTTCCTTCAGCTGATAGGGGCAGACAGATACAGCCAAGCTTAAATCACCCAGGCTCATTAGCTACATTAAAGGACAGTTGGTATGCCTTCTTGTTTGATAAAATGCAAGAGTCTCATATCTATTTGTTTGAGCAACCAAGCAGCTCTCTTCTGCATGGCCCTGAAGCTGGAGTGGTGGAAATGCCCAAGGTTTTCCAGATTGCTTTAATCACTGTCTTAGTCTCTTCCAATACACTGAAGGAGTGTTCTGGCATATGAAAATTAATTTTTAATCATTGCCATGTATCATATGCTATAAAAGAATTCATCTGCTCTATGAGGTAGTTTAAAACTTTTCAAATCCTAACAGATATTACCTTAGCTACTGTGCTGAAGGAGCACTCCCATTTGTAACACCACCAGCTGGAGCCCAGGAAGTAAGTTTCAATTAGCAGCACACACACACCTGAAATATAAAGCGGAGGAAAAAAACCCCACCACCCCCTCACTATTTCTTTCTCTTGTTACAGTCAAAGCTACACAAATTTATCTTTGCTGTTCCTGAGTTTGGTCTTTTCAAGTTTGATTCATGATGATAAACCAACAGAAAATAAATCTTCATGCCTGAGTTAGCAAGTAGACAGAACAAAACCCCAGCCTGACTAACCACACTAACCTTTTAAAATGCTGTATTTTCATTGACTGGCCATTCCCCATCCTTGCAGGCTGCTGAGACTGCACCAGGGGAGAACAACAGTTGCCAGTTAATCCAGTTATAGAATGCTGTAAAGGTTGAGGAGATGGAGTAGCTTGCCATTTGATGTATGATTATGAGGGATTAAAATCTTCATTTGTGTGACAAAATTTTAATAAGGACAGTAAATGACTCTGAGAAAAATGTGAAATGTCTGCAAATGTTTAGGGATTCTTGGTGAATAAAAAAGAATGAGAAAATATGAGAGAAAACCAAGGAAGATTTCCAAACATTTTATAAAGTAGTCAACAGGTTTACAAATCTTTCTCATAACACTACTTCAGGTGATACTTTGTAAACTTGCTATAAGCTATAATCAAAAGCCAACACTGAAAGTCCAAGAACTGAAGCAAGGTCTTGAAGGACAAACCATCCAATCAGATTTGTGAAGCAGTGGTACAGATGAAACCCTGTGCAGCTTTCTGCAAACAAGTACTCGTACTGGAAAGAAGCAGCTAAGTACCAGGATGTTTATATTAGCCTAAGAGAAAATGTAGATATCAAGCAGAAGAATGCAGATGACTTCTTGAGCAGTTACTGCCATTCATTGTTTTCTTGGTTACGGTAGCATCATGAGACATTCTTCAACGTCACATAATGCTACTTATTTATTTGTTAATAAGTATTAAATAAGTTGTTAATAATAAGTTATTTATTAGTCAATTTGCTGAGTAGCAGGTTCTAAATTAAAACCCCACACTGCCATAATGAGGAGGGTGGCCAAGAGAGTGTAACTCCATCCTTGGAAGTTATGTCAGACTGTCATTTACACCTGTTTTGTTTTGTTTTTTTTTTTTTTCCTGTGGCCAGGACACAGAGACTATTCAGAGCATCAGTAGGACTGAATCTGGCCATGAGAAAGAAGGGACAGAGAGCAGCCTCAGGTATGCAAGCAATTTCCAACGCACAACAGGGATCCTGGTGATGAGTTACACTTCAAATTTTACACTGCAACTGAGGAAGAAAAAATGTAATACACCAAGGGTAATATTTTGGCATTTTATCTGAAGAATGAAAATTGCATTTTCAAAATTACTTAAGGATCAAAGCTTAAAAATCTCAGTAAAGTTTTGTACTTAAACAGGTTCTTAGTTGATTTCAAGATTTTCAAAAGCCATAGGTGAAAGATAGGGACCAAGACAGAATGCAGCTACAGTGTAGAATACTCATAATCATAAATCTATACTGTAGAAAAAGAGGGACAGGTAAAGCCACTGACAACATATGTCCCTGCAGACATTCTAGGTGTAGAAGGTAGAGTTTGGAAAAAAGCAGAGGTTATCCTAAACTGCGCAGGCACTCTATTATAAAACCCATATAAGATCAGCTCTATTTCTGAGTGCCTAAAGGCTCTGGGAAACATGGCCTAAACGAACAAGCCCCAGGGAGTTTCTAAGGGCTTAAGGTCCTTAGCACATTGGAAGGTATCTTTTCACAAAGAGACTTTGCTTCTTGAATCATTAGAGCAATATATGAATATAGGTCCATTTTATTTCAGGTTGATTTTATTGCTCGAACTCTGCATTTGCTCTGGATCACAGCATCAAAGCAGTTAGTTTTCCAGAGGCAGCAGGACAGGTGTGAGGAGGAAATATTTGTAGTCACATATTCATGGATTTGGGACTCTTGGTTAGGAACCCACCATTCCTTTAAAATAAAATACAGAACAGCAATATATATGAAACATTGTTAAATTTCTAAATAATTGAATTTTCATAACTGCTGTTCATGTTTCACTTTCAATTTTAAACTCCATGAAATATCTTTACAATATTAATCGGTAAATGTTAGAGTACACATGGTCTTCTCCCTTCTCATTTTCCTGGAATATGTTTGCATATCTCCTGTTCTCTAAAAATCCCTTCTATGGTTCTTCACACAAAATAAAGAATATGATTCCTTTTATCTTTTAGCATATTTCCCAATGGAACTGTTTCGGACTCAGTCCCAGCTAGCTGTCCAGAGTGACTGCAAATTGATTTATTCCTTGTAACTTTGTCATCAAAATCTGGGAAATGCTTTAATTCAATTTTTGCGTGTCCTTTACCTTTCTTTTATCTCTTCTGCTGTTTTAACAACTATTAAAATGTTAAAGGCAATTTTTCATTTATTTATAAAGCAGTCAAAATCAAGGCATTAGGTTAAATCTGTATGCTTTGCTTAAAGTAGGAAATATACAAGACAATACTTTTACTTGAGTTTTGAGGCCAAGATGGAAGACTAACAACAAGAGGGAGGCAGTAAAAAAATCTTTGTTTAAAAAAAAAAAGTTTTAAGCCAAAGGAGAAATAAAACTTAGCATTATTATACATTACAGCTGTAGTAAACACCACATATTTATCCATGTGCATATGTTTGTCATTGCATGTGTTTAACCTCACACATCACAGTGATTTAGAACATAAACTTAATTAAAACATGAGCATAAAGGTTTTCTTAGCTTCAGTTTCAGAGATCTCTATGTTATATGAATACTTTAAGATATGTAGGCTCCTCCAAGCTGTCATGAATAAAATCTTCAGTTAAAAACCTGGCCCAACCGAAGTCAGTCAGGGATTATAAATAGCCCAAAACATCAGTGTTTATGTCTTTTCTCAGCCTAGTATATTCTATTTAAGCCTCTCTGCCACGCTGAATTTGGGGTGTGCTTGTGGACATGTGTGTGAAATAAATGCATAAACTTACTGACCATATATACTTTGGATTTCAAAATGAAGTGGGACAGGCATAGATGTCCTCTACAGGATAAACAAAATTATAAAATGTTGCTAACCATTTGTTCATGTTTTATTTTGTCTTTTACATTTTTTTCTATTCCCAATTATCGTTTATATATATATTTATCATTTATATCTATTTACTTTTCTACTCTAAACTTGTGGCTTCATTTCTTAATACTGAAAAGCATTACCAGCACAGTCTGTTTTTCTGGAAGGTCTGTCATTTTTTACTATAATTTAAGAGCATTAATCACTTCTTCACTTCTATATTGAGTTTTTAGACCTCAAGTCCAAATCTGTCATTTCACTACCTTATATTGGTGACACTATCTAGTTTTATGGGGGTTTGTTTTGTTATGATCCTGTCATTTGAAACCTGGTCCTTTACTGAGATTTTAGGAGTTAGCTTAATGAAGGAATAGCTCTTTTCTCCAAGATGAGTGCCTGCAAGCCCACTGCAAATCTGGGTGCTGCCTCAGGTATTTGTGGTAATCTAGCTCTATGCGCATCAAGGATCTGAATTTTACTAGAAGGGGATTATACCAAAATATTTTGGCTGCAGGGATTTGTTTGGGATTTTTTTTTTTTTTTTTTTTTTTTTTTTTGATCCTTAGGATCTCAGTAGTTACCTTTCACTATCCAATGCTGAAAATTTTGGCCTATGCCATATTGTGTATGACTCATTGTGGTCCTTCTGTCGCTTGAAGCTGAGATGAAGGGTGAATACCCTGTAGAGAGCAGCCTCTTCTCTCCAAAGGAAAAAAAAACCCTAAAACCTTGCTCTTGTGAAGTATGCTTATGAGTCCCAGTAAGAAGTCACTCTAGCAGAAAGAAGCTAACTGGGGAATTGATTCATATTCAAGAGGATGGAATCTAAATTGCTCCCATCTTCTCCCTGACCCAGTGACAGGGTTTTAGCAGCTGGCCCTTCAGCACAGTTCTTGTAACATATTAATAGAAATAAGATCCTTACAGTCAAGGATTGATTCTAATCCAAGTTTAAAACACCAAGTTCAATTTTTCCAGACAGATCTATACTTGGATGGCTTAACACCTACAGTTATCTCGAAATGTGAATGCAAAGAAGAAATAAAAGATATTTGAATGCACACATATCTTTATCCATAGTATCAGTGTTCTTTCTGTAACAGTCTATATTGGTTAATATTAATCTATTGAATATGAAGTGTTAGCCAATGTATAAACAGTTTCTTTTCAAGAAACATATCACAGGGTGAAAGAATTCCTTTACTACAGCAGACTCATGGCCATCTCATTTTATTCCTGTCAGTGGGCAGCTACAAATCCATCACATAAAGTTATGAAAACCCCTGTCATAGGTAAATGAAATCAAAAGATTTTTTTTTTTTTCTCTTGGAAGAAATTAGCCTCCAACCAAATGCTAGACAGTGAAATATGCCTAAAAGAATGCTGATGTGCATTTCTTCAGAAAAGTCAAGGATAGATTCTGTTGCAGAGGGGTTGAAACTAGATGATCTTTAAGGTCCCTTGCAACTCAAACCATTCTACGATTCAGATTCAGGCACCCAAATATAACTTTTTTCCCCAGTTAAACTTTGAGCCTTGCTTGATACACTTAAAGTTACAGCAGTGGTTTCTGCTATTACTGTTTGTTTGATTTTTCTTTTTAATACATAGGTATCTCTCCTGTAGCAGTGTGTTTGACAATTTATTTTTCTAATTGTATGATTAAAACAGCAAATAGCAGCAGTTAGTTTACTCTCAGTACATCATGAATTATTTACTGGGAAAAGTAACTTCAGCATATCCCCTTGGATTTGTTTCGTCTTGAGCGTTTTGATTCTCAACTTTTATAGAAATCTTCTGAGAAATCCAGTGCCCTGCCTCAGTATTTCTGAAATACCTCCATATTTTTTTTGTTATATTTTTTCTTTCTGACAGACTGATTAACAATTAACAGAATATTCTGGTTGAGTATCTAGCTTTCATCAGCAGAATAACACCTATTCCCTGTTCTGTATTGTAGTACTCATACTTTGTGCACATTAAGACTTTGATTATTACTCTGAAAACTGATGCGTATTGAATGAAAACCTTGCATTGATGCCCAAAATTGCATGTGGATCTATTTGTCAGCAATGGATGTATCAGCCTCTGCACTACCATTTTGCCTTGCATTTTTGACTTCTTCTAATATTGTCTAGCTTTGTTAAATATCAAGAGATTTTTATTCTGCAAATGTTATGATCTCACTGTAAATAGTGAAACTCTTCATTGCCTGTTGCTTTGAGGATATTTTTTTCTTTCCTTCACCTGATGCCTCGTAGTTAAATTTTATTCATAATGGAACTTTTCCTCACATCTCAGTAACTTCCATAACATGATCTTCTCAAAGACTTTAAACTGTGGCTTTCTCTGAAGCCCGAGAAAATAATTGTTAATCTCATCGATAGTCTCAAAGAGAGCTGTTGGAGCAGAAAACCCTCATCAGAACAATCTTTAGGAATAACTTCAGGAAGACTTTGACAGTTTCCATATCAGTGAAAACACTGGGAGATAACATTAACTTGTGGTAATTTTCTAGACAGCAATATTTATGTTTTTATTATTTTTGAAGGCTATTTAAAAATATGAGTATACATTTTCTGGGGACCTAATTGCAGAAGCCATCTCAACAGTTATATCAGATAAGATTTTGAATTGGTTTGGGATTTGGGTGGGGAGCGGTTAATTTTTTTATTTTCTTTTTTTTTATTTCATATACTCCGTTTCTGTGTAGATGTGTTGAAATATTTAATCCATCTCACAGATTTATGTTATATACAGGGGCCTGGTAGTACATGTGGTATTACTAGGTTTAATAGTTTATAAATTACTACTTTTTCTTTAATCTGCTACTTTAGTTTTACTGCCTGGAGCGCCTATAGAGATATCAACACTTCCAGGAGCAATTAATCATATTATAACTTAATACATATGAGTTTACTAAGCAAACTGCTATCAATATAGATCCACTTCCAAATGCGAAGACTCACTCAATGTGGCACTTCTCTTGTTTTAGTTCCTTCTGAAAAAAAAAAATCTAACCCAAAAAACAACTGAACCAAAAAAAACCAACCACCAAAACAAACAACCAGAAAGCTGGTCTGGATGAATTCTGGTTTTTCTTATTTAGTTGCTGCAGCTGTTTCAGGGATATAGTCTCAGAAGCACTTCAAGATAAATTATATTTCATATATATGATTTTCTTGAATAGGAACTTTTTTTCTGAGTTAAAGAGTTGGCCTAACCTAAGGGCATGTGCTTAGTTTTGATTCATTCAGTAGCACGTCTATGATAGTAATACGGTAGCAGCCTTAAAGTATTTGTTTCAGAGCAGAGGTGTTTATTAGAAACTTCATAGACTATCCTTCAAATCAGACACCTTAACAGTATTTTCTAAACTGACAGAAATAATAAACTTTCAGGGTTTCTTACTGAAATACCTTAATATCTAAAGAGAAGTCTACCTCTTCTTCCCTAGATAATTTCAGAAAATTAGTATTGAGTTATAGAACCTAATGAGGGAAATTAATTTCCTAAAATTACCTTCTGTGAATGAAACCAGGCTTAAGGTATATAATCAGTTGGATTTTGGATTTTATTTTTTTTTCCCAAAGGAAAGAGAATCACAGCCAAACAAACTGGGATGTCTTAGATAAAAAAGTACCTTATTTTCCTTCCAAAAGAAATTTACATGATAATTCTGTTTTTACCCTCCCACTGCATTCTGTCTCATCTCTCTTCCTTTTGAAAAGGTACAATTATTGCACAGATAAAGGTTATTTTTTAATTCCTTAGGTATTGATTTTGCAATAGTTAACAATAAATCTAAAGATCATCTATACAGGATTTCTTTCAGGATATTTGAATCACTTCATGCGACCATGGGGGAAGCAAGCAGCCGAACCAATATGGTTGATAAAGCAAGCTTCAATTTATTCAGAGAATATGCTGACTTATATAGATCAAACGACTGATTATATCATACTTATTGTTACATGATTGGTTGCAAGCTATCCGTGCTACATTCTCATTGGTTAAAATTAGCTAACAATCATTGTTAAATATAATTATCTTGCGATTACATTTTGCAATTCTTCTTCAATTTCGGTTCCTATGGTACTTTCCATCTTGTCCAAAGTCAGGCTGTTCTTGCTGATGATAGGTTCTCTCCAGCTGCGCAATTATGGTTTCAATGCTTATTGTTGGTTTGTTGACACTGCTGGGCACCTGGGCGCCCGACAAACTTCTGCTCACAAAGCGATTTCAGTGACCCGTTACCTTGCTCTGCGAGCCATTCTCCAACAATTCCCCCTTTTTCTTTTTGCACTAGCAATTCATTGTTCACAGTTTTCATAGCTATAGACTTAACACAAGATAAAAGACATCCAATAATTAACATTCTTATTATAAGCACAATCAAAATAATAATTCCTTGTTTAACCAACTCCTTTAACCATCCTGAAAGACCCTATCCATTTAACAATGCATCCAAAGGACTTTGCTATTCTTGCAGTTTTTTCATGTTATTATTAAGTTGTCTTATCCTATCATGTATGGACTGGGATTTGTCAGTAAGGTTAAAGCAACACATCCCTGCAAATTATTCGCAACCATGGCCATGAGCAAGCAATAAAAGATCAATAGCGGCGCGATTCTGAAGCACTGGTATGAAGTGTTCAACAGACTATAAATTCCAGTAGTAGTCTATCAAAATGGTCTACTTGACCACATATTCAACAGTCTTTTAGTTGCATATAGTTGACCAATTTAGTTAACATAGCTACATACATATTACCATCAAAGACAGCATAACAAACTGACAGTAGACAATATAGGCTTATGCTGGTCTGAATTCCTGGGTATCTCATCGTTTTTATAGTCTACTAAGTGCTAAGCAGTAATTTTCTACTCTCTTACTCCCTTATCATCCTGATTTAGCAAAAGCAAAGGTTACAAACTTTTACATTGTTTGGTCTGTCTTTAAGATGCACATCCTGTTTTATCTTGTAAACTCTGCTTTGTTTTGCTAACCAATTTTCACTTTTTATTGTTGTCTTTACAGTTCTCAAGGCTTAGGTCTGCCTAGGGCATTAACACTTGTTGTTTTCTTTGCATGTTCCCAGGGCTAAAGCCAGACCAGGACAATAATGCTTGAATCCATTTCGTTAACTATTTCTATTCTTTCACCCACATCGAAAGACAGTTTTTATAAATTTATGATTTACCTTTGTCAAAGTTTCTATATTCTCCATTAGCTATTGTAGCAAACAAAGCACACAGATTAGAATACCTAAAAAAGACTGACAAAATGATTAAGATAAAGTAAAGCCATCCTGTAATGCTCAAGCTAGAAAATACTTTGTTCAACCAGTTCAGTCCTTCATTTTTCCGAAGGTGTGTTGTCCTTGTTATTAAGACTAGAATGCTTTGTTGATTCGTGTATTTGGGGTCTTCCCTATTTTTTTCTTTGCTTGCTTTATTAGCATGTTTTTTACAATTTGCTGTGTTCGCTCTATCTGAAGTCACTTGAAACTTTGTAACATGTGGCATATCAATGATTCTTATACACCATGTAGCAGGTCAGAATAATAGTGGATTTAGACTAGATCATATCTGCAACATGTGCCAATCACAGGCTTCTTGGCCTGTCTTTCTCTCCTGTATAGCTCTCTGATAACAGGGGAGGCCATCTCTCACATCAAGGTCTGGCATGGCCTGTGTCCCCACCACTCAACGCCTGCTGGGTTGCAACCAACAGCGGAGCAAAAAGTTCTTCTCGGTGGCAAACACAGAGGCCAACCCAGTCTTGCCCTTGACTGTGGTGGTAGGCATTTGGCCAACCTCAGTCTTGGCACCTTGTTGTCAATGCAGAGTTTCACCTGCTTCATTCAGTAACAAATCACTACTATGGTAGAACACATACGGATTAACATTAGCAGTATGTATACTACAGGGTGCAACAGCATGTTGAAGATGCTTGTGGCAGTGAGTGACCAGCCAAAGAAATTTCTTATCAGTGGAGTTCTCTCACCCTCTTAATTTGTTCCATTGTCTGCTCTATAACGCTATTATTGTATTAAACTCTTTCTCACTTCTGCCTTAGCATTTTCTAGTAGCTGCTGCAAATTTGCATGCTCTAATATCTGTTTTACAATTGACAAATCTATACAGTACAAGGTGTAGTTTCTTATTAGCAACTGGCTAATAAGTACAGGTGGTGTTATACACAAAATCACAGTTTCTAATAAGAGCTACTTTACAAGGGTATATATTCAGGCTGTTACTTTTCAGTTGTTCTCAAGCGATGTTTTGCAGTCATTTGTTTCTCTCTTCCTCTATCTCCTTCTGCTCAGGATATTCACGGTCAGCTCCTGTAGCTGAGGCATTGGGTTTTTCCACTCGTCTGTCCAGCTCATGGTGAGGCTTGAGAAACTTTGCAGGCAGCTGCCATGGACCTGTGGGTAGAATATACCCCCTTCCCCAGGGTTATCAGTTCTTGAGTAGTAAGACAAGTTAAAGTGTTTCTTTAAAGCAAAGGCATTCTGATGAAAAAGGAATGTGAAGCAGCTGCAGAAGTAAACTGCACGATGTTAACAGTCAAGGAGTTTGCTGCGTCATTGCCCATTTTCTTTTTCTTTCTTTTTCTGCCACCCTGATGCTGCTTGGGTGGCGGACGGTAAAGGTTGTGGTTACACTACCTTTCTCACTTTTTCAGTTAGCAGTTTTTATTTCAACTAATTGGTTCTTTTAAGTCTTGAATTTACCCCCAGGTTACTTAAAACACACTAAGCAGGACTTCTCCTCTGTGCCCAGTGTGCTGCAGGCCTCTTAAAGCCTTATCTGTGGTGTCACTATAAGCAGCTTCGATATTTCAATAGATCAACAGGTGTTTTTACTCTAGCAACTAACTTTTTTTTTTAAGTTGCTCAGTCCGCTTTGTGAGGCTATAATCGCTGGCCTGCTTGGCAGCAGATATAGCTGGCAGTCTGCTCAGCAGCAACCATAAATACCTGTCAGCAACAGCACTTTTGTATTAACTCTTTTTTGTTTGAAATGTTCATCTGTTACATATTTAAAACTTTTACATAAATCCAATAACAAAACAAAAATACACAGAACAGTGTCTGCCCTCAACAAACATACGCACACATACATACACATGCATACACATGGGATCCCATAAGCAGACTTCACACAAATACAAAATTTAAAACACAAAATGTAGACAAAATGTGGTGCAATGACCCTGTGAAGACAATTCAAGAAACCAGCTCCAAACAGCGTCAGCGCAATGTAAGGTGGCAAGCTCAATCTCAGCGGGCGTCCCCACAAAGGCTCTGCCTCCCTCACATTGTATGAGGCTTAGGCTTTTAAACTGACCAAAATGCACACTCATTCTGATGCAGGTGGCCAGCCTACATCGGAAGAAGTGGCCAACAGTATCTATAAAGGTCTGCAAGGGTTGGTAGAAACATGAACATACTTATATTTGTTAACCTTTCGGTGCACGAATATCACAGAGAGACTATAAGCACACAATACATCTGCATCCCCCACTCATCTTACTTTTCCCTTTACAGCTGGCAATTTATCATGAGGATCTGGTGGATATAAATCAGGCTTCTTTTCCAGATCAACAGGTACAGGGTCAAGAGGACTATCCAGGTCAGCATCAGAATTATCAGGAATCAGAAACTCAGGAGCAGCAAGAGTAGTTTGATGAACGTGCACAGGCTTCTCATAAATGTCGTCTGGAGTCTCAGCGTTATCAAGTTTCGGAGTAATATTTCTTCTTCTTTCTCCTGCATTTTTTTTTTTTTTTTTTTTTTTTTTTTCCGGCGGCCGTACCTCTCACAGGCATAACTGTGTCATCTAACCGTTCGTGTGCTACGGCTGCTATTCGCTTTTCTTCCTTATATTTCTTTAAGCAATTAATAACTTCCCGCCAGACTTTCATTAACTTTTTGGCATTTTTGTCATCATCTATTACCATGTCCCATAAACAATCACCATATGCCCTCCATTCCGCAACTTCAAACAACAGGTCTGACTGTTTAAAAAACCCTTTTTTCATTCCCAACTCTACCAAGCCTGACAGCTCCTTTGAATTAATGTCCTTAGGACTTACTCCCCGCTTTTCTAGAAAGCGCTGTAATAAAGACATTGCTACCTCTTTTTCCATTGCGCGCGACTTCGATGCAGCCTTCACCCTGGGTAGCAACAATATCGGCGTGGCGAGCTTCCTCAATATTTTCTTTTTTTCTTTCTTTTCGTTTTTCTTAGCCCAGGCACGGATGTCTCTTATTATTATCTTTTTATCTTCATGTTCCTCGTCTTTTCGACTGTGTCTTTTTGCCCCCCGACCGCTGCTTGTCGGTGCCGTTCCGATCCTACCCCACGGTCCGGTGGAAACAGGGATTGGGGGTCCCTGTTCGGGCACCACTTGCGACCGTGGGGGAAGCAAGCAGCCGAACCAATATGGTTGATAAAGCAAGCTTCAATTTATTCAGAGAATATGCTGACTTATATAGATCAAACGACTGATTATATCATACTTATTGTTACATGATTGGTTGCAAGCTATCCGTGCTACATTCTCATTGGTTAAAATTAGCTAACAATCATTGTTAAATATAATTATCTTGCGATTACATTTTGCAATTCTTCTTCAATTTCGGTTCCTATGGTACTTTCCATCTTGTCCAAAGTCAGGCTGTTCTTGCTGATGATAGGTTCTCTCCAGCTGCGCAATTATGGTTTCAATGCTTATTGTTGGTTTGTTGACACTGCTGGGCACCTGGGCGCCCGACAAACTTCTGCTCACAAAGCGATTTCAGTGACCCGTTACCTTGCTCTGCGAGCCATTCTCCAACAACTTCAGATATTTTTTTTTAGATAGGAGCTTTATATATATATATATAAAACTCAAAACAGTTACATTTTACTCCTCCTGTGCTGCTAGCAACTCTTTGAAAAGTGAACAATTTTTTAGTTTTATTCTAGAAGGCACCTGGCTTAAACCACAATAGCACATCCAAATCCAGGATTCAGGCAGCAATATTAACAGCCAGACTATGATCCTATTGCAATAAATTCCTGAAGCACCTTTCTGCAGATTCATGAAAAGGAATTTTAAATTTTTGTAGATAAAAGAAACAGACTGAAAAAAAAAAAAAACCCACAAAACCAAACCCCTAAAAGCAACACAACACGCCCATCCCTCCCAACTCAATGAAAACCAAACCAAAATAAACCAACCCATACCCAAGCTGAGTGTTTTCACCCCTGGCCAGCTCTGTCTTCTTTCTGGAGAAAGAATGGGGAGTGCTGCAAGACATGAGACCTCCCTGCACATCTTCACTATCCTTTCATTAAGACTGATCAGCTCAGCATCTCTGGGTTCATCGTGACAGCATTCACAACATGCCCTCCATCAAGCACCCAGCTGCAGGTCACTCCTGCACTCACCTTTGCATCTTAGGATATCACAGCTTTCTCAGGTCATTCATAAGATTCCAAAGGTTGAGATCATGGTGCACTGCATCTTTAGATGAGTGAAAGTTTTCTGTAGTTTTGCTTTCACAGACCAAAGTGTGATGATCCATGTGCTACAGATCTGGAGTTACAGATCCTTCCCATGGTGCAGCAAAGAAGTGTCACCTGGCGGATGCCTGGGAACTCCAATGAGGGAAACAACTATAGAAATGCTAAAATTATTATGGTTACAACAGCTGCCAAAAAGCTCCAGCACAGCCAGGGAAGGCTGGGAAGGGGAAACAGTGAATGATGTCCTCCCAGCTCCTGCAGTAAGACTTCATCATGCTCCTGAAATGGCATGGCAGTTGCAGCAGCACATTGTGTTAATTTTGACAGTTAATGAAAGACCTAAGGCAATCAAATTCAAGCTCTTTTCTGGGGAAGCATGCCAACTATATTCCCAGGCCAATTATTGTTTTCACAAAGTGCCCTAAATCTGTCAACAAGCAAAAGCGTGAACTACAGTATAAAAACACCGTTAAGAAGGTGAGGCAGTTGTTATTACGGGAGTGTTTCTTCTTGCAGTGGGAGCAATGAAAGTTGTCTGCCTAACAGCCAGCCAGCCAGTCCTCAACACCAGGGCTATATGCTTATATGCTATTTGCACATGCCAAGAAGTTTTTACCCTCCCCCCCCTTTTTTTTTAAAGCTATACAATTTGATGGTAAATAAATGCTTATTCTCCTATACATCAATATGACAAACACTTTGAGAGCTATTGTGAGAACTAACAGGAAGGTTCAAATAACTTGTCTGTTTTACATCTGAGACTATGGCCAAAGATAGATAATATATTTTTATCTGCAGAAGAAACAACACCTCAATGTACATGGATATATGTTTTTGTGGGTTTTTTTTAAAAGTAAATAAATTACTGAAATAAAAGAGTTGCAATCAATTTCCATAATAAACCAATTCCAGTATCTTTCTCAAACATTCAATATTGCTGGGTACATAGCTTTCACAAAAAGAAGTGAGAAAGCTTCTTTGCAATGTTTATTTTACAAACGACACCAAGTTGGGTGGGAGTGTGGATCTGCTGGAGGGTAGGAAGGCTCTGCAGAGGGATCAGGAAGGCTGGATGAATGGGCTGTGGCCAACTGCATGAGGTTCAAGGCAAAGTGCCGGATAGTGCACTTTGGTCAACAGCAACCCCATGCAATGCTACAGGCTTGGGGAAGAGTGGCTGGAAAGCTGCTTGGCAGAAAGGGACCAGGGCGGTGATGATTGATGGCTGCTGAACATGAGCCAGCTTGTGCCCAGGCAGTCAAGAAGGCCAACAGCATCCTGGCCTGTGTCAGAAATAGAGTAGCTAGCAGAACCACGGAAATTATCATCTCCCTGTACTTAGCACTTGTAAGGCTGCACCTCAAATCCTGTGTTCAGTTCTGGGCCCCTCACTACAAGATTGATATTAAAGCACTGGAGCAGATCCAGAAAAGGGCATTGAAGCTGGTGGAGGGTCTGGAGCACAAGTCTTACGAGGAATGGCTGAGGACCTGGGGTTGTCTGAAGAAGGGAAGGTGCAGGGGAGATCTTATTGTTCTCTACAACTATTTAAAAGGAGGAGGGAGTGAGGAGGTGGCTGGTCTCTTCTCCCAAGTAACAAGCAATAAGACAAGAGGTAACAACCTCAAGCTGTTCCAGCTGAAGTTTAGACTGGATATTAGGAAAAATTTCTTCACCAAGAGGGTGGTCAGCCATTGGAACAGGCTTCACAGGGAAGTAGTAGAATCACCAAACCTGGACATGTTCAAAAAATGTGTAGATGAGGCCCCTAGTGACATCGTTTAGTGGTGGACTTGGCAGTCCTGGTGTAGAGGTTGGACTTGTTGATTTTAAAGGTTTTTTCCAACCTAGTTGATTCTATGATTCTATTTCAATTCAGTGTCATACAGGCCAGCATTTGAGAAATTACCCACCTGTCTTACCTAGAACATGTGAAAGCTTCTTGCCACATACAAGGTAATTTCTTTCCTTCAGATGTATGTGCTATAATTAAAGAGAGTGTAATTTTACCTCAGTCCCCTTGAGGGCTGTTGGCATATGCTCAACAAGTGCAAGGTAGTTTGGCTGTGCTCAGCTTCTCCAAGACAGATTGATTTTCCTCTGAAGCTTTGTAGGTTTAACTCTTCTACAAAAAATAACCATGATCTGCAAAGGCCAAAAACTCTTCCAGATTGTCAATATTCCACAAGCTTTGGCTATGGCCTGAATCTCAGGGCTGGGTACTGGCCTACTGCAGCTATAGCTCTGTTATTGCAAAAGTTGTTCTGAGTACTCTCCAAGCAAAGACACAGAAAGCACATCATATTTCATGGGGTGAAATTTGGTAAGATGTGATATGGGAAAAGAAGACAAGATTTTATAATCTGATGAACTAAAACTACAGGACTGATGATGGCTGTCAGCCTGATTATGAGAATGAATCATGTCTGGTTCTGCAGTTATTAGTCAAAGTAATTCATTATTTGCCTAAAAATAACATTAAAATTTCACCAATAAAACCACTCACTGATGGCTGCTCTTACTTTCTTCTTTTCCAGTCTAAATGTCATCCGTGTTAAGAAAACAGAAAAGAAAAAGTCATAAAATTATCTTAGTCATAAAAACCCATCTTTCATCATTTAAATAAATAGAAAAGCGAGACATTATCTGATATAGATTTAGGTATATTATTTACGCAATGAAATATTTCAGCTTTTTTGCAAGGGCCCTGAGGGACTTACAATTAAATAAGACATTCTGTTTTCACTAAAACTTGGCCTTACTTAAAGGTAAAAAATTCTCTGAAGACATGAAGTCCCTCCATATTCTTGCCAGTTACATACCTTAGCCTTCCCTTGTTTGGTAATTTTGGTCTTTCCTGAAGAGATAAGCACGAAACGGAGCATCTGGCATGAGATGTGGGAAGGCCACCCCAGGGAGCAGTCCCATCTTTACACCTAATCATCCCCAAACTTTTTCTCACCTTAGCAGCTTCTTAGCAAATCTGCAAGGACCTGTGGACAAAACAACGTCTGATCTGAAGTAGAGTGGAGAAAATAACAGAAAGGGAGATAAGGAAAGCAAATTGAAAGGCAATCAGAAAGTTTGCCTTTCTTTCCAAACTGGGCCCATTGAGATCTGTTGCTTCATATTAAGAATAGCAGTGCATGCTGCTAAGGAAACACAGGTTCAGAAAGATATATGGACTTTTTTCCCCCAGTTGAATTGGGAAAATAGACCAGAAGAGAGAGAAAAGAAGGAAGAAAACCAAACAGGTATAAAGGCACTAATAGTCCAAATTAAGTCCACTTCCAGGGCTACAGCTCAGTGTAGTTAGATGGATTTTTGACTCAGTTGTCAGCGGTCTGTCTGATGCCTTAACTTAAAACCAAGCAGAACTATATGACTGCTCATCAGAAAATAAACAAGCCTTGCCTCCAATTAAGTTAAATGTCTTGAAAACCAAACTTTTCAGGTTTTATTAGTGATTGAATACCTCAAGGTGTTTCTAAGTAAAAATCAATAAAGAGTTTAGCCGCAACAGTCTGCCAAGAGATTACGGACAAGATGTCCATCAAACAGAGAGCTGATGCATTCAGAGCCTGAGCGCTGCCCTTTGGGATGGGAATCAGGTGTGCAGGAGCTGATTCCCCAACTTTCTCAACGCTGCAGCATCACAGTGAGGACTATTGATCTCCATCTCTCCACAGCATGTGCAACATCATTTGACATGCTCATACTGATGATTAGTGACTGCAGTGTCTGGGCATGGTTCACACCAAGGGTATTCAGGCAGTGTTTGACCAGGCCAATAGCTTACCCATGAGTTTCATCAGTCAGGGTTTCATTCCTGGAGCCAGCGTTTCTGCCAGGGCTTTGTCTATGTTTTCTGCTGCCTAGCAACTTGGTTGTAAATAAACCAGCCAGCTCATCTCACCATATTTGTGGGGCACCTAATGCAGAACCAGAACCTTACTACTTGTTTGATTTTTATCCAGCTGGATAAGGCTCTTCCATTGACAGTCCAAGGTGATCTGAATGTTCATGGATGAGACAAGTCTGTCCAGTCCAGGCACAAGAGAAATTCCTAAATCTAAAGCCTCAAGCTTTAGTATTTTTCCTTGCAAACAGAAATCTCTTACCCAGGCTCCAGTCCCCAGATGGTTTAAACTCGATGAATTTGTTATTAATTTCTAAGAATAAAATTGCATGAAAAATTAGTTGAGGAACGTATTTGTCAAGACAATGTTTTTACAACTGCTATACCTTTGGGTATGAGCAGACTTGTAGTCTCCACACCACCATATCCCTAAAGGGCTTTTTATATACTTCCATTTCAAATAACTTGTACAATTTACACATTAAATATTTTCATGGATGAGAAAAGTTACAGCCTGCCATTCAATTTGATTTAAGTACTGATATTTATATTTTGCTGGTGTGTCAGTCAATGCCCCCGTTTAGGAAAAAAAATTCACTGTGCATTTTTAAATTATCTAACAGGTTTTTAATACATTTTTAAGCATTTTACAAGAATTCTCTTATTTTCAGATGAGATTGAATTTTTGTATATTTTTAATGATCTCACTAATGACTTGTCAGGTACTGGTGTTTCCACGAGTAGTTTTATACATCTCTAATCATAGTGTTTCAGACATTTCCCTTTCATATTGCTTTATGAAGGCTAATGAGGCTTCACCTCTAAGCAGAAATTATCTTATTCTAAAGAAAGTGAGAATTGGTTGTACTAACAAATTTGAATGCAACAGCAAGATATTGAAAATAATTATTTGCAAATGTGTCTGAACTTGTGAAATCAAATTTCAAACACATAACAGCACAAGAAAGGAGTATTACCATGCAAAGTTAAAGATTCTGTGCTGCGTCTTTTTCCCCTCTTTCAGAGTCATCTCTGCTGTATCATTGCTGTCCTGGACCTTGATTTCTCCAGGGAAAGAGTCAAAAGGGACCAGGCAGCCTTTTACAGTGAGATCATCACTTCTTCCCCATTAAGGTTTGTGGAGTGTGCAAGTCTGATGGCTAGTTAGGGGCATAAACTAGATTAATTGGTGGTGTCAGTCCAGTGGCTGGTGGACAAGTGATCATACGAAAACTGACAGTCTCTGTAAGGATAACAGGAAGTCAGGAGGACTGAAATATTTCCTTGTTATTAAAAAGTAGGCTTGAGATGTAATCAAAACAATAATTCTGGGTTTTCTTCACTGCTTTTCCATCCTTCTAGTTACAAATAAAACAAAACTGGTATGATTTTAAGTGAAACTAAATGCTGAAGCTGACGTAAAAATTAAGCTAAATATAACACCTAAAATAAAAAGGAGGTAAAATGAAAAGTCCGCTCTTCTACGTTAATAAAAACAGCACAAATCATCCATGGAAAAGTAGATGTAATTTACCAATAACTTATTTAAAATACTTAAATTTAAATGTTCATAAATTAGCAGTTATACTCTAGAAATTGAAAACATTATTTTAAAGCTGGTCCCATGTGAAAATGAATCTTTAAAACTCGATATAGATATCAACATAATATAAGGTGTCAATCTGTTCTCTCATTTCTCCTAATACGTCAACACATATAAAATAAACCAAGAAATTCACTGACCATGTATTTATACTCATAAAGCATTTCTCTGCTTGTTAAATGTAACTGATCCTTTATCTTTACCGGGACTTACTTCAAAACAAGGAATTTCTTATAATATTTCAAAAAATACTTTGCTTTCTATAAAAAGAAAATACAGCTGCCAAGTTTCTTGGCCCTTGGTGAAATCTACTTGCATTTATAGTTACCATTATATTACTGTTAAAAATCCTAGGTAAAGTTAAGATTTCAAATGAAATTCCGCAGATAGCACACCCATGACTATGTGAGGCATCTAGAGAATCTTAGTCCAGTTGAGAAGGGCACTAATTCTATGTACAAATGCCTTGCACAGGTCTGTAGTTGTGTGTATTTACTTTTATTTAACCAGCATCCTCTTGTTAAATCTGTGATCAGATTATCATTTCATCACCATGATTTGAAGCTACAATACTGAAAAAAACCTCAGTATTCCTTTTCTTACCTCTTCTTGCAGTGATGGAATCTGTATTTGCATGCACAAAAAAGTCATTTTGGAGCCAACTCATCTGTAGGCACTGTCGTGGTTTAAGCCACTATAACTCATTCAGTTTGCTCACTCGGTCCCCCTTCTTTCTTCCCTCAGTCCCGGAGGGATGGGAAAGAGAATCAAAAGAATGCAACTCCTACAGGTTGAGATAAGAACAGTTTAGTAACTAAGGTATAACACAAATCACTACTGCTGCCACCAATAATAATAATGAGAAGGGAAATACAAGGAAAGAGAATACACCTGCTCACCACCCAATACCAAGCCCTACCCAGCAGTGAACCCCCACCCTTCCAGGTCTCTGCTCTCCTTTCTTCACATCCTGGGCATGACATGCTGTGGTATGGAATACTCCTCTGGTCAGTTTGGGTCAGGTGCCCTGTCTCTGCTTCCTCCCGGCTTCCCCTCCTCCCTGGCACAGCATGAGACTCAGAAAGTCCTTGGTCAGACCAAAACATTACCAAACAGTAACTGAAAACATTGGTGTTATCAGTGCTGTTCCCAGGCCGAAAGTCAAAAACACAGCACTGCACCAGCTACCAAGGAGAAAAATGACTGCTACTGTTGAACCCAGGGCAGTATCCCCCCCTTATTCCATACCATTCATGTCACGCTCAGATCCCACATTTTCAATATACCATCACATATATATATATACATCCATACACACACACAGACCAAGAGAGATCATCACTTAGTGCATGGACCAACCCCTATAAAACTGCTGAGTCCATCCAGTCCATGATGTCGGGCTCCATCTCTTGTAACAGCCTTTCAGAGCAGGGGAGGCTGTGTGCAGTGCTCACACTCGTGACTAATCTGAGCAATAGTGTCCATTGCTAAGTCCACCCCTCGATCATAAGTCCATCTGTATGCTGCATCTCTGCCTGATGGCCTGAGGTGTCATGGGCCCACCAGGCTCAAAATAATTCACTCTCCCCTCCAGCAGTTTCTGCAGCTTGTTGTTGGGGACTCCATACAGCTGCCTTCCATCTCCGACGCTTCCAAAGCACTGGAGGGGCCCAGTGGACTAGATACTTGTCCATACTGTCCCACACACACTGCCACTCATGGCTGTCCAGCCTCAGGGAAAATCTCCTGATCATCCTACATCGCAGTCTAACCCCAGACAAGGCCCACACCCCACTCTGTTTAATTCTTGGGACCAGATGAAATGGTTGTGGGTAAAACACACTCTGTATGCATGCCAACACTGTGATCGCCATCACAATCAGCAGGCAGTTCTCAAGGGTACCCAAAGGCCATTCAAACCCTTCAGAGCTCTCAAATGAGGCTGCTGTACTTGTCACTGGGGCTGGTGTAGCTGCTGTACTTGCCGGCTCTCTCACCACCAGCTGCTCTTTGTTTGAGTCCAGATCTTCCCCCTCTGCCTTGCTGGGAAGTGCTGCATAGTCTCCTGCATCCTGCTGGGGCTCGGGCTCACGGGGCTCTGTGGGCAGCTGCTGGGGAATGCTCTCAGCCCCCACGGGGCTGGGCTCGGCCATGGGGCTCTGTTTGGCCTCTGGGCCCGGCTTCTCTGCTGTTTCCTCCCACTGCTCAGCAGCTGCCAGTCAGGGGTCGGCCACAGCCCTTGGCTTCTCCACCACCCCCTCCCTCTGCTTGGCAGCCTCAGGGCTCAGCTCCTGGTCCCCAGAGCCATGCTCCTGGCCTGTTTCAGCCACCGGGGGCTCCTGGGGTCACCCCCCTCTGCTTCCCACAGCCTCACAAAGACGGAGGTGAGGACGAGGGCCAGGACGATGAAGAGCAGCCAGGCAGCCAGGTACAAGTCCACATCCACATCCGCTCCCTCTGCTTCTGGAGTCCGCCCATATTACAAGCCATTCCAATAAAGTACAATGAAACAAGAACCTTAACCCAAAACCCATATCCGAAAAATGCTAAAATAACATATACCGGCTGTAAGTAAGATACAACAGGCTGAAACCATGACCTCAAGTGAATCAAGAGCAACAATTTTGAGAGCCAATAAATCAGCATTGTGACGAGGGGCTATTAATCCTGTCGTTATCTCAACCCTTTGAGCCCCACGTTGGGCACCAAAAAGAACTGTCGTGGTTTAAGCCACTATAGCTCACCCAGTTTGCTCAGTCACTTCCCCCTCTTTCTTCCCCCAGTCCCGGGGACAGGCACTCACAACTTCCCTGTTTTTATCAGAGATCTTGTATGGGAAATTTTGTGACAAGACTCCGTCTCTGGGGAAGGTATATAAAGTGAAACATTAAGAAAGCATTTCTGTTCCTCAGTCCTCTCACTCACTAAGATCTATAAACTCCACAAATTAACTCTGTACAAAGCAGCATGCATATCAGGGTTTTGCTTTTCTTTCAGCAGTTACAACAATGTCCTAAAGTTTTGTTTGATGGATTCAGACTTCCAAAGGAAGCAGTTGCCCTCTGGTGTCCTCTTTTCACCAGAGTCTAGACTCCTGCAGACATCAAAGGCAAAGCAGCTTTCTACAGAATTGAGGTGTTGTCCTGCAGTTAAATGGTGTTAACTAATTTTGCTGTGTACTAATCCTCTCCAAGAGATTTTGGCCATTTTGAAGATAACAGATATTTTAAAAGGAAAAAATAACAGGAAGGAAACCAAATGTTTATCACTGTGCTTCAGTGCCTTCTCCAAAACATTATGGTGGACAATATGTCGACCTGCATTTCCTAGACCCATCTACCATTTCTAGACCCATTTGGAAGTTCACAAACTCAGCCCCTATATTCTTAGGTCAAAACTGGCTAAGGTGGAGAACACCATTTCATATGGTAGGAGGACCAGGTTTTAACAATCTACAAATATTAAGTCATACTAATGATTTGATCCTGCATGAGACCACCTTTCCTTGCCTGGTACCCCTGGCACTGGATGAGGCTGACATCCAAAGCGGGTGCATAAATGGCCAAGCAGCAGCATGTGCCTTGGACAGCAGGTCACCATGGAGTAGATAACATTTCTGGCTTCAGAGCTATTGAACTGCATTGCTCATGTAGAGTCAGCTCCGAAACCATAGTGTGATACTACATGCCTGTTGTGGCTCCATCACCGATAGATGTAGGGTTGTGTTCTGCTGTACAATGCCCCCCCTTACTCTGCTGCAGTGTCCTACTTTCATATTCTGGTTTGACAAAGTTTGAGGAGAAAAAAAAAATCCAAACAACACAGGTACAAACTCCAAGCCCCTCATCAACAAAAGCATGAACAAAGAAACAACTGACTATTATATAATTTGCACTTTAATATTCTTAAGCTGTTATGGAAAATAAATAAGACTCAAATCTTGTAACTCATTCTTATATACCTGAGGTAATACAATATGCATTTTTCATGTTGGATTTTTGCTGCAAATAGCTTTGTAATAGTATTATCCAAATATAAAAGATGAGCTGCAAATGTTGGTTTGTTTTGTTTGGTTTGGTTTGTTTTGGGGGTGTTTTTTGTTTCTTTGCTTGCATGTGTGTGTGTGGTTTTTTTGTGGGGTTTTTTTTGTAAGCAAAGATGTCAGAAATATTTTTTCTGAAGATCTACAGCAAATAGCACTTATATTTGAATGTTTGCAATGAATATTAGAGACTTAATTTGTGAAAGACAAACAAATTAATCCTTCAGAACAATGAAAGCTTAGTTTTGATTGTGTTTTCTGAGAGGAAAAAAACAAACTCTAGAATGTAGGTTGTTAATTCTGTCCTCTGAAATGTGATCACAGCTGCAGAGTGAGAAGATGTAATGGCCTGACAAATACTGGGGCATTTGAAGAAAAAGTTAAAAATATGTATAGCACCAGATAAAATGAAGGCTTACAGCACAACATACTTTAGAGAAGAAAAGATGATACAATTATCTGGATGACTTTCATAATTGCAGGAGAGCCCATACGAGGAAATGCAATCACCTACACCAGCAGAGACCTGAGTCAGAAAACCCAGTGCATGTATAGCACATGTTGTTTGGATATTACCCTGGCTTAGGTACCTAGCCCTGAACTAGTAGTAAGCTGTAGACCAAAAAAGTAGTTCATTTTTTGAGTCCAAAACAATCCTGGCTATCCAACAATTTGATTGAACTAACTAGTTAAGAATACTTCTCTACCATGGGTCTAATTCTCAAATACCACAGATCCACAGTGTGGAACCTCACCAGTTTTAGTTTCTTTGAGTCAATGTAAGCAATACAGTGAGAATATTTTAAAGAACAGGATAACTGGATGATGTTTGCACAATAACATTTCATACTATTTCATCTGGTCTTACTAATGACCAGATTAACAGAGGTGCTTTTTTGAACATAAATATTACAGAATTAGCATCCGTTCTTCAGTATCACTTACATGGTTTATCGCATTGTTGGGCTCGTTAGTATTTTATGTTATTTCTTATTGCACTACCAGAGTACCCAATTATATAATATGAAACTATTGATAACCATGGCAGTCCTCCATAGGAAGTCTCAATTTTATAGTTTGGAAATGGAGATGTAGAAATGCTGAAGACTTTTTCGTGGCGCTGATCTCTCTCTGTGCAGTCATATCATCAGTCTTCCCAGTGTAACTGCAAACTGATTACACCAACAGTTATCCTAGTACTCATCAACTATTTTGATTAGGGAAGTCAGCTATTCTGTCATAAGAACTTTTCACTGTTGCACTGGGATGCCTCAGTGTTTGACTATCATGGCTATATCCTAAAAATCATTTTGTCTCTTGGGATGATTGGCAAAACTTCCTGTGGTTAGAAAAAGCCTGAGACATACAAGATTGCAGTGAAGCCAAGATCAGAGTTCAAAATTAGTTATCTTACGTCCCCATGCACTTAATAAAATCTCCATGGGTTTATTCATAAGGAAAATTTTAGGAAACTCAGGACAATGGAAGCATGCAGAAATCCAAATACTAATATCTCAGTCATGATAAGAGAAGCAGCTATAAAACTTCAGAAATCTTACCTCAGAGGAATCTATCCAACTCAAGAAGAAACAATACCCAGCAATCAGAAAATTTGTTTGAAATTTTCCTGCGAAGAAAAGGGCATTTACAAAGGGATTCATGAGAATCAGAACAGAAATCCAAAAACCAAATAGGATTTGATTATGAAGCTCTTAAACACAACTTACAAAATGCTCCCCCAGTTTAAGTCTATTAGAATACATTTTAAGGACATATGAAAAATCGCGTATAATCCCTATATAAATACAATGCCTGGAGCTCTATTCATGTAGCAGGGACATGAGAAATCAGATCTGTTACAAGAGAAGCGCCCCAAACAAGAAAGTTGCTAAAACAGAAGATAAAATAGGAGTATGCAAAACCATGGAAATACATGTCAGAAGGATAAGCAAGTGCATCACCACCCTAGCTCCTCTTTCATATGTAAATCATAGAATCATAGAATAGTTAGGGCTGGAAAGGACCTTAAGATCATCTAGTTCTAACCCCCCTGCCACAGGCAGGGACACCTCACACTAAACCATGCCACACAAGGCTATGTCCAACCTGGCCTTGAACACTGCCAGCGATGGAGCATTCACAACTTCCCTGGGCAACCCATTCCAGTGCCTCACCACCCTTACAGGAAAGAATTTCTTCCTCATATCCAATAAAAACTTTCCCTGTTTAAATTTGAACCCGTTACCCCTTGTCCTCTCACTACAGTTCCTCGTGAAGAGTCCCTCCCCAGCATCCCTATAGGCCCCCTTCAGATACTGGAAAGCTGCTATGAGGTCTCCACGCAGCCTTCTCTTCTCCAGGCTGAACAGCCCCAACTTTCTCAGCCTATCTTCATACGGGAGGTGCTCCAGTCCCCTGATCATCCTTGTGGCCCTCCTTTGGACTTGTTCCAACAGTTCCATGTCCTTTTTATGTTGAGGACACCAGAACTGCACACAATACTCCAAGTGAGGTCTCACGACAGCAGAGTAGAAGGGCAGGATCACCTCCCTCGACCTGCTGATCACGCTCCTTTTGATGCAGCCCAGGGTACGGTTGGCTTTCTGGGCTGCAAGCGCACACTGCTGGGTCATGTTCATTTTTTCATCAACCAACACCCCCAAGTCCTTCTCCTCAGGGCTGCTCTGAATCTCTTCTCTGCCCAACCTGTAGCTGTGCCTGGGATTGTTCCCACCCAGCTGTAGGACCCTGCACTTGGCATGGTTAAACTTCATCAGGTTGACATCAGCCCACCTCACAAGCATGTCAAGGTCCCTCTGGATGGCATTCCTTCCCTCCAACATATCAACCGAACCACACAGCTTGGTGTCATCAGCAAACTTGCTGAGGGCGCACTCAATCCCACTATCCATGTCACTGACAAATATGTTGAACAAGACCGGTCCCAACACCGATCCCTGAGGGACACCACTCGTTACTGGCCTCCAGCTGGACATTCAGCCATTGACCACAACTCTTTGCGTGCAGCCATCCAGCCAGTTCTTTATCCACCGAGTGGTCCACCTATCAAATGGATGTCTCTCCAATTTAGAGACAAGGATGTCGTGTGAGACAGACAGTGTCAAATGCTTTGCACAAGTCCAGGTAGATGACATCAACTGCTCTACCCCTGTCCATCAGTTCCGTAGTCCCATCATAGAAGGCCACCAGATTGGTCAGGCAGGATTTCCCCTTAGTGAAGCCATGCTGACTGTCACCAAGCACCTTGTTGGTTTTTGTGTGCTTTAGCATGCCTTCCAGGAGAATCTGCTCCAAGATTTTGACAGGCACAGAGGTGAGACTGACTGGTCTGTAGTTCCCCGGCTCATCCATTTTCCCCTTCTTGAAAATGGGGGTTATATTCCCTTTTTCCAGTCATTGGGAACTTCACCTGTCTGCCATGATTTTTCAAATATGATGGACAGTGGCTTAGCAGCTTCATTTGCAGCTCCTTCAGGACCCGTGGATGGATTTCATCAGGTCCATGGACTTGTATACGTTCAGGTTCTTAAGACAGTCTCGAACCAGATCCTCTCCTACAGTGGGCCCTGGGTCTTCATTCTCACAGTCCATGTGTCTGCCTTCCAAGACTTGGGTGGTATGGTCAGAGCATTTTCTGGTGAAGACTGAGGCAAAGAAGTCATTAAGAACCTCAGCCTTCTCCAAATCCAGAGTAGCCAGTTCTCCTGATAGCTTCTGGAGAGGGCCCACATTGTCCCTAGTCTGCCTTTTATTTGCAATGTACCTATAGAATCCCTTCCTGTTATTCTTAACATCCCCAGCCAAGTTGAATTCTAAGTGGGCCTTAGCTTTCCTAACCTGGTCCCTAGCTTCCCGAAATGCTATAGTAAAATAATTAAGAGTTTTGGAAGAAGATAAAGAAGTAGATTTGCACATGAGCAAAGAGCTGCATGAATGATTTCCTGGCTGAATAACTATTAACTATACATGGCAGCTGTTGTCCTGGTATGATCATAGCAGGAGTCAGACTTGGAAAGCTGAATGAGATATAATACATTCAGGGATGTATAAGCTGTTAATAATATTAGAAACACAGAAACCCAATTCTGCAACAATTTAAAACAGAGAACCTAGTTAAATATTCATAGTAATAAATATCGTGCTCCAAGCAATGGGCTAGGACAGTCATCAGATGCAAGATTTTAGTGGGCAAGATAACACTTGTCAAAAAGTGGAGAAAAACAAATGAATTGTATAAAAGATGTGATGTGGACAAGACTTAGGAGATGTGTATTAGAAACCTAGTGTGGGAACTATGAAAGTGAAGCCTGAATATTAAATAACTTTCAATAAATGTCTATTTTTATTGCGCTTCCATCTTTGCAATTTCTGAATTGTATTTTTTTGATAGTGGATTCTGCCATTCACCAGCACAGACATTTTTCTGAACTTTGCCTTTTGCAAAATATCTTCAACTTTATGTGTCCCAATATCCTTTTAATACATTTCCACTATTCCCTGAAAGCACCGCCAATTGTTCCATTGAGTTCTACAGTCTTCAGATCAGATGCATGGGGCTGAAAGATAAATGTATTACATACTTCAGAATGAATGGTTAAAAGGAGAGTGCAGTAAGATTAATGTATTTGTAACTATTGTTTCCACAGTGCCAATAAAGAATAAGTAGGATAACAGATTGCTACTCAAGACAATATATCCTTAAAATATATCACTTGAAAAGGGCTGCATTGTTCTTAATGACAGGGATATTTTTTTCATTACTATGACATTGTTCAAGAAAGTGCACAAACTCTGAAGGCCTCCAAAAAAGACACCTGCTGATGCCCTAAACAGCTATTCATAACATAAATGTGATGTATGTACCTTAACAAAATATAGTGCTTTAAATAAAATATATTAGCACTGTTATTGGTGCTTTGAAAGCAGATCTTCATTCTCCTTTGCCATTATATATTTTCATTTACTAGACAATTTGAAAATTTCTCTACACCTTCACCCACCCATTGTCTGTCCAGCAGAAGCAAAGGCAGAAGAAACTCCAGCTTGGAGAAACAATCCATCAACAGCAAGGTTAATATAGGGATACAATTATACATGCTGCTCATAACTTATGCCGCCCTACCATCCGTGTAGATCCATGAACTTATCCAGCCCGTGCTATTTTGGATGCTTTATTTACATCCAGCTCTAACCTGGTACCATGGACTGAGTGGCTGGGGGAGGCTGCCGTGCTCCAGGGAAGATACCAAAACTGCGGGAGCGTGACTGTGTAGCAGCATCCAGACTGTCCATTCAGAGCTGGATGAACAGTGCCAATCTCATGTTCAAATCAGATCACTGCAGCCAAGTTTTAACTCTTCTTTCTGCCTGTGACCAGAGCCAAGAAATTTTCTTCTCCCCCACCCCGCAGGCTTCTCCTCCTTCACATCCTTCCCCCCCCCCCCCCCCCCCCCCCCTTCTTTTAAGGCTTATTCACGCTTGTTCATTAAGTATTTGCAGGGGAACAGCTGTGCTGCTGATCTAATCAGCCAGGCAGCACAAGGTGACTCAGAGCTGGCAGGTCACAAACAAGCAGCAGAGAACAAATAGCAAGTGGTTATTTAAAATTAGTTGTGGTCAATATATGGACTTAAAAAATTTATCCAAGACAATAGCTGGATAATTTCAAAAAAATGTGTACATCTGAGAAAATTGTTCTCTGTTGGTGGATATTCTCTGATGTCACATTGATCAAATTACTTATGAATTATTTATCCAGCTGTGATCTTTACCTTAAAAACAAGCATTATTGGTTTTGCTTCCTATATCATGTTATGGAATCAAAATATAGGAAAAAAATGCCATGACTCAAATGGCATGGAAGTGGCCTATAAATGTGCATTTATCTGTTCTATAATGCAGAGAAAGATGTAGAAAGGTTACAACTGCAAAGTTAGAAAGTGATTCTGCCTTCATTGGCATCTGCAAAACACTGTAAAGAGAATTTTCATTCAGCTACAGAATGCAGTCTGGATTTTGAACAGCAGACACCACCATTTCCATTTAGATTCAAAGTGTAAGTATTCTACTCTCGTATTGCTGCTTTCAAACAAAGCATCTATTTGTGTATATATCAAAATTGAGACTTAAATATCCAAGGTGAACAATAGCAAAATGGAGTAGTTACATTGCTGGAATAACAGAAATGACCTGGGGAAGAATACTCAAACTTGAAACAGAATTTCCTTTGAAAACCTGAGAATTTTGTTTCTTTTTTTACCACTGAACTATACAGAGAATGGTAGGCTTCACAAGGGGAAGAAACAACAGTATCATAAAAAAACTTACAGTCAAGAAAAATAATAAATACTAAGTGCTTTGTTGTACATTTAAGTTATTAAAGTTAACAAACTTCTGTGGGTTTTTTTTTTCCCTTCTCATTAATACATTATTACAAAGAAAATACTGTGATCTAAGGTGGACAATACGTGCTCCTTTTGTAAGGCTAGGTACAAAATGACTGTTGAGCCCTTCAAATAGAGGAGCTAGAGATTTTCCATGGGTTCCTCAGTCCATTAATCTCCCTGTCATTCTGACCTGGGTTCAGCAGTAGCAGTCATTTTTCTCCTTCATAGTAGCTGGTGCAGTGCTGTGGTTTTGACTTTCAGCCTGGGAACAGCGCTGATAACACCGATGTTTTTAGTTGCTGCTCAGTAATGTTTACTCTGACCAAGGACTTTCTGAGTCTCATGTTCTGCCAGGGAGGAGGGGAAGCCAGGAAGAAGCAGAGACAGGACGCCTGACCCAAACTAACCAAAGAGGTATTCCATACCACAGCACATCATGCCCACTGTATAAACTGGGGGCAGTTACCCAGAAGGGTTAGATCACTGCTTGGTTGGGCTGGGTATTGGTCAGCAGGTGGTGAGCGGTTGTATTCTCTTCCCCTGTTATTTCCCTTAACATTATTATTATTGGTGGTAGCAACAGTGGTTTTTTGTTATACCTTAGTTACTAGACTGTTCTTACCTCAACCCGTGGGAGTTACATGCCTTCAATTCTCCTCCCCATCCCTCTGAGAGCGGGGGGAGGAAAGGGGGGAGTGAGAGAGTGGCTGCATGGTTCTGAGCTACCATCTGGGCTTAAACCACGACAGTTCTTTTTGGCGCCCAGCGTGGGGCACAAAGGGTTGAGATAATGACAGACTGACCAGAGTGTGTCTAACTGTATTTGTGATAAGCATTCATTGTTTCGGATTAATAGTCACTCATAACAATGCTGATTTATTGGCTCTTAAAGTTGTTGCTCTTGATCTCACAGTTTCAGCATGTCGTACCTTACTTACAGCCTGTATTTGCTGTTTGTGTTTATCGGCTGGGGGCCTTGGGCTAAGGTTCTTGTTTCATTGTACTTTATGGTAATGACTTGTAATACAATAGAATCATTGACTATGAAACTGATCTGGCTTGCATTCCCAGTGTTGTCACCACCTCTATACTTTGGGAGGTATATAATACAAGCGTTTAGCAATTACACATCTTTTTTCCCCTCCCCGGGTAGTCAGCCTATGGGGAGACATTCCCTAACATTCTCCCCCCCCCCCCCCCCCCCCCCCCCCCCCGACAGTTTACAGCATCATTTGGGAGTTCTAAAGGTTTTGAATGGCCTTTGGGTACCCTTGAGACCTGCTTGCTGATTGTGATGGGGATTAGCATGTTGGTGTGAGTGAGAGAGCGGCTGCATGGTTCTGAGTTACCATCTGGGCTTAAATCACGACACATCCCTATCCAGTTTTTTCATATCTTCCTTGGACTCGGTGACAACAGAATACTTGCAAGGCTCCAAAGTACCATTGTTAAAATAACAGATCACAAGGACAAAGCTGAGCGTCACCTTGCCCCAAATGATACCTGATCAGAAGATTTTCTTATAAAAATCATGCATTTTACTTTTAGTTATGTGACTTCTTTTGACTTCATAGAGAACTGCAAAACCTGTGACAAATGCTTGAACTTTCTAATTTTAGTGGCTTTACACAGTAGAATTTGGGAATCACCACTCTGAAATTGTTTCCATCTCCAGTTATCCACACAACTAGAAAATACAGGAAAACATTTAAAAAGTATTAATCTATGGTTTCTTTCAAATTTTTCCATTGTATTTCAAATTAATACCTTTGTTAATTCAAAGTAAGTCTCAATGGTGCATGACACACTATCAGAATATGATATCTTCCTCTCATATTCATGTATCATGTAGATGAGTAACACAGCTATTGGTCTTCTAACATACTCACTACATGGAGAAAAACAGTGATACATTTGGCAAGATGTTTTTCCCTTACCAGCTCATTCTAAATACTCTACCTTTAAAATAAAATATTAATCTGCAATGAAGCTAACTGACTGGATATTACAGAAGCCTTTAGCTACAATCAGGGTTTATTAGGACATCACTCTTGAAACACAGTATTATAGAAGCTTTAAAAATAAACCATTTGGTGATGCATGGAGTTATGGCATCTATGGAGGGGAGCATCTCTGCTTACAGGAAGCCTTTGATGAAATAATAATATAGGAGAAGTACTTTTGTCTTCTCTCTCCATTCCCTGCTCTGGAGTAAAATCTATCCTGTGTGGAAAAAAAATCAATACATATATTTCTTCTTTCAAATCACTGCTGGCAAATTAAATCCACATTTCTTTGAGAGAAATTGCTTTAGCGAGAAGCATCTCTATCAAATGAGATTTCAAATACCTTGTGTTTCAAAGTTTTTCATGTGTGCTTATATAATACATTTACTATATAGGAAGTATTATCCTCTGTGCTATATTTGTTGATATAATCTAGTGGTATCTTAGTAGCATATCTCGTATTTTGAAGGATATTTTGACTACATGTGTTTATTTGGTACAGTTTGGGGACTTCAGATATTGTATTTGACATGTAAACAGCTATGAATGATGACCAAACTTCAAAACATGGTATACAAAAATAGCTACATTTTCCACAGCCCTTGCTGATGGACGGTGGGATATAAGAACCTTTAATGGAACTCACTGTTACTTGAGAAGATGCAGACACCTCAGTATGTAAAGATAGTAAAAGACTTAACTGTTGACTGAAATCGCCTCATATAGAGAATACCTGGTTCTCTTCTGCAGTCTTAAAGCCACTTAGTGTCACAGTGACATAGCAGAGAAGCAGCAGAAGTAAGCAGGCTAGCCAAAGTTATACTCATATCACATATAATGGGATCTCTCAGCACACAGCCATTGAATTTCACAGGCGTGGATGAGTAATTTAAAATTAGGTATTTTTGAATGTATTGTCCTATGATGAGAACGTTTTCAGTGGGTATGGGATTATGCAGCTATTACATTTAATAAGTTTACATCTTAGAAAAGCTTCCTTTCTTTTTCTTCTGACAGGTAGGAAGGCACTGCGCAGGACAACCTAAAGGAAGCTTTAATTTGGCACATTTAGTGGCAAAGAAGTCACAATAACAAATAGCAGTTGTTTAAATGAGCCCTAGAAACTTGAAATACAGCCTGAAGAAAAAGCAACCTATTTAACAATAAAATTCTTCCTTTCTTCCTACTGCCATGAAGGGCCACAGCTGAACCTTGGTGATGGTATGCTATTCCCATCTGCAGTGCACCCACACTTACTGAAAATGAGCATCTGCACTGACGCTGGAGTGCAACCCCAGGCTTTGGTAGTTTGGGTTTAACATATGAGATGAGAGGGAGGAGAAGGCTCAAATAATTTTGGAGCTCATTCAGTTGATCTGAGATTTTACCTGCTCGTTGTTTTTCCAGGTGTTCATCTGGTAGATGATGGCTATTAGTCCCATGGTCTTTCCCCACAGTACAGGGTCACTGCAAGGAATTTATTCAGAGAGAGAATTAAGGCTCTTCATCCATGAGGAGATGCTGCAAATAGCCACCTCATTAACCGCTAATGGGCCCTGCGGAGGAGCAGGGAGTACAGCATGGTCAGCCAGAGAAAAGCTGGTCCTAAAGGCTACATTGTACTCAAGGATCAAATTCATAAAAGCAAGAGAAAGCATAGAAATAAATGCCATGGTCTGGAGCTGCACTAAGCGGCCTGAGCAATTCTTGCTCACCAAAGGCTGTGAGGAGCATTCATCACTGAAGTGCGTTTGTCAGTGCTTTCATTTCCATGCTTCTGCCTCCCTTCCAGCCTATGCTCCTTGGCTTCTCAGTCCTTTGCATAAATGACACTACCAGTATACAGTTACATTTAACTTACTGGGAAAGCAGATAAGTTTAGTTATAGCTACATCATTAAACATCAGCAAGTTTTCATCATGTGTCCATAAAGATCTGTTAATGTAGGTACAGACTAAATTTCTTTACCTTATTTATAAAAGGAAAGCATTAGTTTTCATTTTAATGTCAAACTAATAAAAGAATTAATATCCTTGGATAAAGAAATTCTCCACTGATGTCTCAGGCTGCAATGAACATTTGCTGAAAGCCAATCTATTTCACACTCAGTTTTATTAAAATTATTCCACATATTTGGAGGCAGGAAAGATGAGTAAAAAGGCTGGCAAGTTATTTGTGCTGTCTTCTATGGGATGTATCCGGAACAACTTCTTGAACCACCAAATAATGTTTTACAGCTGTTGAGATTATATTACTTCTCCTTGTCAGTCACAAGTACAGGAAAAAAAAATGGAGCTCTAGTAAATAGAGATGATGGGGATTTACAGGGACATGTAAATAATACATAAACAGGGACTGAAAGACTATATAGGCATATAACAATATTTCAGAAAATGTTTTTAGATATTTAATAGTACCCCTAAGTATTATTTACTAGCATCCCCTAAAGTATTCTGTTTGTCTTTTCTAATACTTTCTCCTCTATCTTTTTTTTTTCTCTTTTGAGTGGTTTATTAATACAATATTTGACTGAAAAGTCACACATCCTTCCCCTATCATTACATTGTTTTCTTTTTACTTGGATATTATATTTCAATCCATTTTGGAAAAATTGTTTTCAACTTATCATGCAGTTACCATAAGTGAGTAGATGCATTTAAATAATGACAAGCTGTGTAATATATGTTTATAAAAAAATCTGACCTCTCCTGAAGTGTATAGAGAGAGTTATAATGAAGGCATCCAGTTTTGGATAAAAAATTTCAGAGTGGTGTGAGAATAGGCTGCATAATTTCAAAAAACCACTAGTGCTAAGCAAAAAAGTTAACATTTCTTATCGAATTTCCTAATTTTATTTATAAAATCTGTATAGGAAAAGTAGAATTTTCAAAAGCACTCACTTTTGGTTATTTATCAATATGCCTTAATTTGTGGGCACCTATTTGGATATCTTCCAGTGGAAGTTCCCTAGAAAGTATACAAACATGCTACCAATGGGTTTTCAAGGTCTTTAAAAGTAATTTGCAAATGCCCAAGGTCCCTGGTTGAAAATTACTAGTCTATTCTTTTGTCTGCTACAACAAATCTTTACAGTCTTAAAAACTACCAGTACTTTGTTTCCAAAGAATGTTTATCACAAATATCTCACTGATTATTATATACAGCAATTTAGTGGCTTCCTTTTTAATGTGTTCTTATTAGCACAGTAAAGAATGTAACTTCAAAATGTTTTTAATACTGACTGCCAGTGCATAAACATATCAGTAGCATAAAACCAGCCATAAAAAAGCCAAAAGAGTCTTACCTAGTCCATAAATAAAACAAACCAAGTTACTCCACTTGCTTACTCATGTCCAGTTGACAATGGTTACTTCATGATTGAATTTGTCATTACAAGATATCTTTCTTGCATACATTTATAAAAAAAAGGAGCAAATAGGACATTAATACTTGAACTTAATGGAGTTCAGTCTTAAGGTCATTAACATTAACAATTAGAAAGCAAACAACCAAATTCTTGAGAAATAAAACCTGCAATAACTTTCAATTTACAAATCAATTATAAAATAAGGATGGCCTAAAAAAAAAAAAGGAAAAAAAAAGGTCATTTATAATACATTTTGAAAATTTTATATTTTAATATTCTATGATTTTACTACTGTATTTTCTTCTTGTGAAGGAAAAAAAAAATATAAATTCGTAGAATTGTAAATCCATGACCAGTTTGTGTGCAAAAAACACAGAACAACTTAATTTTTCCAAAATATCAGAAATGCAGAAAAGACTCTTTTTTCCCCACTAAAACAGGAATTATCACTATGTGGAAATGAGCAAATTTTAAAATTTATAGTGCACCAACATTTGAGAAGAGTTGCTTCTGAATGAAAACACTGGTGTTTGGAGGTGTGCGTTCCTTCATGTCATTTAAAAAACGCTGTTTCTGTAGCATGAAGTACTTTCCTTTCTCTCCAGTAGGTGGAATGGAGGTTGCTAGCCAAAAAAATTCATCTATTCAATAGTAGAAGAATTTGTCAAAGCTTGATCTATGGCTTATTCTCCCTCTAAAAAATGTTGGTTCATAGAAAGTTGATGGGATTTTTCATTTACTGAGGTATTGCTATATTTAATAACAGTATTCCAACATGTGCTAT